>OX463844.1:35069246-35700719 GCA_949825065.1 Odontocerum albicorne
AAAAAATATTAAATATTATGAATAATAAATTAAAAAACAATTTTATTTTATAAAGAAGTTGTCTATGTATATATTTCTTTTCATAGCGTAAAATAATTTCAAAAAAACCTATACTCTTTTTAACTATGTACATATATAGTTAAAAAGAGTTATTTATTTTAGTTATTAAAACTCGTTATTTCATTTTATTTTGTTTTATTTTATTTTATTTTTTATTTTATTTTATTTTATTTTATTTATTTTTATTTTATTTTATTTTATTTTTATTTTATTTTATTTTATTTTATTTTATTTTATTTTATTTTATTTTATTTTATTTTATTTTATTTTATTTTATTTTATTTTATTTTATTTTATTTTATTTTATTTTATTTATTTATTTTATTTATTTATTTTTATTTTATTTTATTTATTTTATTTTATTTTATTTTATTTTATTTTATTTTATTTTATTTTATTTTATTTATTTTATTTTATTTTATTTTATTTTATTTTATTTTATTTTATTTTATTTTATTTTATTTTATTTTATTTTATTTTATTTTATTTTATTTGTATTATTTTATTTTATTTTATTTTATTTTATTTTATTTTATTTTATTTTATTTTATTTATTTTATTTTATTTTATTTTATTTACACATGGCAAGAAATTATACACAATTTGCGAAAAAAACAACAGGTAATTTAATTTGGACACTATTTTAATGGAGTTGCGTTTGTTGCCTTCCATTTGTCGTGTCCCCAGTAAACTAGACTTTTGCTGTATCTCACTGAGAACATATAGCATGAAAACATATATCCATATTTCTTTCCATTTTTTTATTATATAACACCCCGTTGCATATTCTCACCAACCTGGGCAAACAGTGATACTCAATTACATATGTACATATCACGTGAATCAACCCCCTTACAGTTCATCGCTCCAGACAGACAAAAAAATTCATCTCACAATATACCAGACACAATCATAAAAAAAATATTTAAAAAACACCGCACTCAAGAGTTCACACAAACCCTTGCTACAAGTCATTCCTCCTGCAATCCCAAGTACTCAAACTCATGTCGCAACAACAACCACGCTCCGATCGACTGCCGATTCCCCCCCCCCCCCCTTTTTTTGTCTTTATTGAATATAATTAATTAGAAACATATCTGCGTGGCTTAGTTATTAAGACGTTTTTCCTTAATCCAAGGGTTTCGGGATCGATTGCTAATGATATCTAAAAAAATAATACAAAAAAGGTCCCAGTCTGGTTTTAAAATTCGCCTGCTAACAATACTCGCACGCGTTAGATGCGTACGAGCTTTATTACCTGTCCACGTGCGGTAATATTTCAAATACGTGCGATGACGAACTGTAAATTACATGGTTATTCCAGTGGTAGTTAACCCGATTGTTCGATTACTGGAGACGATGATATATTGTTTCCCAGCCTCGCTCTTTGATATATCGGCATCTTTAATTCGGAAGAGTACCAAATGAATGAAAAAATCATATCCGAAGATGTTGAAGAGACAACATAGTATTCAGCCCTATTGAACCCTCGTAGGCAACAGCCACTGGAGAAGAAGTATGTTATTTTTTGTACATTGTCGCCTGGTTTGGTAACATTGCCGCACGCAAAGGGGCAATACCACTAAAACGCATCTAGTATGAATGAAAAATGTTACCATTATGACAAATGCTTTCTACCAGGTTGGTTTTTGACCCATGGACTCGGTTATTGGGGGCGAAGACAATAATATATCCCAGTCACGCCTTTAACATGTCCGTGTCATCAATTCGGATATGTTCGGATAACATGGAGAAACTCATGGTCACTGGCAATGTTAGGATCGCAGAAGCAGAGATACAATACCTATGCGCTGGAGCGACCAGTTAAAGTGTGCTCACGGGCCTGTCTGTGCTACTCGTACATGCTCTTCGGATAGCGGAATACCAATACATAATACTGGAGAAGAATGTGCGTGACTTACAGAAATTTCTATGTAAGTCAAGTTTCTCTACATTAATATCACGACGCAGAAGATAATACAAATAATTAAAAAGGTGGTTGATGGTTCGATTTCCGCTGGTACCTAGATTTAAAAAAAAGGTTTTCAATCTGGCCTCATAAACATATTACTGGTTAATTGGTAGAAATCGCCACATGGCAAAAATCCCGCAAGGTTGTACTGTATGCAAAGAAAGTGTTATACATGATTCGCTCGGGCGCTGCTATAGCTACCAGACGTGATTCGTTTAGTAATAGTGGGTTAGAGTCCCGAGTTATTGCGCCTTTGAGGAGAGTTTGCTCTCTAAACGGCGGTTTGTAAAGTTGTCCATTGAAAAAAAAACTAAAATATAATTTAACTGTAGCTTAATTTGATATACTATATATCACATATGAATCTCAATGTTTTGTAAATAACATATAAAATGATCTTACCCACGTGCATTTTGGATGTTTACAATATCATGATATATGGGTGTTCCCGAGACTTTTTCTTTTTTTGACAGATATATTGCTCATCTCGATTCCGGCTCGACGTGGAGGAAATCCTGTTCATTCTCAAGGCAGCTTAGAGCATATTTGCATTCTTTTGATGCAAATTAACATTGCTACATTAGCTTATACAAGTTATTGCGATTCGGGTGACTCGAAATATTCTAAAAAATTACTCAGCATAAAATAAAATGTTTTCAAGTGGATTGCCTTAATACAGCCGCATTAATAAGGGGCACGTTCTCGCCGGGATTGCTCCACCAAAAATCAGGAGAGACATAGTAATATGTGCTGAGGAGATTCAATCAATCGAATGACCCCTTTGCAAAACCAGCCCCCAACCTAGGGGTTGGGGGCTGGTTTTGCAAAGGGGTCACTCCAATTACAGCTTCAATGGGATCACTAAGCCTCTGGAACAACCACGTACTATTGTTAGAATGAAAGAGTAACATCAGGCCTCAGTGAGTAAATTTTGCTTGTACAAGAATTTCCACCTAGCTCAGAACTACCCTTATTAACAGGTTCCGTATTAATAATAATTGTGTACGGCGAGGTGTATGATTGTGGAGGAGGCGAAAGTTGTGTACTTGGATAGAAAAGTTTAGAAATCTGTTCTCTCTACCTACTCTGCAAGGAATACAATATAATTGTAATATAATCAATTGTTAGCTTACGGAATTATCGTTGTATCACTTCAACTTTTGTTCCCGCATTACATGTGCAACACAGCTCTTTAAAAAAACCGACGTGTATTTTATTGATCGTACTGAAAACGAAAGAGATAAAGCCTCGTTTAAACGGGTGCATTTAAAGATATAGACACCTTTAAATTCACCCGTTTAAACGAAGCGTGGGATTAACGACCCAGATGCTCCATTTTTCTTGTAGTTAAGTGAGTTTTAAAGCGTTAGTAATACAAAACTTATATCAATAATAACTGTTTTATATTGACTTTTATTTGACCTTCATTGAAAATAAAGCATTAATTTTAAAATATTTAATGCAAATAAACAAAAATAATATCTTTAATAGTCTTTGATATCTTAGCAAGATCAAGAGAGGAGCTTATAGAGGTATAAAACGCTCTGGATAGATTGGTGAGAGTTATGAGTTGAAGAACGCTCTGGATAGATTGGTGAGAGTTATGAGTTGAAGAACGCTCTGGATAGATTGGTGAGAGTTTTGAGTTGAAGAACGCTCTGGATAGATTGGTGAGAGTTATGAGTTGAAGAATTAATTAATCAAAAACAAAATATGTGCAAGTACTGTTAAATCCTGTCAAACACTACAGATTTACCTCCTCTAGGGATTAAAATATTTACTTTCCTTGGATTCCAAGTAAATAGCACAAATAACATTATAGAGGAAATATAAAAAAGAACAGTAGCAGTTATTAATTGATACTTGAGCCTACAAATCCAGTTAAAGTCACTATTGCTCTCACATTGCACCGATATGACTCGTGCTCACCTAAGGTGTTGAAAACTTACAACAGAGGATCTATGGACCATTATAAGAAGATAAATCTCATACAATTTGCTAAGATTTTATTGATCATTGATATACAATATTAAGCTCAGAAGATTCCGTTGGACGGACCTTATAAAAATAATGATTAGTAGCTGACCGCCGAGGAGTATTTTTTACAGTTATACTGATGGTCGTAAATCTGTTAGCAGACCATGATTTCAATAGATGGATAATGTAATTGAAACCGAGACACCCAGTAAGAAAAGTCAGGGACAGAATAGAAAGAAGTGGGAGAGGTTCTTACAATAGACTTAGACCAAACCGAATTGTATTGTCAATGATGATGACTATGGTAGCCATTTTATCAAGATTTTCATTCTTCCTTATTTTGATGAAATAAGAAAACTTTCTTTCTACAACTCATACATTTAGATATACTGTGTTAAAAGTCACTGTTTTTTGGGCATAAATTGTATTGACATACATTTTGTTTCATGAAATGTTTATTGTAAAACTTAATTTCAAAATAAGCCATTGACTGTAACGTTGAGTAACTAAATGTTGTTTTTAATTTTCTAGAATGTATAACATGTGTAGCTCCAAATTGTGGTTAAGTTTCTTGATTGAGGTTTTAATATTTGAATTAAACATTAATCAATATAGTAATTTTATATTTACGTTTATTGTTTTTTCTAGGATAATTTCATCAAGTGGGATCAGCTTTTTCTGCGATTCCCATTCAATCAAAGGCAGAAAAAAGACGTACTGCATGACACATTCCAAACATAAATGATCAGCACAAGTGGGAGCTAACAGCAGCAAATTGAGTCAAATAGCATGTAACTTTTGTTAGTTATCAAAGACACAATAAAGAAAGAAGACGCAGGCAAACTGCAAATACATATCCATACCTTATATCCAACAAGATTACTTATTGACTTACATAATCATCTCCGGTGGCACCAACAACAAATACCCTAATCCTTCACTTTGTACGGTGACTTCTATTATACTCGTCAGAGATGATGATGATGATGATGATGAACATTAATTAATTTAGTTTCCATCCAGGGCACCATATAGTGAACAATATTTAGTGACTATTCTAGTAAAGTGAAATCGGTAGAGCTTATGTGTATTATGTGTAATAATGTAAACGCTCTCATTAAGGTTTTAAATTCCGATGAAAGAAACTTATGCCGATGTTTCCACATTACAAGTAATTTATGTTCTTCCCATTCAATCTACCTGATTTTATGGTAGATCGGATAAAATACTTTTTAAACACAAGTGTCGCCATTATATATGCCAATATCCCCCCGGTAATGGTATATTATTAAGCGATTATAGGGCAGTTCGCGGTGTTAAAACCAAAAAGGAAATAGTAAATGCGAAACGGCACCCGTTTCCAACAACAAAGTAACGACGTGAACAAATAAAGACATGATTTGCTACATATACTGATACCAAGAACTATAAACGTATAATTGAGCGCATTACGTTCAAAAACAATATCCAAACTCTACATTTGTAAGATTTATTATTCACTACCATTCTTTGACGATGCCTTTAATTGTAAACGTGCAAATGGGCCAAAATGTTATCCCAACTCGTTCTTTAAAATATTATAACTGGAAAATGGTATTTTATGTGATAGAATATGATTTTTTCCATATGATTGTCAGACATAAAATGAATAGTATTACATAAATGGAAAAACATCCATACGAGTATATTGATAAGCCTAACTTAAAATGAATTTTCTTACACAAATATAAAAATCATTAATATATTGATATTGATAAGCCTTACATAAAATGGATTAATTACATAAATGGAAAAACATTATTGAAAATATAATACATTTAAAAACTCGTCCTTTTGGACCAATAGACATGTTTTTATAAAATACGAGCTTTTTAAAAAAAATGTAGATTTTTTATTAAAACAATCTTAACATCATATTCAAGTAACTGACACCTTAAAATTAAATTTATGTAGTGATCTTGATTATATTTTCATACCTCGTGCAGTGGCGGACTGTGCCGGCTGACTGGCGGGAATTTTCTGGTGGGTCGATATATTTAGTGGATTAATGAAGCTTTTAGATTTTCTAGAAAATGTAGAACTATTAGCTCAAGAATTTGACAATGAAATTCACACTAACATTGCGAATAGTTAGGAACGAGAGGAAACTGGATAATAAAAATGGCATTTTTTATGTTCTGTCGAAGTTTAACTTACGATTTAACATATTACCTATAAGCACGTTTTTGTGGGTTATTATATAATCAACTGTTAACCCTTTCGTTAACATAACTACCCTGCAAAATGTATTTTTCGAAATTAAAATATATACTTAATCGATTATGAAGGGCCTTAAATGCAAACACACCTCTAATCAATTATGGTTTTGCGAAAAATATCTCTTGAGCAACATTAGTGATTATTATTGTTTATATTTTTAACAAAAAGCTTTTACAAAAAATCTAAATTTAATAATAAGTATACAAAACCAAAAAAAAAATATTCTGAAAACAGCTGGCAAACAATAATTAAAATCAATAACAAAATCGAAAAAAAAACAACACTTGAACACTCAATTAAAAAGGATAAAATTTAATTTATGTACATAACTGAAAAAAAAATAGCACAAGTACATTAAAAGTAATAATTATAGTTGCATTTTTCGATTCAAAACTGCTTTAAATTCATCATGATTAATTAAAAATAAACAAAGGAAATGAAAATAAATGTGCCATGAAAATATGGAACGGGAGTGAATGTTGACTCTTGTATTCTGATAACATGATCATGGGAAAATTAATTACATCGTATAATAAGTAAAACGTACGTTAAATGTGAAGAAAAGACCCGAGTATGAAAAGCGAAATCCAAAGTCATCGCATTGCAATCGAAAAGGGTGAAATTGTAATGTAAAAAACATTTCAATATCAAAAAGCAAATTATTAAATAACTTTTTCTTGGGTTTTAGCGTTAACATTGTTGAAATTCACGATTATTCAAATACAATTATATGTATACATATAAATCGAAGCATTGTTTAATCTACTTGATACTATTATATATATATTTAGCTCAACTAGTTTCAAGTCACATACGAGTCATCTTCAGTCAGTTTTGGAGTACCCCTAAAGATGAGTCGCATATGACATGAAACTAGTTGGGTTGACATGAAACAGTTTTTCAATTTTTAATTATATTTGAAATATTACATAACTGTCTAAAATGGCGTGGGGAAGGGGTGAAGTATTATGTTTGACATAAAAAAGGGACCGGTCTCAGCCGATTTCCAGGAGTTATTTGAATTGCCAGTCCGCCGCTGGCTTCGTATATTAAGTTTGGAATTTAAGAAGTCACGTGTTTTTTCTTAACGATATGGTTATGTCGCGTGTCTCTAAAACGTTCTGCATTCTTCGTGAGAACTAAAATCGATATTTACGAGATGAAATACAGAATAGAACATTGTTGTCATTATACGAGTATTATAACATTCCGCATTTTCGTGCAAAAACATCGGATACATAAATAGTTCAATGGTAAGAATGTTGACCTGAAATGTCGATTGAGAGCGATATATAAACAAATCTGCTAAGACACGATTACAAAAAAATTTGTAAAATTATTCAGCTTATCAGATAATCATATTTGTCGATATAATTACAATTTTATTGTTTTTAAATAATGATAAATAAATTAAATTGAAGCCGTCAAAATGCTGTAACCGTTTGGCCACTCAAAAATGTCATCGTTTTATAAAAGATTTAATAATAAGCCTATTTACACTTTTAGGTTTTCCTAGACATAGTTTTAAAAATAAGATTATTTTCGAAGATGGTAAGACGGGAGTTTTACCATTTTTTCTATATTATGGACAACAACCCAATTTATTTTTTAAAGGTTCATTTAGTTATCACTTAAAGCCTCTTTAACAACCATCTGGTAAGTCGGAAAAGGTTGGCACATAGCAATAAACTCCCCAGATTTTACTGTATAAAACGAAAGTACAATATACAATACAATGACAAGTGATAATACATAAAGATAATAGAATTTAGACAATATACATTTTTTTCTCGGCTTTGTATGGCTAATTTTAAAATCTGTAGGTCGCGTCCTCACGTGCTGATTTTTAGTTCAATCTTGAAGTTTTCCTTCTTTCATAAACAGTCCAGAAAGAGAGGGATATTCCTAGCTCACTACGATCACGCTGTGGGAGACCTATAAAGATTCTTGTGCCAGAAAAAAATTGGTGTATGAGGGCCATTTTAAGCATGTTGTAGCATGAAATAAAAAATATGATGTATAATTGTTTCGTGTCTTAGGGTCTTAACATGTTGTTTATAAGGCGCATATTATATTAAATTCTTGAAACCAGTTTTTCATCAAATCTTGATTTATTGCTACATATAAATGATTTTCATTGAGTTTTGTATAGAATTTTGACACACAAAATTTGTTGTTTTATATACAATAATTAGATCTTACAAGAAGTATATTCCAAAAATTGAACATTAATAGTAAAGGCCTTCTACTTTAATCGTAAAACCACATCAAACTAAGGTAATAGATTATTTTTAAATCTACATGATCATATTATCATAGTATACCATACCATATATTATGGTCTTTAAATTCTTCCAAACCGAAATCAGACGTGTTTTATTTTGAATTTGGAATCAAATCGAATCGTAAGCTTCAAATCAAATTTTAGTGTTAACACTTGCCACCCTGTGATGGATATCGAGTGACCAGGACTTATATTGTATTTGAATATTCGACGTTTTAATACGTAAGAACATTATTTTAATAGATTATTACAAAAAAAAACCTGACAGACTTTGCATAATTTTAATTTAAAACATACAATTTTCACTGGACGCTTAGCGTCCAGCACCGTGACTGGAGGATTTTTTAGGACAGTAAGGCAAGTGTTAAAGTAATATATTTCACGAAAATTTAGTTCAATTTTTTATACAATAAATTATATTGGTTTACAAAAAAATTGTGTGCAGCCTTAAAATTTTGTAAGCTCTTAACCTATCACATTCCTATCTGGTTGGTTGGAAGTGATAGCTTAAGGCTAATATCCGACGAGTGTACAAAATTTATTATGGGGTGCCAAATTAATATGGTTACTTTTTCACAACCGATTTTCATCTTAAAAAGGTTGGATTTTTTTTTAATACAAATTTCATAGTTTCAGACCAGCATAACATATGTAACATATTTTAGCAAATTATTTATTATTTCCTTAAAATTTTCTCAAATCCACAATTAATCCAATAAAGAAAACAATTAATTGACAATACTTAAGGAAATATTCTAATAAGGGAAAAGATAAATTGTTGATAATAAGAGAATTGATAAACCGTTTAATTGATAAACCGTGAGGAAATCTGGCAAACATTGTTGAGTGTGCGTGAAGCGTAATATTGTATATATATTCGAACTGAGCGAATATTTTGCGTACCCCGCTGTTTTTATGCATCGGTTAAAGAGAATATCGGTCAATTTTAAGGTCTGCAGTTTTAAACTGTTATTACGTGCCTACTGACGACTAGTCGCGTGCAAAACGTTACTTCGTGGGTAGAGGGCAGAATTGTGATTATTCCTGTCTTACGTAAATTATACTAAATTAGCCCGTGGGTGATACAAGTTCTGGTCGCACGTCTTAGTAGGAAAATAATAGATAGGCAGCCGTTACACTTACATAGCTAAACAACTGAATCAACCTACAAAGTGACGCATACAGGCGCCATGTTGATAAACCATAATTCAAAACTAAATATCAATTTTTGCATATTTCAAACAGATTAACAACGCACAGACATATTCAGTATAAAAAATTAAGCGAAATTTAAATCATGACATATCTTATATTTTTTTGCTTCTTTATACAAAAATATTGTAATTTGTTTAGTCAAACAGTTTATTCCACTTTATATAACGGTATAATATCATCAGGGGAGTCCTAGAGTCTTGTTTGTGCTCCCCTGATGATAAGGTGAAAACCTTGAAACCGGTAGGGTTATACCGTTATATAAAGTGGAATAAACAGTATTTGTAACAAATTATAATGTCCTTAAACTTCCACAGTGGTAATGCCTTAACTATAAATAATACGAAAATATTGTTTTTACTGAACTTACGTACGAGTACATATCATAACGCTGTTTCCCTGTCGTAGTAGGTAGAGAGGAAATAGCGCCAAACATTCCTATCACTTCACACATCTTTCGCCTCTATTTAATTTACTTCATCGTTTTCCTGTTGGGATAAGAAGACAGGACAGAATTCCAAAATGTCTAATCTCTTCAGCATCAGAAGACCTTCTAATATAACTCCTACGACTTCTTTGACTTTTTCATTTCCTTTTTTCAATTCTATGCTTTCCTTAGTCTTAATCTACCACGTTTTTTACTTTCACTAGATATTTGTTTTGTTAGTATTTCTTCATTAATACAAAAAAAACTAGTGTACTGAGAAATAAACAATCTCTACTTGAGCCGTGGCATAAATCCACGATTGGAAAGACGCTGAATATTTTCGGAGAAATGAGATGGACGGTTCAGGTTAAGTTTGAATTGTGAAGGCAGAAAAAAAAATTGGCTATCCGAAAAGTAAATTCGTATTTTAAAATGCTCATGAACGGCGACTTTTTGACTCTGACAATATTTTCGTCGTAAAATGCTGGGTTTTTTTATTTATTTTGTCGTTTTCAGGGGTAATCAACTTTATAGATCGCGCCACCACCTTCGACAGTCGTATCATCATAACGACTTTTTTAAACCACACTTGATACACAAGATAGCTTAGTGCATCGTCACCATACACTGTACATATATATTTTGGTGCATGTCGCATTTTCTTTCACTTGCGTTATTAAAAAAACATCGAGCACTGAAAAAAAAACAACTAATTTTATTGCATCTTCAAAATGGCTAAAACAAAAAAAACATGAAAAAACCGCTAAAGAAATTTGTTTAAACAATTGTCGAAAAAGTACGCTTAACTATTACCTTTCATTATAGTAGTATACATTCAGCACATTTGGAATTAAGTTAGCAACGAAAGTTTCGGACTAACGACACCCATCCAACAAATAAAAAACTACATCTATACATGCCAATACATATCATCCCGCCATCTCCTTGTCGGGGTAAGCAAAGAGAACATAGTGCCAGACTTTATTATTTCAACACACATCTTTAGATTCTTCGATATCTATACACATTCTCATACATCTTTTATGATTTTTCTGACTTTCTACGTTTCCTTCTTTCAGAATGTCATTCACTTGATCCAACCATACTTTCCTTGGTTTTCCTCTCCCACTCACATTTGCATTATATGTTTATCTGTTTTGTTACTAATTATTCATTCATTCGTTCCACATACCCAAATCATCTCAGCGTCCTCTTTTTCATCTTACTAAACACATCAGCCTTAATTAAGTTCATATTCGTCCCTAATCACTTCAATCCGTATTCTGCCATACATTGTAACTTCATGTATTCGTCTTAAGGTGCACATTTCTATAGCATTTATTCGACTTCTCTCAGTTTTTTTCAGGTCCACGTTTTACTCCCATACAACAAAATTGTCACCAAAATACTGTTGTGGGCTAACATTTTAGCAGATGTTGATACTGGCCGGCATATGACAATAAATAACAATATTATAAGACAATATGACAATAAATAACAATGTGATATATCAGCAATTTAAAAATGAAGAGATAGATGTTGGTGAAGAAGAAAATAAAATCTGAAAGAGTGAGTCGTTGATGTTTTTGATTTTTATGCCTTCTGACGATGTTGTAAAGTTTATATTTTCGTTATATATCTTAATTTATGACTACATTGAATTTTAATTCGACATTTTACGAGCCCTCGTTGTATTTAAAGAAGTGCATGTAAAACTTAATAAAATATTTATTCGTCCATTAAAAGACAAACTGAATTTATCCCGGTGCTCGCTGTAAATGTTGACGATACTCGTTTTAACAAAGCGAAATGGCGACTGCGTTCAATAAATGCCGGGATACTTGACAAGCTATAAATATCGCACGAGATAGCTGATTTTATAGTTAACGGTTTTTAATTTTACGCAGCTTATATTGCATAAGGCTTTGTATCTTATTTTGGTATCATCGGAGCTTGAAAAACCGGTAGTTGGATTATATTCTAAGATGTAGTTCATACATACGTACATATATTTTAATATAATGGCATATAATGAGGTCATTATAGGATGGTATCGCATATTTTCGACCTCTTAACTAAATATTTCTCGATCGTAGTTCCGCAAAGTGCTAAAGGTGATTCAAAGCTTTGTATTCGCAATAGTTTTAGAATTAAAACAAATAATAATATATAATTTGTTTAATATAATTTTATTAATATAATACAAACTGTATTAAATATTATTTAATTGTTATATTCGTGTGGATTCGCTTCATATGTGCTGAGATATTCATTTCCTAGTTTTCTTTTCGAAGAAGGGTACTCACATTGTTTTCCATAATACATACACGCACATCAGAACACACCTACCATTCAACGAAAAGAGTGAGCACCATAAGTTCCAATCGCGACAAATCTTTCTCTTGATAAATAAACAACCATACACCTTCTCACATAGATCTTACGATTGCTCTGGTTTTTACATTTCCTTCTTTAAAAATATCATACATTTAATCCAATCACTCTTTCCTTGGTCTTCTTCTACCAAGCCTTCCCCTAAACTTAGCACTGTATATTTTCTTTCTTATTGTTTTTTCATCCATTCGCTCTACATGCTCAAACCGTCTTATACTGTTTTTCTTGATATTACTTAATACGTTAGATTTAAATTCACATCCTCCTTAATAACTTCGTTCCTTTTTCTGTCATACAATCTCAACCCGCGTACTTTTATCAGTGTACCTATTTCTATGTTACAGTATTTATTCGGCTTCTTTCAGTATTTTTCCGGGTCCACGTTTTACTTCCATACATTAAATTTGGTACTGGAACACTTTTGTGAACTTTTGCCATAAAAAATATATTTTTTTATGATTCACTGTGCAGAACAATCGATATAACATATTCCGGAGTAATATTATATGAAAGTTCGATTGTAAATAACATGATATAATTTCACACCTTCCGTAACCCAGTTCCTAAGACAATTGACACCCTCCCGGGGGTTTTGGGTCGATTCCCGATGATACTCAAATAAAAAAATTAAAAAAGAGTCTCAGAATACAATACTCTCAAGAGCTAAACACATGGCAGTGTACCTTTTAAAGTACAGGGTAGTATTACCAACACATGCAATGGCAAACCGCGAGTTCCATGTATTTTCAAGTGGTTTTAAGCCCAAATGATCGATGAATGTGATTGGAGAAAATATTATCCCCTGGTCACGATCTTCATTATGTTCGAATCCCCAATATGAGTATGCTGAAGAGTACCATATTTATAAATAAATAAATTATGTGGATTCGCACTATATCTACGTAGATTTTCTTTTCCTTTTATTCCCAGGAAGAGTATACTCGTAGATACACATTTTACTTGGTTATCATGATACAGGGTAAAAAGTTACATAAAAGTTCGATACTAAATAATAAAGATATAACTTAAATTCGTACAATTACCTTTTTCCGTTAATTCATAATCCATTAGTGCATATTAAAACTATTTATTTAAAAAAAGACATAAATGGCATTACTTTGTAGATATATTTTCAAAAAATATTTCTCAAAGACATAAATGGCATTATCTTTGTAGATATATGTATTTTCAAAAACTATTTCTCTTAATTTATAGTAGATCGTAAAGATGTGACTTTTAGAATATGGAATCACCAATTGTTTTTTTAATGATATCTTAAAGAGTTTCATTGTACATAATTAAGTTATTTCAAAATTAATCTTTTAACTTTTGAGATATCATTTACGAATACATGGTGTCGTTAGCAAGTCAACTCTCTTTAACGACACTTTAATTAAACCAAAGCTCTTCTTAATAGGGGATCAAATCCTAGAATCAATCAATTTAAATTCTAAAAAAATAGCATAAGTCGCTTCATGAAAATGCAGGATCTTATCTGCAACAAGGATTTCAATGTCAATTTGCGGATGCGAATTTTGCTTCGCTACATTTTCTCCATACTTCCTCAAGGTGTTGAAATGTGGACACTTACGCAGGCTACCACGAAGAAACTAGGAGTCTTTGAAATGTACTGCTATGGAGTGACCAAAGTCAATAATGTTGACATATTGAAACGGATGAATACAGAAAGAATCGTATTATCCACTATCAAAAAGAGATAGAATATTTGGGGCATACAACTTAAAGAGAAAAATATGAGATCCTTCAACTGATACTGGAAGGGAAAATTTAGGACAGAAGTGCGAGAAAAGATGTTTCTCTTGGTTGAAGATCTTATGGAAATGGTTTCACTATGGTTCCATATATTTTTTAGAGTAACTGCCTCAAAGGTCAAGAAAGCCATGATGATAGCCAATCTCCGAAGAGGAGAGAGACTCATAATGCTTCTGCAATTTCTCTGACTTTCTACCTATCCTTCTTTCAAAATATCGTTCACTTGATCCAACCATAATTTTCTTTGGTCTTCCTCTCACACGCCTTCCACTCACATTTACACTATATATTGGTTTTGTTACTCTTTATTCTATCATTCATTCCACATGCCCAAACCATCTTAGCGTATTTTTCTTCATCTTACTCAATACATCAGCCTTAATTCGTCGCTTATTACTTTATTCCGTTTTTTAACATACACTGTAACCCCGTGTATTCTTCTCAATGCACGCATTTTTAGAGCATTTATTCGGCTCTTATCAGTCATTTTCCACATTTCACTCATATTCATCAAAGTTGGCACCAAAATACTATTATGGACTAATAGTATTTTGGTGGACTATATTATCTTAGCAGATTTTTTATTCTGTACAGTTCGAATATATATGTATTAGTGCCCCTATTGACTTTGTTTTCTATCGCTACACGCCGTGATTCAAAAACGATGAAAAAATATACAATTTCACTTGGTCAGAAATACAAAATTGGTAAAATAATATAAAAAGTAACGTCCTTCCTCCACCGAGCTGACCTTTCTTGCGCTCTGCTTGTGACAGCATAAACTTGATCCGATTGTTGCACCCGGCGACGCAGCTATGATAAATTTCAATCAATGATGAGTTTTTTAATGCTGCCTTGCCATAAATGTCACTAGTTTAATACCTTGTCGTCTTATTCAAATCAAACCGATGGATCAACGATAAAATAAATATTTGTCGCAATATTTTTATATTATTTAAGAAGGTAAATGTTACAAGTCACATTTCTCAAATGAGACAAATTGAAGGCTTTTTGATTTTCCTTTCGTCATATTTTAGTTGTATTTACATTCAGTTTCTCAACTACCCATTGTGACGATTAATATTTAAATGTAACGATATTTCAATGGTTTAATTCTGTTTTATGCTTTCGAATATTTTCAAAAACAGGATATTTCAAATGGGACGTTTAGTTTTGCCTCCTCCTACACTGTTACCCGGAACGATTCGTGTTATCTTAAATAAGGGTCGTATACTCAATAAAATGTAGCTAATTACGCTATAATGAAGGAGCTTCTCCACTACCACATCGCAGTGTAAAAAGGATAGCGGTGATAGTGACAGGATGTGAGATGCAAGGGAAATAGGAAAAATAATAAGAGAGTAAGATATAGTTGAAAATCATAAATACTTGGCTTAGACAAAAGGAAGTAAGGATCTTGGAACCAGGTGATCAATTAATGAAGAAATTTTTATAATCTTTTTTTATGAACAATGGCATTTTCACAGAAATATTAATTTTGCCGGTTGAAACTTTCTCATTTAAAATAACAAATTTACGGAATAACTAAGTAATTTATTGTTAAATATTCTAAAATGGAAATCCACAAAGGTAAAGTCGAAACCTTTGATAAATTTTAAATGCTTATTTCAATATTAAATATATAATTCCCTTTTTTATTTAGGTGTGTTCTAAATCCGTGTTGACTAACAATATTTAAAGTTTTTCTAAAATGTTTTGTAAGGAAATGTTTGCGTAATTTATGTTATAATGTATTTATATACCTTTTACAAATTCCCTTTGGCACTGATTTAATACCAGAATTTAAGTACAAATAAACAAAAAAATCATATGATATAACAAAGTCATGCTCACAAATTTAACAGTAACAATTATCTGAGTGCTTGACACAAATCATTTATTTTTCTCACTTAGTAGCAGTTTATGTGCATTGTAGAGGTATTTTTCTCTTCTAAACTCACTTATCATACTATACAGTTTTTATCAGTAAAGTATAATACATATTTCATTTTATGACGAATTATTGATAAAAAAGGTAGTTTAATTAATTTAATTAAATCATACATTATTGATCATACGTTTTCTATTTTAGAATATTAACACAAAATAATGTTTAGGTTAAATGCATTTTCATTGATTCCAATCAATCGATCATACAAATTAAAACATACATAGATTTTACTACACTTAATTTTTTAATTAAGGCACTAAAATTGAAAATATATGGACGACAACCTTGTTATTTATTTATTTGTTTGTTTGTTATTCTAGATTGAAAATATATGGACGACAACCTTGTTATTTATTTATTTGTTTGTTTGTTTGTTATTCTATATTGAAAATAAAATTGGTCCACAAGATCAATAGATATTTGATACACACACAAACACTTGTATTTATGGCCCCCCATCAAATCTGTTTGGTATAAACTAAATTTAAATTTACAGAGTTAAAAACAAAATTCGGCTTTATTATATAATATTTAAGTGTTAGATATGTGAATTCACAAAATGTAGGTATACATTAAAAATTCCAAAACATAGAAAAAAACGTAAAATCTAATCTCCTATCTCAATCTCATTTATCGAATTATGTGCTTGAACCAAAGATGTAAACTAAAAACATCTCTCGAAAGATAATTCCAAAGACGAAATCGTTTAAATAAAACATTAAACACGTAACGTTATCCCGAAAATATCAATATGAAATTCCTTCCAGCAATAACCTGAATGATGCAAAGAAATTTAATCTCGCTACCATCAGTACGATAAATCTGAAGTGTTTATGGTATGTTTTGGAAAAAGAAATTGACCCGAGAAGAGACTGCAGAAGTTGGTATAGAGATTGTTCATCACTCACCATAAAAAAGAAGATAAGTCGAGTGGTTCTTCCCTGCGACATTGCTGCTGACTTCTGGCGCCCCAGCCAGGCGCCACTTTCTTCAAATGATTTCCTTAGCCAATTCGCTGGTCATCTTCAGAACATGTCACACACTCTCAACAGTTTACTGTCTTAATTGCAGCGTGCACAAAATAAATGTTGGACTTTTAAGGGCTGTTAAAAAAGTTGTTTAATTTCAAATGACATTGTAAAATATAGATACGAAGCACGATATTTAACTGCTATTTTATTGTGGCAATACAACTTCTACAGATTTTATCAAAATTAAGTTGTTGAAAGTTATTAAAAATCTTTTTTTTATTGACTTAAAAAAATGCAGAATTAAATATTTATTGAGTGAGATTTTTATGTTTAAAATTTACAGTTTGAAAATGATTATTTGAAAATTTACAAACTTATGTTTTCCGATAAAACAGGGTTTAAAGATTTTTGTTTTTATTACGAGATTCTGATTTCACTTCTTACAGACAAATTTAAAGAATTATTTGTAAGATATTAATTCACTCCGGCCGATTTGTATTAAATTATATCAGGCGTGAATTTAGCACACTTTAACTAATAACAATAAATGCTTGTTGTTAAATCGTTCAACTTTCCAAAAACGAAAAAAAATCGTAGAAAAAAGCTAGACTTCACCGCTCTAAATGCTTTTGTTCACAAACTCGCGGGGCACTTCTAAGCTGTTGACTACTCTGCGTTTGATTCGAATCCAAGAGACAACCGCGGATTTTCGTTTGACAGTTGCTTAAAGAGAAACGTCAGACTGGACCTTGCAGCGTACTACGCAGGTACTTCCGCTAGGCACTTCCACGTTTTTCCTGCTTGGGGTGGTTTCGGGCGCGTCCCGTCAGCTGCGCTCGACCTTCGCGACTGCGCGCCTCGCGCAATGCCTCTCGGTTTTACCGGGCCGAGTGGCCAATGCAGAACTGTTATCAAACAGCTGAGAGTTGCTGAGGCCTATCGCTGTGGCTCCACGAGCAGCGCTCTGCATAGACGTGTCTAGCCGGTCTAGAACAGAGCAGCGCAGATAAAGGATGCTGTGAATAGCAACTTTTGCTAGAATCTAAAACGCTTATTTTCTTCAATATGATCAACAACGGAAAGGATGTATTTATATCATATGTGAATTGCACAGACGCTAAAACCTTTCTCAAATTTAATGTTTAAAAAAACTGTATTTATTGTAATGTATTACACTTTCATTGTATACAGTATAATCTAGCGGATTTATTCTCATGTTGCAATATCTTCCAACCAACAGATAAGTGTTTAAGAAGGCTTAAGTGAAAATCAGACTAGAAATAAAGCTGAGGTCCAGTGAGAATCGACACGTAACTTACCGGGCTGAGAGACAAAGTCTTACAAACTAGGCCACGAAGGTAATCTAGGTTATTAGATTTTATTAGGTGCACACAAAACATATTACTGGAATTCTAAATAAAAACGCTATATTTTTAGGTGAACGTATGTAGGATTCTTTTAGAAAGTGAACAATATTAGCCCTAAAACAGTGAAGTGGATTCACATTTTAAATTTAAACAACACATTTTTTTGTTTAAATTAGTACAAATTGGTTTTATATCTTAAAATTAATTATTACATTGTTGAGAATGTTTCTAACTTTTAACATTTAACACATCCAATGTTGTTAAGAAGCGGGGTACCACTTAGTAAAATTGAGTAGCATATTACACTTTATTTAAAAGAAGCTGTTACAACGGCACTGAAAAAGTCACAATATACAACAAATAATTTATTTATTTTTCAGGTAATTACTGCTTCAATTCAAATTTAAAACGAGAAAATATCTACTGAGATGGGGTAATGGTTTTAAAATTGTCTATGATTATAATAAATTATTTTTAAATAAATGAACCTTCAAATCTCGTCTTCTTTTTAAATTTGTTTTCAAAGATTTGTTTGTAAATGTTTCATGTTAAATGCATCTTTCAATTTGTAGCTTTCAAGTTGACTCACAAGAAGAAATAAATAATTTGTCAACTTGAAATATTTCCTCTCCCACACACAAAAAACATTTGGACGATCCCTCTATTAATCTTTCAATCCTTTTTAAAATATTTTTTAAATCTTGATATTTTTTATTGAATTTTCTTAAGGGTGCCCTTCAAATACGATTGTTATATAAATGATACTACAAAATGTTGAATATCTTATCATTACCAAACTCTTTATCGCTGTGGTCTGATGGTTAGTATATTTACTTAACATCCAGGCATATCAGCTTTGTTCTCCTAGTGGATTTATTCTGGATTGGTTTCCTTTGCCTTTTTACATCTGAATTAATTGATTGGAAGAGGTAAACCGAATCGATATGTAAAAATTATTATTTTTAACTTGAAAGAAAACCAATGAATATAAAAAGTTTTTATCGGTTCGAATTCGCTGAAATGTAAAAAAAATTTCATGTCACCAAATAAATAACATAGTATACATCTTACAAAAAAATAAAATTTTATCAGATACAAACAGTCTAAAAAATATTTCATAAAAGCAAAAAAATTTAAATCGATTTGCTTTAAAATTATATAAAATTGATTGTCAGTACGTATACTAGATTGTCATCCTCAGTGAGATACAGGCAAAAGCCTAGTTTACTGGGAATACGACAAATGAAAGGCAACAAACCCAGATCCATTAAAATTGTATGTCCAAATTAAATTACCTGTTGTTTTTTCGCAAATTATGTATCATATATTTCTTGTCATATGTAATAAATAAATAAAAAATAAAATTAAAGTACCTAGCGGTAAGTGATACACATCGGGCTTAAGAAAAAGACTGTCGGACATTATCGGCTAACTTCGGCTTTGTAGAGCGTCGTATCTGTCCCTAGAACGCTTGACAACGACTGACAAATCGCGACGGAACACGTGTATGAATGACAGAGACGACGCTCTACAAAGCCGAAGTTAGCCGATTATAGCCGGCAGTCTCTTTCTTAAGCCCGATGTGTATTACTTACCGCCGGGTACTGTGCTTAAGAATCAACTTTATACATGAGTGTTCTAAAAATTTAAATGTTACTGTCCAAATTATTTATGTTTTACTTCCATAGAATAAAGAAAAAATATTTATATTTCACTGTCGTATCTTATCGCTACGTAGCAATCTTTTCCAATCAACTAGAATTATTTTTAAATAGGCCTTAAGTGAAAAACAAACTGAAATACTTTTAAAATAGGTACACATGCGTCTTACCAACTGTGCCACAGAGGTCGTTACTTCAACATCAATTTATATTTACTTTTGAAAATCAGTTAATTTCTTCTTCAGCTTTATTTCTTTTTACAGGGAATCAATAATATTGGCAGCCATCATTCAAACAATTATAGTCATCGTAAATATTTATTACAACCATGAATAATCAACTTTTAAAAGCAAACACTTATTCCTTGTCTTCAGGTTTACTGCAGTCAGGGTGGTAAATAGTTAATTATATCCCCACGCTACAGATATTCTTATGTTTGAAGATCGTCCTGATTGAAGGCTGATTCCGTTCTCACATTCAGGAAGAAAAACCAATAAGGATTTTATAGCGTTTTTTTTAAATTCCAACTTAAATACATCAAACTATTGTCCAGAACAGAGCAGTTCTAGCTCGTGAAGCCACTTTTAAATGACATTTTATAACTAAATGCTCATGGTTGATTTATAAATTCATTCGTATTGTTTGGAAAAAATATCTCCATTTCTATGCTCTATACGTCGAAAAAAGATATTTCGTATTTACGTAGAAAGTGTGTAGATTAATATTCTAAGTGATATTCAATCGCAATACCAGATACTCCAAGCAAAGACGATTTTCTACTCAATTTATTCTGCTCTTATTGCTCCCTTTCAATGTCCAGCCTTCCACACATTAGGGTTAAAACTCACACCCCTGTGCTTAATCATTTTGAAAAATTTCCTTTCGATTAATTGTCAAAAAACAGTATTAAATGCGCCGCTGCCCTTGTTCCCTACAACACGAATATCTTTATCTATCTTACTATCTCTCGAAAACATACTCCTCATATAGCAAAAATTCTCAATAATCAATACAGTAACACCCTGGAACCAGTTACCAACAAATGTTAGACTCACTTTGTCATTGGTACGTTTCAAAAAGCGGTTGAGAAACTTTTAATTTCAATTTAATGTTACGTATTTCATTCTCGATTTGTTTTTTCTTCTGTACCATCCCTTCCTTCTTCCGACGATTGATGGCATCTCATTTTTATAGTTTTCATTTATAAAATATTGTTTAATATAACTTCGTTTATTTACGCTTTTCTAGTTGGTTCGAAGAAATTAACCGTGCCATAAACCTACCAAACCTTGCCATAAACCTGCCAAACAAAGTGCTTTCTGTTAGCACTACAATATCATATACATACAACATTCCACGTAGACTTAAATCTGACATTTTATATGTCCAGTAAATATTTTTCGCACTCAATGAAAGGAGCTCGCTAAAAGAAATTATATGGTCATAGGTTGGACGTCACCGTCTATGAAAATTTCGATGTATTGTCTCATCGAGCAATAAAACCCGAAAATATATTTATTACCTTATTTAAACTTGAACGGCTTACAATAGCTAATATGCCCATGGCAATCGATGATCTATATTACGAGGGACAATTCTCCAGTACATTTAAACCAGTAAAACCTGTAATGAGCTGAATATTGAAAAAAAAATGGCCAGTTAATAAAAAGTGTTTAGGTGATTGTCAAACAATCGAAAAAATGACTAGTTGATTGCAGTGGTTCTTGTTCTGAGTTGAGTAGCAACAATACAGCCTTGTCACTGGGACAGTTGCGTTTAAACTTTTTAATTACAAGTCCAAGTTTATACTCATGTGTCTAGAAAGTACGTCTCACAGCAAATGTAATAAATATCAGGACAGTAAACGAGAGAGTTAAGACCACAGTTATAACAATTAGACATATGTAAATGATAAAACTTTTCAGAGTTATTTACTCTATGCGTATTATACTCGTATTCAAAGTCGAGTTCTTAACGTTTGAGACTGATCGCACAGTCCTTCTTCAGGAGTCAATAGTTCCACATTCGCACACTCGGTTGATGGCTAACTATAGATCATCCTTGATTATTGATGATACCTTTGGACTGGGCCATCTATGGTTTCAGATTTAGGGTTGCCTATTTGTTTATACCGTGTATTTTACATGTTTGGTGTGTATTTATGAAGATGCTATATGTTTATTTATCTAAGCACTTTATTGAAAAGAAAAAAAAAGTTGCGATTATTCCAAAAAGCAATCTTTTCCAACTAACCAGACAAGGTTACAACGTTATTTTAAAAAAACTTAAACATATTTCAAGTATGAAATAACATTTTTTTGCAAATGTTACGATGTATTAAAAAAGGAGAGAAAAAATCTGGTTAGCTTGAAAAGATTGCTCTTTGGTAATAAACAAATCAAATTTTACGTGATGATGTTTATTAAAAAAATAAATAAGATAGAAAAGGACAGGGAAATAAGTTATAGTTCGTCACTGAAGAGATATGTAATATTTTTAAGTCGTACTTTATTAGAAGCGATTATCATGATACAGGTTTTAAAAATATCTTCATCGAAATTGTAATGTTTTACTATCTCGATTACTGGGAAGTTGCCTGTACTGTAAGAAGTGCCTTTTTGGAACTACATTTATGGCGCGTGTTCTCTCGAATCTGATTAAATGATTTAATCTCCTTGTTTCTGAAGATGTACTGTGAGATGTCTGCAACATTGTATTATATTAACCTTTTATTGTTCATAGTATGTTACAATCTGGTGAGTTTATTGTCTTGTAACAATATGTTCAATCAATCAGATAGATGTTAAAGAGACCTTAAATGAAAACCCGACTGAAACATTTTTTTTAATTAATTGGAGGTTCCTACGGATATTGAACCCATAACCCCCGGGTTGAAACACAGGCGTCTTAAAAAAATAATTGACCATAAATCAATATTTAATACAATTCACAGTAAACAAATAATTCATCAAACGTATCCAATTTTGTTTGATACATTTTTAAAATGTCCATGACATATACCTAGATAATTTTTTGAATAGGCAAATCACCCAAACTGGGATGATTTGTGGCACTAAATTAAAGTCACATGCAATTATAAGTTTCAATATAATAAAAAATGTTTAAATGCTAATTCTAGACAGTTTAAAGTTTCAACTGGAAAGTTTAAAAAATTTAACAATCTATCATTCATCGAAACGAACATCAAAAGAAACATTCATTGGACGCGGTAAAGATATGACTTTTAGTACAATAAATCAAATCTGCCTCCTAAAGGACAACCGAAAAATACATGATCTATAGTTTCATCATTCAAACCACACTCGCAGCCGGGATTCTTCACAATATTCATACTGTATAGGTGACTGGTCACCACACAGTGGCCCGTCCGCAAACGACACATAACAGACACTTCCATCTTGTTCATTATTATTATGGTATATTAAACCACGGTTTCAAAGGGATAGATTGTTGATTTTCATAATTAAAAAACCGCATAAAAATACTTATAATGAAGTCAAAAGAAGCACTTAAACTAAAAGGGGAAAAAAGAAGTGTTTATGTCATCGGAGTAGCTAAAAATGTTATAATAACACGATACGGCAATAAATGTGATATAAATTAACTTTAAGTACTAAAAAATATATATATATATATATATATATATATATATATATATATATATATATATATATATATATATATATATATATATATATATATATATATATATATATATATATATATATATATATATATATATATATATATATATATATATATATAATTTTACATAAATTTACTCGAATTCAGATCATTTTTAAGGCAACTTTAAAAAAACACAAATTGAAGACACTGAAAGCAAGTAACCATATCACTGTGCACTTGATCTGATGGTTAAGGGTGAAACAAAAAGAAACAATAACTCGTTCACTAAACGTCATAATTTCGAACAAAATTAACAAATAATAATAAACTATATTTATCGCGACTCAAAGTTTGAGAGTTTTAGTTCCAAAAGCACTGACTCGATCATGTTTCAAGATAGGGTTCATGTTCTTTTATCTACTAGTAAATACATTTGCAATCGAAAATTTACATAGATATTTTAATCTTTTCAATAAATTTGTCTATTTTTATTTTAGTATTTAGTGTTCGACATAGCTACTGTTGCGTATTATTATTTATAATTTCACTATCAACTTATAAGCAGGAACTCTATATTATAGCTTAATCTCATTCTACATAATTATGCAAAAAGGATCCAACCGACATTTTTCCTTTTCTGAAATAATTTAAGAAATTTCTCGCCACTGTGTGGGGACTTCATTGGTACAAAAAACTTGAAAACGTAACTATGCCATAAAATACCAATTTAACGATATTAATTTTTTTCACATACAGGATTGACGAACTCTATGGCCTAGTTGATAAGACGCCTGGCTTACGAGCCAGGTGTTGCGGGTTCGATCCCCTTTGGTACCCAGTTTTAAAAATAAATTAACGGTCTGGTTTTCATTTAAGGTGTCTTAGACATCTTTCGGGCTGGTTGGAAGAATTTGCAGCATAACAAGTCATATATACTACGAAAGTTTGATACTAGTGATCTATGGTTTTTTATTATATCAATCAAATTAAATATGAGTGTTTTATGGGTTGGGTCCTTTTAATATAATTAAATCCAATTTATCTTCCATGTTTTTTTTATTACAGTTCGTTTTATTAATTAAGATTTTATGAAATATTTACGTGTAAGCAAAAATAATCAAATTCTCAATTATGCGTCAATATTATATGATATGTACAAAAATATCGAAGCAATTAACTATTTCTTGATTTGATAATTTTTTTTTTCATACATGCATATATAAAACGAAGTTGTTTGACCAAATATTAAAAATGTATACAAGTATATCGTATTTCAGGAGTTGACAAACTTAATGTCATCAAAGCCACATATAATAATCTCGAAATCTTTGAGAAATGCAATATTTTTTCGGAGTAATATGATCGACTTAAAATATCAAAAATCACTTATGTGTGACATTTTAGAGGTCAATCAGGTACGCCAGTAGGAGACAATTGTGTTGTCAGGCGTTCAATTGCACCAGGACGCTGGTGTAAGAAGGGTCAATTAGGGACACCGTCAAATAACTAGGATGCCAAGTGCAGTTTAAAAAAAATCTATTTTAGATTGTCATATCGCAAAGGTACTCGAATAACGCTACCCAACGGGTGGTATCAAACCGCTGATGATTAATTTTTACACTCAAACTGCGTTGAAAGTACCAAAGGGTCACATGCGGTTCGCGAGCCATGTTGAGCCGTTGGCCATTATAAGTGTTGTTTTTTAATTTTTATAATAATTTAATTTACTTAGTAGTGTAAATTTGATTTGAAAACATTTTACAATGCCAAAATTACATGGTTAGTTTAAATAATCTAAAAGTTATTTCAGTTTTATTCTGAATTACACAGTGGAAAAAAAATGGACTTCATACATTAAGTATGCGAAGTTCAAAAACAGGATATGAAGAAAGTAACACTATTGATTTGTATTCAACTATTTTATTTATATTCGATTGTTCCGAAAATAATGACTGGTTTGTATACTTTATCAATTTAAACGTTCTTTGCTAGGAAATATTTATAATATTAATTTGTTTTTAATCGACAGTTTAGAATTTACTATATTTATTTATTGAGTCAAGCATTTTATTTGCATTATTTTAATCCTTAGGAAATGGGATTGAAAAAATAAGAATGACGTGTAATTTTTTTCATGAATTTAAACTTTTGTATTTTGCATATCAAGCAATGTTAACCAAAACGGAGTGAAGGAACCACTTCTGAATAAATAAAGTGACGTTGGTTTGAAAAGTTTAGGAACGGAGATGGAAGCCTTAAATATGAAGAGGGTCGAAGACGTCCTGCTACTGTTGAGAACGACGAATTAAAAGCTTTATTGGAAGAAAATATACAACAAACGGTACGGGATATGGCAAAAGAATTGAGTATTGGTGCTGTAATTTATAAATTCACCTTACTCACCCGATCTACCACCAATCAGTTTTCTTATTTTCTAGCACCTCGATAACTATTTACTGCAGAAACAAATCGATAACAATGAGGTAGTAGAAAATGTATTTTAAAATGCACAACCGTTATGACCAATTCTCTATCGGATCGGATCGGATCAACAAATCGGGCTACGAAACATTACCTCATCCGCCTTACTCATCCGATCTATCGCCAACGATATTCACATTTTCAAACCTCTCGGTAACTATTTACGGCAGAAAAATCAATACCAGAGAAGCAGCAGACAATACCTTTGAATAATTATTAAATCCAAATCCGCCTGAATTTTATTATATAGGCATAAATAACCTTATAATTCCTTACTAAAAATGTGTAGAATCAAATTTTATCAATAAAATTTATTTTACTCCAAAGACAGGTTTGATTGAATTTGAAAGTTAAAATCAACCGTTTTTGGATTTTCGGAACAACCTAATTTATTGTAAAATAATTACCAGGATCAAAAGGAATTAAATAAATTCTAATAAACCTTCTAATGAATATAATTCTTCAAATGACTCGTTCAGTTTTCTCAACTTGGGCATATTTTTAAGGCGGGTTTGTTGTTTTAACATTTCTCATGACTGACAGAGATTTTTCCATGACAGCTGATATGTCTAAGGCACATTTATTGTACGTTTGATATGAAAGTTCAAGGCCGCATAATCGAGCGAATTAGCGCCAAACCTTACCGATACTTATCTTACAATTTGCAGGTATACTCCGAATAGACGTGAACATTCCTATTGCACTTCAAAGTGAACGCCAGATCAATTTGAAAAGTTACAGAAGTTTATTTATTAATTTAACGACCGCAACCTTTACAAAATGCAAAATAAATAGAATAAAACTTCATATATAATATCATCACACGGTTTTCCTCTTGGTGCAGGCTGACACATCTTTCCCACATCCTTCACCTCTTCCATATTCACACTTATCATACAATTCCAACGATTTATCTTCTTACATTCCCTTCTTTCTAAACATCATTCACTTGATCTAACGACACTTTCCTTAGTCTTCCTTACCAACACCTTCCCACTCATATTTGCACTGTGTTGTTTTGTTAGTCTTTATGCATTCATTCATTCTATTATACAAGTCAAACCATCACAGAGTGCTCTTCGTCATCTTACTCAACACATCAGCCTTAAGTTCATACTCATCTCTTCGTTCTGTTTTCTATCATATATTGTCACCCCATGTATTTTTCTCAGTGCTCGCATTTCTACAGTATTTATTCGGCTCCTTTCAGTATTTTATCACATTCACATTTCACGCATATACTCGTATATAACTAGAGGTTGGCTGCTATTCAAATAATGTATTTGAAAAAAAGTTACGATGACCATTTCTTTATTTTACGTAACGACTAAAATATGTTATGAAGACCAAGTTAGTTTCTTTATAACAAAGACTAAAAAAGAACAAAGAACATGTTTTCATGCAAAAAAAATGTTTTCTCTTATGAGAAATCTCCGTTCAAGTGGATTCGAATTTCGATATTAAAGCTTTAATTTCTTTATATCAAAGACTAAAAAAGACCATGGTTTATAAGAAAAAAACATTACTATTTTTTTAAAGAATATCCGTTATAATGGTTTCACATTACGATATAGAATCTTTAGTTCCTATATAACAAAGGCTAGAAAGAACACATAACGTGTTTTTATAGAAAAAAAATACAATCTCTTCAAAAATTTCCGTCACAGCAGTTTCATATTTTGACATTGAAGCTTTATATTATATAACAAAGACTAAAAAATAGCATGTTTTATATTAAAAAACCTCATCGATTTGGAGAAATCTCCGTCATTGCGGTTTAACATTCAGGAAAAAAGATTCAAATATTGTAACTTATAAATAGTCGACGTAATTTGATAAGTGAGTATATTAGCTACCGAACGCATCATTAAAGTATTAAACATCCAGTCTTTTAATTATCAAATGCTTCGAGCTAAACTTATGGCTTCTAATTACAGATTAGGTGGTCTATTTCTAAGTTATAAAAGGTTTTATTGATTTTTAATTGTTACGTGGCTATTTCGTAGGCTAATGACCTAGGCTAGAATTTCTAAAGGTTATTGAATTCTATCTAATTTGAAATAAACTTACTCATCATTTATGATTGAATAAAGATTCACACTACGATTGTTATACCTTTACAACACATAACTGTACTTTTATTATTAACTATCATTTGTGAATCCTAACTATTCGATGAAGTTACTTTGGTTATCGAAGTATTGAGAACAAAAAAAAAGTTTGTATATTTTTTTGGCAATTCTTTGCACAAATGTATAATCAATTTTTAACATATGCAAGGGTGGCAACACAGTTAAGAATTTTATATAATAGCAACAAAACATGTATTTGTCGGCCATTGTTCACATTCAATCAATTCAGTTTTTTAATATAAAGTATGATATTATGACATTTCAACTTTGATGTATAGGAGTAAAATATGGACGTGGAAAAAACTGAAAGGGCCCGAACAAATTATGTAGAAACACGACCACTGAGAAGAATGCATGGGGTAACAATGTTCGACAGAATACGGAATTAATTGATTAAGGATGAATATGAACTTAAGGCTGATTTGTTGAATAAGATGTAAAAGAGCAATATGAGATGGTTTGGGCGTGTAGAACGAATGAATAAAGGAAGACTAACAAACAATGTTTACTGTAATGTGAGAGAAAGACATGGCATAGGAAAACCAAGGAGAGTATAATTGAATCAAGTGAATAATATTTAGAAATCAGTTCACTCCTATACACACGCACTGTCCCATATACCACGATTATATACCACGATTAGAAATGATTATATACCACGATTAGAAATGATTATATACCACGATTAGAAATGATTATATACCACGATTAGAAATGATTATATACCACGATTAGAAATGAACACTATTAAACATCAATCTCTACATATAATTTGTTTCACCGCTGATCCTGCCGATTTTAAAAATATCTTTCCTGTGCAGTAAACTATATAAATTGAATTAATTTAAAATATTAATTTTATGAACTATAAAACAGCTAGCTGGAATAAATTTATTTAAAAAATATATATATATTTATTTTACTTAATTACCAAATGTTTGTCTTTTTGGAATTCGCTCATAAAAAAATACAAAATTTACGTATAAATAAATATAAACTGATTGGAATCTACCATAATTAGATATATATTTTAAACAGATAATTTTAGGACGTCTCAGATTCAAACATCCATTCAACATCATTACATCTAAATGTTTATAACGGCGCTTATGAACTGCCTTTCAAAAATTCTAAAACAACACTTTCGAATTGATATTTTATGACGAAAAGCTCAGTTCAAGTCATCTACATATTTGTTATTTTTTTAACGTCACGTGTATCATTGCTAGCCTAGAAGTTAATAGTTCTTGACATGCCCAGTTTTTTTTATTCTACTTCATCTGATTAGAGGAATCTATGAGCTACGTTATATTAAACAGTATAAAATTTATAGTTTATTTTTTACTAATCTTCTAATAGCATCCAAGTACGAGGAGAAGTCAATAAATTCACGTAATTAAGGGTAAAAGGGGGAAAAACACGATTTTATTTTTCCTTTTCAATATATTCACCATTAACTCGAACACATTTTTCAGATATTTCAATAAGCTTATTTATACCCATGAAACAAAAAAACTTTGCCTTTGCACCCAAAATAAGCCGAAATTGCACTTTTAACTTCTTTATCGTCCTCCTTTAACTTCTTTATTTCCTCCCTCGACGTTTTTTTTTTCATATTTGGAAACAAATAAAAGTCCAACGGAGCCAGGTCTGGGCTGTAGGGAGGATGATTTAATGTTTGGAAACCACAGTTGTGAAGAGCAGCCAATGCAGGCTTACTTTTGTGCATGGGTACATTATTATGCAAAAGTAGCACCACTTTTGTCCACCTTCCTCTATTTTCCTCCTTCACAGCTTGTTTTAACTGCATCAGCAGACCAGAGTTCATCAGCAGCCTCCAGTTATTGTGATCTTTGTAATATATCAGCAGTATGCCTTCCGCATCCTAAAAAATTGTGGTCATGAATTTTCCAGCCGATCGCACCACTTTGAACTTATTAGGGGGTTGTGTTATTTTCATGTCATGGACTCCTGCTTCAACTCAGGCTCATAATGATGAACCCAAGTTTCATACCTAGTAACAATTTGGTTCAAAATCTCATATTTTTTGTTTCTGCAGAGGTTCAAAAACCGTCGTGAATATTCGACACATTGATGTTTTTGAAGTGGCTTGAGCATTCTGGGTACCCAACTTGCATTGACTTTGACATCCCTAGATGCTGATGGAGGATATTCAGAATGGTTGTAGGTGGGGCTCCAACCATATCTACAAGCTGTTGTTTGTTTAGGCGGGCATCTTCCAGCACAAGTGTTTTTACTTTCTTGACGTTTGAAGAACGTCTTGATGTTTGAAGAAGTGGCCTCAAAAGGCCATCCTGGTCAGAGGTCGTCTTCAATCGAGTCTTTCTCTTGCTTAAAAATACTATGCCACTCGTTTTTCTAAGTCGACATCTCTTCCAAAATGATTTGTGTGTTTCCTTGTTTTGTGAGAAACTTAATGACGGCGCGATACTCAATTTTTTTCCATACTTGTGATGTTATTAACGTTTGACATACTCTCCCGACGATATCTTAAACAAAACTGCCAAAATTTGACTAAAACTTCGTGAATATACTAATAATGAGTCATATTATCGGAACATGTGCATGCGCCTACCGTCCTCCCCTTAACTCTTTTATTTCACGAATTTATTGACCTCATGCCATAAGGCAAATTTTGAGGAGTACGTATGAATGAACGAAACAATGGAGGAATCAAGTACGATATGTTTTAAATTTGTTATTTCTAATGCGAATCAACTTATTATTATTATCATTATAGACAGGCAGCATGAATGATAATCCTATATATGATATGTCAAGAATATCTGTCATATATTCATAACAACTAAAATTGAAGTTTAAACTATTATGTAATACAAAACTAGTTTAATGAGCAAAAAAATTGGAAGGCGATAAAACGTATACAAAGAAAGACAAGTGAAAGGTGAACAGTTACACAGGAATAATTCGAATCACCAAAATTGGCATTTTAAATCGACCTTCATAATGAAATGATACGTGCGAAGAAAGGGAACCAAAGCATTACTTAAATATTTCTGAAGAGAATTAATAAATTAAATCCATCAAATAGTTTTTGGATCTTTCACAGATTTCAATTCCGGTATATTTATTTTTATCGGCGCATATGAGAACAATAAATATCACAATGTTAAACAATTTGCAATGGATTATGGAGAATATAATTTTTTGTGGAACCCGGTTTTGACACAGTGTTTGTTTGACACCTTTACTGCCACGTTTGACACCTTTACCGACACCTTTATAACACGTTTCTTTCTTTATTTTGCTGGAGACTGGTAACTAGCATTGCATAGGATAGCACTGGTATCTAGGTAAATTATTATGCTCACCCTCTGGCATCAGCTTGAAGAAATCTGAAAATGAGTTCGAATCGAAAAGTTAAAGAAACAAAGAAAAATAAAATTCTATGCGTTTATTATATTACATATCTCTTCCATCCCTTGGTAGTGAAAGGCATAAAATGTAGCGAAACTTGAGCGAACCTGGAAAGGATACAAGTAATGTAACAGCGTTCCAAGAAATAGGACTAACTGCGTGAGAGAGAGAGTAGCTTCTGAACGATGAGTGTCGCCGGTATTGCTTGACAAACTCCAGCCCACCGCATGAATCGCGCCAGTAGCTGTCAATCCTTGGCCCAGGACAAGGTCTTCATAATACTGGCCTAAGAAGTGAAATTTATAACAAATAAGATAATGTTGTGGACTGAAAGAGTGGAAATCTGGCAAATCATTTTCTAGCATATCATGATCTTAAAATTATTTCTCAAAATTCAGTGGGCTTACACTAAAACTAAATTAGATAATGTTATTGGAAAATTTGTGAAGATTAGTTATTTCTAAAGAATATAATATATAACGTCAAGATTTCAGAAAATAATGTAACAAAGAATATTATAGAAGAGAAATATCATATACGAGGCATATCCAGAAAGTAAGTGTACTGAATTTTTATAGGTTACGTTTTTTTTTATTTAAACAGAAAAATTACGTGGTTACCGTAGTACATATGTAAGCTATTTTTCGACATAGTCGCCATTCCTCTCAATGCAGGTGGTGAAGCGGGGTATCAACTTTTTGATGCCTTCCTCGAAGTAGTTTCCCGCCAACCCCTTCGTCCAGTTTTCCACCTTCTCATTTACCTCCTCGTCGGTTGAAAACCTTTTTCCACCCATGTGCAGCTTCAGGGAGGTAAAGAGATAGTAATCTGAAGGTGCTAGGTCAGGGGAATGCGCGGGATGGTTCAGGACATCCCATTTAAACGAGGCGAGCAGTTCCTTCGTGGCGTTGGCCGTGTGTGGTCTGACATTGTCGTGCAGCAGGCAGACTCCCTTTGTCAGCATGCCTCTCCTCTTGTTTTGAATCACCCTCCGCAATTTTTTTAGGGTCTCACAGTATCTTGCAGAGTTGATGGTCTCCCCTTGAGGCATATATTCAATTAAAATTATGCCTTGACAGTCCCAAAACACGGATGCCATGATTTTCTTGGCTGAAATTGTGGTTTTGAACTTTTTGGCGGAGGGTGAAGAGGTGTGACGTGACCGTTTTTAAACTCGCGACACCACTTGTACACACTCGTACGATTCATAACTTTATCCCCATATGCAGTTTTCACCTCATTATAAACCTCAACCGGAGGTTTTCCCTTCCAAACGAGATAACGGATGACGCCGCGTATTTCGCACTTGGCGGGAGATTGGATTGACATTTTTCACGAAACGTGTTGTCGCGTCGACACTTCTCAACGTACTGACCTCAAACCGGTCTCGTTGCGGAGGGGAAGGGTCAGGCTACACGGAAGTGTACCCAACATGTCGAAAATAAAATCCATCCGGTCGTGAGAGCCTCAGTACACTTATTTTCTGGATACGCATAGTATACTCGTAATAGAATTCACACCAATATCAGAAGACGAATAATCTAATTATAAATCGATTGTATATAATCACTTTGTTTTTTGTTTGAATTATACTTCTATTGAAGGTGAAATTCTTTTGATACATTAAAAAATATATTAGGTGTTAACAAAAGTTGTGTCCGTTTTTTTTTTCAAATTTAAAAATGAGCACCAAAAGTAAAACAAAATGGTAGAGTATACGTCATTCGAAAGAAAATTTTCTGATCTGCAAGAAATTGTTTACTTTCACGTTAGATATATTATTTTATTTCATTTCAAGCCTTCAAAATGGAATGTCAAGCAGACAAAAGTGAGCATTTTCGACACCTCCTTCTGTTCGCGTTCAATCGAGGGAATAAAGCTGGCAAAGCTGCTCGCGATATTTGCGAAGTGTACGGTGGAGATGCTATTGTCGAACGTTGATTTTTGTTGTTTTCACTCAAAACATGTGGAACCCAAGTGCCGAACTTTTCCCATTGATTTTAGATGGCAGTGTACAGTCATGTGACTACGATTCATCTGCTCAGCCAATTCTTCGGCTTTGATTGGTTTGAAGGGGATCTTCATGTATAATATGATTTAAGTGGCCCTCATCGAAGTCCACTGGTCGTCCGGAACGCTCCATGTCTTTCAGGTCGAAATTACTGTCTTTGAAACGCAAAAACCATCGACGAACTATCCTTTTATTCACAGCATCTCCACCGTACACTTCGCAAATATCGCGAGCAGCTTTGACAACTTTATTCCCTCGATTGAACGCGAACAGAAGGAGATGTCGAAAATACTCACTTTCGTCTACTTGACATTCCATATTGAAGGATTGTAATCAAATAATATATCTAACGTAAAAGCAAACACAATATCTTGTAGAGCAGAAAATTTTCTTTCGAATGACGTATAATTTTTACCATTTTGTTATACTTTTGGTGCTCATTTTTAAATTTGAAAAATACAGACACAACTGATGTTAACACCCAATACATATCAAAAATTACCTTGATGAACACTAACGATCCAATAGATATTAATCGCATTTTACACTTTTACGGAATATTTAACGGCTAACCGTCTACACTTCTAAAAGTGTAAAAATATAAAATTATTTCATTGAATAAGTATTTGGTACGATTAATTAAAATAATAATATCATATGAATCCGCGGTCGAATAATCACAGCGGTTAGTATCTGATAAATTAATTAGTATCTGATAAATTAATTAAAAGAATCAATGCTGAACATACGTCAGTTCTTTTTGCTTCCCGAATCAATTCAGCCTCTCTTTATAGCCTATTTATAATTAATAAATATTTCGTGTATCGTCTTATATTTTTAGTATATCTAATAGGTGATAAACCGAGTACTTGGAATTCTAATGGATTTCCAGCATTTACATTGGAAGCCTTCGGCGCGCACTACAGTAGAGTTCAATCTTCTGGACTCAATGGCATCCATGATATTTGCCAATATTTAGAAAATATATATTTATTTAACATTTTTATACAAATACATCTAACGGATTCATTACTAAAAATCAATTTCTTCCAATCAACCAGATATTTTACATAATTATTATAAGTATTCTTGAACATGTCTTAAGCTTAGTACTCGTACATATATATGAAAATAATATTTTGAAAAAAGTAACAAAAATTAAAATAAGGATTTGGATAGGAAATGTATGCAAGTTAAGATTGACGAATATTTCGAGATAAATATTTATCGATAAAGATAAATACAATTAAACCAGGATAACAGTTTCCTAAGTTGAGCTGTGTAAACCCCAAAATATAATGTGTAGAATATGTTAATGTGTGATGCGTTGGTGCACAAATAATTCAGTCATCACCAGATCGGAGGGGCAACCATTGTTAACAAAGAAAATTGATCGTTAGTTGCATTGTTTACGCAGATATTCAGTACAACTTGGATTGTTCAACACTCCAAAGAGTGTTGACATAACGTTGAGATTTCTTAGCTCCCCTTATTTTAAGCCGTTTGAGTCTGATACGATAATCGAACATCTGATTATATTTTCAGAATTACAATGCAATTTATATGGATACAGCATATTTTACTTAATACGTTTGAAATCAAATGTATCTTAAAATTAAATCAACACTTTTACGTCTCTCAGAAAGGTGTGCAAAATACTGTTTATATGGGTGTTTTGTGTACTAAACTCCGCACAAAGCCTAAAGGGAGAAAGTTAATAACAATATGTGTATAATACGAAGCAAATACACGAATAAAAACGTTTGAAACTTTAAAATTTCCAAAATCTTAAAGAATATTTTACCCGTAACTAAAAAGATTCAAGGCATTTTTATAAGAAGTAATTATAATTATTGTAGTACCTACACGAGATATTTTAGAGGAGATTTTCTATTTACTAGAACGTTAGTCTTCCAGCCCGGGGCTTCGGGTTCAATTGTCAATGGTATCAAAAAAATATATAAATTCATTTTGTGATTTAACCTCGATATTCAACTTTGATTGATTGAATAACATCTGTGACGATATTTTTCATTCAAATTTAAATCACCGATCAATTACACCTAATAGTGACTGTGATAAGTGACCACATTCACACCTCAAGTCAAGGCTGATCTTGATCTTGATAGAAATTCTATATATAGGGTGTACTTTACTGTGTATCAAAATACTAACTCTTGGTTTAGAAAAAGGATGAAGCTTATATGATTGAGCTAGGAAGATCGTCCTAAAAATGAACCTAGGGAATAGCAAGTTATGATATGTAGAATGATGTGCGATACGTTGGTATACGAGAACAAAGGATTCAACTATCACCAGATCGAAGGGATATTTCATGGTCAGAAAAAAAATGAAATTTTCAAAAAATATATATAAATGGTATCAATGATCACCGCTAAAAGTTTGACCACCCTAGACCACAGTGAATAAAAAGTGACACCACCTCTAGAGCAAAATGAATAAAATGTTTAATCACCTATACGAGTAGAGCACGTATAATATAATTTGCCTAGCGAAACAAAACATACTCTGACCGTAAAGCATCTATTTTAAACATGATTTGCTTAATGCCGTTAAGCCGAAAATGAAACAAAACATACTGTGATCGAAAAGTGAAAATCAAACATAACATACTCGTACGAGTTTATGTAAAAGCTATTTATTATGTAACGTATTCCGCTATTTAAAAAAATATTTTTAAAGTATTCTAATATTTTTAAAAAACCGTCCCGTATTTGAGTTATGATTCAATCGACGATGCAAACGATAAGGATAAGCAAAATTATCCAATTTCTCGATTAATTAACACCTTCAGAAATGCCGTTTCACAAGTTAAAATGATATAAAACATACTATGGCTGTAAAGTGAAAATTAAACATAAACATGCATGCAGAAAATTTATTCGAATTTTCAAATTCATTACGCTGTCAAAGTAAATAGATTTACAGTACAAGTGAAAATTGATTTTACAAAACAAATGGAAATTGATTTGCTGTCATTCATTGTTGAAATTGACCTTAGCAATTAACGCTTTTTAATAAAGTGGCGAGGGCCTATTGGTGAGGCAGGCTGCCGTTTTCATTGGAGCCTTGAAGATCCTTTCTTCGTGTTGGATGGTTGACTTTTATTTCCAAAGAGGCAGCGTCTGTATTTCTTCACTGAATGGTGTTATTATTAAAGCAACAACTTATATGGCGCGAATGGCAATTTTTTTTGGGTCTTTCTCTCCGTAGTAGGAGAAAAATACGAACCTGGCAATAATGATGATATTTTCTATGCCATTAATTGTTATTTATAAAACAATAATAAAAATTAACAGATATCAAGGATGGAATTAGGATAAAGTTGATGTATATCTGATACCTACACTAGTATTTAGCCATGGCTAAATATTTGTTTGTTTAGTTTAATATTATTTTTTAATAACAATTTAAACCATGGAAATATAATCCTTATTGTTAGGTTCTTACTTTTCTCCCAATAGTGAGAGTTTACTTCTTTCTGTAGAATGGCGGCGAGCCCTTTCGGCGGGAAAAAAATCTTCACACGACAACTTCAAAAATTCAACCCATGCACCAGATAACTTCTTCCTGCTTTAACAATAACAACATCCAATGAAGAACGCTTCTATAAAAATAAAAAACAACCACGAAAAAAAAGGATTTTCAAAATTTAATGAAAACGTCCTCCTATCCAACCGAAAGGCACCTCGCCACTCAAGAAGAGGCATAGGTGGATTGCCTATTAAAAAAACTATATGCTTCTTTCTCAAGTGTTTGAAGACGAGCTGACATAATAATTAAAAATGATTCTGAACCCAATGAGTAAAATTACTGGCAGAATCCGATTCTATTTTCACCAAAAAAGGTACAAAGATACAAATAAATGTGCTACATTTAAATATTTTGTTCCAGATCATTACCTATGTAAGTATAACAACTAACGATTATTTTGTTACTTTTTTCATACATCTTAGAACGGGTTTTCCAGATATTAGTGAATAAAGTTTAAAAAATAACGCTCAAGGAAGCAAGGAATTAAAACGGTTATCAGTGTGAGAGCAATGGATGTGAAACATTTTGATAGAAAAAAAAATCATTTATTTTCCAGTTTTTAAAACTTCTTTTGAAGAATATTTAAATTGAGGTTTCCTTGAAGGATGTAAGTTCCGTCGTAATTATTAATAGATTAGAATTATTGATTCATGGAATAATTATTGAACGAGTGACTACAAACGCTTGATACTTTGCTTGGCAGACTTTCGAGAAAAAAACCGAGTCAAGATTTCATTTTGGTAAAATATATACTCACGGTATATTTTGGAGTTTGAAACACTATTTCAACACCATAATTTATTTTAAAAATTGTAGTATTATTCTTAAATTCATTAAATAAATAGCTGTTTTCCAGCCCCCAGGGTTTACAGACCTATTCTTGCTGAAACCCAATTTATTTAAAAAGGGTTCGAGTCTAGTTTTCACTCTGCCTCTTTAATATCTTTCTGGTTGGTAAAAAGATTGCCACGTAGCAATTAACCCGTCAGATCGTACTGTTTACAATTAAACTATAATACTATGCGTACTCGTATCTGCATACTTAAAAAAATCAATGTCTTCGTCAACATAATGTTATTGTCTAGATTTTGTTGAAAAAAATATTTGTAATGATTATCAGATATGAAATTTTATAATAAGGCTGTAGTCAAAGCTTGAAAGTATTTCATTCAAGCTTGCATAACTAATTATTCACTCGAGTTTGAACGTGAGCATTACTCGTACTCGTAACCTTCTATTCTCGCTCCTTTTTTTTACGAATTCGGCTGAACCGAGACTCATTATGGTTTTATATTAACGAGGATCTTATACTGTGTATTTTAAAAAATGTACATGGATACACCTTGTTAAATAAATAAAATTAAGGCCACTAATGGCATACCTTTGCCACATCTAAAGAACTGCGTTTCTTCTTTCTAAAAAGAACTTTTCCACTTATTATCGTAAATCGGTTATAAAAAATTTCAAGTTTAATCGATTCAAGTTTTAAATACTCCTATACTAAAATAGTTTTTTTTTGCACAGTATATTTTATTAAATTTCTTATTGCTTTTTTGACTTTAACAGTAATATCATAAATCATCCAAGTGTGGGTGATTGCCTATAGATGAAATAACGTATTACTAGCCCCCATAAATTATCTGGATCGCACTAATAAAATTAAATCATTTATTTAAATGTCAAAACCCTTTATGCGGTCATGCAAAACGGAATGCAGCTTCATGTAATAAAATATTTGCGGTTTTGCGTCATTTCCTTTGGGTTTTCTAAAACGTTTATGCTAGCTTTTATTTTTGACTAGTTTAATGATATTTCTAAAATTTTAGTATTTTTTTCTAATGTATTAAAAATTGAAACACTATTAAATCCACTTGAAAATATATACTATCCCAACTAGTTTCAAGTCATATACGACTCATTTTCATGGATATTCCGAGCTAGTCAGTTTCGGAATACCCCTATAATATACACCCCTAATAAACTTAATGACTGAAGTATGACCTAAGGTGGACACAGAATTGTGCAGTAGTTAGCATCATAGAAGCTTACTTTTCGTCAATAGCAAATTAGCAATAAAATTATTGAAAAAATAAACTTATTGCAATTACACTTTTTATTTCGTAAAGTACCTTTCAACCTATCCGAACTGGCGATTCGGGGATATTGAAGTACATCGCCGGGAGATAATGTGTCAAGCCTTAGAAATAATCAAGCCTTCGAATTTAAGAACCACTAAAGTAGGGCTCGGAGCTCGCAGTTCGTAACTTTGCGTGTAGCCAACAATACCACGCGTGAAAAGACAACAACACTCGAACACGTTGTTTCCTTAGATTCTATATCTTTGAAACTTCTGATTTGATTCTACATAAAATTCAACGGTTTCATGTAAGATATTTACCATCTTATGTGAGAAGTTGATAAGTTCAATAGCAGACATTAAATTAACTCTAACTTCTTATTATCTCGTATGGTAAACTTCGACATTTACGAATTGATAATTCAAAAATATTGGAGAGCGTGGCTAGGATTCAAATCTATAATCGGCCCCAGTAATCAGTTTCGAGTTAGTGGAATAGGCACGGAAATCAGGATTCGTTATTGTACGCATCAATAACACTACAACACGTGAAGAGGTTACAACACTCATATAGTACTAAATACGTACGAGTATTGTTACCAGACTTGTTAACTATTTTCCGAAACTAGAAACCTTTTTTGGTACCATATGGAATCGAAGCCGAAATATCCAGGTAGAAGTCAAGCGTCTTACCAACAACACCACGCAGTTGCAATCGTACTGCACTCTGTAAACGGCTTTTATCATACATCGTAATTACAAAGTAAAGTACAAAAATTGTCATATTTAAAAGATTAATTGGCTTCGCATCGCGAGAACACATCCGGCGTATGTCACCGTTGCACATGTTAAATGAAGTATGTGAAAAAATAAAACATACATCGGAACGCATTCCGACTACTTTTATCTTAAGTCGTTATGGTTGCTTTGTTTTCGCAAAACAGAAGCGAACATCTCACAAGTAAGTAAAATAAAATTAAAATAAAGACTCACAACGTAATGAAATGAAAAAATATAAATAACATTTATTTTAAATAGTTATTATTAACAAACTTGTGTCAAACCCCTCGAAGATTTTAATTTAAAGGTATATATATTATTATACTTCTGTGCCCTTAGTTTAATGGTTAAGTCACCATATTAATATTCCGGCGTCCCGGGTTTAATTTGCAGCCAGTCATTTTGCAGACTCCGTTTCATCTGTTTTTGTTTATACAAGTTCTCAGTATCTGTCTAGAAAAATCAATGGGTACTATTGAAGTAAAACTTATCTTTTAATATAAAACAGATTCGAAAGATAAAACGGGGATATCCCATAAAAATTCTTGTATACAAATAAATAATGTTTGAAATCAATCAAATTTAGGCAATGTAGACATTTTGGAAGCGAACTAATATAACAATATTTATGACTACCATATGTCAGTCTAGTAGCTGCATTGAAAACAGACTAGAAATTTGCGAATCAGACAAACCACAATAAACATAATTACATTTATCCAGACGCGATTCGATAAAATGAATTTATAAGAGTTTCGATTGCTTTTGATCAGGTGATTATGGACATTTTTTTAACCCTCATAAACTGTAGTGATAATTGATACTCAATATTTAAGAAATACACGAGGGTTGATAAAAAAATAACAGGATTTTTTTTATTTCGCGAGCTGTTTGATTTTGTTTAACCCTTCCTTCCCTGTGATGTGTAACTAGTACACATTGTTTCTAAAAACTTTAATATCTCTATAAATATAATAAATACTGGATTCAGATTTAAGGTATTCCTCCGTCATACATTTACGCATTGAAGGAAAAAATAATATTAATATTATAATAATTAGTACTTATCGGCCACATCAGAGATATTTTGTGAAAATCGGGAATAAATTCATCAATACAATCAAACGTGTGCCAGTGTTTGACGTAGGTATATTCATTTTAAAAACCGCCATAGGTGAGGAAGCGACGCTATTCACGCCTCACTCTCACTCTACTTCGGTATATGGAAACGCAAGAAATAGAATCTCAGTTCGCAGTTGTTTCTTCCTTCGAGGTATAACATACACAGTGTTAGTGTTCCGAGTCCCGTCTCAGTAGCTCGCGGGCATCCATATGAAGTGGTCGCTGCGCCCGTTTTGTGAACGTCGGCCGATGTTTTTTCATGTTTTCAGCAATTAAATTTCAATTATTATCACTTTTAACTTCAAATTTAATTTATTTAAGCGGTTGGCTATGGATATTCTTATTTTTTCAATTTTAAATCGCTCATTTTTACATGTGTATTGAATACTCAGCACCGGAACGTGCGATTTTTTTAACACCGGAAGGAAAAAGTTAAGTCCATCTTGTATCATCATGTTGGCGACACTGTATGTGACGTACATTTTAATTTTCAGCTATATTGGATGGACAATTTGTGTTTAACAGGCAAGTATTTAAAACTTGTAAGCAAACAACTCCTGGATTTTGCACCACAATAAAGCACCGACTCGCACTTCACTATTAATTCGTGATTTTTTAACCACAACCAACATCGTCGTGATGCTGCAGCCACCGTATCACTAGATATGGCCCCTGTGACCTTTTCCTATTCCCGAATATGAAGAGGTCATTGTAGGACAACGTTTATAACCAGAGGAGATAAAGGCAAAATCACTAGGTGGCCTATCCAAAAAAGTGTGACACAAATATTTTGCGAATTGGAAAAGTTATTGGCAGTAGTGTATTTTATCCTATGTGGAGTACTTTAAAGGGGTCAATATTCAAATTAATGATTGACTAAATACTTTTTTATGAAAACGAAAAATCTTGCTGTTTTTTTTTATCAAACCTCGTATGACATTAAGTTTAGTGTATTGACCGGCCCTGGCTTATTACCCTAACAGGATAAAATCAGTATGTTCAGACACAGGATACGAATTTCACGTCCGCCCTCTGATATTCACATAATTTACTGCTCCTGGCATTGCTGTGTACGGAAAAATAAATATCATCTCAGCGTATTATCTTAGCGCAAAACTTGTTATTGACCGGCGGAATATGAAGAGTGAGTTCGTATTTTACTTCGGTATAATTATGCAGATAAGAGTAGGTGCCACAACTTCATTATGCCCATATGAAAGCCTTAAGACATAAAAAGGAAGCGACAGCAGATAAGAAATTAGTCTCACCGAGTATGTATGTAGATCACTCGTGACTGCATTATTTTGTGTACGTATGCTCATAGACTGTATTTTGTATTGAAAGTATCTCAAAAATCATCTTTGTGTATTTGGATGTTCATTATTATGGTCAGTGTGAAAAATAATCGATGTTTTTGACAGATTTTTTTATCACTCAAAATGGTTTTCTGGTAATTTTAGGAAAATATCAATAAAATTGCGGTACTTTGATAAACTAAAATGTATAACACCATTTTAACATGTTTCACATACTTGAACTGACAGTACAAAAAGTAATATAACTTTAACATGTTTCACATACTTGAACTGGCAGTGTACAAAAAGTAATATAACTTTAATATGTTTCACATACTTGAACTAGCAGTGTACAAAAAGTAATATAACTTTAACATGTTTCACATACTTGAACTGACAGTGTACAAAAAGTAATATAACTTTAACATGTTTCACATACTTGAACTGACAGTGTACAAAAAGTAATATAACTTTAACATGTTTCACATACTTGAACTGACAGTGTACAAAAAGTAATATAACTTTAACATGTTTCACATACTTGAACTGATAGTGTACAAAAAGTAATATAGCCTTGGATAAAAAAAATGTTAAATACATTATTTTAGAATTTCATTCTTTTACGTTGCAAAATTTAGACGTTGATGAAACAATATCACAAAACTTGGCATACTCGTATTTGTTACGAAGTTTACATTTATATACAAATACAAACTCCTTTTTGGTAAAATAAGAAGGTTTATACAAAATATTAATATATTATTTTCATTAAAATACCATTTCCATATTTGGATAGTTCAAAAAAGGATTTAAAATTTTTGCGCAATGCTAGTTTACTATTTTGCGCACTTAAACACTCGCAAAACATGATATTTCAATCAGAACAATGTATATTTTTGAAAGCTTCAATTTCATCGTTTGGCGCATACAAAATGTTAGATATTATTTTGAAGTCGACATCGACTATGGATGAAATAAATCAAACCTAATTGTTCTTTCGTATACTTTAACATATCTAATGCGTGCTCGGGAGATAATATTGTATTCGGTCCCAGTAATCGATGTCTCGGGTTCAGAACCCCTAAGGTAGACTACAAAATTCGAGGTTCGTCATAACATGTGTGTTTTGGCTAAATACAACACACTCACATACGTCGAACACGTATTTTTACTACACTGTTTTAAAACATGCACACTTTTCAGACTGGCACAATTTTTTTCTTCGAGTACCATCGAAAAAAAACCAGGGGTCGTTGAAATAATAAATGAATTAATATAACCGTGCATTCTACGAAAATACATTTAAAAATTTACATGTCTAGCAAGCATTACAATACCGTATGGTGCCTACATAATTCCACATCCGTAATATAAAAATCGGCTCGTGTTTGATTAGCTTTACTAGAATAAATTGCCTAGGTCTAATGACGTCGTGACAATAGCCAAGTCACCCAGGTGTAAAAGAATTTGATTTGTTGACTCATCAAAAAGTATGTAAAGGAATGACTTGAAAATAGCTCTTGCTCCTTGAACCAAGACGGATAATCACACGGATGAATAACGTGCGGATACAATGGCTACAAACTGCCTTGTGTCAATACAGCTTGTTAGATAAATTACTTCTAATTACGTCTATATCATAACAGTTTTTTGTTCTAAATTCTGTTACGTATTTTACACTTCTTTTGTTTTTTATTTGATACCAATAAAAGTGTTGTAATAAGCTTCTATAAAAAAAGTAAACTCAAAAAACATATTGTGGATATTTATATATTGTACGGTCATACGAATTCAATTTCCATTCAGAGGACAATTTTATATAGCACCGTTTAGAAAGCAAACTCTTATTAAGGACGCTCCAACTCGTGACTAGAACCCGCTATTATTAAACAAATCACGTCTGGCAGCTTTAACACCACCCGAGCGAATCGTGTATAACATATTCTTTGTATATAGTACAATCTTGTTGGAGTATTGCCATGTGACACCCTCCACTAATCAAACAGAAAGGTGCTTATGAGGCATTTATTGATAACTTTTTTTTAAAATATGGGTTCCAGCGGGAATCGAACTCGCAACCTCCAGGTCGGAAGACAGGCATCTTACCAAGAAGGTCGTCAATTAACTATTAATAATTAGAAGTTACAAGACTACAACTAAAATAAAAGGAGAACGATATGTAACGTATCACCAACAAGTGTTGAAAGATAACAAGAATAAAGGAAGTGAAAGAGTCTGATACTCGTACACTTGATATGACAGAATTAGAAGGTACCATCACACCTTAACTCATGACAAACATAAACGCCTTACACTTACAAACATCGCTATCCTCTATTTGACTCCATCCTGTCGTGTAGCTCATGACTGAGCATCTTGACTCCCATGATAGACTCCGACGACTCCTCTCCATCCATCCCTGCACTCCATAGTCAAGTTGCGTCTCTCGCTTGATCAATCCAACGTATTGGGATTATTCCTCTTGTGCGTCGTCTTTCTACGCCTCTAATAACCACAAACCTCACCAAACTGTCTCATTGGCCACGAGCAATGTGCCCAAAGAATCGACGGACTCGTCGAAGGCATATTGTCAACAATTTGTCGCTATTCTCAGTTCTTAGAAAATGGAGGTATGCCATCCTGTCCTCGGAATTCGTAACATCCTTCTCCAGCACCACATTTCAAATGCATCTTATCTACGTCTTTCGCTTGCTCTCAGAGTCCAAGTCTCCGCGCCATACATGAACATTGCGAAGGTGAGAGACTGAACTAGGCGTATTTTTGTCGTGTTAGTGATAGTTCTGTTCTTCCATATCTTTTTCAGCTTTGACATCGCATTTTTGCCATTCCAGTTCATCTTTTCACACCAATCTCGCATCATCCATTATTGGTAATACTGGAGCCTAAGTAAATAAAGCCAGTTACCACTTCTAAACCATGATTCACACCCCTTGGTGGCAGCTTGTTACTGCGGTCTATTATCATAAGCTTAATTTTTGACCTATTGATTTACAGGCCCAGAAGCTTGCTCTCGTGTTCCACTTTTTAAGGAGCAAGACCATTTCTTCTCCTGATGTGGCAATTAACGCCATGTCATCCGCATATTTCAGATTTGAGAGCTTTTTTCCACCAAAAGCAATCTTGCCGTCTCAGTCTTCAAGTGCTCTCTATATAATACCTTATATTCTCCATATAGGTCAAACAAATCGAGATAGAAGATGCACCCTTGCCGTACACCCTTAGCACTTTAAATTCGAATAATATACCCTATACCGAATAATATACCGTATACCCTTATCCTATCACAAACAACTCGATCTTTCTCTATTCTTCATTTTCAAACGCTTCTTACCTGTTTAAGGTTAAGACAATATTTTCCCAATGTTTTCTTACTTATTTTATCGTATGTAGTTCCACTTATATACACACCAGCCTTGTATTATTTTATTACATATCCACTGTTTTCACTAACACCAGATGGGCTTACTTCCTTAAGGCAATATATTTCATCCAACCACAAATATATTTAAGAAAGCCATACGCGAAAATCGAAACTGAGTTCCCTTATTTTTGGGGTCCATCAGGAATCGAACCCGAGGTCGAAAGTCAAGTGTTCAACCAACTAGGCCACTAGGTCATCAGCTTTAACTTTTACACAACAAGTATTAACGTAATTAATAACTTGCCACTACCTGTTATTTGACTAACACTTGTTATTGATCTAACATGGATTTATTATAGTATTTAAGTGCACTCTGTCATTTTTAACAATTCAAAATTTATACTACAACAAATTATTATTCCTCGATAAATTACACAATGTATCTGCTGTGCAATACGTCAGACATCAATTATTATGCTCCTACATATAAAAAAGGAAATAACTCGAAACTAAATTTATAGCTCCAATATTTAATTTCATGTCTTGAATTGTTTTAACTTGAAAACTAAATTCATAGACAATGAACTCTGCTACCCGTATTCGCTTTCATATTTTACTGTCAGCAAACTGTGCCATCTCGGTTTAAGTGACTTTCCAAGAGAACTTTTTAAAAATAATATGTTAATTTAAATGACTGTTACAAAAATAATTTTAATTATAACTTTCAAATTATTTTTTTCATTTTGTAACATTGCCTAACTTATCAGCAAGATATTATTTTTTTAAATTATATCGAGATAGAAATATATGTATCCCTTATAGAACTCTTTAATTATAATAATTTAATTAATGAAAGAACAATTTTAAATATCGCCATTTAGACAACAAACTCTCTTCAATAGCGCTCTTCCTTGGGACTCGAACCCAATATTATTAAATAAATCACATCTGACAGCTATACGAGTTGCAGCTCGCGAGCGAATCATGTATAACAACACTTTATTTGTATAAATAATTAGCCTGTGGGATTATTATCATATAGCAATCTATTTCAACTAACCAGAAAGATAAGGCGTTAAGTAAGAACCAGACTGAATATCTTTTTTTTTTAAATCTGAACTCCAGCGAGAATTCAACCTGCAACCTCCAAATCGGCAAACAAGAGGTCGTCAAACCTTTTAGGGACAAATACTTAGTTATTATTTTAATAGGAAGATAAATGATTTCAAGTAGAGTAATTTCGAAAATAGTCCCAACTAACTTTCTTCCAAAACTAAGATTAATTTTCACTTTGCATGTAGTACAAACTATTGAACATAGTAACTTGGAATTTAACACAAATACTCATCGAAATTAAAAACGCTTAGTAAAAAATTTCAAGATATTTATTACAAACTCTTACTTATCTTTTCTATTTTATTTTTAAACAATTGACAATTTCTGTAAGTTACATTTTTATCCGATACAATTTAAAAAAAATCATTTGATAATCGTCTTAAAATTTAAAATTAAATCTCAAGGATGATTATTTTTTTTATACTTTAATCAAAATCTTCAAAATTTTCATTTATATCTTCAGAATTGCGATGGTGGTGATGAAAATCATTATTCTTGTCGTATTTCTCCACCTTCAAATGTTTATCAAATGTGTAAACTTTATTTCCGGTTGGTCCCTTGACAGGCTGGTGATATTGAGGACCGTGTAATTTAGAAGACTGCAAAATTAAGAAACAAAATATTCAAGAAAATTGACAACAGTTTTAGCTTAAATAGATACTCAGAATATATGTATAATTATTAAATATTTATTAATAAATTATTTTATTATTCTATAAATTAGGGTAATCCCCGCGACAAATGTCTCTACCTTTCATCTCAAGAGGAATGATGCCGGTTTGTAATAAGAACAATGCTTAGGTTCAATTTGTGTAATTCATCGAAAGTGTGGAATAAGTGTAATTAGTGGAATAAGTCAATTATTAATAAATATAGAGTTTCACAAAATAAACGCCGAAACCATCGAAAAATTAATGGTATAATTTTTTTTAAAGTTAACGCAAGAATCTAGATTATCAGTTTACTTAATAATACAGATTATCCGAAAACTGCGAGTATATTTTATCAGTCCTTAACCTGGTAACTGTTTATATTTTTCAGTAGTAAGTTAGTTTTAAATAATGAAAATGTCCGATTTACTATTGAGGGGGGAAATCGTAGCATTTAAATCAACAAATACGTGCTTTTTGTCCCATATATCTTCCATGGTAATGAATCTATTCCCCATCAGTCGCAATTTGAATTTTGGGACCAAAAAATATAAAGTAGCTGTTGCTTTAAGTCATCTGATTCTTTATGCTCCATTATTATATACTCCAAAATAAAAATGAAGCGGTGATTATTTTGACAAAAAGTACAAGAAAAGTCGAAACTGATCGCTACTAGCACAGTTTAGATAAAACTAGTAAAAGAAAAGTCTCCTTAAAGTTGAACAGACCAAATAAAGGAGTTAACGGGACCTTCTATAAAAACTACATTCGACGTGGCTCAGGATCGAGAGGATGGAGACCAATAGTGCACCAATTTCCAAATATAGCAGAGAACAGCGACACTAAGCATTGAACATATAATGAAAAAGAAGATCAAGGTAGGTTGTTTGAAGGTCACCTAAAGGGAATTACATACTGTAAGTTGTACAGTTGATATTTTGAAGAATTTTCAGATTCTCCGTCGTATATAAAATGAAATATTCTGAGAAAAAATGTCCACAAACCCCATGTTCTTCTTCTCTTATATCGATGAATGATTGTAGTTTTTTATGAAACTCGTTTTCTTTTCCGTAGTGCGCAACATTCTCATGAAAATTTTCTTCCTGCTGTTGATGAGGATGATTTTTGACTACGTGAAAATTCTTTGTATGGCTGAGACCTTCTTTACCAATATGCAAGTCATCGTGCTTGTGAATAACCTTGTGTCCAAGATCCAATTTGTGGTGGAAAGAAAAATGTTTATCCGATCCGTGTTTCTTTGTTCGAGCTATGTCATCATCTTCTACTTCATTTGGAATGCAAACTAAAAAAAATAACAATTAAGTTATATTTGAATAATAATTAACAGATAATTTAATAACGCTTTTAGATAACATACCCTTCTCAAGAGGGCTCTAACTCAAGAAAAGAGCTAAATATTATTGAAAAACTGAAAATAAAAAAAATTAAAAATGCATAGTTATTTTTTTAACACTGCACGGATTTTTCTGTTACGCAAAATGGGGCTGATGCGACCACTATATTGGGTATTTTCCCGCATCTGCATATGTATCCACTAATAAAAAAATGTGGATTATCAATGTATGAAAGAAGGTGGAATATAGACATCAGAAATGAATGTATGGATCAATGGATGTTATGATGGTTAAGTAAGTGTTATGATGGTTTGGACATCAGAAAAGAATGAATAACGAAAATAGCGTCATGATGGTTTGAATATCTGGAGATAGTGAACAACGAAAGAATGACTAAACGAGCATACAAGTAAGAAGTACAAGGTGTGCGAGGAAGAAGTAGATCGAGGAAAAAGTAAGTGGATAAAGAAAGTTAGAAGTCGAAGTAGAAAATCATGCATGACGAAATGTATATGATAAATGTTGAGGGGAAATTTGTGTGCTTAGATAGAAAAGTAAGGAGATATGTACTCTCTGCCTACCCCGCAAGGGACCGTAATATGGACATTCATATTTATGTTAATTTATGGACTACAGATCTAAACATGGTTTTTTCAAAGAAGTCACCTTTAATTTGTCATATTTCAACAATTTTTTTCTAAGTAAATTATGAATTAAAACTTGTGACAATAAAATTTAAATATTTTTTTATTCACTAACCGATAAGAATATATCATTGAATTAAAAATAACAAATATTGTTGGCAGCTGTTGTCTAACAGTTAGCATTCACGCTAAACAAGCGGGCTCTTAGGTTCGATTCCAAGTGAATTCATTTCGACTAGTTTTACTGACCGTTTAACATCTGAATTTACGTTATAAATAGCATACTAAACTACGGAGCTTATATGTTGTTTAACAAAAAACTCTTATAGCGCTACTATGCAACATAAAAATAGTGTTCTGTAAAAAGCACTGCCTAACGAAAGCTGCCGATCGTCTCGGAACTTTGATCTCCTTACAATCGGAACTTAGAGACTGTATACCTGCTGAACTATAACAGCTTGCACACAATAAACCGATACAAGCACAGACGACTTCCATCCACAAGATTGCTGACAATCATACTCTATCACTATTAATTGCCTTTCGTAAGAATTAAGCATCGTAAGAATATACATCAAATCGGATTAGTGTATTCCTTTGTAATAAATTATTTTTTTCAAATATTTTAATAACATGTGTTTTAACACTGTAAGTAATTTCGACGCAGATTATAACCTAGTTGTATAATATTGATATAAAAGTGTATTTATAAAACCTCTCAATTTTATCTATTAATTTACTTGTGTGTTATATAAACTTGTACAAATTTATATATAAAACCTTTTAGGTATTTATAAATTTGTAAAAAAATACTGAACTCCTACATAAAAATAATAAAATTTTAAGTATACAAAAATTTATGAATTAGAAAATATATATTTAATAATGACCTCTGCTATGCTTTACTCCAATAATAAAAATACACAATTTCAAATTTATGATTTACAATAAATTTTAAAAAGTACACAAAATACTTACCCGAAATATTCAAAATCACAAAGATCAATACTGTTTTAAATAAGGGATGCATATTGATAAGCTAATAAAATTAGAGTTTATTTCAATCAAAATTTTAAAATTGGTATCGCGTACTCTCTTCTTGCTATGCTATTAAATATATTATACTCGTAACATATATTAGCGTTTTGTGTTGAATTTATTGTAGCCAGAATAAAAAATAATAAACATTAGAATCATCAAACAAAAAACCAGATAAATGTTAAAAATAATGTAAACGTCGTTTTTAAATCGCGTTGTACGAATAATATAAATTGACTTTTGACAACAGTTAATTTTCTAAACTTAAATATTTGATAAGGGGTGAGGATTACTAAAAAATCGTTAAGGGTTATTAAAACTAATAAATAATATTTTAATTCAAATCTAATTTTTAATGATATGTTAGAAATCACAGACACAAATAATTTGAATAGTAACATAACAATATAAAATTAACACTGACAAATAAAAATGATTTATTGCTTAGATTTTTTTTTTAACATCGTGGATTTAGTGCCTAAATAACTTAACTTTAAGGTTTTTGAATTTACTCGTAGTAACGTCACAGACATCTTTATTATTTTTGACGTTTCTTAAAGTTTGATGAACCCCAATTATCAATATTTTAGGAATTCATTTGATTTTTATGAAATAACTTGAGAACCATTCATTAAATATTCATAACATAAAAAATATATAAACATAAATTATTTCAACTCACGAACAGTAATGTAATATTTGGTGACTTCCGAGGCCTAGTGACGACCTCCATGGCCTAGTTAGTAAGATGCCTGTCTTCCGATCCAGGCATGTTGATCGATTTCTATCGGTATCAAATTTTAAAAAAGTTCCAATCTAGTTTTCACTTAAGGCTTTTTAAATATGTTTCTAGTTGATTAAAAGAGATCTCCACATCACAATAAACCCGTCAAATTATACTGTTTACAACTAAAAGTGTAATACAATGAGGTATGGCAAAAAAAAACTTTGGAAACTTCTTAAAGAACGCAATGTAAGGTTAAGAAATTTTAGTAAACATATGAAATTTTAACACCATGGTATTTTAAAACGTATAATCGCCATAGTAGTAACCCCAATAATAACATTTTTTATTATTGGGGTTAATAAAAAAATAATAACATTTTTTAAACATTTGAAATTGTGGCGATCTTTTTTTTAGCAATTTTAATTTATCGATGTATGTTTAATAATTCCAAAATAGTTTATTGTGCAGAGTTTCTCAAAAGTGTGATGTATACGAGTATGAACTTAAGACAGAGAGGCATTTGTTCTGGTGATTGCCAACAACGAAGGATCTGATGTAGCATTTAAAGAAGAAATTCTTCAACATTCTGGTATTAAAATGCACACCACTTTTTTAACTAGAAGTAGTAATATGAAATTAAAAATCAATTTGTGACGCCTTATATCACTTCTTTTTGAACAGCTCTTCATTCCTCAACTAAACATGAACTTTACGAGTAAGCGAAAGAAAAGGTTCATCGATAGTTTGATTATCATTTCACAAATCACACTTTAAATAGCATTGTTCAAGTCCTAACAATATCAGAAAAAACAAGTTTAGCAATTTAATAATGATATTATCCAAATCAATGACAACATGACATCAGAATTTGTTACATTGAATTAACTTATCGAGTCACATTTACAATTTTTTCTAGTAATCTACGAACATCCAAAATGTCTTGGATCTCGAGATACGTTTTTAACAAAATTATATATATTTACAGTCAATAATTATCCTTATTAAAAGGAAATAAACTTTACTTATACCATTGGGGAAATAATTTTAGAGTCGAGTATTCTACCACAGAAAAAGAGCAGCAATCCTGACATATGGACATGAACATTGAGAACTTAGCGAAAGGGTACGATAATAAACAATCAGCTGATATGAGATCTCCTTGGAACCTTGGAAGATACATTCAGAGAGACGTTGAAACGTGAATATGCGCCAATACTAAGATTTTACTCCTCAACTCAAAATATTGAAAAATCCAGTTTCCTTGGTTGAGACATACTCGTATGTCAATATTGTCAAAATACCGTGTTCTGAACGAGTGTTTAATGCGACGGCGACGTTCAGAGAAAAACGTCCAAAGGAAAACCCTAGAAGGGCCAAAAAATTGGAAGGTGAAGAAAGACTTCAAATGGATTAGAAGACAAAACTGATACACTTGGAAGAGTATCGTGGTAGTATTGCAGTCTCGACCCTGATGGATAAGGGGCAGAGAACATGCTGATAAAGATTTTAAAGTTTGCTTTACCTTTTAGTCCAAGTTGGGAGAAAAGAAATGTGTATCCTTTTTTAAATTAAACTAGACAATCCATTATATATAAATACGATTAGTGCCAATAATAAAATTTAAAAAAAAATAAAACATAATATGTATACGCTAGTTATGTCTTAACAAATGAGTATATTTTTTCCATCAACAACTGTTTTTTTTAATAACAATTTACACTAAATAATCATACTTACACACGTTGTTTTATTTTTTAAATCTATTTTATCTTCTACCAATTGCTCTCACTAAAATTATATAAAGGGTGTCCCTTTTTGAACTTGGAGATTTGATTTTGACGTCATTTTAGAACCGTCTAATATAAAATTGTTTTATTTGATATCTGTCACCAGGCAAATTCATCAAGCAGCGTTCTTGAAAAATCTCGCAAATCTTTTACGAACATTTGCGTTCTATTGTAAATACGATTCGCAAACTTCGGGTTATTTTTGGTCGTAATCATACGCCAAGTAACAACAGAATTCACAACCTAATCAATAAATTCAAGGTGTCCAGTTCGTTTCTTGGGACTCCTCGTCGAGTGTCAAAAGAATACCAACGACGACGGACTCAAGGTCCGACGGCCCAGGAGAAAGAAAATTACTCGCAGTGACGTTAATATAGTTATAAAGTGACTTAAAACCTGGAGTTCAAACACATCAACAAGTTGTATGAAGAACAACCAATAAATGCCTCCGCGTCGAGTTACAATTCGGTGTGGTTTTTGAGCTGAAGGTGTCATTGGGCTGTTATTTTTTAAAACGAGGATGGCAAAATGGTTACTGTCAATGGCAAACGCTATCGCAACATGCTGATAAACTTGTTATGATCCCAATTGGATGATATGAATCTCAAAGATATGTTCTTTCAGCAAGATGGCGTTTTATGCAACACGCCAAAGTAAATAATGGCGTTATTGTAGACAAAAATTCTCGGTGTCTCATTTCCCGACATGGTGACATCAATTGCTCAGTGATATCGTGGGATCTTACTGTAGGAGTAATTTTAAAGAACAGATTCTCTAAACTTTTTCTTTCAAAGATTTGTAAGGAGAGAGTCTACGCGAGCAAAGGGTGCGCATTTGTGTGAAAATGTAATTAAAAATGTCACCAAAAGAGTAATCATGTACAGAAACAACCGAGGGGGATATTTGAACATAAGCCTCATGCCTCTACTTTACGCCGAAAATATTAAACTAGTAATTTTCTAAAAAATACGTTTTTTAAAATAAAACCTGAAGTTCAAAATGGGTTACCCTATATTATGCACTAAAATAAACGCACTCGTTTTTTAACGCCATGAAACTATAATGATAAAAATTACCTTATTGCAAGCCAGTATGCAGAATGGTGCAATGTAACACGGGTCATAGATAACGGGATTTTATATAAAAAAATACACAAAATCAGTCCGTAATTGAACAAAACATGTCCTAAATCTAAATATTATTTATACATGAACACATTATTTGCTTACTTAATCCTTAAAATACGTAAATAAAATTGATCTTGTACATGTTTAATAACTTATTGTAAGTATCAAATAATATTTTTATCCGGAAATTTGTCAATATTATTTCACATACATATTTTTAACACTCGTGATTCACGTTAACACATTCAAATTTATCTATCCAAGAAGTAATGATTGTAAAACGACTTTCGACAACCTGAAGAAAAATGATCCTAACATACTTTGAGCGTGTTGCCAGAAAGGACAACGAAAGTCTTGGTGATCACGGGGATAGTTGAAGTAAAATGTTGTATTCAACATTACCCAGGACCGAGAAGGATGAAGATAAATGGTGCTCGCAAGTAGAGAAGAAAAACTATAATAACTAAAAATATATAATACAAATAAAACATATTTTTTATGTTAAATGTTTATGTTTTTTGTACATGAATTATGGCAGTCTTTAAAGTTGTAATCATACCATCACTGATATATGAATACAAATTATGGATTTCTTACAGATGACACATTAAAGCAGTCGAAAAAGGTCAGCAGCTGCACCTCAGGCAAATGAAAATTCAATGGTAACTTAGACTCCAGACTCCCAAGAAATAGCCTTTTTGGTGAGCTGACAGAGGGTAGAAGAAAGCACGTTGGGCAGCGCAAGAGATTTGAGGACGTACTGTACATACGAGTATAACATATTAAAAAATATTAAATATCAGAACAACTGTTAGCAAACAGCAGCAGGTCGAGCCAAGTGCCTTAAAACTATTGTTAGTTACCAGAGATTCTTAGCTTAGAACTGTTACTATTTATCAGAGAAAAATGGAGAAAGAAGATACAGACTAGCTAGATATATGGAATCTCCTAGAATATTTGAACTCCAAGCCTTAAACCGCTTTATAAATTTATTTACAACGCTGCCAGTCATTTTTCATCTCCCGTGACGTCAGACCTTAAGTCCGCTATCGCTGCCATTCTTTTCACACATGTTCCACCGGTGTGTCATCACCAGAGGAATAGTGCCTTTGGGCAGTTCCTTCTTCGTCACTACGTGACGTCGCGTTCTTAGCAAATAATGAAAATTAGGGGTATTCTAGAGTAGATCGCGCTAGATGGGGATTTATTTTGTGCCCCATAACAACATGGGTGGTGCTGAACCGCTCCTTACTTTATGGGCAACAGGATAAGCCTATCACAAATTGACTTACATAATCATATCCGGTGGCACCAATGACAATTCTAATCCTCTACTTTGTATTGTGTCTTTTTTTATACTCGTCACTGATAATGGGCATACATTCATTCATTCACTCTAATTACCACACAAATAAGATTTTTAGACTGCTTTACATAGTAAATAAATGTCTTGATAACAACACTTTGGATAATCACTATGTGTTCAATTTACAGAGTGTGTCTTCAGCGAAATACTCTTAAGTGAAGTATTTCTGCGGATCACAGTCTAGGTGAGAAAGTCGCGTCTCCGCGACGATGAGGGTCACAAACCCCCAAGGATCCTTCCCTTCCCAAGCAGCTCGTCGTCTAGGTCCTCGCTGTCGGGTGGGTCCAAGTAACCGGAGTCGTCGTACCGTATAGACCTGAAAAAATATTATTTGTTAAACGACACAAAGTAACACACGTGCATCTAGCAAATCGACATTTCTGAAGTATGTAGGCATGTGAGTGAATGACTCATGCAAATTTATTATCGAGTGTGTTATGAGGAGTTATCGAACATGATTTTGATGAGTTGAGATTATGATGCGATGGGAATTGTGTATGTGACAGCTTAGGATTTAAATAATTTTAAGAAAGTGAGTACAAAGAATATATGTTTTGGCTAAATATTTTCGTGTGTATGGAAAATATACATATTAAAGATTCGTCACAGCTTAATGAAGGAGTTCTGTATATTAAAAAAATGGAAGATAAACTTGTACTCGACAGTACGCCTTTCCAGTAAAACTGTCAATTTTATATTTTAATTGTGGATAGTCAAAAAATGTTACAATATGAATTCACGATTTTTTAAATTATTTTATTGAGTAGAATTTTAAGAATTTAAAACGACTCAAAGTATGTTTGAAACGACAGTTGATCAAAAACCGATCCAAAAATAACAAATATTTTTGGTCAACTTCTGATAAATTTAAATCGACGTATTACAACATAAGGTTTTTGAAAGTTTGTATTTATCTGTAAATTGAATTAATTAAGCAAACTTCAACTCTGTTTCGTTAATTCTAATCATTAACCAACTCATTTCTGATGAAAATTTGGGTACATGATTATATTTTGAAGTTTTATTACAAATAATATTTAAGTTATGAAAAAAAGGTCATATACGAGTAAGTTTGATCAAACTTACATATAATGATCAAAATTACATATAATGATCAAACTTACATATAATGATCAAACTTACATATAATGATCAAACTTACATATAATGATCAAACTTACATATAATGATCAAACTTACATATAATGATCAAACTTACACATAATGATTAAACTTACATATAATGATCAAAAAAAATTCTCACAGCCCAGGTGTAAAAGTGAATCATTTTTTTATTGGAATCTTAATTTTATATTTGACAGATGTATTACGATCCGCCAACAAGATGAAAGTAACACAGTATGTACCAATTGCTCGTTGAGAGTTTTCAACGTTTGTGAGATACACAAAGAGAAAAACATAAAAAGCACACACACATTTTACAAATAAAAAACAGAAAATAGAAATATGAAAAAAATATACGGTTTAAACCTTATGTTTTTTGTTTAATTTAAACATACATTGACATTAGTTCTGTTTTACTTTTGGAAGCATTAATAATGGTATTTAAGTGATTAAACATAAAATCATATTTTGTATGAATTTCTTTGCGATTCCTGGACAACATAGATTTATACATACATACCAACCATCACACTGTCTCCCTATCGGGGTAAGCAGAAGGGACACAGCACCAGACTTTCCTATCGCGACACACATCTTTCGTATTTTCTACAACCATGAACCTTCTCATGCAGCTCCTACGATTCAGTTTGAGTATACGTGTATATATATTTTAGTGCCCCGTTGACTTTGTTTCCTAACGCTACACGCCGTTCAATAATCCTTGTAACTCTTCCATCATCTCAGTAAATACTACCTGAATAGCAGAACTCTTCAGCTCTTATCTTTCATCATTCCATATATCGCATTTATTTTTCCTTCCACACTTTTCAATCACCATGAATTGATTTATAAAAACAGTAAAAACACATTTTATAAAAAAATATATTGTTTTGCTATATAAGTATTTATGTATCATGCCATCTCGCCATTTTCCTGTCGGAGTAAGCAGAGAGCGTCATACTATCCTATCACGACACATACTTAGCCTCCATCACATTCATACACATTCTCATACAGCCACTACGATTTTTCTAGCTTTCTACGTTTCCTTCTTTGAAAATATAATTCACTTGATCCAAATATACTTTCCATAGTCTTCCTCTCACACACCTTCCACTCACATTTACATTATATATTTTTTTCGTTAGTCTTTCGTCTTTCATTCGTTCCACATACCCAAACTATCTCAGCGGCACTTCTTCAATTTACTCAACACAACACTTAAGTTTACTGGCATACATTATCACCCAGTCTATTCTTCTCAATGCACGCATTTTTACAGCATTTATTAAGCTCCTATCAGTCATTTCCCACGTCCACATTTCATTCCTATACATCAAAGCTGGCACCAAAATAGTATTAAAGACTATATTTTAGTTGATTTGATAGTGCCCCATTGACTTTCTTTCTTATCGCTACACGCCGTTCAACATCCCTCTTATGTTAACTCTTCCATCATCTTAGAAAATAGTACCCAAATAGAAGAATTCCTCAACTTGCTCCAACATTTCATTATTCTCCCATATATCACATTTTATTTTCCTTCACCCTGGTAGACAAAAACGTGATGTTATAAATAAGCTGCAAAAAGGTGACATTAGAGATAAGATTTCTCATCTTACCTTTCTGGTGTTCTTGCTAAACGGCTCGGGGGCCCGGGACCAGTGGGAGAGCGGGCCGCCATCCGCAAAGCTGGATCGTCGTATCTCCTGGACACCAGCGTGAAGTCGTGGTGGGCATCCACCAGCTTCTGCAGACGGGAGATTATCTCGTAGTCAGCCACGGGCGTGAATATACCTAGCAATTTCGCTATCGAAGTTCTGAAACCATGTTGAAAATTTTACTTACTGCTACTAAGAACCATTGAAATTGCACTAAAGAAATCAAATTTGATGTTTTATCATAGAATATAGTACAAATAACCGCTATCGAAGTCCTGAAATAATGTAAAAAAATTTACATACAGCTACTGGCAATCATTAAAATAATTTATACAATAGAATCAGTCAAATTGAAGTACAATCGTACATAGGTAATATAGTGCAGAGTTACTTATCTAATATCTACTAATTTTTATAATAATAATTCTGGTTGACTGGAAGAGATTTCCGCGTGGCAATAAGCCCGCCAGATTGTATTTGCAATAAAAGTGTTAAATAAATAAAAGGACAATTTATATAGTGCCATTTAGAAAGCAAACTTTCTGTAAGGACGCTTTAACTCGAGATTAAAACCCACTATTATTGACAGACAAAAACATAAAACATGTTGAGTCTAAGGATAGGGATGGGGTGACTGCAGTCATTATATTAGAAACTTCCCCATGTTTCCACATGTTAATAAAAACATATTTGATAAGAAAATCATAGAAAACTTACTTCGGAAAGACGAACTACAAATAAATTAATCAATGAAATTGAAACCGTAAAAATACTGGTTCTCAATAGTATTATTAATTATTACTCTTTCGTAGTATACAGTACAACCAGCCATACTTATCGCCATGTGGCAATCTCTTCTAGCTAACCAAAAAATGTTAGAGACCTTAATCGAAATCCTTTTTTTTAATGTGGATTCGAGGCTGGAAGAAAAATATTACATACAATACAGTATAGTTTTTGATCAGAATTTATTCTGAAGTATAATTATCAGTCAAATTCTGTGTGCATTCAACCAATGGAATAAAAACTTATAACTCCCAATTGGTTCATCTGCAAACTGTTAAATCAATAAAATACAAGTATTATGTCACGTGCGTTCTGCAATCTACAATATATCCAATTATTAAAACTCCTTTATATACACCATAATTTTTTGCTCCTATTCTTGCTCTCTAGAATCGTTGAGTCAATAGACGACGTTTAATTCTGTTATTTTACAAAACCATATCTGAGGAGGAACATGTAACTGTTTATAGAAACCAACATGGGTAATTTATTTTTGCTACAAAAGGGTCATACATTTTAACGGATTATAAACAATTATTGTATTCGTATATAAATCATTGTATGGGAATATTGCTCCATAAATATGTTATGTAACAGACTCGAGTGTTTAGGTAAAAAGTTGTTTAAAATTGTATGGGAATATTGCTCCATAAATATGTTATGTAACAGACTCGAGTGTTTAGGTAAAAAGTTGTTTAAAATTGTATGGGAATATTGCTCCATAAATATGTTATGTAACAGACTCGAGTGTTTAGGTAAAAAGTTGTTTAAAATTGTATGGGAATATTGCTCCATAAATATGTTATGTAACAGACTCGAGTGTTTAGGTAAAAAGTTGTTTAAAATTGCTGTTTTTAACTTTTATGATCATAGTCACAATTTATTTACTAAGACTCTAGTATTTCCAACAATGGAGGGTACGAGACTGAGGGGAAAGTAAGAGCTGGAATGGAGAGAAATGCCATGTCAACGCTGGAAAAGATATATGTTAGAAGAGCAGAACTATTATCTTCACGACAAAAATATGCCTAGTTAAGTGTCTCGTCTTCGCAATATTCATATATGGCGCGGATACTTGGATTCTGAGAGCAAGTGAGAGACGTAATGTCAACAATATCTTCTCCGTCTCCGATTATTTGGACGCATTGCTCGTTGCCAAGATAACAGTTTGGAGAGGTTTGCAGTTACAAGGTAAGGACATGTAAGGACGACGCACAAGAGGAAGAATCCCAATGCGTTGAACTAACCAAGTGAGATAAGCAACTGGACTACCCTTAGCATCTGCTCTTCGAGCCGCGGAGTACAGGGATAAATGGAGATGAGTCGTCAGAGGTTATCATGGGAGTCACGATGCTCAGTCATGAGCTACACGACATCATAATGAGTCATAATATAAAAAATGTTTTTAATAAACTTAATTAAAGTCTTGTGTTTCGGAAAATAATATTCTCAGCTAAGGCTACACATATTTACTAAAATCTTCTTTAACCTGTTATATCCTGACCCAAGTTACGAAATTAATCTAATGTTTTAGTTTACTGAAGATAAATCAATCATGTTTTTTTATAAATTTCTTCGAAAGAAATAAAATTGTAAGAATATTAAAAAAGACTGTGTACTCGCATTGAATGATGAAATTGTATTAATTACACTTTTTTATATAGAGTTCAACCTAGCGGGTTTATTGTCATATTGTAATCTCTTCAAAACAACGAAAAATGTGTTAAACAAGCCTGAAGGGAAAACCTGATTAGAAGACTTTTTAAAAATCTGGATACCAACGGGAATCGATTCCGCAATCCTCGGGCTGCAAGACAGGTGTTTTGTCAACTAAACCATGAAGATCATCTGATTAAGATTGATTAAATCTTTAAAATTGTTCAATTCGTGGAAATTATGTTATCTGACGTTATTTTTCCTCCAATATATCGAAACAGCGTAATTAGAATTGAATAATTTTAGTTAATTCAAATATTAATTTGAATCAATAGGTTATTTTTCATTGATTTAATTATGTAGCAAGACCCATGCAAAAGAAGACAAGGATAAAAAAAGATAGATAATTTTAAAATAATTGGTATGCATTTTGACTATAGATTAATATTTTTCATCAATAATAAAGTGATTTCAATAACACTGAAGGTTAGTGAAACAATTGGCTTAGGTTTGTTAAAATGCAAAAACAAACAGCTTGATTGATAACTGAATACGGCAAAACTCATTAAAATACATACTTTATACATAGAAAAAAATTATATATAATTAATAAAAAAGTATTAATAAATCCGCTATTTGGTCATGTACAGTAAAAATAACAAATTGAATATCTAATTTAATTTACTTTCAATAATTGAACATACATTTTTGGTAATCTTCATTAACAGTTTGTTTATGTGTTGTTTAATCATTCCAATCCAAATATGCATTTTAATGTAGTTATTTCAGCACAAAGACAACCTATCAAAAATAATGTTAAAACCAATAAAACAGTCAATAGAAATTGATAAAATCTTGGCACTGTATCTCGCTGAAGATTTTTAACTGGTTTCAATTCACAGTTTGATTGGAAACAAAAATTGTATTAAAATTAAGAAAATAATTTTTAACACGTGTTCTAATAATAGTTCAATTTGGCTAATTGCATACATTTTTGGTCGTGTCTAGCAGTCTGCATGGGGTTTTGATCATATTTAGCAGTCTGTATGGAATTCGAATCGTGTATAGCAGTCTGATCGGGTTTTTAATCGTGTCTGGCGGTCTGCATTGTGTATTTTGATTGAACCTAGCAGCCTCTTTAACCTATTTACCTAATTATATTAGTAATATCATGATGTTTTGATTACATGCACATATGAATACAATTTGTTTTGCTCTGGTTTAACTCTTTTTTACACATTTGACTTTTTTTAAATTTAAGTATACTCTTATATTATAATTACTAGTATAATTACATTAAACTGATAATTCCAATGAAAAAATATCACCTGAAACTCTGAAGCTGGGCATCTCTCCTATTGGCTTCAGCCAGCGACTCCTTTATTCTGGACATTTCTTCTCTTAACATTGTCAACTGGTGATCTGATAAATTTCTTTCTTGGTCTATTGTTTCTCCAGCAGTTCTCACATGATCTTTCAAAAGATGGACTTTTCTGTTGTATTTGGTTCTAACCATTTCTGAGTCAGTGAGTCTCTTTTGAAGATCCTCAATTTTTCGACCCCGTTCCAAAGCAGTTATCTGTAAAATTAAAATATAGCGTTAGTTGAAAGAAAATATTTTCTTTATGAATCCCACATAGCAAGAAAAAAACTATGACTTTCATACATTAACATTGAATGCAAAAATTATACTACACCATATGTTTTTTCCATAAAAGAATCGTATAAGGAATCATAACGTGAATTTAAATACTCACTAGCCATAAAAGTAAGAAAAAATTGTGAATAGTCGAATAACTGTTTCATTTCTATATTACCACTTATAAGAGAAAATGTTTTCTCAATACTGTTTGCTAATTAATTAATACTAGTTGCAACCCGGGAAATATTCACGGAAGAAAAACAAATTTTATTATACATTTTTGAAATACCGAATGGAGCAAGATCAGCTTCAAGTTTTTAGGGTGCATTAATGTTTAAAGTTTAAAATAAAAAAAGGTACATCTTGATTGATGAATTATTTAATTCTCAAAAATCTCTTTATACACGATGTTTTGTGTATACATATAAACATTACTGTTGTTCAATTTAAATCGTTAATAAAGTTTTCCTTGAAGACTTGTTTCAGATATATTGACTTTAATGTTTTCGCGTTTCCGACATCGTGAAAAAGCCACATATAATTTTCTGCATTCAAAAAAAGACCATAAGATAAATAAACACGAGTAATTATAAGGTTTAATATAATAGGAAATAAAGTAATTATTTAATGAATAACAATTCAAAATATATTGGCATCGTCCCCTTTTACACCGGTTCAAAAATCACGGACCCACCGAGTTCAAATTTCGAAGCATTCCTCTCTCGCTCTCTTGTATTCGAAATTCAATTCTCGTATTTTTTCTTTGACGGCAACCGTTGTATGGGCTTTGGCCTATTTATACTATGATTAATATGGTGAAATGTCAGTTTTGTCAACGTTTTTTGAAATTGAGAAAAAAACTAAATCAGAAAAAAAATTAAAAGTGGTTTGGATAATGATTGATACTGAATGTGATGTATATTTTATTATCGCAACTGTTTGAAAATAGAACCAATCAAGGATCTATGTAATTTTACAGCTTAAATTTCATCAGTTGTGTAGAAAAATATTACATTACAGCTTTGTAAAAAAATTAATTATAGCATTTTTTAAATGTGCCTTTAAGCTTTAATAAAATATTCAACGAAAACTACTGTTTATTTTAACTTGATGTCAATTATTTTTAAGTTTTTTTTTAATATCGTCAATTATCAGTACGTTTTTGTAGAAATGTGAAACGAAATCCGGCACAAACATGAGTACAAATTTGATACACGTTTATTCTGATTTGATTCGGATCGTTTTCTCTTGCGTTGTTTTGAAAATTCTATAAATAATCATGATGCTCTTGAAATAAAAATTTCTTATTTTCAAATAGTATTTATTGTACAATTTTGTACAAAGAATAGTTTTTATGTTTGAAATAGTTTATCTATAAGTGGTACATTATAAGTACTGAATAGTATCCAATTGCACAAATACTGGTTTTTACATCAAAAGACACGGTTTCTAGAAAAAAATGTGAAATGAAAATATATACGAATTGGGATTCGAATAAAAAGATCTGCCATAATGGCTAGATTTATCATCCGACAAATGTTTTATTTAATAATGTATGACAAATTCATTGGAAATATTATAAATATAACGTACTTAAAGCGAACACTGTACTGTTTGGCATCAAGTGTACGACTTAACGGGTATTATGATGTCACAGCGCCATCAACCAATCTTGACACGTATTCAATACTTTTTAGTTTCATACATATTTAAATGTTCGTTCGATATTCCAGACAAGCTCGTACCATTTTACATTTGACGTGTATTAAAAAATATTTAACCGTAACTTGCAAATAGCCTATTATAACATATGTACATTTAAATGTTTGATTTACCTTGTAATCTGCTGCATCCGCTAGTTGAGAGTTAAGATCCCTTATCTGAGCCCTACTGTCACTAAGTTGAATAGTTAATTTGTCCACTTGCTTGGTGAGCTTCTTGCATCGAATAAGAGCTTCATCCCTCTCTGTCTGAAGAATACTCTTCATCTTAGCACTGTCTTCCTGAAGCGAAAGCTTTCTTCTTAAAAGATCTAAATGAAGATCTCTTCTCTGAAGTTGTTCTCTCAAGATTCTCACTCTTCTTTGAAGTTGATAGACAACCGCAGTCTGTATTTATGATCATTTGAAGAATTAGATTATATCCATATAGCATTTAAAAATTGTACAATATTAAAAAATATATTTTATAATAATAAAAGAAGAGAAAATAACTAAATTAAAATGCTTCTTTATCCAGATCACACTGTGTAAATGCATGCATAAATTACGCAATATTATCTGGTAATTTCTAATGTGCGTAAATTGTTAAAGTTAAATATTGTATCCAAGCCTTCGCAGTTACTAAAAGTTAGTAAAATATAGTATCCGAAACGTATCGTTATAGGTTGTGAAGTAAATCTTGTTAATTAAAACAAAGGACTTTGAAGAAAAAATATTTGGGATCATCAGCGGAACAAAAAATCAGCCAAGAGAGATCAGAGATCAGAGTCTGCTAATACCTGAATTTATTTGACTTTTTCAATGACGCATTCCAAATTCATATTTTTTATTTATTTATTGAAATTAATTTATATTTTAAACATCAATTAGGTCTTACACGATTAAAATCTGGAAAACGCTTGAATAAGCATAGTGTTATTTATTATATTCAAAATTAATTAATAATTGAAAAAAATGTTATTTAATGTTAATTTTCAAGACAAATAATTTTTCACATTTCTTTCAAGTATGCAAAGAATTAGTTTATTTACAAAAGAAAAAAATATTTCAATATGTCATACAAAATAATATTAGACTTATTTTATATTTCCCATAAATGTTACAAAAATTTAAGACACCAATTTTTGACAAAGTAATAAAATCAATTTTATAGTCTTAATGTAACGTTTATTTCAAGAAATATACGTGATGCGTAAAAAAATACTCATATACTTTTTTATAATGTTTTGTTAAAAAAACGTTTCAATTCCCGATGACGAATATATTGCACTTAAATGTAAAAATATTAAGTTACTCAGTCTATAATCGGGCATAGTAAAAATATGTCAAAAATGCATTTCAAGTGGTTTCAATATGCAGACACAAGTAATAGAATTTGATAATGATCTTTAAGTAATCGTATAATCCATAATTTTAGTGCGCTTAAATATTTAAGAGCGTGCTGTTGCCTATAAATTGCTGTGATGTCAGCATCAAATCAAAGTGACATAATGTTATTTAGTGCTCTGTTATTTGATCCTTCAAACTCTTACTTCTTTTAATATTGGCAAATCGTGCAACGACCTTTCTCTTCGTAATCTGGGCAGGGAACCGTAATAGCCACAGCATAGAAACTGTGGTTGAAATAAAATGTCAATGCTATGAAATTAATTATAACTAGAAAAGCATTTCTAAAATCAATTATTTTAATTATGTAGTTAAACCAAATGCCAACTTTTTGATTGCCTTTATCGTCTAAGTAAAAAAAATAGGTGATATTATTTAATTGTAGATTTAAAGGCAAATATTTCATTTAATAATGATGAAAAATTATGATTCCTGTTTTAACCAAGTTGATTAGATCAATTAAGTCAAAATTAGAAGTATAAACATGTATTTAAATAATTATAATTTGTCAAAATAATTCATATTTTTTTTATAACTTTTCGATTTCAACGGAAAACAACCCAATATAAGTTACATCACTTTGCCGAAATTATAATTGATTACATACTTTATTTATTTTCATATGATTTCAATGTACATCAATACTTAGAATACGGTCGCCCTCCATAACATATTTGGTATAACGGTTACGTGTTCGATTCACGTTGGTACCTAATTTTATTTTAAAGGGGTGCTACCCTGATTTTCATACAATTTTTGGACGATTCCCTAACAATTGTTCCAGCACAATGCGACACGTGCTAATGATGTAGGAATAATATAAAAATGGGGTTAATTTTTTTCTCACGAGATACAATAAGAATTCCCACATATCAAGAAGTTGGAGTGGGAGAATAGCATATTGTAGTTTTTGGTCTGATTTTTCAAAAATCAACAACAAAAAATACAAAAAAGTTATTAAAAACAGGCCGATATGAAATGGGAGTCTTATGTAATGTAGAAGTTATTTCCTGATAAATTATTTATTACTAGTAATATGCTATTTTCGATGATTCATTTTCTAGATCAACTTTTTATCCTTTCGATGATCTATTTAATTTCTGGTTAGTCAAGGAATGTTAATTTGATAAAGTGGTTTAGATGAATACAAAATACGTGATTCATCATGACCATAAAAAAACATTTTTAAATCGGCGCTCCTTAAAAATTGTAATTTGATAGGTACCTTAAAACCACACAATGAAATTCAAATTTCCCTTATTATATTAAGTTTTTAGTTTGGGAGAAGTCAACGATATTTTTTCTATACAAAATTATCATCATTGGAGTAACGATAAATCGTATACAGTTTATATTTTCCAAAGATCAAATCCCGAACAGTGAAACGGGGTCAACGACCCCTTATCTAGTGCCGTGACATTTTTCTTGAAACTTGTATCTACGAAGACATTACAAAATTTATCATTGCTAAACAACAAAGTCAAAAAAATATATAGTAATACATATACTGGAAAGGTATTCTTCTTCTTCCTAGTGTCATGTCAGGTCCCCCCAACGTTGAATATCACCTGAGAGTAGGCATCTTTGTCCCCGGCAGCCCGAAAAAGATCCCCAACGCTCCTTATACCAGTCCAATCACGTATATTGCGGAGCCAGGAGATTTACCTCCTGCCAACACCTCTTCGACCCTCTATTTTGCCTTGCAACCAAGGCAAAATAGAGCATAGGCACCTGATCATCATCAGGTGCAGTAATTTGTATTTTGCTCCTCTAAGTACATGACTCAAATACGACGGACACCTTTCGGATTTTAATATTAGTCAGCAACTCTCTATCAACAGGACAGTTATACCTACGCTTTATTCGAAAGGATTTTCAGTTCTTGTATGATGTTCTTCTTACTCACGAAACATAAGAATCTTTTATTTTTACTCAATATATTCAAAATATACAAAGTAATATACGTATACGAGTACATTAAAAAAGATCCATCTCACAAAACATTATTTATTATTTTCAATAAGCATTCATTTCAATGCTGTAATGCTGTATGTGTAAAAATATAAAGGTAAATTCAATTTTGAAAGTCCGTCTTAAAAAAATTATTTCATATTGCATTATACTACACTTTCATTATATGCAGTACAACCTGGCAGGCTTATTGCCTTATGAAAATCTCTTCCAGCTAATCATCAAGATGTTAAAAAGACCTTAAGTGAAAACCAGACTGGAATATTTCTGAATTGAACCTGCAACTCCTGGGCTGGAAAAAAGGAGTCTTACCAACAAAGCCAAGAATCATCCATAAAAAACGTTGTTATATTTCCTAAATATCTTAAAGTAGATACAAGTTGAATTGTATTGTTGGAGTTCTGTTCAAATTAGGTTATATTTTATTTGAAAACAGTAAATTGTGTAGAATTTTTCATCTGCCTGAACTACCAATAAATGTTACGTCCTCAAAAAGAAGCCCACAATTCAATGAGGTCCGATCAACCTTCTTTAGAGCATGAGATATAAAAATGTGAAAAAGGGCTTTGAAATATAGAAGCATGGTGTTGTTACCTTGTCTACAATTTTATCGCTCTCCAACCGAGCGAGCTGCTCAGCCCTGACCAGCATGGACTCCGTCTGAAGGTCCACGCCGACTTCTTGGGATATCTCGTCCATGTTCAGAGCCTTGCTCAGCCTCTCCAGGAATGTTATTAGCTGAAATTTATTTTGAAATGCTTAAATAATTCAAGCATTCGATTTGTAATAATTTTATTCCAGCCAGTGTGTAAAATGGTACAATGCACACACAAGCCATAATTCTAAAAGAGATAAAAATATAATAAAGGTAGTATAACAAAAATGTGTACGGAATTTAACGCCTTAAAAACAACATTGAAGCTATAAAAAAACGTTTGGAAGAGTAACATTGAAAAAAATTAAAATACTCCGTCTGAATTATTAAATGAGATATTTTTACTAGCGCGCTTCTGTATATATAGTACCCGGCGGTAAGTAATACACATCGGGCTTAAGAAAGAGACTGTCGCTTTGTAGAACGTCGTCTCTGTCGCACGGACTATGAGCGCTTTGTGCGACAGAGACGACGCTCTACAAAGCTAGAGTCTCTTTCTTAAGCCCAATGTGTATTACTTACTGCCGGGTACTTATACATATGTTAGTCCAAGTTTTACGTTATCAAAAAAAAACTGAATCATATCCTACAAATTTTATTCATTTTTTTATTGTGAATTTGAAAATTTAATTATTTGAATGAATTTTAACAAAAAATATTGCAGGTCTCGTAAAAATCAAGGTATTTAAAATTTGAAAAATCTATTACGAACGAGGCAGACCAAGGATTATGTGGTTGGATCATTCGGATAAGATTTTAAAAGAAGATAAAGTGAGAAGCTTAAATAATAGATAATTGTGCTTGGCGAAATGCATGAATGTGAAAAAAGGGAAAATTGTAAGTTTTGACAGAAATTTTTTGAGACATATTCTCTCTCTGCATATCCCGTAAGGAACACTTATTTTTATGTATTTAATAAAAGAACCCGAATATATTTTTCTTGTTTTTAATAAATTATTATACAGTATACAATATGGTGGATTTATTTCCAAGTGGCAATCTTTTCCAACTAACTAAAGATATGGTTTCCAAATTTTTGAGTTAATATGTGGAGGATTTACATTTTTGATCTAAAAAAACATGCAATATCGAAATAATAAAAAACACTAAGAACGAAACTCAAAAGACTACATTTGTATTTAACAAGGATATTGATGGGCAGGAGAAGGAAAGAGAGATTTAAAATACACGAAAGAAGGAGCACCTGGTGATAAAACGTATGGAAAAATTAGCTACCTTCCGATGTAATTTTTTCGGTCATCTTAATCAATCCGCAGATCACATTTTGTAGTGCTGCGATGATAATCGAGTTAATAATTTCCGAAGGGATCTCCACTCAGCCTTAAATCTGTTCATCTTCGGACTAATAGACTACTCCGATCTAGTGGCGTCAAATGATAATTTTACTGCATGCGAAATCTTCTGTGAAAGTACAAACAACATGCTCGGCTGCTTGAAATCCTTTCATAAGTATATTTACGAAGTCCCTTAATAAGTATATTTACTGCACTACGAGTCATTTTCCTTCTCCCGTGATGGGGATCCTCGGACCTTAAGTTCGTCGTCGATACTATTCTTTTCACACTCAGGTGTGACACCACCAGAGGAGTCCCTTTGGACAGTTCTTATTTCGTCACTACATGACCTCGCGCTCATAAATAAAATAAAGAAGTTATTTCTTAAATCTTCGAAAAGACTATAGTTTCACTTTGTGGGGCCATGTTTTATGTAAAAGGAAAAATAAGTAAATAAAACACTTATTTTGTATTTTTGTGTTCACCACTGGTTTATTTTTGGGTTAACTACCGGTTTCGAAGAACACCGTCTTCATCGTCAGTTGAAGATAAACTAAATAGCTAAAAATACATTTCCTGTACAAATGTAAATAATATAAGAGGAATGAGGTAGGGGGAGAGAAGTGGAGAGAGATGTGAATCAATGGTAAATGGGGTGGGGAAAAAATTAAAGTGAAAATGAATCTTTCGGGCAGGCCAGGGTCTGGATATTCAAGGGGGTGGATTTTAAAGAGGAAACAGAAGGCTATTATTAAAATTGGTTTGGTTGTTGATGATATTTAGACTTAATTTTGTACATTTTTTAATCTCGAGAATTTCCAAATTGTCAATTGTCAAACCAAAAATAAATCAGTGATGAACACAAAAATATAAAATAAGTGTTTTATTTACTTATTTTTCCTTTTACATAAAATAAAGAAGATTTAGATTTTCTAGTGTAGATCGCGCTGAATGGGGACTTATTTTGTACCCCATTACTGAGACTTTCTCGAATCTGAGATGTGCAGATGACACGATGGTAATTGCCGCATCAGGAGAAGAAATGGACACGCTCCTTAAAAAGGTGGAAAACGAGAGCAAGCTCTTGCTTGGGCCTGGAAATCAAAAGGCCAAAAACTATGCTTATGATAATAGATTGCAGTAACAAACTCCCCTTAAATAATGTGAATCATGGTCAAGAATTGGTTACTGACTTTATTTACTTAGGCTCCAGTATTACCAACAATGGATGATACGAGACAGGTGAAAAGAAGAACTGGAATGGCAAAAAATTCGATATCAGAGCTGGAAAAGATATGGAAGACCAGAACTATCACCATCACAACGAAAATGAGCCTAGTTAAGTCTCTCGTATTCGCAATATTCATGTATGGCGCGGATACTTGGATTCTGAGAGCAAGCGAGAGACGCAGAATAGATGCATTTGAAATGTGGTGCTGGAGAAGGATGTTACGAATTACATGAACAGAAGGCGAACTAACGCCTCCATCCTTGAAGAACTGAAAATTACCAACAGATTGTTGATAATATGCCTTTGACGAGTACTTTGATTCTTTGGGCACATTGCTCGTGGCCTAGGAGACAGTTTGGTGAGGTTTGTGGTTACTGGAGACATTGAAGGACGACGCACAAGAGGAAGAATTCCAATGCGTTGGACTGACCAAGTGGAAGACGCAACTTGACTACCTTTAACACCTGCCCTTCGAGCAGTGGAATGCAGGGATGGATCGAGGGAAGTCGTCGGAGGCTACACGACAGGATGAACAGCGTGGGTGGTGATGGAATCGAACTGAACTGAACTGTAAAATTTCTACACAAAAATGTAATACAGATACTATAGAAATACTCATATTTTTATGTGGGTAAAATATTATTTGAAAGGACTTACATTATTTATGACTACAGTGCTTGCAAACTCGACGTATCTGGTTTTGTCTCATGCAGGCATTTTATTATATTTTTCTGTTATTTATAACGTTTCGTCAACCATGCCAGAATTCATACATCATTATCGTAAAATGAAAGTCCAATGCTGACATTTTTTATATCATACATGGTTCATACCGTGCATAAATATATTGTAGCTTAATCAGACCTGTCTTGACTGAAACTTGCGAACATCCTGTGGTTCGGTAAAATAAATCTATAAGAATAGGGGACACGAAGCGTGGACTCTGAACGTTAAACAAGAAAAATACATTTAGTTCTGGATAAACAAAGTATTGAGGAGAATATTGACCAATTTTAGGAAAACCATGAAGACAATGGAAGCTTTAAAGCATTCGAAATGTGTATTCATTGAAGAATGTTCAGAATTTATTGGTTTCATCGTATTCCAAACACCGAGGTACTGCGTCGAATATAGGTGTAGATTGAGAGATCTTAAATAATATAATTTGCAGAAAGGTTACCTATGTGAACCATACATTCATAGGTGAAAAATACCTCATAGGCCAAATCGAAAGACTACTAGGAATTGGTTAAAATCGCCTGTCTTGGTTATTTAACATTCGCGAATGGACAGGTATCCAAACAGTTGAAGAGCTGTTTCGGTCTGCCAAAGACAGAGATATTTTCTCAAGGTCTGGGCATGGCTCATGAAGAAAAAGTTTCAGAAAATGGAAGGTGATGGAGTCGAAAAAAATAGTTACTATAAACTATTTATGGATACTAAAGCATCGTGATTGTTTATGCACCAAATTTACGTAAGTCGAAAATATTGTTTTGAGCAAAACACGTAGCCAGAGCGAAAAATTACAGAGATATAAAGGAGCTCCGAGAGTGTAAAGATCACTAGAATTCTAGACTACGATACTTTGGTAATTTTACGAAATGTACAGAGTATTGGTATTGCCAATTGAAGAGGGATAACCCAAGATCGAGCTAGTTAGAAAACGATTGTCACGTCACTTTTAGATCTATATGGTATGAAACGCCATAGAGGTGAAGTAACGCAAGATTTCCTAATAATAATTACTAGAATCCGGCGACCAAATGATAATCAAGTCAAAAAAGTTAATTTTTTTAAATATATTTTTTTAAATCGACTTGTTTATTTCGACTTAAAATAATTTGAAAAACCAAGATAACTCCCTCCATTACCTTAGAAATACTATAGATACTTTTTTATATAAAAAATACTGTTTTTATGGTACTTATATAGGTACAATAAAAAGGTTTCATACCTCTGGTCTTCATGTGCATCGAATGATATTGTCAACAACAGAATAAGAATAAATTCCACATCGTTTAATGGCAGGCATACGAAACTATGCATGGTATATTTATACTTACATAAATTATTAGTTATTACTTTTGAATATATTAAATTTTTATAATACTTATTTAAAGTGCAATATATACTTAACACCTGTTTGAATACTTATATAATTATATAACCTGTAATACCACGTGTGAAAGATCTAGATTTTGTTGCGATCCTTGAATCTAGTTCTCCACAAGTCATAGCCATTAGACAGCTGTTGATTAAATTGTTGTGGTCAAATGTTTTATGACTATTAAATAGTACGTTGAGTTGTACTGTAATAAATACTTTTTAAGTTTCAATAAAAACTTAATGTTTTACTTTTTATTTCGTGACACTTCGAATATCTGAACGATTTATTTCTTTTAAACCAATCCGTTGAACCCCAGACATCCTTTGAATAACCACTAGTTCTCAAACCCCTGGGTTGCAATCCGAAAACAGTTTCATTAAGACCATTAAGCCTCTGAATTACTATTTTCTATTGCTAGGATGAACGAGTGGAGAGAAACATCGAGCCCAGCAAGTAGATTTTGCCTGTAGATAAATTACCACCTAGTTCTAAACTGCCCTGGAGGCCCTGGAAATCTCTTAACAGGCTCCAAACAGGGATTGATAAAACCAAGAGCATGTCAAAACCGGGAACGTTGCGTGATGGATCGACTCTGTATCTTCAGTGAGAAGCATTACATGCGACACTTACTGCAGCGCCTGAGGAGCCCGCCGTCTTGAAGCAAGGAGAACTTGATTCGTGGAACACCCAGTGCTGTCCAGGTACCAAAATTCTAAGCGGAAATAATTTAGTGCCTTTAAGACGATACGAAGAAGTAGAATATCCGTCTGACTTACTTGAAAATTATTTTCCTGGCTCAATCAAACATGCTTTCCGCACTGATGACGAAAAAGTCTGCTAGTAGACGGCAGTGCTACTCCGTACATGAGATTAGAACATCATCTACACTGAAGTAACTGTACGCTGTAGCTATAGTAGTACCTGTCGTACGATTCTGAGTTTGGTTTCAAATGTTTTGAGTATTTTCTTTAACATTTTTTTCTTAACAATATAATAATATGTTGTCCAAAAAGTAGTTTCGTATTTCTCGGATAGATGTCATTATGGCAACATTTTCGTTACTAACTTCATTCCACACATGCTGATTGTATATTACTAGGAATGATAATAATTTAGCGCATTTTTCGGCCATTGTCTTAACCAAATTACTTAAGCAGTTTTTTTGCGTTATTTTGAAGATGGAACCAATTTAATATTTTTTTTGATATATGAAACAAGCCAAAAAAAGGTATATAACATAGTATATGGGGACGATGCAGTAAGCGATTTTGTGTATCCAACGTGGTTTCAAAAATCCGTAATGGTGATACGACACTCGAAGATGGTGTTCGCTCTGGAAAGCCACTTAATCTAGGCTTTGATCGAGAAAAACCAGCATTTTACGGCACTGAGCTTAAAAATATCGAAAACCACCATCCATGAGTATTTGGTGCTATATTGCATTAGAATTTGACCAAAAAGTAAAAAAAAATCGTATCAACTCAATATTTTAAAATAATCCACTTACGTTGCTCTTGTCTCTCCTGAGTGCATCTCTCGATAGCTCTGCCGCCGTCAGTTCCTTATCCAAGTTATGAACTCTGGTCTCCAGCATTGCACGCTCGTCTTCCAGCACCCTGATCCTGCTGGCGGCCTGATCGTGGGCGTGCACCTGCCTGTTGAGGTGCTGCGACTCCGAGTTGAGCTTCTCGCGCAGGGAATGCATTTGCTGTTATCGGGACATCAACAGAGAAGACCATAAAGTACAACGCTGATACAAGGATGATAAATAACACTTTATGAATGGCTGCTTAACGTTAAGGTCACAAACAGGTTCAGTACGAAATATTACTTAGAATGACTTCATCGATGTATGTTAAGTGATATCATTTATTTAATGCGAATACAATTGTCAAAATAGCTGATTTACTCTTCACAGATATAAATATCGTATCGTTTTATAGTAACAGCTATTGTTTTGCAAAGAATCGTTTCAATTTATAAAATGCACTCTTTTCATTCGCATTATTTAGTTCAATAAATAGAAGTCTAAAATAAAACGGTTTGGCTTTAAATCATCACCTCAAGAGAGCTGTATTGCGTGACCACAAATTATAATGGGATCATATGAAAATTTATCGCAGGAAATCTAAATTAGAATCTGAGATGAGTTGAGGTGATAATCAGTATGGTGGAACGGCACTTCCTAAAAGATTTGTTGATTATTTTTCATCTGTTTACTGTAGTGATTTGGGAGAGATTTACTCCTAGAAAAACGCAGTACACATCTCTCTTATTTTTTTCCTAAAATATACAAAAATAAATAAGTAATTATAGACCTATTTCCATATTATATTTTATAGTCAAGCTTTTAGTGACCACGTTGCATCAAATACTAAGATCCTATATTGATCCTCGAATTATTAAAGAACGACATGGCTACAATAAAAAACGGTATACTGAATCAAATCGTATCATTAATGATTATGGTTCGAGAACTTTGGATGATCGAAAACCAGTTGATCGCTCCTATCATGATTTCTCAAAGGCTTTCGATCAGGTAACACACAAATTGCTTCTTGATAAAATGGACAGCTTTGAGATTCCGAATAGTTTTATTAACTTATTTTTTTATTTCCTTTGTTACTGTTGTAGTAAAACCAGAAACAAAATAATACGATATTGCCAGTAGCAAAAATATATCAATTTAGAAACTAAATTATTATTTAAAATATACAAATTATTACTATTGATGTCACTTTTGACATTTCAAATAGGGGAAACCGCGCTTAAGCGAAGTCGCGTAATTAAATGGGAATACTGTTTTATTTTTTTATTATCATAAAGAAACAAGACGATACGTTCCATAATGAGAAATTCGACAAAATTCAAATGAGGATCGAAGTATTAATCTTTTCATTTTGTCATTATTTATGTTATTTGTGTACAAAAAGTATGTATTGGAAAAAATCTTACCACGCTCATGTCCTTGTTGTCGCTTAGAATTTCTCTGATTCGATCTTTCACTGCATTTTCCGTACATTCCACATATCTTGCGGGCAAACTGAGCAGCAAAGCTAACGATTCCATGGCACTACGATATTCATGCTGTAATCTTTGGTTCTTATCTTCTCTATGCTTCAAATCATCTGAAAAATATTTTTGAATAATACTTTTAAAAGCGTGTTAATTTACATTTCCCGTTGAAAAGAAGCTAACACCTGGTATTTACACTGCTCATGCATGATCTAATCGATTTTCATTGAAGAAATTCTATGAAACACGTGCGTATAGTATAAAAACATGTAATTACTAAAATATAAACTATAAGGGAGCAAAACTATAAATAGTGACATAAAAATATTACTGAGAATAAAATAACGTGAAACATGTCAGGTATTTTATTTTCGTGGTATACAATAAATACTCTGAAAACTAGACTGAAACTCTTTTTTTTAATCAGATACCAACGAGAATCGAGCATACAATCCCGATTCGGAAGACAGACTTCTTATCAACTAGGCCTTGAAGGTATTCTATACAATAACCATTTGCAAATAGATACCTTAATATTTTTGCAACAAAAACTAATTTTGAATAAATATTTACGAAATCAAAAATTAATAAAATAAAAACGAAAATAGAAAAACTTAGTTTTAAAATATATACATTACCTTTCAATTGACAAATAACTGTTTCAAGTTGTGCAATATTTCCTGAAGCCGAGTTTAAATTTTTGCTGGAAGAATTATATTTGTCCCTCATGTCATGTAGCTCTCTTTCAATTACTCTGTTTTGCATTTCAATGCTTTCTTTTTCTTGACGCACCCTGTCCAAATCGACGGATTGCGTTGTACACTGTCTCTGAAGTATGTCTCTTTCAGTACTAGTTCTTTCAAGAGCATCTCTACACATTTTCAAGTCTTGTTCTACACATGAAAGATTTTCCGAAACATTTATACATTTACTTCGTAATCTCGATGTTTCTTGTACTAGTTCTGTAGCTCTTATAACAACATTTTCGGGAGAAATCGCTAAAGACGTCTCGCAAAATTCTGCCCCTAATGCTGCTGATAATCTTCTGACCAAATCTTGTAGTTGTGATTTTAAATTATCTTTCAGCTGTTCTTCGTTTGAGCATTCCAACTCTAAAGATCGCAATTTCTTTTCTAAATCCTTTGATCTGTCTTCGTGATACTTTGTATCTCTTTGTAAAGTTTGAATGGCTATTTCGTTTCTTCCCTGTGTAGAGTAAAGACTGCGTTCTTTGTCTTCTAAATCCTGTGTTTTCTTTTTAAGTGAGGCAATGACTGCATTTTGCCTAGCCGCTTGTTCACGGAGATGTTCGATTTCAACCTGGAGTTCCATGACTCTCTGATCTCGACACAAAACTTGATTTTTCATGTCGTTTATCTGTGAATTTTATTTTTATCATAAATAATGTAACTATAAATTATTTGATAACCTGTATACGAATAAAAAAATCATTCATATACATATATGTATGTATAATATAATATATGATATGTGCAGAAAAAAATATATAAAGACTTTAATATATTTATTGAGTAAAGTATATAGGTTTATTTATATGTTTATTATTTAACACTTTCGTTGTATATAGTAAACACTGACGTGTTTATTGTCAGATGACAATCTCATTCAACTAAACAAAGATATCTTAAAAATACCTTGCGTATAAACCAAAATTGAACCTTTTAAAAATAAATTGGATTCCAACGGGAATCGAACCCGTAAACCCCGGATCCAAAAATGGCCGCCTTACCAACTCAGCCACAGAGATCATCATTATTTTTATTTGTTTTAAATTATTTTCATGTTTTGTAATTAGCTCTTAAAAAAGTTGTTTTAGCTAAAATTTACTCGCTTATTCAATATTGAATTTATTCACCAATTTTATTACAATAACATTATATGTTTTACTTCAAGTTATTTTCTGGATACTTTTATAAAAAAAACTTTTTTTAAACTTAAACTTTCATATATCATTATTTTCTTAGAAAGTTATCATACATACTCGTAAAATAAAACAATTTTTATTTAATTACCTCAGAAGCGAGCCGATCTCTTTTATATTGCAATGCAGCAAGCTCGCTTCTTAGAGCCATTGTGGTGTCCAGATCCCCTCCTTCACCTTCCATCTAAATATTCACAAAGAAATAAATACACTAAAACCATTTTCAAACTTTAAAACCATCAATCATTACAACATAACTGAAAAAACATAGGTTTTACTAAAATAAAATTTCTTTTCACTATCAAGTTTCGATTTCCCATAAAAGTTTGCTAAGCAACGATACGGAGTGATTTCATTTCAATAGAAAGGCCTAGGTTATTCTAAAGCGAGGGACTTTATAAAATAGGTCGGAAGGTACTTTGGATGATCACGCAGTCACGCATGGTACCGAGGCTCTATAGACAGATTGACAGGCAATACCCGCCCGCTCTTCCGGACGGACCTACACAAGTCCTATAGAAACATCCATAGTCGACAAACTTCAATGAAACGGTTGGGACAGAAGCGCGAATTTAGATTTTCCCGCGCTGAGCCTCCTCCCACCAGATGAATCGATGTTTAGTGCAAGGCACGGACTATTTTAAACAAGTCCTTAGCAACCTGTATTATGCTTCTTATTTAGGCTAATGTTTTTGCATTTTTGTTTATTTTTGCAATATATCTCGCATCAACCATCGACTTAATAATACACTGTAACTTCTACTAAAAAAATACTAGGATATATGGATAAAAGATAACTAAATTAAGGTAAAACTTACTTCTGATGGAGATTTGGAGCAAAGTATTTCAAATATCTTCCAATCTTCTGCAGTGTTGGGTCTATCTGATGCCATAATGAATTGATATTATTATCAAGTGTAATTAAATTCCATATTTTAAGGAACTGCGTCACGTTTATTTCAGTAAATATAATATGTACTAATCGTTCATGAAGAGGCTCGACGTGCTCTCGCCAAGTGCAGAAACAGGTGGGTGTTCGATGCCCTGGATATATCGATTTAATGTTTTTCTTTAGTGCATGGAAATCCTTGGAGATGTTTGTATTTGGTGTGGAAACGCATTAAAAACTAGGACATATCCTTATGAAAAGTTTTTGTTGATGTTAAAGCATATTTATGATGTGACATTTATATTTACTCGCATCATTAAACGATGTTGTTTTACATGATATTTAATTTAAATTATTTTTTAAATATTTCTTTAGATTATGTTATCACAATAATTTAATAATAATCGTTATTCTAAATAAATATTATAGAAGTGTTTTATTATACTACTCTGAAAGATTTTATTTTCAATATATGTCAAACAAGTATATTTTAATTCTGATAAGATGGGGAAACATGTTTAATAATCAACATTTGTTTTATTTATATGTAATCTACCCACACACGAAAGTTTTCATAGAGTTATAATATTGGCAGAGGAAGTAAAAATTGTGTGTCTGAATAGAACAGTGCCAATATTTACTCTCAACAGTTCCAACAAGGAACAAGCCGTGCTTATATAATATATGTATGTATCAAACTTAAATCACACGTAAAAATTAATGCTGATGCTTCTTGATATTCAAAATTCAAGCAGATATTTTTGATATTGGAAAAGAAATTTTTATTTGATTATTTGTGATATTTTGATACCATTTTTTTTATTAAACGAGCTAAAAATAATTTTCTTTAAGAGACAATATCTAAGAATTTAACTTTAACATCCGAAATTCTTAACAAAATATTGATAAATTAAAATTGTTTGTATATACTCGTATTATTTAAAGTTAACGTGAAGGTTCAAATACATTGTAATTTGTTTAGTCAAACACTGTTTATTCCACTTAATAAGTGGAATAAACCATTTTCAAAACAAATTACAATATAATTGTTTAAACAATTGAAAAAAATGTTAGTTTTTTTAGTTACTTTCTACGTAAGACTTCATTTTATAAAATTATATTTATAATTTTTTTAAATTTATAATTTTCCTTTACCAAAAAAAAACGTTTTGAAATTAGTAAATAAACAGTAAACAACGTTTCGAAAACGCGATATATTTCTCCTGGAAATGGGTACATAATTGACTGAAATATATTTTTAATTATTTATATAACAAAGTAGATTTTAATTTATTAATAATTTAAAGTCCGAGTATAGATAATGAATAATAACTATGATAATGGTCCATAAGAGTATTTTGGTGCCAACTTTGATGTATGGGAGTGAAACGTGAACGTAGAAAATGAATAAAAGGAGCCAAATAAATTCTCTAGAAATGCGTGCATTGAGAATAATACATGGGGTGACAATGTATTAAGACTGATGTGTTGAGTAAGATGAAGATCACGCTAAAATGGTTTAGGCATGTGAAACGAATGAAAGAAGAAAGTCTAACAAAACAATTATATAGTGCAAATGTGAGTGGAAGGCGTGTGAAAGAAAAACCAAGGAAATAATGGTTGGATCAAGTGAATGACATTTTTAAAGAAGCAAATGTAGAAAGTGAGAGGAATCTGAGAAGTTGGATAGGTGTGAAGGAGGATAAGAATGTGTGTCATGATAGCAAAGTCTGGAGCTATATCTTCTTTGTCTACCCCAACATGGAAGTGACGTGATGGTATTTATGTAATATTTAATATGTAAAATTATATAAATCAAAAGTAAAAACTTAATAATTTCCTTGGAGAAGTTATACATATGTTTGATTCATTAACAAATATTTCATACATATATTCCAAATAATTCTCACCGACTACAAAACAAAATTGGATGTAATATTTTGGACAAACCAAACATACTAGTGACATCTATCTTAAGAAAATGAAACAAACATGCAAGCCTAGTTGCATATCCTCGTAGAGTGCATTCAAAATGCAATGCGGTGCAGCACCATTCACTAGCGCAGTCATTAATTATAGATTAAAAGAGGAAATAGTCACATTTGCGTCTGCGCAAAACTACAGCAAAATTTTCAATAGAAAATAGCCTAACCCTTAAGTGTGTCGTAACAGTGGTCTTCTGCAAAAATTTAAAATGTCTTACCGTTTGAACCATTTAATTGGAAGAATTGCACATTCTTCCAAAATCCAGACTGTCGTAAGATTTTTTCATATTTATTCAATATTATTGTTAGACTATTTAATTAGAATTCATATCCTTAAGAACAGTAGAAATTCTATTACTCAATACATTATTTTAAATAAGCAATTTGCATCTTGTGTAATGATTTGTAATTTATAAGATTAAAATATGTGAACTTTTTTAAACACGAAAATTAAATTGATCTCTGCGAAAGTATTATTTTAGTATATTTTAAATACCTATTGTTTCAAATAGAGTGTAATATTTTTGCTACTGCATTGATTATTTGCTTATTATGAAGGTATTATTTTTATTAAAATAAAACGTAAATTATCGAAATTGCAGGCAGACTTCCGAGTAATTTATATTACTATTACTGTGATTTATTTATTTGTTTCATTTAATCACAGTCGCCGTATGTTGTTGAAATAAAGTAAAGCGTCTAGTACCAGCAAATATATACGATAAAAGATTTTTTTATAAATAGCAAATATAATATATACTCTACGTATAATTTCGATTTGACATAAAAACAAAACCTTTAAAATGTTTTCATCTTACTTCGTATCTGAACAGTTTTTGATTGAGTTAATTCTGTTTACTCAAGATCGAAATTTCTAATGTATTATAAATACGATCGATTTTTTTAAGTCTCAAAATAAACTAATGTGATTTCACAATTAACGCCAAGAATGTAAAAAGTAAAACTAGAAAAAAAATGTACAGTGTCAATATACGAAAGAAGAGGAAATGAAGACATCAAAAACGATTTTAAAGGTTTTAAATACTTGACTGTTAAGAAAATATTGTTAGTGTATCTCTTAAACATTAAAATGTATTAAGATGATAAATAGGCCCTACCAGTATTTTAATACCAAATTTTAATATGGGTGTAAGAATGAACGTCGAAAAAGACTGAAAGGAGCAATAAATGTTGTAAAATAATAGTAAATATTAGTTGCAGCCCGTGAAATATTCACGGAAGTAAAACAAATTCTACATTTATGAAAATATATATTCATAAATGTAAAATTTGTTTATATATTGTATATATATCATTTATATATCGTCCCCTTTTACACCGGTTCAAAAATTGTTAGCTAGGTATTTAAAATTCATTCAGTATCACGGACCCACCGAGATTCAAATTTCGAATTACTTTCGAAGAGAATCCAAGTATTCCTCTCTCGCTCTCTCGTATTCAAAATTCAATTCTCGTATTCTTTCTTTGGCGAAAACCATCGTATGGGTTTTGGCCTATTTATACTATAATGTTCATTGAGAAAAATCCATGGATGACAAAATACATAATGAAGAAATTAAGAATGAACGTGAACTTTAGATCGCCATTGAGGAGAGTCTACTTTCTAAATGGGGCTAAATAAATTGTCTTTTAAATATTATTATTATTCAGACATATATTAAGTAGGATAAAAACAACACTATTTATTAATCTACGAATTATTATAGGCATGCCGAACGAATGAATGAAGAAATACTGGCAAAACAATATATAGTGTGAATCTGGAAAGAAACCGTGATAAAAGAAAGATAACGAAATCATGGCTGGAATAAGTGAAAAAAGGAAATGTAAAAAGGAACATAAGTCGTTCGAACTGTATGATAAAGTGAAGGGGTTACGAAAGTTATATATTTTCAATGACCTGCTGACATGACGGAATTGTGCATGAGATGAATATTGGTAGTTGGGATATTAATCCTTGATATTATTTATGAATATGTTTTGTGCAATGTATTTTCAGTGTTATTTTTAAATATTTTTTTACACAAATCAAAATGTATGTGTTGCCACAGGAAGACTGATGCATTTAACTTTCTGTCTATAGCTACAGGGAAACGGCACGAGTCAGTATTTTGAGAGTTTTAAAAATTAAAACAAAATGAGTTTAATTAATAAATAGTGAACTAAATATTATTATTGTTAATCTAATCGAACACTTTTGTTATTATTTACGGAGCAAATAATTTAAATATACTGTCGTGCAAAGCGTTAACTATATCATCTCAGTTTAATTGATATAACAGGAGATTATTTTCAAGTTTCACATTTGTCTACAGCTTGATAGTACATATAATATAGTTTAAACTTTCCTGTTCCCATGACTACATACATGGTCTAGTTTTCAAGACGCATGCCTTCCACTCGAGGATTTCGGGGTTTATTCCCGGTTGCACACAAAGAAAAAGGGTCCAGAATTCCAGGGTTGAACTAAACCACTGAGGACATCAGAATTACAGTAACTTAATACTACTTGCCGATTTTCTCTTCTCTTACTTTAATTTATATTCTAGATCTCGTCCATCTTCAGGTCTCCCAGCCAACTCCCTGTGCGGTCTGTCAATTTGTGGATATACTCCAATATTAGAAGAAACGTACCCGTTTTAATGCACTATCACAAAGGCGACACTACCAGTTTCGTATAGATATAAGAGGCAGCAACCACTGGAAATTTTTAATCTTTGTTTTTCTTATAAATTTCAGACTCCTCGGTTTCTGAATAATGTACATGGCGTACGAACTATGGCCCAGAAGACCATGCCACGCACTAACATGCAATATGCTCCTCTGTGTGAGAAGCTGAAGGCAAATCAAGCTCTGTTTCAGGTATATTATCGTTATACATCTATCATAAAACTTTTTTTGTTTCATATGAAACAAATAACCAACCCACCAAATAATATTTTATGATTTATTGAAATATAAATAGAACCTTGAATTTGTAAAAAAAGTAAGAATAATGCTGTTAATTATAAGAAAAAAAAATGGAGTGTCATTGTATGAAAGAACACGGAATGAACGCACTGAAAATGGATGCATGCATAATTTTTTTTTTTAAAGTAAGATGAAGAAAAGAGCGTTAAGATGGTTTGGACATGTGGAGAGAATGTATGACTAAGCGAGTATACATGTCAGAAGTTCAAGATGTGCGTAGAAGAGGTAAACCGAGGAAAGAGAGGCTGGATTAAGTGAATCAGGTTTTAAAAAAGTTAAAGTGAAAAACATGTATAATAGAAAATTGTATACGACGAGATGTAAAGGAGGCGAAAGTTGAGTGCTGAAACATAATGCATGAACAGTATGGAGATTTGTTCTATCTGCCTTCTCAGTAAAGGAAACGGCGTGATGTGTATGTGTATGTACCATATATAAAAAAGTATAGATCAGTCCTGTATGTGCTATATATTGTTAAATTTAAATAATATATAAACAATATACACGATATATAAACAAGCCTAGTTAATTGTAAACAAAATCAAATATTGTATAATATTATATTTTTAATAAATAAATTCCATCATCACAAAAATGTTCTGTGCAAAACGACTTATGTTGTCAATTGAATAAAACATACTTTCTTGTTTGCGCTCCCCTGAAGATGAGGTGAAAGCCTTGAAACCGGTAGGGTTATACCGTCACAAAAAAGTGGAATAAACAGTGTTTGTTAAAAATAAATTACAAACATACTTTCGTTTATTTTTTTATTTGGAAACACCATATTATTTATCTTCAATATGTTAAAATAGCAAGTCAATTTGATGGGTTGTTATAGGTTTGAAATCCATCTTAAAAAAATGTTCCATACAAGCTCATAAAAAGTGACTGCATGTTTCCTCAGTTATCTCAGAAAAGGAAAAATGGATATTTTTGCATTGTTACGATCATTTGTGAAACTCAAGCCGAATTAAAGCACCCTTGAGAAAAGTCTGTTCTCTAAACGTGCTATATCAAGTATCATTTTATTATTTATATATCATAATATTTAAAAACAATTTTATATTTTTCCATGCACATATTTTGTTGTTTTCTCAATGCAACTGATGTTTTATATGGGCATCATCATCATCATCATCATTGTCAACCAGGGTCGATCCACTGCTGGATGAAGGTCTCCCCAAGTTGACTCCAAACAGTTCGGTCCTTTGCTGCTGATGCTGCCATGCTTCCTGATTTCGTCCATCCAGCGTACCTTCGGTCTTCTTCTAGGCCTCTTTATGCCTCTTGGATACCATTGGATTATTTCGGATGTCCATCGGGAGTCTGACATTCTGGCTACACGTCCGGCCCATTGCCACTTCATTCTTTTGCACACCTTTATAACGTCTTCTACCTTTGTTATATTGTGAATCCAGGTGTTTCGTTTACGGTCTCTTATAGTATATCCTAACATGCATCTCTCCATGCCCCTTTGTGCGGTCTGGAGCTTTTGCGTATTCTTTACTGTGAGCGTCCATGTCTCGCAGCCATACGTAAGTACTGGAAGAATGCACTGGTTGTAGACAAAGATATTGGGAGATTACTTTTGAAGATGTTGTTCAAACGTCCAAATGAGCTCCACGCCAGTTTTGTCCTTCGTGCTATTTCCTCCGATATGCCACCTACAAAGGAAATAAGTTGGCCTAGATACACATATTCCTGGACAAGTTCTAGCGGTTTTCCATCTACGTTTATTGGTTTTGGGGTAGCAAAGCCGTTCATCATATATTTGGTTTTTGAAATATTCATTTTTAAACCAACTTCCCCGCTGACCTCTGCCAATTCTTGTAGTTGGTGCTGAAGATCATTCGGGTTTTGTGAGAATATAACGATATCGTCTGCAAATCTCAAATGGCTCAGGTACTTTCCATCAATCGCCAGCCCTTTACTTTCCCATTCTAGTTTTTTAAATATGTATTCCAGTGTAGCTGTGAATAATTTTGGGGAAATAGTGTCTCCTTGACGAACTCCTTTACCGATTCGGAAGGTTTCCGAGGATTTGTGGAGATGTATTTTTGCTGTTGCATCCTTATAGATGTTATTGAACAACTGAATGTATGCTCTATCAATACCTTGTGTCTTTAGAGCTTCTAGTATGGCAGCTTTTTTGACTGAGTCAAATGCCTTTTCGTAGTCCACAAAGGCTAAGTACAGGGGGAGTTCGTATTCGTCACATCGTTCCATTATTTCTCGCAGCACCTGAATATGATCCATGGTACTGAAACCCTTCCTGAATCCAGCCTGTTCTCGTGGTTGGTATGGTTATATGGACATACTCGTATGTATATATGCAAAATGACCCAAGACACGAAACGCATTTTTGTAAAAATATCATGCGAATAAATTGGGAAATTTAAAATCAAGTATTAAAAAAATTATACCATTCAGGCCTTTAAAAAGCGAAACTTTGTTTTCTCGATTATCTAAGAAGAGAAATATGTTGGTTGGACACTTTTTACATATATACGTCCATATTCACGCTATAAAAAAATAATCTGATATATGACATTTTTATTTACGAATAGTTTTCCGAAAAATTTTATGAATCAATCCGATATACAAAATTAAAATTCACGGATAGTTCTCCAAAAATGTTGATGAATCAATCCGATATTCGAAATTCATGTATACGGCTAGTTTTCTAAAATAACGTTGACAATTCTTTAAGGGTATATTGGCATGCAGACAATGTTTTCGTGTAACATTTTACTCATATACAAAAAAAAATAACAGTGTTTTTATTGTAAATGGTTGTAAATTACGAGTAAGATAAGGCCTCACGATCAAAGTTTACCCTAAATCCAGTCCGATATACTCGTAAATAACTAAAATGTGAACTTTATATTAAGTTCGTGGTGTGATTGGTAAAATTCTCAGGTGGAAGACAAATCTCTGTGGCCTCGTTGGTAAGACGCCTGTCTTCCAGTCCTTAGTTATGGATTCGATTCCCGTTTAACCATAGATTTTTAAAAAAGGATTCCTATCTGGTTTTTATTTTAGGTATCTTTAACATTTTTCTGTTTGGTTAAAAGATATTGCCAATAAGCTCAAAAGGTTGTGCTCTACATAACAAAACTGTAATAAAAGAAGTGTAAAAATTACCACCATGTAGATGATTAAAAAGTTACTGAAGTAAAAAATGGACTTTTGAGCTTTTACACTATAGAACTTTTACATTTACATGTAATTTATTTAACTTTTATACTAGGCAAAGCAATTGTCTAACTTAAATTGACTTCATCCTTAATTTTGAGTAGATTTATTTTCAATGCACCTATCATATATCTATGATATGTACCATGTTTATCCTATTTATGAACGAATTAATCTATTTTTTCTACCCAATACAAGATAAAAAAATATTTTACCTATATCTACGATATGCACGATTTTTTACACAACTATGAGGCGAAAAATATTATACTATTCCAATCTATGATATATGAACAAGTATAATACAATGTTTCTCTATTTTGAAAACATCGCTGTAATTTTTTTACTCGTTACGAGATTAAAAAAATTATATTATTCCTATGTCATGTGCAATGTTTCTCTGTTTTGGAAAAAAATACTCTCATTTTTCACCAGCTAAGAGCCAAAAATATACTTTTCCTTTGTCTCCGAAATGTGTAATGTTTTTTTGTTAACCTGGCGAGTTTATTGCCATGTGGCAATCTCTTCCAACCAACCAGAAAAATGTTTTTATAGGCCCTAAGTGTTAACCAGACTGGAATCCTATTTAAAAAAAATCTGGGTTCCAGCGGGGATCGAACCCGCAACCTCCGGATCGGCAGACAAGTGTCTTACCACCAGGCCACGGAGGTCGTCGTTTATATATTAATGAACAAAATCCTCTAATTGTTTGCCCGCTACGAGACAAAAAATATTTCAGGAAATTAAACATTTACCTTTTTTCACTCGCTGGTCCATTCATTGTTTTTCAGGCCAGAATAAGCACCTACAGCGCTTGCAATTTTTAAATGCGTATTATTTTATTATCAATAATCGTTAAAATCCTCGAAACAACAATATTTTTTTAAAATCGTATTTTAATTTGTTGTATCTAAAATAGAACTTTAGGAACGGCTGTTCCTTAATGGAGAGATGAGGATGATCGTTGGTTTAATAAAACTCGTTGAAATCGGAATATGCAAAGAGTATTTTATTGATAAACGTCGGTATTTATAATATTTGGAATGTGCGCGAGACGGCGCAAGAGATATGTCGCCGTCTCGTCTCTGCCTCACAATATATTTATTGTCATCACGTAGGGCAGTGCTTCCCAATTACTTTCATGTAACGGCCCCCTAAATCTGAAGTAATTAATTCCCACCCCCCCCCCCCCAAAAAAACATTTTTTTTATAGTTGAAGATTTATTTGGCAATAATTATTAAAATTTAAATACACATATTTATATTCAACACAAAATTATAGGAACTTGCTTAAAAACTTTTTTTTTAAATAAAAACTATACTCACATGAAACAATTTAATACTCACATGAATATTTGTACTTTGTACTAAATATTTTCGCGACCCCCACGAGAAATCCCGCGGCCCCCAATTTGGGAAGCACTGACGTAGGGTATTCATTGTTTTGTAGGATAGCGCGCAAGATATGTCGCTGTCCCGTTTCCCGCTAATAGTGAGATCAATGACCGAGCAGGCGACCTTCGCCCAGTGCTTGTCTCGCATTCCTTACAATGCGAGTTCAATGACCGAGCGGCCAAGGGTCGCCTCAATGGGTTCAGTGACCGCACGCATGGTCGCTACAGAACCAAGAAATATTACGTAGAATGGAGACTTTTGAGATGTTGATCTACAGACGTATCCTCAAGAATCCCTGGACACGCCGTGCCATAAATGTAGAAATGCTTACGCGCTTGTCTAAGAACTGAGAACGGTTTAAAAGTGTAAAGGTTCACAATTTGCAGTGTCTCGGTCACATAATGAGAGGCATTATATATATTATAACACAACTGATCATTCACAGATAAATAAATGGCAAACGAGGTAGACGAAGACGACGCATCCCTTGTTTAAGAACTTGCGGTAATAGTTTTGACGCAGTTCTACTAATTGTTATTGCGTGCAGTGAACAAAATGATTGGCATGATGATGGCCAACCTGCGATGGAAAACAGCACCTCGAGAAAAAGAGATTTCTTTTATTTTGTAAAATTCAAATGTTTTTCCTCTAGCAAGAAAAAGTATGTAGGTTTTTATGAGAGAACGTTATTTATAAATCATATAGAAATACACAAATATCATAGTAACGAAGAAATTGTTTTCAGATGCAGTCATGTATTTGATTAATATCCTTTTTTCTTTTATTTACAGGCAGAAAACGATATTCCCGTTCATTTAAAAGGTGGGCCAGCCGACAGAATTCTTGTTACATTCTCTATGATTTCCGCCGTGTTACTGTATATGTATTCACTCGGTTCATTGATCAACATGGCTAGAAATAAAAAAAAGTAAAACACTGGATGCACCTGCTATGTACCCAAAGTTTCATTTTAGGTGATCTTTTATTAACTGAATCAATAATTAGTACATGCCATTGTAATTAAACAAAATGATTAATATTTCTAGAAATTTACAGTTCAGTTTCTTGTGATTTCATATAAATAAAAGTAAATAATTTGAAAGAAAAACATTTTTTAATTTATTCAAATGAAAGTGTGTTCCTTGTTGTGTGAAAAAGGATTATTAATATTTAAAGGATTATTTTTTCTAAAAATTTTATAGACAAGATACGTAAGTATCTTGTCTAGACAAATTTTAGGAATCCAGCCTGCAGCCCCCTACTCTTCCAACCAGGGCTAGATTCCAAAATAAAAATGGAATCCATTTTGTTTAAAAGGAGTCCAGTTTGGTTTCACTTACGGTATTTAACTTCTTTCTGGTCGGTTGAAGATTACCGTGTGGCAATAAGACCGCCAGGTTGTATTGTATACAACGAAAATTAAATACAAGACAACATGATTAACGATGAAATAATGAAACGGATTTATAAATCTGTACGTGTTTTACAAAGAAAGCGGATGATGGATCTGAAAATAAATATACTCTGGTGCTCTATCATTTCTACTAACACCGAAGAGGAAACGGCACACTGGTGTTTTTATGGGGATACGTAAAGTATATAAATTTAAGATGTAAAAGGGGAAGATGAAAACCCACCAAATAAATATGAACATTGTATTAACTAATCCTGATTTGAAATTTATTTAAGAGAGATAAGAAATAAAAGTAATTATGACTGTAATAAAGCAATGATAATTCGTTTGAAATGTTTCTTATATATCCTCCACTTCAAACTGGTAAGTATGTATCTCAAAAATTTACAGCATTGCTGAATTCCTAAATGGCACAGTCCATACCACGAGTTTTCTTACAATAACTTCACAACGATTATTCCTTCTGACTTGACACGTCGTTAGAAAAAATGTTAGTAAGCTCTGTTGTCCACGTAGTGGCTTTTAACACGACAGGGCTTGCAGGCGTTTTTTTACTCTTTTTCAAATCAGATTGTTAAGTTGCCTGCCTGCAACTTTCCAACCATAATCGTGCGCAAGTAAGCATGCGGTCAAATGGGAATCATATCTTATAAGGGCTAAATTATTTACAATTTTGATTTCATTTGTTGCAGCAGTTGGTATAGATTAAAGTATTTTTGATATATTATTTTGTGTTTTCGAAAACAGTAAACTGTAACAAATAAGAAACATACACATAAAAAGTACTTGGTAGAAAAATGATAAATGTAAAATTGATGCTATGGAAATGCGAACACTAAAAAATGTAATGTTTCCTCTCCCCAATTTTTATTATTTTCTTTTTGCTCTCCGTTTAAATTTGTTCAACTTACCAGTTTGCGCAAACTCTCAACCTATGTTTAATATATTTTAGTAATATTATTTTTGAAAAACAGTATTTTATATTATTTAATTGACAATTATTTACTATATTTTCTTATTGTATGTAAGTAAATTCAATAGTTTTATTTTTATAAAATTACTAAATGGTTCCTACTTAATATTTTGTCGGAAGATTATAAAACTCGCTTTATAAACATTTTTTTAGTGCGTCATCTCTCAAACATTTGTCATTTATCATATGGCAAGACTGTGCGTCTGCCATCTTTCTTTCAATTTTGGTTATAGTTTTGTGACCACGTTGCGATTAAGGTAAAGTGTTTTAAATTGAGAATATATCATTATTTCATTAAAATTTCCATCCTGAACGATATATTTTAATCCAATAGCCAATATAATTGTTCGTAAAGTAAAACATCACTGCAGTCGGTTTGAATCTAGAATTTGCACAACGTGCTCGTTCTATCCGGTTGTCGTGTTTCACTTGTTTTCAAATTTCTCCGAATTATTTTTAGTTTCGATTCAAAATTTTCAGTGGCTGTTGTTTTTTCAGTGGGCACCATGCAGATTTTCGTAAAAACCCTCACGGGTAAGACCATCACCCTCGAGGTAGAGCCTTCTGACACTATCGAGAATGTCAAGGCAAAAATTCAAGATAAAGAAGGAATTCCGCCAGATCAGCAGAGGTTAATCTTCGCTGGCAAACAGCTCGAAGATGGACGCACACTTTCTGACTATAACATTCAGAAAGAATCCACACTTCACTTGGTCTTGAGGCTCAGGGGAGGTTGGTATTTTTTTTATCATTTCATAACCTAATATTTAATAGATTCCTTACAGCTTAATATTCATCCATCGAAAAGATTTTCGGGAATGAAAAACCGACCAGATGCAAATTTATACTCCTTTTATTTTTCATTCCTCACTGACATCTCAAAACGTCAAATGACCCAAAAAAAACTCATTTCTTTATAACTGTCGATTTTATAATCAAGTGTCCAAGTAGAAATATAGTGAATATTTGCAGATTTTCTGATTGTTGGTCTTTTGAAACTTTAATAATTGCAGTATTCGTAAAATACAGTTGCTTTTCAATCTAAAATATCATGTACTTCAAGCAGCTTAGTTCAAAGTACTAACAGCTGGTCTGAGAATGAAATATGCTAATTGTAAAGCATTAATTAACAACACTAGACTCTGAATCCCATATATAGTGGGACACGAGATCCCCACAAAACATTGCATATTAGGAAGACAGCTGCTGATGTACCTTCCAAGAATAATGTTTGCAACATGATAGATCCAATATCTATCGATCCTACATCAAGAAGAAGGCTGCAATAAGAAATATGAATTGAGATCATTATCGTGTTCAATGTTGACTCCAATAATTTTTTAATAAGATATAAACATGGTTTACATTACTCAAAATAGCAGCTAAACTTGTTGCATCAAACATTATGCGATCAAAGCTCAAATTACATTTCTAAGCCTTTTTTAAGTTGGAATAGTGCATTTGAAATTATAATTTTATTCATACCATATAAAAGAAAAAATAAACCAATATGCCTTCTGGTAAGGTACAACACAACCCCTTTACCCTGAACACAGGTCGAAAAGTTAATGCTAAATTTGTGAAAATTGTTAATTTTGTTTGTGATATTGACTATCCATCTATTGAGTCTTTGAGATGTGTTAATTACCCAGGCATCATCAATTTATTGCGTTTTTATAAACAAAGGAAATCACAAAAAAATATATTTATATTTTGTAACTCAAAGCTCAGTTTTATGTATTGAACAGAACAATTTTATAAAAATCAACATGTAATTAGATATTTATACTTAACTATTCATATGTCTTAATTTTGATAAAAAATACTTATATCCATTCTCTTTTAGATATTTACATCTGTTTTTCTCCTCCATTCTTGATGAAAATATTCATTAACTTTTCTTCAGTTTAGGCTTATTTCATTTAAAATTTCACCATTGAGTTATTCCATGTCAACTCGGCGCACTTTCCACTTGACTCCCTTAAATTTTCTTGATTTTTGGTTTATAGTTTTTACCTATCGAGGACACCAAATCAAAATGCGATTATTTTGATTTGAAGTTATGATTTGTGTTCAATGTCTTAACCCTGGAATGATGTGCATGTCTTTACAATATATTTCCATAGCTTACGATCTCAAGACAAAACTTGGTGGGCATTTACGAAATATGTAATAGATTTTTTTCGATTTTTATCAATATTTTAAAAATGTCCGTTTTTGGGAAAATCTATAGTAAAACTTTTACTCGATTTTATTTTTTAATCAACCATCAAGTTACATATCTTTTAAAAATCCGTGTTGAAAAAATGAGCAAATATATGGTTTATGTATCATATACCATTCAGGAACAGTTTGTATTGCAAAAAATAGATGATTTTTGCATTTTTCAAAAATTCATATAAAATTAACTACTCTCCAAAAAAAATGGTGTATTTGATATATAGTATTCAAACTGTAAACCGAAAATCTAAAGGACTAAGGTGGGAAAGTGTGTTAAGTTGAGACTCAATGGTGAGATTTCAGAAATACTGGATGAAGACCCTAAATTGAAAAATATAATGCTAAAAACGAACCAAAATTATTTGAAAATATGAAAAGACAAGTAAACTACAATGATATTATATGGCAGATTGGATCATGCCACCATCCATCTCGAACCACTTTCAATACATCACCTTTTATTACTAAGTATCATTGCAACTCAATTTTGGACATACAATGATGAATGTTTTATTTTCTCATATGCTGAACTTCATAATTTCAATTTTGTTTTTTTGCTGTATTCCAGGTATCATTGAACCTTCTCTGCGTATCCTGGCCCAGAAGTACAACTGCGACAAGATGATCTGCCGCAAGTGCTACGCTCGCCTCCACCCTAGGGCTACCAACTGCCGCAAGAAGAAGTGTGGCCACACAAACAACCTGCGCCCCAAGAAGAAGTTGAAGTAGACTCATCCTTCATCTTCCATCAAGAGGCGTTTATACCATTCCTCTCTGCAAACTTTATTTGGTACCCAAAACACATTCAATCTCTGTAAAAAAAGTTAATAAATAATTTCTTATTAATATTTACTTTCTTATTTAACACATCCATCATCATACCCATATCAGTCGTGATATTAGGTTGTCCTGAAAATAATGGCCGATTTTAACCTTCAAATTCAAATATAACTTTTGAGTAAATAAACTTAGATTAATCAAATTAAGAGTCATTTGATTCTAAGTATTTTCAGCAATGAATTATAAGCTTATTAATGCCTGCTGCTTCTCTGGATTTGAATTTTCGGTGCCGTAAATAGTTATAAAAACTGCTTGAAAAGGTGAAAACCGGTTGATGATACATCGAGTGACGTTTGAGGTAATAGCAAAATATCCTCAACTCTATGTTTAAGACTTACATCTCTGTTCAAGTTTTTTTAACCAACCATTGTTCAGAAGTGTTAAATGTTAACCAAACATAATTCACCATATGTTTGGTTAACATTGCGTGCTGTTTTAAAAACAAAGTTTAAATTCATGCAAAAAATTACACGTAATTCCACTTCTCAATTGCATATCTGAAGGATTCAAGTAATGGAAATTAAATGCCTCAATAAATAAATAAAACAGATTACTAACTCAAACAAATATTTCCTAGGAAAAAACATTTGAAATAATATATTATAATCTGCCATTATTTTCAGAACAATCGAATAAAATTCTTGACTGGATCAAAATGAGCATTTAATATTTTTTTACGTTCAGACCTTTTAACAACTTTGTTTTGAAAGGAAACAAATCAAGTCCTAATTTGATTTGTTTATTTGCTCTGCCTAGACAAAACAACCAGCTTTAACCAATTTACTGAGAGTTTCATAATAAAAAATGGGACAGATGACATTTACGATGTGGGTAAAACAAGTACTACTTATGTTACGCCAATTAGTTCCAAAATGATAAACATGTTACTCTCCAGTTTAAATAAACCTATTTAGTTAGCAACCACCTATTTAGTTAGCAAAAACAATTTCTGCTGGCCTCTTCAAACATTTTGATGTGAAAAATGGAAAAATTTACTTGTTGAAGTGGAAGGTCGTCTGTTTGAAACTCCATGTCGTGCTACTTAGTATCCTTGAATGAGTCATTTTTTGCCACTTAGTATTTAGATGTATTAGGATACCTATGGCTTCGGTCATTTAAATTCTTTTAAAAAAATTATGAGCTGTTCATAAAATGAGTACAGTAAAATTCCATTAATTAGAACAATGATAATTTGTATTTTTGCTTTTTTAGGTCCCAAGATCAAAGAGAACTTTTAAGTCAATAAATTTGGCTGGGTATTATGATAGGGATTTTGCTACTGATAGTCTGGTCTGTCTCTAAATGTTCGAGATATGGTTGGCGTGTGCAACTTTAATATTTGAAGACAACCCATTTTGGAAGGGGGTCTTGTTAAAATTTATGATTATATATAAACACTACACTCAACCTAAAACCGAATGTGTTACTAATTACATATTGAAAGATCTAGAAAGATTTCTTTGTAGTTCGTCTTCCCTTGGTTAGCTTTCTGCGATTTTTTTACTTAATGTTTTTCTAAAAATATGCTGAGAAGTACCTAATATGTTACTTAATTAAAATACTTTAATTTTTATTTTATTTATTAGAAAATTTACTCTTATCTTTGAGAAAAACTTGCATATTTGGAATACATATGTAATGATTTGGCCGATGGTTGCATGGGGCCATTGTATTTATCAACGTACTGCTTGTATATCTCTTTGGCTGCTTTTGTGACAGTAGGTGGTATAACATATAAAGAACTATCTATTGAGAATCCACTGCTGACTGTCACCTCAACAGTTCCTTTGCTGTTTATCTTACTTGACTTGCGATCAGTGTTTACATAGCGTTTATATCTGGAATATTAAAAAAAAACATTATTTGAATGCCATTCATCACTTTTGGAAGTATTAAAGTGATAGCTATTATTGTCAACTATCACAAGTCCATGTTCTTGTCCATGTTCAAATTTATTTGAAATATGAGAATATACATAATAGAAACTTGAAAGAAATAATTGAAGGTATTCTTCCAATTGTGTTGGCAAGTTATTTTAATCTAATAATTAAAATATAATGACTTACTGCTATGAAACTGGGGTTTTAATGGTACCTGTTATAAAAACAAAATATTCAAATTGGTAAGTTGGCATCCCACTAACAGGTAAGTTGTTTTTGTGTGCTGTGAAAAAATCTATACACTAAGGAATTCGTGAAACGAAAAAAGATGAAAACCACTATCGTATGGTATTTGTAAATATTATTCAAATAGTTTGGCACCACACTACTTGAAGAAACTATGTTTTAGAGATCCTATGGATGGCATAGTACATACAGATCTACTGAATTTCAGAGTGTGAACCATCTGATTTAGATGAACCGTGCAAACTGATCCGGCTACCTTTATTGGTCATTAGAAGTCAAGCTTATTGTAAGCCAGGAAAACTAGCCCTTTACCATGGAATAGACTTGCTCTGGAACGTCAGGGATCTAATGGCAGTGAAAGCTGTTCAATTCAAAACTTGAGATATGCTACATATTACTGCTAGCGCCCTTGTAGTGGTCTTGGTAACTCAATGGCACTATAGAAATAACTTATTTGTTTACGATTTTGGAATGAATATTTCATGATGCTAAAAATTGTGAATAGTCAGGCCTAAAACATGAAATAGACTTTTGTTGGAGTTCGAAAGACTGAGAACATAGAAGCTTCTGAAGGTTTATCAAGTTGACACTTTTTGAGAAATACTTTAATAAAATTTAAATGCCTTTGGGGTAATTTCAGTAACTAAACAATAAATAGAAGATTGATTGAAAAATAAATAGATGCGATAATTAAAACTTAATGTTTTTATTGCGTTTCATGTTAAGATTTGGCAATAGCTAATGTATTTAATGTCAGCCATTGCTAAAGCTCAGCAAATAGGCAAACACACTGTTTTAATTTAGTAATCTACTCACTCTTTATCGTCAGTTTAGAAAAGTTTTTTTTTCTTCAATTACAAACTTATCTAAAGAGTGATTTAACCTTTAACTTAATAATCTTCCATATTGATATTCAAAATAAAATGGCAAACTAAACTTACATGTTAAGGTCTGCTCTAGATGGCTTTTGTAGTGGAATTCTGCATCCCCTAGTTACAATGGGGAAAGTGTCCCAATCATCGCCATCCAAAGTTATCTGTGCAATAGACACGTCCTTATTTGGTGATGGACTGACTTGTCTTGTGCTTGGATTTGAACTTGTTATATCATCATCAGATGATGATTCACTATTTGAACTGAAAAAAAATCTCATAATATGGATGAATTCTCAGGAGTGTCGGCCTTCCTCTCTCATCATTCCTACTCACGTTTACGCTGTAGATTTTCATCCCTAAAGATCAGTAATGTTCAACATTTTTGTTGGGAGAAACTTAAAATATTTCCTAAAATCTCCAAAATCTCTATTCTTGACATATGGACGTAAATATGCAAAAAAGACGCAATCCACATTGTAATTATTAAAGAGATAGTTGATGAATTTTCGATTAAGATAGAATTTTACCATGAAATATAAATTTGACTAATGGCGACGACTGCTGGAGGAGGCCGGGGCCCACAATGGGCTGTAGTGCCATTGATTGATTGATACATTTGACTAGTTCCATTTATTTGCACATACAGAATTGATCTATGTTTTTTCGATACTTCACATTTAAAAGAATGGTTTAGTGGGTTAAAATCTTTTTCTAAATATACGTTTATATATCATAAGATTCGACAGAAGTAAATGACTAAAATACAAAAGAAGTACAGTTAAATAAATAATAATCATCTAAGTCAAATGAATATCACATTTTTTTAAATGTTAAGTTTATGTGTTAAGAACAATAGCTGTTATATCAGAAGAATTATAGCCTCCTAGATATCATCAAAGGGATGGTTGAGGGTCAAAGGTATGTTAAGTCAAGACAGATGTGCTTTGGCTTTACAGCATCAGGGGTTTGACTGGAATATGAAGTTATGGGAACCTGATTCATCTAGTTCTAGAGAGGCTTTTACTCTAATCATTGGCAAGGTCGGGGAGACCTGATAAGCAGTATAGGAAGTGTAACTGTTGCTACATATCCTATAAAATAGATTCAATATGTTCAACGTCAAATTACAGAACTGTATTTTCATTGAGGAGATGCACAAAAACTTTTATTCTAAATACACACTCAGCATTTTTTTAAATGTGCTACTTATCGTTATTCATCAGATGTCTTCATTTTTATTAGAGTAAATTATAAAAAGATATAAAATACTTTGTGTTGTATTTAAATATATTTCAAAATAATAAAAACATTAATGTATGTTAGTATCTGTTTATATTATATGAGGCATAATTCCAAAAGTTAAGTTTTCATAGGACATAAATACATGTCATAAAACCAATAATTCAATTAATACTTACTCGCTTGAATTATTAGAGCCAGTACTGGCTCGACCAGATAGTCCAGGATTTTTAGAAGAAGGTGCTCCCTTAACTTGTCCGTAAGGCCTACCTCGTACAACAAATGGACTCAAATTATAAAAGGTTTGACTAACAAAGTCCCTTGAAGTATTACTAAGCTGGAAATATAATATATATTTTAACACAGAGTTATAAACAGATTTAAGTTTACTTTGACAAATAAATCATGAGTTTGGAGCAAAATTTTTTGGATGTTTGGAAGTTACTCAAAAGGTGATTGATTAGGACATTACTTTGAATAATTATACATTATATATATCTTGATTGGCACAATCTGTTACAAATTCAAGATGGACTCTGCCTGTCATCAGTTACTTTATCACCTGTTTTTTTTCTAATTTCTATAGCCAAAAGATGTCATGAATTTCTCCATTCAATGGGAAAAATACCCTCCAACATAACGTCAAATCCTTACCGGAAAAACCCTGTATTTATCTAAAAGATATCATATTTTATGAAAAATGTGAGTTTTATTTTACATATCAATTTAACTAAAAATGTTTCTATTATCAAAGGTTTGGGCTTAAACTTTGTGGGTCTCCATATTAGAATATTTAATAAGAATAATTTCTTAACTAAGCAATCTTTATTATTCCACTAATTACATTTATCACCACGTCACATGATTTTACCTCCTTTCTCTAGATTTCTCAGATGTATTGATCCCAGTTTGTTACAAAACCAATGCTTTAACAAATTATTTTGACAAAACACTGTCATAGTAATTTTTATTCAAATGTAGAAAAATATATAACTATCAAACAATATTTTGTGAAATAATTTAGAAAGGTGTCATATGAAAATATGTACCTGATAACCATAGCATTCTAATAGAACACTTAACTCATAAGGTCTATGGAAGTCATGGTATGAATCCACCATTTCAATAGATTGTGTTCCATCACTCGTGCCTTCAAGACGAACAATTTCGAAACATTTTTTCCTCATTTCGACAAAAGAAATGGGAAGATATTTGAACAAATCAGGATTCCACCACATTGTCAAAGGATAGCTGAAATAAAAATACAAACATGTTTTCACACAGATGATTTTTTTTATAATTGATGGAAATTATACTAATAAGAGAGGAAAATTTGAAATATATATACCTTTTGTTCCCGATTGGTGTATATTTGACAGCGTCAATATGATGTAAATAATAATCTGTAGTGGATTCCCAAAGAGGTGGTTTTGAGAGATCAGGTACAAATAAACCCAAGAAGAGATTGATTGTATTTTGTTTTTCCGCATCAGAAAAAGTGTTGGAATAATATCGGCTCAATGTTTGCATTATATCATTTCCTTGTGATGTCCATGGTGCTGTTTTGCGATAAGTTTTTATCCTAAAATAAAATTGAAATTTATAATGGAATAACGAAAAAGATATTTTTTTATTGTTAGTAACAAAAAATATTGTTAGTAATAAAAATTGAAAATTATTTTATTTAAATGAAATGCCTACCTATGAACTAGTTGGGATCCTCCGTATTGAAGAGCCAATGTGTCCCCATGATCCTCGTATAAACCTTCCAAAATTCGGACACAATCGGTATCAAATTCTAAAACAGGACTTTCCAATAATCCTAGAGCACATAGCTGAAAAAGTAAGCAATAAAAAAGACACTAAAATAGATTAAATATTGAAAATCATAAATCACTGCCAATTTTTTTTCCTGTATAGTTCACACAAAATGATCCTCTTCAACATAATTGAGGTATTTTTAAATTCAATAAAGCAAGAATTTAGTTAAATTTTTTTTAGATATTTTATTATAATATTTAGAACAGTAAAATGTAATTTTATGTTGTGAGATTGGGCTTTTCAAACAGTTTACTTAAAATGTAAATTTAACAGAGATATTCAATAAGGAATTGAATCAATATTTTTTTTATACAATATATGTACTTGTTTCCTTCTTTTCCATGTCCAATATTAGATAATATTTATTTTACCACCCCAAGGATGCCATAACTACTCGTGTAAATTTTTGTATTAAAACGGCAATATGACCACCATGAGTCACCTAATTGGCCAAAAGTAGAATTGCACGCCCAAAGTGGAGCATACATCTTGCTTTGACATTAACTAAACAAAACGGAAAAAATATTGCGAAATACTAATTAAATTTAGCAATTACCTTTTTTACAGCCCTATTATACTCAGTATACAATATGTAGGGAGATTTGTTATGCTTACCTGATATCCAAGTGCACATTTCCCAATAGCAAACTGTGCTGTGTTAGTTCGATCAAGACAGTCAACACAATTCACTCTGATTATTCCAGTCTGAAGAGTTCCTCCTTGATGGCCAGACACTCCGTAGCACTCCCCCTGAGGCTCACAGCTGACAAATATTCCTGTTCTCTTTATTCCCATATGGGCTATTTCAGTGAGTCTGAAAATAAATTAATTTTTTCAAAAATATTTACAAAAAAAAATATTTCAGTCATTCATTGATTTAAATTGTATCTTTCCTAAATTAGTAATATGGATATATCCAAAATCATAGCCAAGAGACAAAATTGTGTTTGGCCCCATTAATCGAACCTTAAGATTTAGAACCGCTGAAGTAGACACGTTACTTGCAGTTCTTTATTGTGTAAGTTGGCAATTTTATTTTTCTAGCACATTATGAGTATTGCTACTAGACAAACACTTTAATCAGACTGAAATCCTTTTTTTACATACCATCGAAATTTAGCTAAGAACCCCTTCAAAAAATTATGCTTAATTGAATTCAACTAATTTTGTACTTATTTACTAGTTTTTCTCATGAAGAATCTCCCTTCATAGTATGTACTAATAAAAAAAATTGCTACCCTTTCTTTGTATACAGTAAAATCTAACAGATTTATTGCCATGTGGCAATCTCTTTCATCCAATCAGAAAGATGTTAAAGAAACCTTAAATGAAAAGCAAGCTGGAATCCTTTTATTTAAATTGAGTACCAACAACATTCAAACCCACAACTTCCAGATCGGAAGAAAGGCATCTTGTCAACTAGGCCACAGAGGTCATAAAAAATATATGTTATTCTTAACCTCTCCGTGCATACCGCCCCAACCGTGGGGCCATGAAATACTGAGTCAGATAGCGTATGGCCCCGCGGTTGGGGCGCAGTGATTATTTTTCGAATATTCCCAGATTATGTCAGGATTTGGAGTACCAATGACATCTATTTATGATACCACACAATTAAATCATTTATCGGCTAGTTACATGTTTTACCAACTGAACAAACGATGTTTTAAAAAATTTAAAATATCTTACTACTCGAGAGGTTAATGAATTAAATTCCATGTTTCAATAAATCTATTGTGACTCATGGTTTAGAAATGTTACTTGAAACAAATAACCACTTATAATGAAAACTGTAAACATTTATTTATTAAGATAACATACTTATCAAAAACTTTTGACTCCTTCCCTTTGTTCATTCTAGCCATATCAATATGGTAATATTGTATTAAATGCTCTGGTGGCAGAAACTGGTTCAAGTATTTGATGGATGAGCTAAATTCTTCACTGAGAAAAGATTCGTGTTTCTTTTTTTCCCTTTTCTTCACAAGATTTAGGATAACAGCAGGTGTACCATATCTTTCAAATAACTGATTAAAATGCTTAGCTGCTACTTGGAAGAAGGGATCAGCCAAGTCAATTGAAATGGCTGGTTTAGGGACCATTTTCGAAATATCCTGCGACCAATTACCTGGTACAGAGCCTCTTAACTGAACAAATGAGCTGAATCTAGAAAAAAAAACAAAAAATATTTAATTTAAAATATAAAAATGAAATACTTCATATAGAAATACGCCATTCTCCAGCCCATAACATAAAATAAACATTTAAAAATTCTTAAAAATATAAAAATAGCTCAAATTTAAATCATTTATAAAAAAAATGCATAAATGATCTTTAAAACATAATTTACAACAAAATTGACAAATTTGTAAAAATACCAAAATTTCAATTATTAAAATGGAAAAATATGTTTTGTATTAAAAGATTAAGATTAAGTATATAATTAAAAATTCACATACTAAAGGACTTTTTAAATATATTTTTATATATGAAAGCCACATATTAAAATAAGACGAGAGAAGAAATCTCCACATTCCGACAACCCTCTTTAGAGTATTGAAAAATCCACTGTCCTGTATCTGTGTAAAAAATTCAATTTTCTTTCTGATCATGGACTATCCCTCCGATCTGGTGATAGCAAAATCCTTTGTAATAGGTTAGTCAAAAAGTTTTGAAAGCGACATCTATGGAGCAGTAGAAAACCAAAATTTCTACGCCATTTTAATATTTCATCTTTCATAAGAACGTACTCAAAATTTCATTTCGATCTGTTAATTCATTCTTTGTTTACAAGCCATTTGAAGTTGACGTGTCAGTGTATTTTTTAACAATGGAAAAATCTGAATATCGTGCAGTGATTAAATTCTTTGTTTTGGAAGGTTTATCGGCTACTGAGATCCATGCAAAGATGGTGAAAGTATTAAAGGAGTCTTCTCCTTCATTTCCAACCGTTCACCGATGGGTTTTGGAATTTAAGCGTGGCCGTACAAGCGTTGAAGACGATCCACGCTCAGGACGTCCAAAAAGTGCATCAACACCAGAAATCATAGCGAAAATACAGGATATGGTTTTGGAAGATCATCAATCGACTGTGGATGTGATAGCTGACACCATAGGCATCTCACATGGAACAACATGGCATATTTTGGCTGAAGTTTTGGGTTTCAAAAAACTGTGTGCACAATGGGTGCCGCATTTGCTAACAATGCAACAAAAACACGTTCGAATGCGACTTTCTGAGCAACATTTGGAGCAATTTCGAAAGGATAAAAAGGATTTTCTGCGTCGATTCATCACTATGGATGAGACTTGGGTCTACCACTATGATCCTGAATCAAAACAAGAGGCTAAGGAGTGGTGTGAACCAGGCACTTTGGCTCCGAAGCGAGTTCGTGTCCAGAAATCGGCCAAGAAGGTGTTAGCGTCAGTTTTTTGGAATGCAAAAGGAATTTTATTGATAGATTATCTCCAAACTGGTAAGACAATCAACTCTGATTATTATTGTGACCTTTTGGACCAGTTGGATGAAAAAAATTGTGAAAAAAGACCCGGTTTGCAGAAGAAAAAAATCATTTTTCATCAAGACAATGCACCTGCTCACACAGCTCAAAAAACCATAGCGAAAATCAGTGAATTGGGGTACGAATTGTTGCAGCATCCACCCTATTCGCCAGATTTAGCTCCCTCTAACTTCTGGCTGTTCTCACACCTCAAAAAATTCCTTCGTGGAAAGCATTTTCATCAAACTAAGAGGTTATAGCCGTCGTAGAGGAGTATTTTGCAGGCCTTCCAGAAAGTCACTTCCGTGATGGGACAACAAAGTTGGAAGATCGTTGGACCAAGTGTATTGATCTTATGGGAGACTATACTGAGCAATAAAAGTGATTTCCCCCCAAAAAAAATATATTTTCATTTCCGCTTTCAAAACTTTTTGACTAACCTAGTATGTCAATGCATCACACTTCATTATTTTGCAGTTTATTCGGCTTGACTTTGGAATGATCTTCCTGGAATCAATCTTTATCGATATGTAGGAATAAACTAAAAATGTATTATGTATCTCAAGATATTCCTCTTCCTTAACTTCTATAAAATTCCCAGTCTAATCCCTATTTTCTTTGAGATTTATCTTTTATGTAATTTTTTTTAAATATTGTTCTCATACACTGTGTTAAAGACATGGGGTCATGGATACCAATAATAATTATGAAACAAAAGCTGATTGATTGGAAGTAATTACTTTAAAGAAATAAATCCTCTAGAAGTATTTATTTGATAGTGTTATCTAATAATTATATTTTTATTTATTGGGTGTACAAATAAGTCACCGCCGTTTGACAAAAGTTGGCGCCACCAGTAAGTTATGGTTAAAATTGTCAGATGTAAAATGTCATTATCGTAAGGTTGGACATCTGTCAACAACATGACCTTGAAATATTAGTGAATTTTTATCAGTATAACATATTTTTTTGTGTTCGAAAATGTCAAGTTTTGAGCCGAATAAGCGTCATTTGCGGGAACTTTTGATTTACTTCTTCAATTTGAAGAAATCTGCAGCTGAGGCGCATCGATTGCTTGTAGAAGCATATGGTGAGGCTGCCTTAAGTGAGAGAAGTTGTCGTGAGTGGTTTCAAAAGTTTAAGAACGGTGAATTTGACATCGAAGACAAAGAACGTAGCGGAAGGCCGAAAGTGTACGAAGACGCGGAATTGGAAGTATTATTGGATCAAGATTCGTGCCAAACGCAAGAAGAACTTGCACTTACATTAGGAGTGACTCAACAAGCAATTTCACATGGGTTGAAATCATTGGGAATGATTCAAAAACAAAGAAATTGGGATTCATATGAACTGACACGGAGAAACTTTGAATGCCAATTTTCCACATGTGAAATGCTGCTTGCCAGGCATAAACGAAAGGGTTTTCTGCACCATATAGTCACTGGTGATGAAAAATGCATCCATTATGATAATCCAAAAAGGAAGAAATCATGGGGATCCCCTGGTCATGCTTCAACATCTACGGCTAAGCCAAATATTCATGGAAAAAAACTCTTGTTGTGTATTTGGTGGGATCAGCTTGGTGTCGTGTATTATGAGTTGCTCAAACCGAATGAAACCATTGCTGGGGCTGTCTACCGAACATAATTGATGAGATTGAGTCGAGCACTCGAGGAAAAGCGCGCCCACTACTACGCCAGACACGACAAAATTATTCTCCTGCATGATAATGCTAGTCCACGTGTTGCGGCACCGGTCAAAACCTATTTGGAAACACTCAATTGAGAAGTTTTACCCCACCCGCTGTATTCACCAGACATTGCTCCTTCTGATTACCACTTGTTTTGATCGATGACGCATGGCCTGTCTGAGCAGCACTTCACATCATATGAAGATACCAAAAATTGAGTCGATTCGTGGATAGCCTCAAAAGATGATGATGATGACTGACGCGGTATTCATATGCTGACAGAAAGATGGGGAAAAGTAGTGGCAAGCGATGGGTACTACTTCGAATAAAACATGAGGTTCCGTTCTTTCACAATAAATGCCCATTTTTTTATAAAAAACGGCGGAAACTTATTTGTACACCTAATATAAAAGAAACTCGGAAAAACAATACTTTTACGATATGCTATATTTTTAATGTCAATGGTAAAACAGGTGTTTTTCCATTGACCATCCAACAATGCTACACAAGGCAAAGATTGATTAGATGAAATAAGTAAAGTAAATCATCATTTTCTTTATTTTTTCCATATAAGATAAAATACAATCTTGATACATTGACTGCTGAATAATTTCTTTTAAAATCTTGGAGGTGCTAAAACATTTAACCCATATTTAAAAATGTTAAATAGTAAAAAGGTGAAAGCAGGTATCATTTTGTCACTGTCCTCAATAAACCCTATCAATACTGTTAGACCACCTGCTTTTTATCCATCCTAAAGAAATTTAGAACAGAACGGTGACGTGCAATTTTAACACACAGCAAAAGTTTATATAAATGCCTATAGGCTTTTCAGAACTGAACGTGTTGATATTATGTCAAACATATAAAGTTTATTGTTCCTTTATCTCTTATCGTATCTCTCATTACTTTCAATGATCATCTTTTTTCAGAGTTGTTAAGTATTGCGATAAAAGTAGCGCACTTTATCCAAGAGTAGTAAAATAGCACCATTATTACTTTTTACTAAGAATACTTGAGCAGCATAATAATTTAGATTGAAAAATAGCTGTTTTCATGTTACTTTACAAAAGTTTGCTTTAACAACACAAATATTTCAATTTTTTTTTCTAGCTTTGTAAAATGTATAAGTCAGACGATGGACCGTGCTGGATGGAGGCATTTTGTGACATCACTGTTTCGATGATCGAGCATATTGGGTGATAATGATCATAAAAATATTCATGTGTTAAAATGTATGTATATTTATATTAATGAATGGATAATTAAAATTACCTTCCAGTATTCAGAGATGACACCATAGAATCATGAACCATCTGCTCAGTTTCCACTTCATTAGCCACGTCTCCTTCACTGTTGGCACCCCTTTTGAGAAAGCGAGTTCCTGCATAACGATTGCTTCTTCTGGCAATGACGGTAACATATACTGATCGGCCAAAAACTGACATATTTGACTGGCCTACAAACCCATGTGTGATATACAAAATCCAGTCAGGATGCAACAGTGAATGAACTGGTGAGAGCAAATGGGCATTCCATACAAATCTCCACTCAGGAATGGTTCTTATTCCAAATTCAAGAGTTGTATCTTTCTTGCTGAAATAAATGAAATTAATTTTTTAATTTTAGGAAAGACGTTTGTTTCACCTTGTGGTGTCATGTTTACAATTTTTTAATAAAATATAAAACACTTATTTTTTATTTTGTATTCACCACTTTTATTTGAGTTCACTACCGGTTTCAAAGCCCTCTGTCTTCCTGGTCAAGTTCATCTTCACCTGATGAGGAAGATGGAGGTCTTTCAAACCGATAGTGAACTCAGATAAACAGTTGTGAATACAAAATAAAAAATAAGTATTTTATTTATTTTATTAAAAGATTATATTTGATTATCCGACATGCACAATCAATGGCTACATTTAATTTCATCACAAACTGTAAATAAAGGTTTTTAAAAAGTTTTCATACTCTATTGCACTATTCCAAAGGGACTCAACAAATTAAATATCCATCCTATCAAAAATTCCATCTCATCTCATAACATCCTCCCAATCGAGATCCCCTCCACCAATAGGAGGGGGAGTCCAGTCGAGAGTATGCCAAATGTTATTTAGCCCACACATTAGCACACATAAATAATTTATATACTTGCCTGGAATTCATCTGCCTTTGATTCATTTGATTTTTCCATGTTGTAAATAAATCATCTTCATTTTTATACATATATTTTGATGTATCATTAGTTGTTCCACCCACTTCTGGACATACATTTATTGAGAATTCTCGGGGTGGAGCCAAATTAACTTGTAACGAATGTGAAAGATCATAACTATAACTGTAATCAAAGTAAAATAACTCATCTTTAATAAACTGTACATAAATATTGAATTGGTTGATGTAGGCAACACTACTTTTTAGAATGATTTAAAAGGATTTTTTTCAATAATTGAGGATATATCAGTTTTTGCTATATTGTGCAAGTATTTTAACTAAACTGTTTTACACTTTCATTACACAAAAAATCTAGAGCACTTATTGCCATCTCTTATCAACCAAAAAAAAAATAATATGTTTGGCATACTTTTGTCAAGTTAACGTTGAACCTGATACCTACAAAGACAACTTACGTTCAAGACATGATCATGGATACTAATAATAATTATGAAATAAAAGCTGGTCGATTGGAAGAAATTGATTTAAAGAAACCAATCTGCCAGATGTATTTGTATGAAAGTGTTAAATAAATAAATATGCAAGTTGAATAAATACTCGTATATAAGCACCTTCAGAAAGTTTCTATAGATGTCAAACTCGTTTATACACCACATAAGTTATTTAGCACTAGGCTGAGAGCATGTCACTACATCTCAACAATTTTCCAACGATCAGGAGGTCGAGGAAGCTGTGAAGAAGTGGCTGAAAGAGCTGATGGCGGAGGTCTATGACACTGGCATACAAAAGCTGGTGCCCCGACTACAAAAATGTCTCGATCTCGACGGTGATTATGTTGAAAAATAGTTGAATATATTTGTGAAGTATCCTGTGAATTTCAATTAAATACAAGCAGTTTTCGATTCTACACATATGTTGTAACCTTACTTTCTGGATGACCTTCGTATTTAAATCCAGAGAATATAGAAATTCACAAAGCTAGAAACATTTTAAAATCTATATCATCGCACATTCTTCTATTCTGGGATTACTCTTGGTTCATCTTGTGAATGAATGACACCTGTGCTTAATTTAGCAATTACATATTCTGGATAAATTAAACATAATCTCCGAATGGAAAATGTTAGAAAAATGATTAGAAAAGATCAATATGCTGCAGCCTTTGTTGTATAGATTTATATGGTGATATTTTAGGTAACTTTATAGTGCTCTTATTATGATATATACGAAAAGTTTCTAAGAAATTATAAAAAACAAATTCAGATGAAATGAGGTGAAAGTAACACCAGTCAGAATCTGCTAGGAATCAAATTTAAAGTGCCAGGTTGTCTAATAAGCATGCTTGCTACCAATCAAAACATGACCTTTAAAAAAATCTATATACTTAATTGCAAGGTTAACATATTATTTTTCTATCCAAATAATAAAATGAAATATTCACCTAAAATAAAAATTTGTAGAGAGGTCAATGGCTTGGAACATCCTCACATAATGTTGTTCATCCGGGTGTTTTGGGCGAGTTGTATCACTTGGAATATATATCAAGGCAGAATCCTCGATTTTATATATTGAATGGAACCCAATAACAGCAACTTTCCTCCGTTTGGTTGCCAAAACAATATAATAACCTTCGAGGAAACGTACAAAACCTGAAATATTAATTTGTCCCATTTAGATAGCAAAGTTCTTTCCTCTAATCTTACCATTATTGTTTCGAAATTAATAAAAAAAAAATACTTTAATTTTTTATGTAAAATCTGTTATGGATTCAAATAACTTTACACATCTGAGATTAGCTAGTTGGTTGGAAGAAATTGTATAGCAACAAGCTTGCCAGATGTATCATGTACACAAAAGAATAAAAATAAAAAATTAAATAAAAATAGAAGATAGATTGTATAACACTTCTGTTGCTTGCATTACAATCTGGTGGGCTTATTGCCATATGGCAACATCTTCTAGTCAACAAGAGCGACATTAAAAAGATTTATGTGAAAAACCCTTCCTGAGACAATTTTTATTTTTGGTTCCATCGGGTATTGAATATAAAACCCTGAATTTCAAAGATAAGTAATAAATAAATAAATAAATAATAGGTTTATTGATAGCAACATAGTATGTACAGATTATATTTAAATAACACTTCTGCAACACATAAATTGCAGATAATACATTAAATACAGAAGCTATCAAAAGGTCTGGGCTCATCTAATAGCATCCCCTCGGCCAAGATACACCCCACCAATATAGGGCGAACCCAGCCACGGGGACACCAGATGTTTTTCAGCCCACACCCTAGTAAGGGGTCTATCAACTAGGCCACAGAGGTTATTAAGTGTTATACCAGGGCTGTGGAGTCGAGAAAAAAAAACACGACTCCGATTCATATATTTACCAACAACACGACTCCGACTCCACAACTCCGACTCCACGACTCCGACTCCACAACTCCGACTCCACAACTCCGACTCAAAAAAGCTCAATTTTATCAGGTTGTTTCCTATCTTTGAATATAGCCATTTTTTTCATGTTATACGGATAAAAATAAAACAAGATCAAACTTTAATAATTATTTATTAGAATTTATTCTTAAAAACAACATTGCTTCTATTAAATCTGTATTCGTAGAGGCTCTCAAATCAGAATTGAGAATTTTAAGAGCGGAAAATAACCGCTCTACGGATACTTGGGTTGGCGGTAATGCTGTAACGATCAATGCTGAATCTTTTACGATTTCTAGATACCGCTGTATTGCCATTTCAACATTTAACTTATAAGTTCGGTCAATTTTTTCCATTATTTTCAATGCATCATAAAATTCAATTTTAAATTTTGAAATAGAGTCTCCTTCATCTATATTGGGACTGTGATTCAAACGAGGACGTTTTAGTTTATCTTGTTCATTGAGATATTTTTCTAAATCGTCTTCAGATTCAGCGGTGTCGGATGAAGATGATGATACTTGGTGTACGCTGCCTGCTGTCGTCTCTTTTTCTAGTCGAAAGCCTTTCATACGAACGGTTAATTCAAACAGAGCGTTTTTAGCTCTATTTATTTGTTCTTCCGTCAATATGGATCGAACCATGGGGTTAACATAGATCCCAGCCAACAGAATTTTCTTTGGACGTGAGAAAGAAGGAGACAAACACATTTTCGTAGACTTGATGCATTAAATGGATCTCGGTGATTCACCATATCGGCACGACTTGCGCCTCCAAGTTTAATATTCGTGCAGAATACACATTCATTATAATAATTAAAAAAAAATGTATTTTAAATTTTAACGAAAAATTAGTCGGAGTCGCTCGTTTTTTTACGACTCCTACTCCGACTCCGGCCCAAACACCGCGACTCCGCGACTCCAACTCCGACTCCACAGCCCTGTGTTATACCATCTAAGCCACATGGATTTTATAAAACAAGTAAAGAGAAAACTTTATTTTATTATGAGAACTTTGTGAAGTATAATATAAATTATAAAAGTAGTTTTTACATATGGGCACAATAAATCAGTAATGGTCTCAGAGCAGAAATTTGTTCTACAATATCTATCCGTAAAAAACTTTTAAACGAGTTGAAAAGCTAAACATTCAAGATGTATTCACCAAAATCAATAAAGATATAATTTTCTATCAATATTCAATGTGGAAAATAAAGACACTGGCAATGAAAATTCTAAAAAAGAGTTTTATAAAGCTAGAATTATTCAATATAACCATTGGATAAATCATTCTCATTCAATTCAAAACCTGTTTTGATACCATTACTGTACTTACCAATAATTCCAAATGCTGATATCAATTTGACACCTCCATATCTTGCAGATCGATTTCCAGTATTTATCATGTTGACTAGCTGATGAATCTCTTGCTGGTTATATTCTACCTTATCATCCACAATTACCAATTCTCGATGATCTGTTCTGTCTATTTTCAAAACACGAAAACGTGTCTGGGTATTGTTGGAACCAATTAAATAGAATCTCTGAAAATATTAATTTGCATTTAGCTGAATTCTGTGAAATTAATGAATTCTATTCTATTTAATGAGCCAACTCTATTAAATGGTGCTTTGAGACATTAGACTGCTAAATAATTTTGTTTAAATCATGGCAGTGCTAAAAAATTTGCCCATATAGTCTTAAAAATTAGTAAAAATGTAAGAGCATGTATAATTCACTGTTATATTATTTAACAAACCCTATCAGTGCCATTAGGCCACTCCAAGTTCTCACATGTAACAAACCCTATCAGTACCATTAGGCCACTCCAAGTTCTCATATCTAACAAACCCTATCAGTACCATTAGGCCACTCCAAGTTCTCATATCTAACAAACCCTATCAGTACCATTAGGCCACTATCTCATGTTTTTTAATAAATCTAAAGAAATTCAGAATAGAACAGCAATGGGCATTTTGAACACCCAACAAAAGTCTATATGAATGGCATTTTCAGCACTGAATGAGTTAATGAATCTAAATGTCTGTTTACTCAATTGGGAATCAAAACAATGAATCAAATAAATTTAAAATGTAATTAATTAAACTATAATATGAAAAATAAAACAATATATACAAAATCAGAGAATGAATTTTACACAAAACAGTATTTTTTATTTATTTTTCGCACTGTATTCAAGCCTCCAAGGTTAACAATCGACAAATTAGGTATTAAGCTACAATCAAATATTTGATGTGTATGGTCATACAGTTAATGAGCTGGAATTTAGTTCAACGATTGCTTATTTGTATCATATCTAGAGTAGCGGAGTGCCTATCCTATTTGTATCATATCTAGAGTAGTGGAGTGCCTATCCTATTTGTATCATCTGTAGAGTAGTGGAGTGCCTATCCTATTTGTATCATATCTAGAGTGGCAGAGTGCCTATCCTATTTGTATCATCTGTAGAGTAGTGGAGTGCCTATCCTATTTGTATCTGTCTAGAGTGGCAGAGTGCCTATCCTATTTGTATCATATCTAGAGTGGCGGAGTGCCTATCCTATTTCTATCATATCTAGAGTGGCGGAGTGCCTATCCTATTTCTATCATATCTAGAGTAGCGGAGTGTCTATCCTATTTGTATTATATCTAGAGTGGCGGAGTGCCTATCCTATTTATATCATATCTAGAGTGGCAGAGTGCCTATCGATGAAATGAGTTAATTTATTCATCGAAGCTTTGCATATCCTTTTTTTTCATTGTAGGTGGTTGTTATAAATAGTGACATCATCTGTGTCGCCCTCAGAGGTGTTATTATGAAGACAGGAAGAAGTTACTTTTCAGAAAAAATATATTTTAGTTGTCATGAGGAAATTAATTTTCATGCCAAAAGCAACTTCCAAAAAATCATTCCAAAGATAGAGGAAAACACTTTCCGTAATGGAGTAAAGGTTTATAATTCCATGCCATAAATTTTTTATAAAAATTGATAATACATTTCTCAGTTCTCTCTCTGTTTTGAATATGGGTCGTAAATTCCTATTCATGAAGTATTTTTTTTCTTCTTATATTGTCTCTCAGCCATCAGCTACCAAGTTCTGAACTCCTTTGACTGATTTGAAACATATAAAGAAAAGTATATATCTATTATCTTAGTTTTCCTTTCCCTTCTCCCCAACTTCTTTACACAATATGTCACATGCCGTCCAATAAGACTTGAGTTGATTTTAATTGTATTATTTGTGAATTTCTTTCAGTTTCGCTGATTGTTTGTTTTTAATTGATAATCATGTGAAATTTTATTACTGGTTTACTGTAAAATATTACACTTTACTTGTGAATTATATTGTACTGTTAAGTTCCCAAATAAATTTAAAAAAGAGTATATGTGTATGGGTAATGGAGTGTGCGGGAAATGTTATGCACATGCAACAATCATCACGATTGTGCCAGTAAAAGTTTCAAAAGATATAAATTATATACTTACAGCTTTTGTTTCGTACAATGCGATTCGCTGTATGGATCCAATTATCGGGTGAAATTTTAACTTGTTAGAACTCATTTTGAAAAATTTTGTTATAGAAGAAATTATGCAAAAGGCAGACTTATCGAATTGAAAACTTCTAATGAACTATAGGTCTTAATAAATCTAATGTTCGTAATAAAAGTAAATAAAAACTTTTTTTACGTAAAATACTACTAAATATTTAGACTTATCTGCTGTCATCTGTCATTCCACTCAAGTTGACAAATAACTCAGTGTTGTCATACTATAATCTTCTTCTTAAATAATGGTCGTGAACTCATATATGTATGAAGGAGTATACGCCAGTGTCCAGTGATGCATACTGTAATCGCGTATGTCTAAAATCTAAATAATATCTAAGTATATTGTTTGTCAATATTTCGTGCATGCATTACATAATTTCCCTATTGGAGTAGGCTAGAGAACAGAGACCTTACTTTTCTCACAGTTTTCTTATCACACTCATGTTTAAGTTGTAAATATTTTATATTGACCATTATTTTTACATAATCAAACTATCTCAAAGTACTTTTCATCTTTTTGCTTATATCATCAGTCTCTAACTTACATTCATCTTAGATCTTCTCAGTAAACACGTTTCAACGGTATGTATTCACTTCTGATACCGATCGGTTCGAGTACATTTATTGTTGTGCCCCATTGTTGTGACATGCCGTTTAATATATTTTATAACTTTCACCAATGGAGAAAATGCTCTAGAAGTTGTAATAATTATGACTAGATTTCAGAATATTCATTGTCAGGAATTTTTTATCACGCACTTTATCCGATTTATTTATTATACTCAATAGTTTATTATCATTTACCACGAATTCATATCATTCGATATTTTGAAAAAATAACCTGTTGCTTAACTTTATTAAATAAAAAAAGTATCGTCAGTGCTTCTTAACAGCTTCTTCTAGAGTGAAATACATAACTTATAGCGCGTTACTTAATAACACAATTATCTTGTTAGTATACTGAAGCCCGCATACATTCACATTCGTATTTGCGTAACCCCTGCATACCTTCGTATATTCTTGATGCAAGGAGTCTATAAACATGTTACATAACCAAGGTAATATAATGCATCCTTTTGATATTTCAAATTACCTAATTAACACATAATTCGCTCCAATGTAGATTATTATTTTGATATAAAATGACGCTATACCATAAATATGTTTATATTAAACATCACAATCTTTAATATCTTCCAGAGATAATTCTTTATGCCATGAGCCTGTGCTTTTTGTTATTCGGTAAATCCAATAAAAAATATGACCCATCCAAACCTACCCCACAACAAGGCACCCGAATATCTCATACTTTCTGCTATTTTGTCTTCCTTTCTATCAGAATTTGATGTTTGCCTTTCTATCAGAATTTGCTTTACAATTTACCAACATTACTCAATAGTCAAATAACACGATCACTTCTTCATTCGATTATTGCATATTTTCCTTTATACAATGGAATTATCACTGCGCTCATCAAATCTAGTGTTGTGTAGCTAAATGATGTTTTTTTTTTCTTAACCTACGGGAACAAACCACTAAATGGTTGATTCATATAAATTTAAAAAATATATGTATTCATGTCAATTCATTTATTTGTTCAATATCTCATAATATCCGATTTAGGAGTTCCGACATAATAATGCTGGGAAACATTATCTTCTGCTACAATAATTGAGCTTTCAGATTTTCAAATAAGTCATCTTTTGATATAATATGTTTTGGAAATACTGTCGCACGTGTAGAGGTAATATCGCTTTAGCACGCCTAGTTTGTGCGCTTATTTCTACCACACAAACTTAAAATCAATACTGGGACTCTTTTATCATGGACTCGTGAGGTATTCAGATAAGATAGAATTCGATTGCTTTATTAAAGTAAAATAAATGGTTAAACTTTTAATTTTATTCAAAACAAAGTATTTTTCTGAAAGTCCTCGTTTATATTTTTTTTTAATTCATAAAAATTTTAGTTTCCCTTAATAAAACTACTTCATACTTAAGACAAATATGAGAATAATAAATAACTTAAAAATCTAGTATGTAAAATTATAAAAATACTTTTAAAGTGCTTATACGATAAATTAAGAATTGATTTTATACCAGCGTTGGTAAAATGAGAAACTAAAACTGAACTGGATGTTGCGAAATATCTTTTTTTTTATATTTTGACATATATTTCAAGACGGTATAAAATTATTTAGATCATAAATTTATTTCAAACATTTATATATATAAAAAGCAATCTATTTGTAACAGCGGGCCCGGCGCGGGCGCTCAGCCACTCAGTGTTATCAGTGACCACGTTGTTTACGTGTGCTAGTGCTTTAGCTGTGGTCTATACGTCATAGAAATTTAAAACTCGATGCAGTCCCTCCTTTGAATCTCCCAAAATCAAAAGACGTGGTTAATCCTTCAGCTAGGCAGCGGCGATCTGAGCAAAATACAAAAAAGTCATTATTTATGATGTTTTGAAAAAGTCTACAGATTTAAGTAGACCATTTAATGACAGTGAAGACAATAATACAGACATGGGCATCGAAGTACAATATAAATGGATGGAAATGCAGAAAAAAACGCAATTGCTACAAGAGGAAGATCTAAAGTATTCATACATTTCTAACTATGAAATATAAAACCAAAACATTGAACTGTCTTTACTGTTTGGTATAGATTAACATTCTTATTAAAACAATAATATTACTGTTATATAATATTGCAGTCATGAATATGTTTTACACACATTTGGAATATTTCCGGATTTTCGGCATTCTTAAAAAAATAAACAATACAAAAGTAGTAGCAAATAAATTACAAAAAAATATGTTAAATTACCAAATGTTTTTTTTTTTCAACAAAATACATTGATTATCATTTAATAGGCTTCATAAAAGTTTAAATTTAAACACTTCTAGAAAACAACTTGCCACCTTAATATGAAAGAAAATAAAAACTTAAATATATTAATTATTTAAAATAATTTTGCAAATAATAAGTTTGAAAAACAATTGACGCTAATCGTATTTTTTTAACATTCGCCGCAAACTTTCTATTTTACCAATACAAATGGCGAACGGTGGAACATTTTCACTTTATAGTGACAGTTAATATTATATCTCGGAAGTATCAAAGAGAACCTATAAAAATGTATAAAGATGAGAGACAATATTTTTTTATGGTGTACACTCATCAATAGCACTTCATCACTTGACACTGTCGTATATTCCTTCATAGGATTTCACGACCGTTATTCAAAAGGAAGAAGAAGTTGGAAAGTTTTTGTTTCTCCTTGTTGGCAGACCCTAACATTAACTGTGGACTGTGCCTTGGAAATTAGAGTTTGACAGTTTTCGGCGGTGAACTCGATTTTGTCTGATTCGTCATCGATAGTGAATTTATCTAAAACAAAAACCAGATTTCAAATAAAAAAATGACTGGACAAGAAATTCCGTGTTATAATCGAGGCTGTGGCCAAACTTTTAACCCTAATGATAACGACAAAGGTAAGGAACTACCGCAGTGTTCCAGAATATTCCTGTAGGTTATATTGTTAAACTACAATAGTTATACAGTTTATTGAATTTATGTGTTGCTTGTTTTGTTTAATTTGTTCGAATAAAGTTAATATTATGAACGTTTTCGTTTTATCTATTAAATAAGATCGAGAAGATGGTTCGGGCGTGTAGGACAAATGAATGAAGAAATACCACCAAAACAAATATACAGGCAAATATGTGGAAGGCGTGATAAAGGAAACCCAATATGGTTGGATCTTTTGAAAGAAGGAAATGTAAAAAGTCGGAGAAATCCTAGTAGTTGTATGATAAAGTATATGGTTGTATAAGAGGCGAAATATAGGTATATATCGCGATAGGAAATTCTGGCGTTTTCTCCTCTCTGCATACTTCGACAGGGAAACGGCGTGATGGTTCGTATGTTTTTGTTTTCAAACCCGAGTTTAACCTATAAATGGATGTTCTGATTGAAGAATAGTTGGGTGAGGGATATTAATGAATGAAGACAATACCCGTTAGTCGCATTGCATAATTCCTGACAGATGTAGTTACAAAACATGGCCGGGACAAATTTTCTCCACTTGGCTTTTGTAGCAGCAGCTTTTTCAGCAGGATATTTCGTTTCTTTAGTAAACATTTCTGACTTCTTCAACTAGGCACACTACTGAACACCATCGGTTTTTTAATTTTCTCTGAATGACATGATAAAGGTGAATTTTTAGTTATTCAGATCGCTAGAGATGAATTAGTTTTATATAATTCAGTTCGCAACACAAGTCGATGCCATAATAATTTTTCAAGTAGATCACTAATAATTTACTTATTTTCTGTAGTCCAATATTGAACCTCTTAGGTATTTTCTCAGATGATAGTAGAGTTACAATAGCAAACAAAGTCATTGGGGCACTAAAACATTTGTACTCGAACCAGCTTCAAAATTTCCTTAGACTATAGTCCTTAACAGTATTTTAGTACCAACTTTGATGTATGGGAGTGAAACATGAACGTGAAAATATACTCTAAAAAGGCATGCACTGAGAAGAATACATGGAGTGACAATGTATGACAATATAGAATGAAGTAATTAGGGATGAATGTGATTTTAAGGCTGATGTATTGTGTTAGATAAATACAAGCACTCTGAGATGATTTAGGTATGTGAAACAATGGATGAAAAATTACTTATACTTGAAAATAATAATATACTTGAAAGAAGGAAATGGAAAAATTGTAGGAGTTTATATGAGGTTTATGGATGTGGATGAGCCAAAATATGTGTTGAGATAGGTAAGTCTACTGCTCTGTCCTCTTGACCTATCCCAACAAGGAAACTGCATGATGTATGTATATATCTCAGTCTTAACATTTTGGCTTTAGATCTGTCATCACTGTCTTATTTTTGTTTATTTATTTTTGCACCATCCTGTATTCCATATATTTCAACCAAGAAAAATATTATTGTGCACTGTTTCTGAATGCTGGAGGCAGTCAATGCTTTAAAGTTGGTAGTCACTTTCTATTATTATCAATTTTATTTTCAGGATATTTATAGAAAAACCATACAACTAACTTTCTTTATCCATTCAGTACAGTTACAATCAATAATGAATCATCTGCAATTTATTTTATCTTTTTAAATTTATAGTTACTCCATCTATTAAAAATTCTCCATGAATATTCAAAAGTTGTGGAGATAAAATACTCCTCTACTTCACACCTTTGTTGAACTTTACTCATAAATGTACTTCCATTATTAGATTGATTTGGTGAACGGCTGCTCTCAATTTGGACTAAGTATTTTATCAACAGATACGACATATGTGTCCTAGTTGATAAGACGTATGTCTCCCAACCCCAGGGGCTGCAGCTTCAATTAGTTGGAACGCAGATTTTTTTTAAATGGATGTCAGTCTGATTTTTACTCAAGACTTCTTTTAAATCTTTCTGGTTGATTAGAAGAGACACAAGACCTCTTTTACATATGCCAGGTTGTACTGTATACAACAAAAGTGTAATAATTTAAAAGGGTTTGAAAAGTTCCCACAGTGCCAAGGTTTTGAAAACCTCTACTCTAAACAGCTGAATATTTCTGCAGAGTATCACTAAATCTATTCTGGAACACAAAATGCATTTAAAAAAAATAGAATATATATGACCGAAGTCATAGGTATCCTTATATCTTCCAACACTAGGCGGAAAAAGTGCCTGTGTCATTCGAGTTTGAATTTAGAAAAAACTTAAATTTGCTTATTTTTTTTAGATGTTTGTGACTTCCTGTCTTCTTGAATTTAGAAGAAAAAAACTAAAATTTGCTTAATTTTTTAGATGTTTGTCGTCATCATCCTGGGTTACCATTCTTCCATGATGCTTATAAAGGTTGGAGCTGTTGCAATAAAAAGTGCATAGATTTTACGGAATTCCTCAATATTCAGGGTTGCACTTTAAGCAAACATTCTAATGAGGTCAGAAAAGTATTTATTGCATCAACTACATGTAGATTTATGTAATGTTACTGCTTATTAGTATTACTATTTTTTCCTTCCAAGTCTTCAAGCTGCTATTTTTTACAAATTTAACAGCAACTTACAAACTGCTAATCAATTTGCCAACATCGCATATTTAATAGTTGAAAACGGTTTTCTAAGTTTTGGCCATGTTGAGTGGGCTTCACTGATGGTTGGTGTTTCGAAAGCATTGCAGCCTTCATCCTCTGGGTGATGTCAAAAAAGATTACCAAATATGGTAAATAGGCAAGCGTCATAACATGAATAGGTATTTAGCATGCTCAGCCACCCATTTTCACAACTGCAATGTGAAAACGCTTGCAGTGACATGCGCACGACAGCGAGCGCATTGTGCACACTTCATATGGCAATTTCGAAAATATATCTTTCCAAAATCAGAAGTCATGCAGGTTTAAGGTGCATTATGTAATCTCTGTTGATGTTATTTGGATGTTTACAAATTTAGATAGCCTCTTTGATTGATCTTACCATATTCGGTAATGTTTTTTTGAGAATGAAGACTGCAACACAACCTCTAATCTCTGCTATCATTGAAGCCAATTCAACAACTCCGAGAAATATTTTGAACTATTGGAAAACACCCTTGAAAATCTTCATTAATCTTCATATTTAATGTATCAGGTCTGTAAATATGAAACTAGAATTTGCTCATAGATGGCTCTAGTTGTCAATGTAGTGACTTTCAAACCGCGTCATGGCGCCTTTTTCTTGTGTTTACATTTGTCAAAGATTTTTAACACAACTATACAAGTTTAATACAACTACATATGTTTTCATAGCGTTGAACATGCCTGTTTTTGTGCCTGAAAACTACGATTCGCAGACAGCATTGATTTTCTGTTACCATTTGAAGAAAACTGCTGCAGAATCGCATTGAATGCTGGTCGAAGCTTACGGTGAGCATGCTCTAGGTCAGGGGGGCTCAAACGGTCAATCGCGGGAGGTTTTTAAGTCGATCAATTACATATTATATTTTTGAAATTTCTGACATTCAATTTATAAAAAGTACACTAAATATTTTTTAACAATTATTTTAACCTAATATTTGTTAATATAGTAACGAACATTAAATATTAAATTATCATCTATCTGATAGATAATAATTTAACATTTAATAGATATATGTTACATCTCAAAGCCAGAGCAACAGATAACAAATTTTGGGCTTGTTTATCTGAAGAAAAATATCCATGTTTGAAACAAATTGCCTGTCAGTTAACAGCATTGTTTAGGTCAACTTATTTGTGCGAGTCTGCGTTTTCCGAAATGGAAATAATTAAATCTAAATATCGTAATCGGCTCAGTGACGAACATCTTAATTCATGCTTGCGTTTGGCACTTAGTAATTACGTGCCATCCTATGAAAAGTATGCAGAGGACATGCAGTGCCATGCATCGACACCAAAAGAACATTAGTTACAGAACACTTATTATTTCAATGATAATACTTATTTATATGTTATCATCTTTGCAATTAAAACATACTAACCATTTATAAACTTTTATTTTTACTTATTAATATTTTATTTTTACCTAGTCGATCGTTTGCCGCCTAATGCTCTTATGGTAGATCACCAATGGTTAAAGTCTGAGCGCCCCTGCTCTAGGTAAATCATAGTACTTTGAGTGGTTTAAAAAATTCAAAAGTGGCGATTTTGACATAAGAAACGAAGAACGTGGAAGACCAACGAGAAAGTTTGAAGACGCTGAATTGCAAGCATTGTTGGATGAGCATGACGCTCAAACGCAACAACAACTCGCGGATCAATTAAATGTGACACAAGAAGCTGTCTCCATACGTTTGAAAGCCACAGGAAAGATCCAGAAGGTGGGAAAATGGGTTTCACATGAACTGAATGAAAACCGAAAATGACAGCAGGAAAACCGAAAAACCACTTGCGAAATGCTGCTCGCCAGGTACAAAAGAAAATCGTTTCTCCATCGAATTGTGACTGGCGATGAAAAATGGATATATTTCGAGAATCCTAAGCGTAAAAGATCATGGGTAACTCCAAGCAAACCAGCGACATCGACTGCAAGGCCAAATCACTATGGACGAATGACAATGCTCTGTGTTTGGTGGGATCAGAAGGGTGTTATCTATTATGAGCTGCTAAAACCTGGCGAAACCGTTAATACTGAACGCTACCGATAACAGATGATGGATTCGAACCAAGCATTGCGTGAAAAACTACCAGAATATCAATAGAGGCAACACAAAGTGATTTTGCTTCATGATAATGCACCATCGCACACAGCAAAACCGGTCAAGGAAACGATTGACGCGTTTAGTTGGCAAATAATTTCGCATGGGGCTTACTCACCAGACTTGGCTCCATCGATGAGACATGCACTTGCTGAGCAGCGCTTCACTTTATACGAAAATGGCTCGATGATTGGTTTACCTCAAAAGAGCAACAGTCTTTTTGGCTTGGCATCCACAAATTGCCAGAGAGATGGGAAAAATGTGTAGCTAGCGATGGGCAATACTTGGAATAAAATATTTTTTACCATTTTCATACAATAAATGTGTATTTTCTATAAATAAAATCCGGTTTCATATTTACAGATCTGGTATGTAAAAAAATACATTCCAAATGTGTCAAAAATAAAATCAATTAAACCCAACCAAGTTATTGAGTATGTAGTTTATTTGCTGACTTTCTAAAGCAAGTTACCAAGTATACAAACCTTAACCCATTAGGTACCAAATTTTTTTTAAGACTCACCAGTTTTAAGTGGAAGCTTAGACTTAATAAAGAATTTAAAAAATATATTACGAAAGGAATTTTTTTTTGAAAATCTCTGGTTTAACGCGACGCGACCACTCGATCCGGCGTTATTTTCACAACTGACGACTAGTAATGAGTAATCACAATTAAGTAGATAGAGGATGTCAAGCCGCAAATGTTGATGTGCAACACTACATACTTTTAATACAATTATAATAAAATATTCAATAAAAAGTCGAGTTCGGTACCAGTGTCCCAAATGGGAACATTGGTGCCGAATCGGTTAAGGTATATTTAAAAAAAATGAGTGAAATAAAAACCTGCACAACTGGGACAAACTCTAATACAATACTGCATATTTTAAGACTTGAATCCATGAGGAAATAAATGTTAAAATGTTTGCTGATATCAATCACCAAGATCGAGTGTCTTTTTTTTTTTTCAAACAAAAAATTCCAACCAATGTATCATATTTCATAAAATGAAGATATAGTGGTATTTTGTAATTGTATTTTAGGTTTAACCCTTTGCACTTGATTTTTTTTATAGGTGTTACCAGTCATTCGAAGTAATATAAAAAATTACTTTTAAAATATTGTTGCTTTATATAAAAAAAATAAATATCAAAATACCTGTCGGCAAAAACTGTAAAAATTATGACCATGATAAAAATATGAAGACACATGACACACCACCATCTGCTACAGAAGTTGAAATAATACCCATTACCTTTGAAAAGTATAATAAAAGGCACAATTTCGTATAATTAAGTTGGACTGGTCTGGTTAGCTCCAAAGTGTCACCACTGGCGCCCCCGAGTTTTATGATATAGTTAAAATTGTGCTACTTTGGCACCCTCGAGTGCAAAGGGTTAAAATATTATTTGTTACCATTATCATATGTGTTAATAAAAAATTATTATTTTTTATATTTTTTCTGTTATTTATTTGATTAATTATTGAATTTTCAGAAGCCTCCTGAAATGCCTAAATCTAAAGTGGATAAAGAAACAGCGCATGAAAAAGTGGAAGTGAAAATGCCGAATCCTATCAGACAACCCACATTAAAACGTCCTCCGTTTGATTCACCCTTGACCACTCTGGAACCTAGCATTACTGAACAGTTGAAGCAGAAATTGAATAGTTGTCCAAATAAGAATTTAGCACATTGCGCTTTAGATAATGATAGGTACGATTATATAATTTATTTTACTATGTCAACCAAATTACTTTTTGTACTCTTGTATTTCTTTCAGCTTTTAAGGAATTATTTGTTACCTATATATGGTTTTTTATCCACCAGAATGAGATGATTTTCTATCCACCAAAATGAGAGGATTTTCTTCTCACCAGAATTAGATGATTTTCTACCCATCAGAATGAGATAATTTTCTTTCCATCAGAATGAAATTATTTTCTATCTATTCAGATGAGATGGTTATCTATCTACCAAAATGAGAAGATTTTGTATCCACCAGAATGAGATGATTTTCCATCCACCAGAGTAACCTCCGTATTGTAGTTGGTAAATGACCCAACCCAGAAGTTGTAAATTTGATTCCTCTTGGAACTCATATTTTTTTAAAAAGGGTCATGTCTGATTTTTACTTAAGACTTTGACACCTTTCTGGTTGGTCGGAAGAGATTACCAAATGGAAATAAATTCACCAGGTTGTACTACAACGAAAGTGTAATACAATATAATACATTGATTTTCTATCCACCACAATGATGTTAAAAATCCATTAACAATGTTTATCTCAAGATATATAAAATGGCAACACCGGTGGTTTAGTTAATAAGGCATTTGTCTTCCAACCAGATGCTTTTTGGGTTCAATTCCTGATCGTAATCTACAAAATAAAAAAAGGGGTCCAGTCTTGTTAAGAATTTGTCTACAAGGATATTAGTGTCTCGCAGCATGAGGTATTACCAACACGTAAGATGACACACCGAGTTAGGTGTCTACCCCAATGGTTCTGAACCCAAAGGCCGAGGCCATACTATGCTAGGTTTTACGTGACTCATATACTAGGTGACTTCATGCATGGCCACACCAAAGTACTACGCACAAATTTATTTGACAGTTGGGAGCGGTTGAGTCAACACAGGATGCCACTCTCAAAACTAACCAATTACAATACAACTTACCATCTTCATTTATTTCCTATGCAACTTCATTCCAAAGTGATTTTATTACAGGTACATTTTTGTATAATTTGCTCAATGTGTTCCGCAACGACTCCCTTTTATACACAGCTGTTATTAAAACTTCCGCCATTTGTAAAATCACAGGGACACAATAAAATTAACCAATACGTCTGTTCGCTAGGAGATTCACTTGGTGACTAATCGTCATGTAGTGTGGAGCGAAGCGTGCAGTGTGGCCATTGCGATAGTATGCGGTGCGTTGGTTCGGTAGGATATGTCGCTTAACTCTCAGCGTAGCTCTAAGCATCAAGCGAAGCTCCTAACTGTGTGGCCGAGGCCAAAAACTTAACTAACTAAGCCCAAAGACCACATCTGCATCACCAGTACAGATACTGTACAAATTAATAAAAAAAAGTATGTGATATCTATTTTCAGATGCTTTTTAGTTATGTCAAATTTTCATTCTAATTGATTTTTTTAACTTCCTTTTTTAATTTTGAACAATATGTATTTTTGAAGAATTTTTTTCCTTGAAATTTTTTTAGTGTTGCAATTGATACGAGTTGTAAAAATGGAGGATGTAAAGGATCTTACGAAGGTCCTGAGAGTGACAGTGCTGAATGTATTTATCATCCAGGAGTTCCAATATTCCACGAAGGCATGAAATATTGGTCATGCTGTCAAAAGAGAACCTCGGATTTCAACACATTTTTAAATCAAGTTGGATGTTCTTCTGGTCACCATAAGTGGAAGAAAGAGGTATGAATTTTTTTCTATTCACAACACTTTAATTTATGATCAAATTCTTTTTAAATGGAAGATAAAGAGTAAGAATATTTCATTTCCATAATTATTTTACACGCCCACAATATCTGTTGGTTTATAAAATATTAGGGGTACCCATAAGTAATGTCGTTTTTTTCAATGAAATTCAAAACAATTTTTCTTATACTTTATTTAACTTTTCTTATACAAAATAATTCCCCATATTATCTATAACCTTCTGCCACCTTTCTTTCAAATCATCCATGCCCTTGTAAAATTCAGCAGGTTTTGACTGAAAATAGTCTAAAAGGGCTGTATTCACCTCTTCTAAGGAATTAAAATTTTGATCTCTTAGAAAATGTTCTATAGAACGAAATAAGTGAAAATCACATGGTGCGAGATCCGGCGAGTATGAAGGATGCAACAGGGTGACCCAACCAAGATCCTGAAGTTTTTCACGCGTCAATTTCGCTACATGATGTCGCACGTTATCGTGCTGAAGAGTAATGGTGCGTCTATTCACCAAAGCTGGCCTCTTGGTGCAATGCTTCATTCAATCTATCCAACTGTTGACAGTATAACTCTGCCGACACTGTCCGACCTTGTGGCAATAGTTCGAAGTAAATTATTCCTTTAGAATCCCACCATACACACAATAACACTTTTTTAGAATGCAATGACCGTTGAAGGATTGAAATAGCCTTTTGTCCGCGTTTTAACCATTGTTTTTTTTTCGTAACGTTTGAATAGAAAACCCATTTCTCATCACCAGTCACTAAGTCACAAAGAAATGGACTTACTTGTTCTTTTTCTTGCAATAATCTGCTGATGCTGAGCCGTTGAGCCATGTTGCGGTCGGTCAATGCGTGTGGGACCCAAACACCTTTTTGAATCTTGCCCAACTTCTTTAGGATCCTCTGAGTACTGGACCAGGATGTACCGACCTTTTCCAATAATTTTTCAATGGTCAGCATCGGATCGTCTTCGATTGCAGACTTCATGACTGCTTCATCTACCTGGACGGGTCGTCCAGTTCGAGGCTCGTTTTCCAAACACAAATCACCAGATTTCAATTTTTTGAACCATCGTTGGCATTTCCTGACATTCAATATATTACCGTAAATCTCGCAGATATCCTTCGTAGCCTCTGTTGCTTTCTTTTTCAAACGATATTGAAAAAGTATACAGCTCCGCAGATGTTGTTCCGACGGACACGTCTCTTCCATTGTCTTCAGAGGGATAAAAGAAACCTTTGTTTTTTGTTTCAAGGCCACGAGCAGGTAGACGCTACACAAGAGAAACTTATAACACGTCCTTACTGCCTAACAGACTGAAGGAGACTATTTTAACCCTGAGAGCGCTACGAGAAAAAAATATAATTGTCTATCTAGTGCTGAGATATATTTATGATTCGGACGTTCGTGATAAATATTTATTTTAAACAACAAAAAAACAAATATTTTTACAACATAAATATATTTTAGAATATGTACCCTTGTATTCTAAATTAATTATATTCATTTAGAATACAAGGGTAGAACAAATTTCTTCCACTGCTATAGCAGTGCGCCGATCTCTCAGGCTTAAAGACGGTGCATCAACAAAAATGACATTACTTATGGGTACCCCTATTAGTAAGAAATTGAAAAAAATGATAATTCATGGTCTTCCCATATATTACACTTTTTTCTCAATTTTTTCAGATGAAATATTTATGTTCTGCTTTCGTAAAATTCATACACATGTGCACATATTTTTATACACACCTAGTTGGTAAGATGCCTATCTTTTGACCCAAGGGTAGTGAGTTCCATTCTGTTGGTACCCATTTTTTTTATTTGAAAGAATTCCAGTTTATTTTTCACTTAAGACCTCATTTTTCTTATAAGTTAAAAGAGATTGCCACATGGCAATAAGCTGGCCAAATTTTACTATGCAATAAAAATATAATATGATACAATACACAACTATATTATTACTATCAATATAGACAGGTAGCATCAATGACTCACACTAAAACCTCCGAGGATTGAGCGTAAACCATCCCCTTATTTTACAGTCTTTGTACTGGTTCTGTTCAAGCAGATAAAGTTCATAGCATTCTCATAACAACACACATACATAGGTGGCAGTTTCGGTGTACGAGCTGATAAACTTCAAAAGAGTAGGTTGAGATGATTTGACTACTCTCAACCTACTTTGAGAGTAGGTTGAGAAGATGTTCAAAGAAAACATTGGAAATGCAATGGTTAAATCTCAACATCTCAGGCCATATATCCCGAGGTAGACTCAAACATTGGCTAGATGTGGTAAGGAACTATATGAAAGCCTACATAGTTGCTGAACAAGAGGTTCAGGACAAAGTGAAGGATGATGAACCACTTTATAAGTTCAATATTCGACAATATACCCCTATTAATTCCATTGTTTCTTTAGTTTTCTACCAACTATATACATATATTTTTTGATATGTTAAAGTCAAATAAATTTATAAAAATAAATTGAACTTGCAAATTATTTATTTTTTATTTGTTTTCAGGCTCAACCAGCTAACTCAGTGAAATGCAGGTGGGATTGGCACCAGACCGGCACTCATGTGGTCGTGGCTGTGTATGCTAAGGATTACAGTCCTTCAAAGAGTTTTGTGAAACTGAATCCTATTCGACTCTACGTGCAACTTGTATTCCCTAATGAAGGTGATGCCAAATTTGACTTGGATTCAGAACTTAGAGGGGTATGTAGTATTTATTTAAATTGTTTTCATTAAACGTGATGTAAGGAGTAAACGATCTCTATATTTTACAGATAATCTGTAAGAGACAGATATTTGCTAATAAGACTCATGGATGTGTCACCCTTAGGGTTTCCATCAGGCCTCGGAGATTAATTCCCCAACACCCTTAAAATAAACTAATTACAGCCATAGATCACCTCAGAGCTAATTCAGCCATGGATTAAAAGGACATAAGTGCCAGGATGTTGATCGACCTACATGAAGGTGTTTTATGGCATGGTAGAGGGTGACCATTCAAGCAAATTATGGTAGGAATGAAAGAAAATGTAAGAAATCGAGAATTTAAAGAATTTGTATGTGTGCAATCCTGACAGAAAATTGAATGGGTGATATGTTTGTGTAAATTTGTATGTCGAGTTACAGCATTTATATTTTAAACTAAAAAGGACTTTTATATTGCTTGTTTTTCTTTTTCAATATTACCTTATTCCACAGTGAAAAGTCAAGGGACCAAATATATAAAAAAAAATGTATTGAAAAAATTAAGAATTGTTTTTATGTTAATTTATTTGTTATAAACGTTACTGTAATTGTTTCAAAATAAATAAAATATTAATGTATTATTCCTAGGCACTTTACAATGTGATTATTTTGTGAATTATTTAATTTTCAGGTAATAGATGTTAAGGAAAGTAGTGCACAAATGTTAGGAACCAAAGTGGAGATAAAACTCAGAAAGGCTGAACCTGGTTCTTGGGTAAATCTAGATTTCCCTAGAGCTCAAAAAACTGAAGAAAAACCTGAAGACAAAAAAGTACCTGAACAGCATGTCTGGGATAATGATGACGTAGATCTTGACGATATAGATGCAATTCCACAAATTAGAAGTGTACATATAAGCGAAGAGAATAATTAAACTAATATTGAATAAACACTTATTTTTAAGACCTGGGCCATATTGATTAGAATATTAGCATTGTTTTTAATTTCTTATATATATATATATTGCCTAATTTCCACTGAATTTGTACAAAAAACTCCAGTTAATTCAGACCAATATTATGTATTTTGAATAAAAAAAATCAAATAACCTGTGTATATCAATACGACAGTCTTTATTTTCAAATCAATATATTTTGTAATGTACATTTAAATTTTGATAAGACCTCCCAAAATGGGTTATCTTCAAGTGCTTTGTAAAGCTGCACACACATCTATCTCGAACACTTCAGGCAGATAATTTCACGCCACAAAAGCAAGAGCCAACAAAAGCTCTGTCTTAATACTGTGCCCTATTGGATCAATTCAGAATAATCAATTTATTCAATTAATTAGGGAAAGTCCCATAATGGGATGTCTATTTTATCTTTACGAATACAATGAGACAAAGTTTAAAATCAATCCGTTCACACCGCTTGATTGACTCTATTGTAGATATTTAATATCTATTTTATTATATTATAAATTTATTATATTTTAAATTTATTTTATCTATAAATATTTTTGAAATGGTTCATTAGTGGTATTATAATTTTTTTTATTACTTTAGTAATTATATACAAATGAATGGTTTTCATTTGTTCTAGGTGAACTGTTATTGTTAAAATTTTGTAAATTCTTAATTTTTAAGCAATAAGGCAAAACTTATTATTATTCATATAACTGTACCATATTTTCACAGTATATTCGTACAATTTGTTATCAAGTGTTTTTTTTTTATTTTTCCCATTATTTACCCAACAGCTGGAGAAAGAAATTTGATGAACTAAATCTTCCAATTTTCATATTGCGTATTAGTAGCATATACAACCTTGTTGTAAAAGCTACATTGAACTACTATGGTTTCTTTTCAATCTAAAGTAGCATGCTACTCAAGGATATAAAAGAAATGCAGTATAGGTACAATTGCTACTCTTATTGTAGTTTATTGCTGTTTAGAATGCTTTTATTAATCATAACTCAATCTGGATTTTTCACTCAGATCAGATTTCTGAGTTTCTGGTTGATAACAAAAATATTAAATTAGCAAATGCCTACCAGTCTATTTTTGTTTAAAATGAAAGGGAACCTGAGGTAAGTCAACTTCACTCGTTTTTATAAATATTTTTAAGTAAATTTTAGTGAATTCTATTTTTCTGTCAATATGATCAACTGTGATTTTGTTTTGCTAATTCAAATATCTAACTGCTACTTCACTTCAATCACCTTAAACAGTCAGATATGAATTTGGGCTAAATAATTCTGATACAGTTTTTAGCTTGCAGTATAAACTTCATAAAATGTTGCCAAGATCTGTATAACTGATGCATTGGAGACTTGGACAATTAGAAAGTGAGACAAAGGAGTTTTCAATACCTTTGAGAAAAAGTTCTCCCCAGAATATATGGTCCAATTTATGACAATGGCATGTAGAGACAGGTATAATAAAGAACTCTACACCCTGTATGGTGAAGCTAGCATAGCTAAAGGTATAAACGTTGCTAGACTGCGCTGGCTTGGGCACTTATACCGCATGCAGGAGACCAACCCCGCAAAGAATGCTTTGTTTAGTGATCTGAAGGAGAGTAGGGTGACCAAAGCTGAAATAGCTGGATAATTGTAACAGAGAACACACTGGGTATAACCAATTGGAGCTGAAATGCTGCAGAGAGAATATGTGGCTGGAAATCTTTCAGGCAACTAAGACCCATTTGTTGTAGGGTTGATGATGAATAAAAATTATCCCTCATCAAAACAAGTAACACCACTTATTTGATGCAAAAATAAATCGAGTATAAAATCTGAATTTCTTCTGCTTATTTGACCCAACTTATCACTTATTTTGGATAATGATATCAGTGATTAACCCTTGCCGATCTGTGATCGGACGCGAGTGACCAGGACTTATATTTTATTTTATTTCTCTAAATATACTGATTGCAGGGTCTTCATACTTTATGTATTCCTCATCAAAACTTCTATGATTTGAATGATGTCATTACGAAATAAAAACATTTATAAATATCCACAGAAATGAATATTTTATATTAGATCGACAATTTTTGGAAGTGTGCCAATAAAGTGCGCGTGACTCATTCTTTTTTGACAGTTCATATTTTACATCTGTTGCAGGGATTCGTCACCAGTTTTATAATCCTGACTTTTGTTATTTTTTATTTTTTTCTATTTTTCATCTGGTATGTTTTTGCTATTGTTTTTTTTTATTTGGTATGTTCTATTGTACCATTACTCTTTTTATGAGAAATGTATATTTGTTACATTTTTCTTTATTATTTTATTTTCAAAAAAAAAAAAATTGAGATGGCGGGAATTATCGATAGCGATGATAGTGATTTGGAATTTGAGGTGACAGGCAATATATCAGAATCAAGATTTTGTCGAGGTACAGGATGAAGTAGATTCTGATTTGGAGGCCAGTGAAGAAGATGAAGAAATATTATTTACATCAAAAAATGGATTCGAATGGAGTTCATTACCACCTCCATCTTCAAGGCGTCGGGCATCAAATATTCTCACCGAAGATTCTGAACTGAGAAATTCAAGTATAAATGTATGTGCCATAAAATATATGTTTGGTCTGTTTATAAACGAAAAGAAGGTTTCTTCAAATAAATTAGAACCAATTAAGTGGATTTTAAAAATGTTTATGGATGCGTGCAAGAGCAATTATTCTCCATCTTCAAATATAACTGTAGATGAACATTTGGCAAGCTTTAGAGGGAATTGTCCATTTCGTGTGTACATAAAGTCTAAACCTGGTAAATACTACATGGTATCAAAATTTGGGTTGCTGCTGACTCTGTGACGGCATATATAACAAATTTACAGGTTTATTCTGGTATGATAAATAATCGCAGAGAGATAAATCAATATCACCGAGTAGTTATGGAAATGATTCAACCGCACTAACAGGGGGATAACCATAGATATTTTTTTTACCTCCACCTAATTAGCCGATGATCTTTTGTTATAAGGTTTAACTCTAAGTTACGTTTGGTTTTGCTGAAAATAAAATACTTGTTTCGTATGTACCACAAAAAAATAAAGCAGTATTATTATTATCCGCTCAATTCAATGATGCAGAAATTGATAATTCAGAAAAACAAAAGCCACTAATTATAAATCATTATAATAATACGAAAATTGGAGTAGATACGGAAGACCAAATGACTAGAGAGTACTCTTGCTCAAGGTCAACAAGAAGATGTCCTTTCCGTCTTTTTATGGAAATGATAGATATGGCTGCATTGAATGCATACCTCTTATGGATAGATAAATAATAAATGCCGCCGAAAACATTTCATAAGAGAGTTAAGTTGGGAATTGGCAAAGCCTAATATCCTACAAAGGAAAAATAGCATCATTAAATATCACAAGCAACAACAAGATGCTTTCAATACTGTTTTAACATATTGTGGCGAGTCAATACCCGAAACATCAGTAAATAATACCTTGTTGGCGCCCCATGAGGTCCTCAAAAGAGGAAGTTGTGATATTTGCGAAGTGTACGGTGAAGATACTATGAATGAAAGAACAGCTCGTTGATGGTTTTTGCGTTCCAAAGATGGTAATTTCAACCTGAAAGACATGGAGCATTCCGGACGACCAGTGGACTTCGATGAGGACCGCTTAAACCATATTATTCATGAAGATCCCCTTCAAACCACCGTAGAATAGGCTGAGCAGATGAGTTGATGTTACATGACTGTATACCGCCATCTTAAATCAGTAATGATGCGGTAAAGGAACCTTTGCTTGTGGCCATGCGTAGCTCGATGACACGCGAGCTAACCATCAGAAATTGTCAAACGTTGATTTTTGTTGTTTTCACTCAAAACATGTGAAACCCAAGCACCAAACTTCTGGAATTTTTCCCATTGATTTAAGATGGCAGTATACAGTCATGTGACTACAATTCATCTGCTAAGCCAATTCAACGGTGGTTTGAAGGGGATCTTCATGAATAATATGGTTTAAGCGGTCCTCATCGAAGTCCACTGGTCGTCCGGAATGCTCCATGTCTTTCAGGTTGAAATTACCATCTTTGGAACGCAAAAACCATCAACGAGCTGTTCTTTCATTCATAGCAGCTTTGGCAGCTTTATATTCTTGATTGAACGCGAACAGAAGGAGGTGTCGAAAATGCTCACTTTCGTTTACTTGACATTCCATTTTGAAGGCTTGTAATCAAATAAAATAATATATGTAACGTAAAAGCAAACACAATATCTTGTAGAGCAGAAAATTTTCTTTCGAATGACGTATAACCTTCACCATTTTATTTTACTTTTGGTGCTCATTTTTAAATTTGAAAAAAAACGGACACAACCTATGTTAACACCTAATACTATTATTTTCTAGGACATTCATTTATTTTTAAGGAGATACAATTCACCAATCGTAGCCAAAATAGTACTGAAGGTGTCCTTCCACTTATTACGACAGAAACTCGAGGTGTTACCGTGCTGTCTCTCCTGTGAATTGTTCTTCCATTTAGCTAACCACCACATACACTCTACGCGCTACCCGTGCCGGGAACTACAAAGTTGTAGCTATAGTTCACAATGTAATGGTGGTAGCCTGCTTCCTCAAGTTCTTCCATAGAGTATCCTCACCAGCAGTCGGAATGCATATTTGAACCTTCAGCAATGTGGTCACAAATAGCTCGCAGCAGGGTCCCAGTGATATGGGCTGGGCTGGATAACCAAAACGTACCATAATGTAAAAGTGATTATTATATTCAAAATTAATATTAAGAGCTTCTTTAAGAAGTTCTTCCACCTATGTCCTCAATTGTAGAAATTCTCAATCCTGGTTTGCTGGGATGCCTGAGAATTGTTCCTATTTGGTGCTATAGTTATAGGTTTCCATAGGACGGTTTATATTCTGTGATGTTTACAGTCTGTTTATTTACACATAACGCACTTTGTTCGAAGTAACACCATAACTAATCTTTACTCTGTTCTTGTAGTGTGCTTCTTTGATAGAAAAATAAACTAACAGTGTTACTTTATCAAAGCATCGTAAACAACAATGGTTATTTATTGTATAATGATGACCTAATTAAAAAAAACACCTGTATTCCAACTCAGAGGTTGCAGTTTCAATTCCTATTGGTATCCAATGTATTTTATAAGGATTCCAGTTAGGTTTGCACTTAAGGCTTCTTTAATAAATTTCTGGTCGGAAGAAATTGAGATGCCAATAAACCCGCTAGATTATTTTATGCATAAAATGAAAGTTTAATACATTTAAAGGAACGTGTAAAGTGTATTATTAAATCTAATGAAAATAAAACATTTCATGAAGTTATTTCAACACATTTATTTAGTAGCTATAGCACAATAATTATTGAAACTGAAAACTACTAATTTATCACAGATTTACTGAAGATAATAAATTCAATATTTTCACATAAAACATTTAAGTACATTATTTAGTATAATACAAATAAATTAGGCTATTTACAATATTGACAAAGAAATTATTATTTCAGTTGAAAAATATAGAAAAATTAAAATTATATGAGCATTAAAATATAAATTATGAGAGCATTATAATATCTGGATTTTATGCTGAAAGTTGATTGTGTTTAATAATAAAATTATGAGAGCATTATAATACCTGGATTTTATGCTGAAAGTTGATTGTGTTTAATAATAAGATTATGAGAGCATTATAATATCTGAATTTTATGCTGAAAGTTTATTGTGTTTAATAATAAAATTATGAGAGTATTATAATATCTGGATTATATGCTGAAAGTTGATTGTGTTTAATAATAAAATTATGAGAGCATTATAATACCTGGATTTTATGCTGAAAGTTGATTGTGTTTAATAATAAGATTATGAGAGCATTATAATATCTGAATTTTATGCTGAAAGTTTATTGTGTTTAATAATAAAATTATGAGAGCATTATAATATCTGGATTTTATGCTGAAAGTTGATTGTGTTTAATAATAAAATTATGAGAGCATTATAATATCTGGATTTTATGCTGCAAGTTGATTGTGTTTAATAATAAAATTATGAGAGCATTATAATATCTGGATTTTATGCTGAAAGTTGATTGTGTTTAATAATAAAATTATGAGAGCATTATAATATCTGGATTTTATGCTAAAAGTTGATTGTGTTTAATAATAAAATTATGAATATATAGAAAAAAGTGGTTTATTTATATTTAAAATTCTCAATTATGATTTCTTTTTCTCTCCTTTAATCAAGTTTAATTTGTTACTCTAACAATTTCTAATTAGTGGAAATCTTTCTGCACTAAGTATGTATTGAAAAAAAAATTGAAGTCAAGTCATCAACAAATACATTGTCACCATATAGGGTGTCGTATGTATCAAGGTTTGGAAAAACACATTTTTTTTCTTCATATTTAGTAAGTACACATACAAAACTGTATAGTGTAAGTACACATACAAAACTGTATAATGTATAATTTTTTTCTTGAATCAACCATTTCAAATTTGGTATTTTTAATTTCAAAAACTGTAAAAAAGAATACAAATTTATATAATTCAGCATTTTATCACTTCCCACTTGGTGATAGTACGAGTATGATAAGACACTTGTAAGAAGACGGCCCAAAATTAAAAAAGGATACTTAAAAGCTCAAAACAGAAAATTGTCTACAGGGACATAATTAGTTAGTGCAGTTTCCCAAACAGAAGGAGATCACAGTTTGCTATGGGTCTTTTTGGAGTTTGCCATTTAGTGCAATTTTTCCATTTTTACCTTCACAAACATGGGTATGTTTTAAAAAAACTAATACTTGATACAAAGTAAGTTTAAGAAGACTGATATACCACTATTCTTCAATTTAATGAAAAAATTTATCAGTGGGAATAGTCAAAACATTATAATTTAGTTATTATATGAGAAGTAAAAAGAAAATGTTCATTTAGTGAAATGAGAACTGAATTTGAAAAACACTGTATTTCAAAACTACATGAAATGCTACATAGCCCATTTGGAATCATACTACACTACTTATGTCCACTTTTAGATATTTTAGATTTAACTATGCCATAAACACGCAATACACTACACCAAAATCTGTTAAAAAATAATGTTTGAAGTCAATCGTAGAAAAGCAGAACAAAATTTTGTCCCATGAAAAGTTAAAACAGCATACATGAAATTTAAACCCAACAACTCTAAACATTTGAAGTTGTGATCAACAGTCATGAAAATCATCAAACATACTCATATCAGTGGATTTTAAATCTTCAATACTAAATATTTTTCAAAGTGAGTTTTGTAGAAATATTACAATATGGGTGAAATATTTAGTTTTGGAAGATATTGCCTTTGTTTTTATTTTTTTTACATATTCAATTCATTTGAATTAAATATTTGTATTACACTAGCTGAAAAGCTCATCCAATGATGTGCAAAAACAATTATTGTGTATTGTTAATTTTTACACCTACTTACATTCTATCCTATCACGCCATGTCCTTTATGGAGTAGGCAGAGAGGATGAATTGTAATACATATTGATATCGCCACACGTAAATTATTTGATGAATAATTCTTAAAAATTTTCTATTTCGACTGTACCGTGTCTTCTCCCATTGCTGCATATTGCTAATCATATTTGCCTTAGCCTGGCGGCATTCCTCATTTTGGCTTTGTCAATCTTTGTTGGAGATATGTGATCTTCGATTCTTATTAAAAGATTGTCTTTGTTCAGTGTTTATAGATTGTCACAGTAGCCATCGTTGTTCTGTTTTTTTTTAAATCGGGTGGCTATAAATAGACAGTATTAACAAATTTTCATGTGTAAAATCTCAAACAGCATAGTTTACCAATTATGTTTTGAAGATGACATTATGTAAGTGATCTTCATTCATGCGCAGACACTTCGCATCTCCAACACGCACATTGTGCATAGGCACCCATTGCTTGTTTCCCTGCCAAATCCTGTAATACTAAGAAACCCACATAATATGTTCCGATTTAAGAAGTTTTCTCAAAAAGTTTTGAGTTTCTGGTTTCTTGAAAGACATAGTCAAGGAGTTTCACCTAAATTGAGTTATGAGAAACCACGATAGATCTTATCTAAAAATTACTAAGTAGGATTTACTCAAATTGTGATAATTATTAGTAATTCCTTATATTTTGTAATTTATATTTGAAATTGTTTCTTATTACAATATTATAAACTTTCTGCTGCAATTAGATTGCATGTTTATGTAAAAGAATGATTAAAATGAACCTAAATTGAAGTATTTTTGATACACAATTCTTTAAGACTATTGTTATAAATATTATTCAAATAAACAAAATAATAAACATAAATTTTAATTAAGATAATAATATCTCACCTTTTATACAAAAATTTTCATACTAAAAATATACCTAATGTCACAAATAAAAGAGACAATTGAGATTTAAGTTTTTATTTGAGATAGCATTTCATAATAATCATAATATAAATAGGCAAAAATCCGTAAACGGTTGTCGTCGAAGAAAGAATACGAGAATTGAATTTTGAATACGAGAGAGGAATACTTTGATTCTCTCCGAAAGTGATTCGAAATTTGAATCTCGGTGGGTCTGTCGAAACTATACTGAATGAATTTTAAATACCTAGCTAACAATTTTTGAACCGGTGTAAAAGGGGATGATGTATAAAATATAATATACGAAGCGTATCCAGAAAGTAAGTGCACTGAGGCTCTCACGACCGGATGGATTTTATTTTTGACATGTTGGCTACACTTCCGTGTAGCCTGACCCTTCCCCTCCGCAACGAGACCGGTTCGAGGTCAGTACGTTGAGAAGTGTCGATGCGACAACACGTTTCGTGAAAAATGTCAACCCAATCTCCCGCCAAGTGCGAAATTTTGTAAAAAGGCAAGAGTTTTTGAGGCGCTGCAAACTCCATGGAGATGAATTTCTCCGCTCCATCGTTACTGGAGATGAAACTTTGGTTGCACACTACACGCCTGAAACTAAAAGGCAGTCTCAACAGTGGCGTCACACCTCTTCACCCTCCGCCAAAAAGTTCAAAACCACAATTTCAGCCAAGAAAATCATGGCATCCGTGTTTTGGGACTGTCAAGGCATAATTTTAATTGAATATATGCCTCAAGGGGAGACCATCAACTCTGCAAGATACTGTGAGACCCTAAAAAAATTGCGGAGGGTGATTCAGAACAAGAGGAGAGGCATGCTGACAAAGGGAGTCTGCCTGCTGCATGACAATGCCAGACCACACACGGCCAACGCCACGAAGGAACTGCTCGCCTCGTTTAAATGGGATGTCCTGAACCATATCGCGCATTCCCCTGACCTAGCACCTTCAGATTACTATCTCTTTACCTCCCTGAAGCTGTACATGGGTGGAAAAAGGTTTTCAACTGACAAGGAGCTAAAGGAGGAGGTGGAGAAGTGGACGGAGGGGTTGGCGGGAAACTACTTCGAGGAAGGCATCAAAAAGTTGATACCCCACTTCACCACCTGCATTGAGAGGAATGGCGACTATGTCGAAAAATAGCTTACATATGTACTACGGTAACCACGTAATTTTTTTGTTTAAATAAAAAAAATTGTAACCTATAAAAATTCAGTATACTTACTTTCTGGATATGCCTCGTATAAACAAATTCTACATTTATGAATACATATTTTCATAAATGTAGAATTTGTTTTACTTCCATGAATATTTCGCGGGTTGCAACTAGTCTTAAAAATAAATTTTTGACATTTAAACTATGCAACTATTCAAAATTATTTAAATTGCATAGTTGTAAGCTTATTTTCATACTAAAAATAAACTTGAAGATATTTTATTTCTCGGACCTATGACAATTATTCATAAAATTTTTCAAAAATTATGCTCCTAAAGTTTAAGTCCTGAATCCACTTTTTAACTGCAAGAATATTTATATAATTTGAAAAAAAAAAGTTTAATATTTATGTTATTTAAAAAAAATTATAACTAATCTAATAGTTTTGTATCAAAGGTGTGATATATATATTTGTTTAACAATTCATACATTTGTAAATTTGCTGCGTATAATCATACCCATCGAGCAAGTCATGCGATTCACTTACCTAGGTGTAGAGATCTCCAGCAACAGTGACCTATATAGTGAAGTACGAGCACAAACTAATAAAGCGACAGCTTTGGCTGGCTGCCTGCGGGACACTTTATGGAGAAACAAACACATGCTAACCGAAAGTGAGGTCGGGATGTATAAGACATGCGTCTGCCCTATCATCGCATATGGGATAGAAGTGAGAACCGATACCAACAAGACAAAAAACCTTCTCAGAGTGGCAGAAATGAGAACCTACGCTCCATCGCAGGCAGAACTCTTATAGATCGTATCAGAAATGAGAAAAAAAATAGGAATGAAATAGAATTTCTATAACTTTAGTAATTAATTATTAAAAAAAATTATGTTGTTTTGATAGAAAATTGTTTCTGCTTGATTTAAGTTACTTGTTTTTTTTTGTACCTATAATATAATGATATTTGTTTATGAATCTTTCATATCTCCAATATAATATTAGAAAAGCTAATTATTCAAAATGTTTGTAAGAATTTAAGTACATATATTTATTTACAATATATTTTACTTACATGTAATATAATATTTAGAATGAATATAACATGGTGTATATTTTTCAGAGTTTCTCATTTTAATTTTTTTAGAAGTAAAACATTATACAGACGAAATGGATTTTCTAGATTTCCAACAATGGCTCACTAATAAGAATGTTAACACTTTTACTTTATCAATGTTGGCAGTGAAATACTTGATAAATTATAATATTCATTTATGAATCTCCTATTACTCCTATATAATATTAGAAAAGCTATTCAAAATGACGGTGATAATTTAAGTACATCAATTTATTTACAGTATCTTTTAACTTACAGTGAATAAAATCTTTAGATTGAATATAATAATGGATCTTTTTAAAAGTATCTGGTTTTTTGTTTTTAAGCACGCGTGGTATAGAGATATTGAACCAACAGAATGACACTGTGGCACCGCCTAACAGTATGAGAAGAATCCTGGCAGATATTCTTCCTTACAAATAAGCTAACTAGTAGCAGAGCCTCTTTGCATAACAGGAGAAATCCGTGCAAAGGGGATAAAAAAAGACAAAAAAAATCATTACAGATAAAACTGAATTTCTAAATTTCCAACAATTTATAATTATTGAGAATGGTTACAATCAAAGTTAATCCCAACTTTGACTAAAATATTTTCAGTTTGATTCAACATTAATTGAAATTCTGTATAAATAAAAATCAGAATACATATTCATAAACCTTCGATAAATTATTACAAAAAAATAATTGTTTAAATAGTTTGTTAGAATTAATATGTATAAACTAATTTATAATATCTTTTATCTTAAATTTGATAAATAACATAAATGTAATATTATATTGCAATAATAAATTAACCTAATTAAATCATTAACTATTATTATTTTGTCATTAAGTTTTTAAGTAGAAACTTTCTCATATTAAGAAATTGAAGTAGATAATATGGATGCACATATGCAAAAGAGATTTAACCCACACAACACGTATTATATGGTTAATTAAAAATGTCAAATGAGCCTATATCAATTATTTTGGTTGGAATCCAACACAGTTAAATTTATTTCCAGCCTTACAAGCAAACTTATTGAGTCAATAAAATGTGCATTGTAAGGTTAAACTCTCATTTCGAAATAAATCATTGCGTAAAATGTGCTGTTATATCTCTTCAAATATCTCAAAATAAGTAGAATATGATTTAGACCACTTTTGAATAACTGCACCATATAACCATTTTTGAAGTGAATATGCAGCATAAGTAAGGTTACATGATCTATTAAAATAGCCAAATACAAAAAAGTTTCACCAAAGCAGCCATAACAAAGCAGCCAGCATACACAATAGCCCCAGTCAAAACAGCTCATACCACTATTATATTTAATAATAATAGATGCTATTAATATAGCGAATTATTAAGTATGTAAACTGCATTTATGCAAGAAGAAAAATAACTATAATGTACTTTATTTATTATGTATATATATTTTAGTTATGTTGTTAAGTTATAATATCATAATTCTGAAAAAATAGTCCAAAATATCAGTTTGAGGATAATCTTGCACTAGTTTTTGAGGTCTAAAGTATAATATATAGAAAACATTGCGGTGGTGTGAGTTATTTTGTCAAGACTTTTTTAACTGGAGCTATCGTGTATGCGAACTGTTTTGTTGGGCTTTTATTGTGGAGCTATTTTGTCTTGGATTATTTTGATGTGTACAGATTCCATTACTTTCCTTTTCTTTGGTGGACGGTAACTAAAATGAACTCTGGTTGCAGATAAGCTGCTGGTATTGATTTAAATACACATTGATTTGATTGAACATTTCACTCAATTGAAGCATTAATGATTACGGTTGTCCAGAATATTTTTCCATGTGGTACATATCTCCAAGTAGTCTAGCTATTGGAATATCTCCAATAGTATCACGGAAGAAGAGTAATTCTACAGTAGAGGCTCTGATTTGCCGAAGAGATGGTAGTAGAAGTAGCAAACGTCCAAAGCGTGTTGGTTGACGAGGGTGTCTCTGCCTCACATAGTCAGCCAGGATACATTGAGCTTGATCTTGCAACATCTCCACTGGTTGTACATCGCATAAGCCAGCAGTCTCTGAATAAAAAGTAAAAGACATATTTGATTATTTTATATAATCTCCAAAGCATGAAAGACAAGGAACCCATGAAAAAAGCTATGCTCAGTGATCTAAGCGAAAACTGATAAAAATTTAGATGGTTCGATGAGGTGGAGGTGAACTGCCATACCCTGAAAGTGATGAGCTTGAAAAGAGATGCTGCAGATAGACAGAAGTACCGACAGATCCTGAAGGCAGTGAAGATAAGACCTATCCTGGAGTTTAGTGCTGATGGTTGATTGATATATCTTCAGATTTTGTTTTCAAAGAACCAAGGTTATATAATCTGAAAGGCTTATAACAATTACTGATTGCTTATAAACATCATCATCATCATATGTCAGTCTAGATCTTGATCTCTAGCACAATTTGTCTCCACCAATCTCGGTCCTCTATCCCTTAATGTCAGTCCCCTATTATAAGTGTCGCAATATTGCAAGATACGTTGTCGTTTCATTTTAATCTCAGCGTGTCGTCTTTCAGTCCTGCTAATCAGGATGAATTTTGAAGAACGAGGCTCTGTCATTCGATAAGGGTTCCCGAGACATCAAAGCTTTCTATATAAAATATATTTGGAGACTTATGGTATGTTGTATATGACCATCACAAGAAAAAAAAAATTTTACAGTTAACACTAAATAATTTTTAAATTTTTGATCTTAACTGCTAATTATTTAAATCAGAGATAATTATATATTTTTATTACTCGTATAGGGAGTCCTTGGTAAATTCTTATTTAATACAGTAGTTTTTGTTATTATTAAAAATAATTATTTTATAAAGAAATCAAATATACAGGGAGCGTTTTATGTTCCAGGTTGATTTTGTTTGGCCGGCATTTTGATTAGGCTGTCATTTGTCGGTTTATATTTGACAGTCGTAGAGAGTGATCGATATCAATTTATTATGAAGCATCTAACTCCGCAACAGTGCGTTGAAGTTATTAAAACATTTTATTTAAATAATTGTGAATACGCGAAGAAAATTGCGTGTTTTTTGGTTTAAATCATGTGCCAAGCAAGTCAGCGTGTAATGAATAATTTTGAAAATTATCATACACTGGGAGACAAAGCAAAGTCTGGGCGACAACGTAGCCAACGTACGCCAGAAAATATTGATGCAGTGAGACAGAGTGTTGGTGAACGTCCGTGCACCTCTCATCGACGGCGTGCACAAAAGTTGGGAATGTCTCCATCATGTTTGTTAAAAATTATCAAAAAAGATTTGCATTTTTATCCGTATAAAATTCAATTGACACAAGAACTATAGGAAAATGACCATAAACGGCGGCGATATTGGAGTGCTCAGGTTTTACAAATCGGTATAGATGACTACCATCTTTGGCAAAAAATCATCATGAGCGACGAGGCACATTTCGACTTGGCTGGCTTTGTTAATAAACAGAATAGCCGCTATTGGGGTACTGAAAATCCTCAATTGATACACTAACGACCATTACACCCTCGTAGAGTGACTGTATGGGGTGCCATTTGGGCCGGCGGCATCATTGGGCCATATTTATTTGAGGATGCTAGAGGAAATGCCGTAACAGTTACTGGTGATCGCTATGGGTGTACTTGAACGGAAAGGTGTAGGAACACCAATAAACCAACCACAATCCCGATGCTTAAGGACAACATTTAAAAATAAATTACTTAAATAACACCAGAAGTCTGCAAGAATGTTATGAAAAATATGCTTGAAAGAGCTCGCGTTTGCGCCACGGCCAGAGGCGGCCACTTGACCGACATATTCAATACACAATGGTAAAGACCATATAATCAATCAATTAAATATAAATTATAAAATTGTTTAATTTAAAAGTTATTAAAAAAAAACATCGGCCTGGAACATAAAACGCACCCTGTATATGGGTATACGACCCTCGTGGTATAATTTTTAAAACATCTGTCTTCCAACCTAAGGCTATGGGTTTGATACCCCATTCTTTCAAACAAGAATTCTAGATAGGTTTTCACTTAAGGCCTCATAACCACCTTTCTGAATGATTTGAAGAAATTAGTAAATAACAATAAGTTTTCCTGGTTGTTCCATTTATAATAGAAGTGTATGTAATACAATACAAAACGAGTTTATTCAAACTTACCTGGTGTGAAAAGGACAACTGCTTTCATACAACCACATTCGCTTCCATCTGGTGATATTTGTCTGAAGCGGCAGAGAATTTCCTGAAACAAAATGTAATGTTTTGATTTGTCTGATCAATTTTATTGAATCATTACTGAACAATAGAAAAGTACAAATTTTCAATTCAATCGACAACTTTAAGATTGATTATTTAACATACTCGTATGTTCGTGTGCCACATGTTATTGCACAAAGTTCGTAATAAATTGTAAGGAATATAGCATCATATCTAACATGCTTAAGAATTTGATTATTTGAATGAACATACTGGGTGCTGATGCTTGCACCAATGTCATTGTGATTAATATATTTGTGCCTAAATACCTAGATTCAAAATTCAAGTTCTGATTTGAATGCATGGATAAAACTGTTTTTTTTTTTAAGTAAGATGAAGATAAGAACTTTAAGACGGTTTAGACATGTGGAAAGAATGAATGGCGAAATAATTACTAAACGAGTATACAATTCAAAAGTGCAAGATGTACGTGGAAGAGATAGACTGAGGAAAAGGTAGCTGGAAAAAGTGGAACAGATTCTGAGAGAGAAAAGTGAGAAGTATGAAAATTAGAAGATTTTGGATGACGAAATGTTTAAATGTGGAGGAGGGAAAAGAAGCGTGGTTTGATAGAAAATATAGAGATCTGTTCTCTCTCTCTACTCCGTCAGGGGCATGGTGTCATGATATGTATATTTGTATTATCTTTATTGCATGTCGTACCTTAGTGTCGCTGTTCGGGGAGAAGTACCGATGGGCAATCCCTTCTTCGTCACTAAAAGCACTCATAAAAATTAAAAAAGATTTCGATCTTTTAGTGCAGATCACGCTGGGTGGTTACTTATCTTGTCCCATTTAAAGGAGTCGGTTATAGTGGAATTGAACAGAACTTTGATTATGAATTTAATATATTCTAACTGGTTATTTTAACAACAGGGCGAACCACCTTAATGACACCACTGGTTGTACAAATTACTTGCTGTTCATGGATTTAATACCTGAATAGTTTTGATTTCAATATCAGTAATAGGATCCCTAGGCAAGCGATCACGGGCCTGCGGACAGGCGAGCAGCGCTCCCAGCTCCCAGGGCACGGACCACTGCGCCAGGTGCAGCAAGAACAGCTCCTTCCAGGACTCCTGCAATAGTAGTGACTGGTCGCGTCGAGACAGCGTCTGGAAGGGCGCCAGGCAGCGCACCCAGCGAACCGCCATGAACAGCAGGCGGGCTGTTGTTTCCTGGAGAGTATTCATTAATTATATTATATTCAATTATGATTATAATGTATATCATGATTTGAGTTTGATTTTAAATGGTCAGGGCCTCCGATATCATACACGTACTCGTATATGCAATGTATTATATGCGTCGTCATCGTTGCTGGACCTCGTAGTCGAGAATCCTCTCGCAATTCCAATTCAGTTGGAAAGCGAAGCTGGGGCATGTAGATTTTTAAATTTTTTTTCTCTCCTCTTTAAGTGAGTAAGCTGTTGCACACCAACAAACTCACCGGTCACACAGGTGTACTGAATCTGATGGCACACCTGAAGTGAGACGATCGGAGCACATCGACATGTTTTTACCCTCTTTTTTTGAAAGAATAGATATGATCGAAGTCATAGGAATCCTTATGCCCCCAAATACTAGGCGGGAAAATGCCTGTGTCATTCGAGGGTAGTAGCGCAGCACGGGGTTCGAGCCGGCGACCTTAGCACGGAAGTCTAGTGCGTTACCGCGTGAGCGTGCACCTCATAGGCTATGCACGTAGGTAGTCAATCGCAGGGGTGACCGTAAATCTCATTGTAAACATTTCTAATCACATTACTATTATTTTTACCAAAATGTAAACAAATATTAAAAAATAGTTTAGCCTTACATTAAAAACATCTTGTATAAAAGTATCGGTGTTTCGGCTAATTCATTGGTGCTAATCAAACACAAGAACTTTTTGTTCTTAACTCGTTTTCATGAGCTGTCGAAAAGACTAAAAGTTTAAAAGAATTTTCCAAGTTATTATCAAGTTTAAAATATAGCCAACATTTCAAAACCTTTACAATCCTTGTACAGAAATTATAGTTCAACACAAATAAATAATAACAATAATGAGAAAATATCTGGAAACATGTTGTTAATGTTTTTATTCAGTTTTTTTTTAATTATTTTAAGCTTTTGATCCTCAATTTTGCATTATAATTTATTCTATTTTTTGTACCTTAGAGAGATCATTGTTGTAAATTCTGTACATTTTCTTTGTTTTGTATAAATAAAATTATTATTATTATAACGAAAAAAAAGAACACGGTAAGTGCAAATTGGCGTACATATGCGAGTGGACTGTTAGAAATAAAAATATCCTTTGTAGGTGAAGTATATTTATCTTTTTTATTAAAATGTGGCAATTTAAATTTCCCCACATAAGTGGAGCTTCTTTTAGAGAGCCTAGACTCAACCATTGCACCCTTCTTTAAAGTGGCATATTCAAATTATTTCTACTGGACCTCCCAATTCTTCACATGCAACGGGAGATTTAACAGCAAACTTTTTTTGTTTAACGGTTTAAGTTGGTGACCCTGATCAATTCGCATATCACATTTTGTGGGCTTGGGAGGAAAATAGAATCACTCAAAATAGGGAGGAGCTCCATACAGCTATACGTCTGACTACTTTGGGCCCGATTAGCTACTCTGACATTGTGGCGACCAGGAATAATTTCTCCAATTACAACTTTTTATTATTTTTGTGAAGAATTGGGCGACTCCCTAATTCTTTAAACGCCTTTTGCATTATAAATAAGTCATTTTTCCTATTTATCGTCTCAGTCCATTATATCTGACCAAGACTACAAGAGAGTATAATTCGTTCCAGAGACAAGTGTGAGTGGAGAAGGGGCAAATGAAAAAACTCTAATTATTCCTTCCCCGATATCTAGCACCCTAGCTTTTGGAGACAAACGATAGATCGTCCGAAACAGAACTATGATTAAAACATGTAAAGTAAAATTTAGACCTAATAATGAACGAATTGTCGCTCTTTAAAGCTTTCCTAGTAACAAAATGCCTAAAAAGAGGAAATTGTATGTAGAGCAACAGGTACTAAAACTGTTCTGCATTCTGTACAAAGACGTATTCTGCATTGAAATATTTTTATTGCAAATTGTTGACTATAACAATCAATACGTATGTGTTTTTATTGATTGTTTTCGCAGTCTGTTGGACTTGGCTTGCCAACTAGTTATTTAATAAGTCAGCCATAAAGAATGGCTAAAACTGGAACAAAAAATCACTTTAGTTAAAATATAATATATACATTAAGCGCTAACCAATTCAAATACAAAATATACTGAAAAATAGATTCTCATTTTCCACACGCATTAAAATCTCTTGTATTGTCCCCAAAATTACTCGTATTTATGTTACCGCATTCTCTGAGCCAATCGGAGAGCTTTAAAGTCTGTGTTACGTCACAAAGTCAAACGACTGGAGGGCGCTCCGACGCGTGTACCGACGCCGTACGTACAAAAGTCCGTCGCGACGCATTTCAGAAGGCGGGACGCCGGTAAGTCAACCCTCCCACCAGCCAATAGGAATCGAGATGTCAAGTCATATACCAGTTATTTATTAAGGATATGTATTTTATACAAAGTTGCATCGTTACTTAAAAAAAGTTATTAAGTCCTGGAAAAAAGTTTTCTATTTTTTAACTATTTTCGATTAAGCTAACTTTTCCCAATTGTTAAGCCCAGAGGTTCATTAAAAAAGGGTTCCAGTTAAGGCTTGTTTAACACCTTTCTGTATGGTTAGAAGAGTTCGCCATATGACAATAAGCCCACGGAGTTGTATTGTATACAAAGAAAATGTAATATAATACAATGCTCATGAGATGAATAAAATTAGTCAAGCGATGATAGTACTGGCCTGGAGAAGTTTATCTACTGTTAATGGCACACCAAAATATGAAGAGGATAGTAGGGAAGCTGAGAAAATATCATGTGCCAGAAAAAAAGAAAATTAAAGGAGAAAAAAATAAAGATTTAGTTACCTGTAGAATTTCCCAAGTGGGCGCAAGAGAGAGCGGCAGAGGCGGGGGCGGTGCCGGGGGGCGAAGCGCCGAGGATTCGGCCCCAACCCCTACCCCAGCCATCTGCAACTGGCGAGCACTCCACACCAACTCCTGGGAATAACCGCCATCAAGCTACAATGCATCACACAATACAGACTGAAACCCAGCCACACCAAATATTTTATTTTTAGTCTTACATAATCCAATAAGAACTAATTCGTCGTACAAAGCGCAAAAAATTCTATATCACCCTTTTCGCTGCGACAGCAACACAGTGATGACACAAAATTCAGATTGGTTTGCAGCCCGGTGTTCTGCTTCCTCTTACTTTAAGCCGTAGCATATTACCTTATTATGGTGTAAGATTGTGATAGATGGCAAATATTAATACTAATTTTACGCGGCTATATGAGAGAGTTTTTTTTAATTGTCTGTAAGTCAGAACTTAAGTATTATATACGAGTATGTCTTATATAAGATAGGGCAAAACAAACTCCCTTATTGAAAATACCTGTATTTTTACATTTATTTTGATTTTTTTTAAATGCAAAGTAAAAAAGTACAAAATTAACTATAAATTAATACAAACTACGACAACGTATATAAATTATTATTTTTTATTTCAAAAACTAAGTCAGTTGTGCTAACTTAACGAGAATATTAAAGAAGATATTGTTATCAATCAGTGTTTGATGGGAATACGATCTCAGACTTTCACCGTTCGGGATGGTCAAAAACTGCCAGTTTTGAAGAAAACATCGCCCGTGTTAGTGAAACTGTTGCGGAGTATTCAGAAATACCAAAGACCAAGGCTTACTCAGCAATCAAAAATTTATTTAAAGTTAAGAAAAATATAAGTTGTACCGAGGCACATATGCCTCAATGGTCATGTCAATAAACAAAATCCTCGATTTTAGGGAAGTGAAAACTCACAAATCATTAACATCGTTACTTCCACAAAAAGTTACATTATGATTTATCATGCTCAAAATATCATTGGACGATATTTTTTAAAATGAAAATGGACAAATAACTATTACTGGTGAAAATTATCCACAAATAATTCTAGATTTTTTAATGCTGTAAATTCAAGAAGAGTCTAGTTTTAACAAGACGGCGCGACACCACATACAAAAAAAACCACAACTCTTTCCAATAGGGGAGTTAGTTTTTGTAGCAGAGCCGAGACAAGGGTGGGGCGATCGGGGCAATGGCCCCAGGCTCGATATTTAAAGGGCGCCAAAGCACGCTTCCGAATAAAGGAAATAGCATAAAATATTTGAGAATAAAAATAATTGAGCTCGAAAAGTAATAAAACTAACTTTCGAGTATGCCACTGTTTCTGTAGTTAAAATTATGCCACGTATCAGGTTTGATGTTTGTATTAGAATACACATCAGAATGTACTCAAATGCAATTTTCGAATGAAAGTCATTATACTAATCCCACTTATATCTTGCTTCCGGCTCAGTGATACTACGAAAATATGAAGGATTATTAAATTTCGTGAATATGTAAAAAAAGTACCTATTAATACAATGCCAGGGATGCTATTCAAATATCTGTAATTATGATTTTTGCAACAATACTATATTTGAAGATTAGTAAAAACACAATGTTTTGTAACATACATTGTTTATAGTTAAGGCATTAATGTTGTAAAGACATTGTAATTTATTTTATCAAACACTGTTTATTCCACTTTTTTGTAACGGTACCTATAACCCTACCGGTTTCAAGGCTTTCACCTCATCTTCAGGGGAGCACATTGTTTGTTGTATAAACAGTGTTTGATAAAATAAATTACAATGTTTTGCATTTTGCAAGATTTATTTACTCGTAGTTATCCTTGGATAATTATTACGAGAAGTTCATAATTGCCATAAACTTTTTAATTTCAACTTTTGATGTAAAATTTTCAAATAAATTTGATGGATTTTTCTATGGGCGTAATTTAAAATCATTTATTTATTTTACATACCTAATTTTTGTAAAATATTTTTGGAAATCCCTTCCATATAGTTTTTATCAATGAATATAATTGGACATTAAATTTAATAAACAAGTGTCAAGTATTCAAAAGTATTATATTTTAACCGATATTTTTTTTCAAAAATGTTTCTAGTGGAGTATGAAATATAGGGTGTTCTAATCAGAGCGCCGGATGTAGTCTGCTGGTTTGAGTTATTGGGTCAGTTGGATCTTGTAGGCATGCAGATCCAGATCTTTTGTAGGAATTCGCTGTAAGGTGCTTCTTGAAACGTCTAATTCTTGTGAACGATGACGAATTGATGTCCCTGGGGTTACAGTAACACTTTCTCTCACTGCGGCTATGTTTTCTAGTGAACGCCCGCTAGGAGGACGCATGGGTGACTTATTGTCCAGAATCGAACCAGTTTCCTTATTTTTTTAATTAATCTTCGAATTGATGACTCATTTGGACCATTATTCCAACCGAAAATTCTACGAACTTACGAACTGTTTCAGCAAAACTTTCCCCATTTTTATAATGAGTAATTTAACAATAATAACGCGTTGTTCTTTCATGTAACGTTCCATATTTACTAATCACAAGATTGACAGATAGCGAATGCAATTTTTAGAGCTGCCAACTTTAAGAAGAAATGGCGCAAAATTTTAATCCGGCGCTCTTATTGGGACATATATATTTGTCAAATTCGAATATAAATATTATTAATTTGTGTGTTGGTTGTGCAATTGTGAGAATAAAACAAAGATAATTAATTGTGTGTGTTAAATTACGTGTATTTGTGTACATTTTTTTAGTATTTGTTTGCACTTATTGAGGTTTAATATTTCTATTTTTGTGAATTTTTCATAGGTACGTTTACTGTACGTGTAGTACCCATAACGATTGGAAATTGTTTCAGAGATTTTATGCTTTCCTGAAAACGTTAAGAAAACAAAATTGTACGGGGAAGGAGGGTGCGAATTTGAACGGGTGCCCCAGGCGCCAAATATCTCGTCCCAGCTTTGTTTTGTAGTACCGTGTCCGTATGTATTGTTCTTCATCATCTGAAACCTCAGACGTCGTATACCATTTGTCAAAATCGGTCCCGGTCGCTTACCAACTTGAACGATTCTTGAAGTCCAAAATATTTTATATTCCTTGTATTCCATTGACAGGAGAACCTTTTCTTACTTAGCCATAGCTTACTTCAATATTATCCTTTTATAATTGTTCGAAAGAGCTAAGTTATAACAACTACCAAGTTAGTAAGATGTATTTATTCCAACTTGGGGGTTGTATGTTCGATTTCCATTGGAACCCAGATTAAAAAAAAATCCAGTTTCGATTTCATGCAAGACCTCTTTAATACCTCTGTGGTTGATTTGAAGAGGTTTTCACATAGAATACCCCTAGTGTGTAATGTATACCAGTGTTCCCCAACCTTTTTAGACCTGTGGACCGGTAAAAAAAGGAAAATTTGTTCGCGGACCACTAATACTGAAATAAAAATGTTTTTTTTATTTAATATTTTTTTAATCTTATATTGTGACAGATGGACATATGTAACTACAATAAAATTAACAAATATACATATGACAGTTCAACAATTTTAATTGTAACATTGTCTGATACAATTAAAATTTAACAAAAACAATGGGGTTTTTTCAACAAACTAATGCGAAACCTGCTGTTGCATCTTTGCTAATATATTGGATATTCTTGGCTGCAGTGCTGTCTCTGACATTATTTTACTTGTATGTACTGTTACTCTCACCATTCCATTCCAAAATGAAAACAATTATATATTATGAAATTTTTGGAAATATACTCGTATTTAGGTAGGGTTTTGCATCCGAGTTCACTATCCAAGAGCAAATATTTCCGTTCTCCCTAAGTGTATCTGAGAATATTTATGACTGTCCATTCTGAGAAAACCAGCGACCATCGTTTCGCATTATCATACCAATTATATTTATTTAACAATTACTAAAAATACAAGTCAACGTGCAAGCGAAAAAATCCTATATTTAATATTTTTGCATGGCGAATTTCTTAAAATTTGAAATACTGTTTGCGGCCCGGCGGAAAGTCTCTGCGGCCCGGTACCGGGCCGCGGACCACCGGTTGGGGAACACTGATGTATAAAATTAAAGCTTAATACAGTACAATTTACAACCTATTTAGAAAGTTGTTTAATTCTATGGTATATTGAGATGCAATATTTACATTATCAAATTTTAACCCCTTAAGTAAGATATGGTCGTTTTTATTTTTTTATAAATGTATAATAAGAAATTTACTTTCGTGGTTATGTAAACTGGATTATAAAAAAAATAATAACTCATTTTAATAAAAACGTAGAATCGATTGTGCTTTGCACGACGACTTTATTAAGAAGTATTTGATTAAACATATTGTAATACAATCTCTCTTTTATTTTATCAAATTTTTTGGCTTTAACTTTGTGGAGCTCTATATTACAATATTTAAAAATAAATTACTTTATTCCACTAAATATACGTGTTTTTACCTCATATCCTCAGACTCTCTTCAGGCGGAATTATGTAATACATGTTTTGAAGATAATGTCATATATATAAGTGAAACTGGTATCACATATGTTTTGAAGCTTTCATATCAGTTGAGTTGAGGGTTTTTAATGTGTTTTACCACGTTTTTTGGCTTATGATGCCGATGTTTCGAAAAAAGTAACAGTTTTCATCTTTAGGACTTGTTCGTATTCAGCTTCGCAATTTATGACGCTAAAACGCTCCGAAAAACCTTATCCAACTGAAACTAGTGTTTATGTTGCATCGGAAGTGTGTGTGATCTATTATTCTAAAGGAGAAAAAAATAAGAGAGGTAAAACCTTTTCATTTTTCGGTTGCTGATATTACCTTTTTTGTATTTGCTTATTGCTTTACGTATCTTTAATGTTTCTAAATTTATTGTTTTACATATTTTTTATGACGTATGTAAAACTGCGTATTTCGGAATGACACAAAGAAACATAGGTGCTAGAATATAAGAAGATATGTCTCGTCTAACAATTTTCAGAATCTGAAAACCATAGTACAGAGAAAAATCATAATTTCAAAGATAACAAAGTTAAAGTTTTACATATTTGAGACAATTTAATAAAACGACTAATTTAAAAGCATCAAGGATACACAAAGCCACAAGCAAAAATAAAAAAGTCATAAATAACCAAAGAATACAGAAGATTTCACCCCTTTAAATATTTTCCCTGTTGGTCAATAGACGACACACACTTCCGATGTAACATGATACCAGTTTGACCTAAGCTTTGCTCTCGTAACAAAACGAGATCATTCAGCTTGTACAGAGCCTTGAGATATAACGCAGAAACAGGTGTATCGGAAATTAATGTAATTAATGGAATAACCAAATAATTTATTGTTAAACATTCAATCTCTCTTTGTTCATGACCCATGTTCATGACCCATTTAACTAGCATGTTACCATCGTATTATTGGTGAAAACTATCAATTCTGATTTAGATCAAAGTCTAACAATGTTATTGATATTTGTAGAGTTGTAAAATATATAAAATACTTATAATTTAGAGGAAATTACGGAAATTTATCATATGATTTCGGGTTCGACATCCAAAAAAGGTTTCAAAATGATTTTGTCATATACAGGCCTTTCAACGACATTTTGGCTTCGAAAGGCGAGACGTATTCCTTCATAATACCTTCCAAAAACTTCTACTTCGACCACCAAAGGCCATCACAAACCTTAGACATCTAACCAATATTTACAGTAAGCAGCCAATCGGGTCAGATTGAGAGAATTCGTGGCTTTCGCATGCTCCGTATTGGGAGTGGAAGCAGTAGTAGTAGATTTTATGAAATAAAAAAAATTATAACCTGGCATTTTTCAGCTGACATCAGAATATGTAATAGAGCCGGTGGTGGTGCCAAGGACGAAGGCGGCTGGAAGAAATGCGGCGGAGGCGGGTCGAGGGAGGCTGGTGCTCCCAGAGGACTGCAAGGCCGGCCACCCGAGGCACCGCCCAGGCTGAGCGGCTTGGAGAACACGGAACCAGGTGAGGGTTGCAGCTGGAACTTGGGCTGACCCGGTGGAGACAGCTTCAGCTCCTTGAGCGGCCCACCCATGTGAGGATGCAGTAGCGCTGCCTGATGTAGTTTAGGCTTGCGGGGGCCTCGTTCATGTTGAACTGCTGTTGGGAGGAGAAAACGCTTATATTAAAATCGCATCATGTTCTATATTGCCGAAAGGGTTACTATTATTCAAGTAAATACATACTTACATGTGTACAATAGGTAGACAGAGAGGACAGAGCGCCAGATTTTCCTATTGTAACACATATCTTTCATCTCTTCATCACTGCTGAGAGGATCGAAACCAATGAGCTTGGATGACACAGGCACTATTTATCGAATTTCCAATGAATTAGGACCCTCAAATGAAAAATCAAAAATGAAAAAATCTTATTTTAATTGATTATTGCTCAACACATAATGTATCTTGCGAATTAGAACACATTCTAATTTATCTACAAATTACAGTATTTTTGTACAGTGGTTTTGAAAATTGTACGTACAGTAAAGATGTATTACAAAAATGATAATAAAAATAGAGTTATGCCTCCTGATATGAAGGATTCATTTTTGGAAGTAATGAATGAATAGATTAGAACAGTTTCGGGCTTGCCTATCCTGTAGTGCTGATGTCCCGGAAAATATGTTTCGACAATAATGTGTATTGAATATACAATTATGAATCCTGCTAAAATGCAGTGCAGTCAAAATAAATACATTCACAATTCCTTGAAAATAATTTAATTGGGTGTATTTATACAACTGTTCATTCAGAAATTAAGTATTTTTTGTACTATATTTTTCTCCCATATTCAGTATAACGAAATATTGTTTATGTTCTCGTGAATTTCGTTATAATGGGATTTGCCATGTGTTATACTTTTCAAAGAATTCAGTGATAATTTGTCGTCTTAGCTATGGCAATAATGTTTATAGCAGTTTTTCTAACATATTGAAAATAAAGTAACGGAGACTCGCCTTTTGTTAGCAGTATTTTGAATAGGGGTTAGAATAATCTAGTGGAAAAAACGATTCAGGCAAGATCAGTGGCTCTGAATAATGAAACATAAATATTAGAGCGTTACCCCCAACAAAAGCGGAAAATATGAGGGGATGAAATATTGAGAAATATATAAATGGTCATGTTTGCATAAAAACAATTCTTTTGCACGATGATCAACGATGAACATTTTTATTGTTTTAGTTATTTATTTGATACACAATTTCTCAGCTATTGAAAATAAAGTGAGATTGTTGATGAGGGAAATTGAACAAAGAAATATTCCGATACTATTATAGAAAAACACATAGAAGTCTTTTTTCAAACGAATTTGTAACATAATATCCATATCTCCAGATAGGTACTTATTATAATTTAAAAAAACTTATTCCGGCCAGTGGGCAGAATTTTTCAAAGCAATTTTCTTTGTTTTCCCCTTGCCTTATCCCATCCATTCGGAGTCGGCTGCTTGGACCTTTTCCTTCAATTACTCGGGGATAGTCCGAGTCTCGTCATGTCCTCCTCCACTTTCTTATATAGGCTCTTCTTGGGTCTCCCTCCACGTCTATTTGGGAGTTCTCAATTCGTGGTTGTCTTTAACGTTAATTCTTCATCCCGCCATTGCACGTACCAACGTAATCTTGCTTCCCGGGAGTTATCAACCATTGGCGCCACTTTAATTGTTCCACGAATTCGTTCATTTCGGATCTTATCCAATCGAGTGACCACCGTAGCACACTTTCTCGGCGAGTGCCAGTATTATATTGTAACTAGACGAAATCTTAGCGGACTAGGACCCTCAATATATAGATAGGTATAACAAATATAGTTAAAAGAAAGAAAACTAAAATATTGTGTATTTTTATTATCGGTTTTTATGTTGAAAGTAGTTATATTTTATACCGTCGAACCATCCGCTAAATCTTTAAGCCAGGATTGAGGAATCCAAGCTTTACAACAATCATCACCCCTTTGTCTTTCAATACTTCTATACCCTTGGTTATCTGTTTGAAGATGTCCAAGATCGAAGCTGTCTCTGACCAGATACAGCTTAGGTTTGAAAATAGGCTTTTTTACAATTGAATATCATGAAACTATGTTTTTTTGCATTATATTTCAAATTGTGAGCAATTAAAAATAAATATTAAAAATAAGTATTAAAATCTTGGATTTTTCGTAAAATAATATCTTATATATGAATTAATTCAGCCAAAGCGCTAAATTTATATCCGAAAGTTATTTTATTCTCGGAATTTTTGTTATCACTATGGTGGATTATCAAAAGATACGTGATAGTTTAGAGCTTTCATTCAAATGGGGATATTATTAATCACAGTAGATAAAAATACAATTTTTCATATTTACTCTGGTTTATACTTTAAGATTCTTTGTTATGGTTATTTCGTTTTCTGTATATCAAACGTCCAGAGAAGAAACGTGTGTTGTCACTCAGAAATTAGTTCGACTCCGGAAATATTGGAAAATTTTATGTGTTACCTATTATCTCTTTTATAGTCAAATTAATCTAACGACTGATAGACGTAATCCAAAACTTGCAAGAAATTTTCGTCATAAAATATATTTAGAGAAGAAACGTGTGTTATTTATTATTTTGTAGTTGATTCAACTCTGTAGATATAAAAAAAAAGAAAACTTTTAATAGCGCATAAATAAGTCATCCAAAATATTCTATTCCACCACGAGATACTTGTAAATGTTTTTATCATTTTACTTACTATTTTTTGGATTATTATACAACTCTCCATACTATATATATACTCATATATTAAATTGAAATTATTAAAATAATTTATAAACAAGTCAAATATAAATTGCTAATCGCATCTATAATTTGGAGATGTAATTAGCAATTTTCCGATTTCGTTGTTATTTAATTAATTTTAATTATTATTTGTGACAATTAAAGTCTTTCCTTACAATACCCAAATGTGAGAGACTAAGCAATTCAGCGAAGAGTATCAGAGCAATGAGGAGGTGTTTGCATCCCTCGCTTGACACTGTATTGAGAAATCGGCTTACGGAGCTCGCATGAGAACACGTGCATTGTTCTTGCACGTGCTGCTTCCCTGGGAGGTGTGGGGGAGGACGGTCAATGCCTTTATAACGTGACCATATTCATTTCGTTTAGTTTATTATTTTACTATTAGATAAGTTTAATAATTACATCATCTAAAATAAATAATCTCAACTAAGAGAAAAGCAGAAAACTATTTAAAACACCATACGTAACAAATGTCACTCGTATTTCTGACATATGAATAAAAATAATAAGCGAGGCGATGTATGGCTTACTCCCTCAGACGTCGAACTGGAAACATTTATATTTTTCCATAGCATGACTAGCTATTAAAATAAGAAATTGAAAAAGTGTGCATCAACATAATTTGCAAAAAAATATTGTTTGCATAAAATTCTATGGATCAACATTGATTTTCTCATTTTGACATCTGAAGAAGACTTAAGTTTTATCTGTATGTTCTGAGATTTTCAGTAGTGATAAGTTATATGGCGCTCATTTTAATATCTTATGATTTTGTTATATTTTCGATAAGAATATATATTTTGGATTTGTTTCCAAATATATAAAACCGTGTTTATAAACACAATATGTTTAAAAAAATTAAATAATTATTCATAAAACCAAATAATTGATTGTTTTATTTTATCGATGTTTAGTTCTAATTTGCTCTTTAAATGATTAATATTATAATATGATTACAAAAATCGCGTGTGGATATAATACAATACCACCTTGGAGTATAATTCACAGATAAAAACAAATCATTACACATCAGGAAACAAAAACAAAGGGATGATCAATGTCACTTGTCATCCTGGTGTTACCCTCTCACCTATGCATGCCTCAGCCCCACAGTTACGACCCTTAAATTTGGGGCGCACCCCACGTGGGGAGCGTCAAGGGGCAGGCATAATCTCACGTGAATAGATGTTTAGTAACATTTCAACTTAATACTGTTTAGATCTGAATTACGTATACATTAGGTTGTGAACTTGCGAACAATGCGCGCCAGCTGATATTTCTTTTGAATTCAGCCGAACAATCAGGGCCGTCATTTTTAATAATAAGTGGTCAAATAGTTGCTGGTGATTTATATAATATAGTACAAGATTTTTCATTTTTACATAGTCTTTTGACTATCTACTTGGAACAATATTAGAATTACTAGTGATTTTGTACATAATATGTACGTACGTAATTATTCTTATTTTAAATTTTGATTAACTAGTCATAATATATAAATATATTTTTGGGTTCCTTAATTTTTTTTTTATTTGATAAAATTTAAAATACTGAAAAAAAAGTCTAGTACTTTGTTCTCTCTGTTCCGACTGGTAAACGGCGTGATAGTATGTATGTGCAATATATGCATGTAAGTATAATATTTAATGAAAGATAAATATCAACTTTAATTAAATAAGAATACTGCAGTTATTCTTGGATAATGTAAAAAGTATTCGTGGTAAATAATTTCTTAAAAATGAAAGTGAAATCCAATAAGCGAATAACTCGAATCGATATAGGCGGCTAGTGCACTATGAACATAGGCAAGGGGAATAAATATGCAGTACCATATGTATAGTATATCATACACTCGTAGGTTAGATATTTTATACGAGCTTTGACGGGTTTATTTAAGTATTGTTGGCTCTCTGAAAAAAGTTACGTATAATTTTATACAGCATTATTTTATTGAACATTTGTTCGTGAACACGTGTTCATTTTATTATGCATTTACCCTGTTCATTTTATTTTACTGTACATAAACCGTGTTCATTTTATTTTATTGTACATTAACCGTATTTATTTTATTTTACCGTGTTCATTTTATTTTATTGTACTCGAAAATTTGCCGTGATCATTTTATTTAATTGTAAATTTATCGTGTTCATTTCATTTTATGGTACATTTACCTTGTTCGCTTTATTTTAAATGTTGAGTATTTCTAATAACTTTTTCGGTATCATTTTGTAGTAAAAAAATCGGCCCTGGTCTTTATGTTTCAACTATATGCTTTGATGTCCATCGGAACGACACTAAATCTAGTGCCCCCGCTTTGCGGGCGCAGGGGCGCGTGGGTCAGGGATGCGGGGGGCGCTCCCTCACGGGGCTCGCCGGCATAAATAATGTAACATAAACCCATTTGTGGGGCAAGAGGAGATAAATTGAACACGTGGTTATTTTCACTCCGATTCGGCAGGAGGGATCCCGCATTTAATTACGAACAGAAAAATTGCCTTAGGTAGCTTAACAAATTTTTAATAGAATAACAGTATCGGGAGATGCGCTCACTAATCGACATAGCTTCGGGAAAGTGAGCCGAGTCGGAGGACTTTTTGGCAATCGGCGAGAGAGACGGAGCACTGATTTGTTGGCAATACTTTTGCGAAATTGAGCTGTGTGATAATCATTTTCATTTCTAATTACAGATAAATATTATAATATGGTTAGCGGCGTTCATTTTAATAATTAAAATAAATTTAATTTTAAAATAAAAAAAATTTCAATAACATTTTTTTACTTTTTAAATACGGTTCCGTATTTAAAAAGTAAAAAAAATGTTATTGAAAAAATTAAATTTATTTTACACATGACAAGAAATATACACAATTTGCGAAAAAACAACAGATAATTTAATTTGGACCCACAATTTTAATGGATCTGGGTTTGTTGCCTTTCATTTGTCGTGTCCCCTGTAAACTAGGCTTCGCCTGTATCTTAATGAGGAATGTGTATTTAAAAGACAATACCGTGGACTAGATGGTACAAACCAGAGGTTGCGGGTTTGATTTCTTATCCGAATCTATAAATAAGTTAAGTATAAGGATAGGAAGGGGATGACTGTGGTCATTAGATAACTACTTCACCACATCTGCACAAATTTGGTAAGAACTTATCAAGGGAAGACGAACTACAAGGATACCTTTATAGATCATCCGATACGTGATACTAACACATTCGAATTTAGATATAGTGTAGTGTAAGCATGTTGTATTCATATATTAGGTCCTTACATATGAAATTGGCGTTTTGCCGTACTGGCAACTTTGATCTCAAATATCTTCTCTTTGGTTAGGAATTCCAAATTAAAATTTATACAGCTATTTACTCAAGTATTTGTGTTTCGAAAATTATAATTCATTTGTTTTTTTTCTCAATTGTTTTTTTTCTTTGCGTCACTCAGTTTACAAAATGGAAAACTTGAAATATCGCGTTATTTACGAGTACGAGTTCCACCGTGGCACCAGTGCTGCAGAAACGGCTCGAAGGATTAATGATGTGTATGGCGACGGTGCCGCAAAAGAAAACACAGTGCGTTTTTGGTTCCAACGTTTTCGTTCTGGAAATTTTGACCTGCAGAACAAGCCCCGTGGAGAAAGTTGATAATGAAGAATTGAAGGCTATTGTGGAAGCGGATCCATCGCAAACCACGTCCGAGTTAGCTGCAGGCTGCGGTGTTAGTGATAAAACTGTTTTAATCCACTTGAAGCAAATTGGGAAGGTGAAAAAGCTTGAAAGGTGGGTACCTCACGAATTGAGTGAAGCAAATCAACAAACGCGCGTTGACTGCTGCGTTGCATTACTCAACCGGCACAATAATGAAGGGATTTTGAATCGAATCATTACCTGTGATGAAAAGTGGATCCTGTATGATAATCGGAAGCGCTCATCGCAATGGCTGAACCCTGCCGAACCAGCCAAACCATGCCCCGAGCGAAAATTGACTCCAAAAAAGTTACTTGTGAGCGTTTGGTGGACTAGTGCTGGTGTCGTTCACTACAGCTTTCTTAAATCTGGCCAGACGATTACGGCAGATGTCTATTGTCAGCAACTGCAAACCACGATGGAAAAGCTAGCTGCTAAACAACCGAGGCTGGTTAATCGCTCTAGGCCACTGCTGCTTCATGATAACGCTAGACCACACACTGCACAACAGACGGCTACCAAATTAGAAGAGCTTCAATTGGAATGTCTAAGACATCCACCGTACTCTCCGGACCTTGCCCCGACAGATTACTATTTTTTTCGAAATTTGGATAACTTCTTGCAAGGGAAAAAATTCAACTCCGATGGGGCAGTCCAGACCGACTTCAAAGATTTTAATGATTCCCGTCCGAATGGTTTTTTTAGTAAAGGGATCGATGAACTACCTATGAGATGGCAAAAGTGCATAGATAGCAATGGTACATACTTTGATTAAATAAATATATTATATTAAAAAAAAATCAACTTTATGTTCCTCCCAAACAAAACGCCAATTTCATATGTAAGGACCTAATATTATCATAAATTTTGATAACACCTTCCTAAAAGAGTTATATTCAAGTGATTCCTAAAGCTGCAGACTCTGCCCATATTTCTAAAACTAAGAGGCAGACGATTCCACGTCACAGGACCATCAATGGCAAAAGCTTTATAATAATACCTCGCCCCATGGGACCGATTCAGAACAACACATTTCTCACTCTCCGAAGGAACATCTCTCAGACACAGATTCAAAAGATACAATGGAGACACCCTATTAAGGGACTTGAATACAATACAATATTATATGTTCACGTTTGAACTAAAGTGATCATTAATGTGATAAAAAGTGCTTTTAATGATGACCTTAAAATATTGTCGTGTACTAGTGATACCAGTCTTATAGGAAACAATATAAACCCATATTAAAATTGTAACGATTTTATGAATATTATATAATATGTATATATGAATCAAACAATATATTAGGTTGTTCCGAAAATAATGGCAGACTTTTTAACCTTCAAATTCATTCAAATATAACTTTAGAGAAAATAAACTTATTATTCAAAGTAACAGTACACCTGGGCCTCGTATAACACGGTCATATGGTTCCACAAAAACGTCGTGTAATACAAATCCGTGTTATACGAGGTTTGAAGTTCATACAAAAATAGTCTTTGCGTTCCAAAAAATATCGAAGTTTATTAATATCCTTTATTTTTTTATTAAACAATCGACAAAATACACATTTACATATTTATTGAAAAAACTTGAATAACATACATATAATAGATAATTCATTCATCATCGCTATCACTAACAATTCTACTTGTTCTACTCTTTTTCGAGATCGGTTGTGAGTTTTCATCATCGGAGGACTCGGGAGTATTTTTGGATTTAGCCTTTAAAAAATCTGTAATAAGCGATTGTCTCCATTTAGCGTTTAAATCTTTACGTATTTCGTGACAAGGGGGCAAAATATTTTGTAATTCCGTCTTGAGTTTCAAACTTCTTTCCATTATGGGATCATTTTCTATAAAAAAATGTTCTAATTTATCAGCCAATCCCAAGCCGTCATTGATTGTTTTAATGTGAAACATGCGGCTACTTCGCTGCAACTGCTTTTTGAGTCATTAATTATGGTAGGTTCATCCAACATTTAGACTAATTCTTCTTCGTTCAATGTACGATCCTCCAATATTTCTTCGATATCTTGACTATCAAAATCATCAAATCCTTCTCCACCAATACCACGACAAATGTTAATTGTCTTTTGGTATTCATCTTCTATTGGTGGTACAAAATTTTCTCCAGGGACTACTTCTGGCCACAGCTTTTTCCAGCAAGCATTTAAAGTGGATTGTTTTATTTCTTTAACGGATGCAGAAACCATATCGACACAATTTCGAATAGAATTTTTTTTCCAAGCTTGTATGTTATAACTGTTAAATTCTCATCTTGATCGATATCATCTAATATTTTTTCAAATGTTCGACGAATATAATACGCTTTAAATGTTGAAATTATTCCTTGGTCGGCTGTATTATAGACGTAGTGTTTGGTGGTAAAAATATAATAATATTTCAACATTTGGATGTTTTAAATCGAGCGGATGTCCTGGTGCATTGTCCAGTATCAATAATATTTTAAAATCAAGATTATTTTTCCTCATATACGTTTCTGCATCAGGTATAAAACATTTGTGAAACCAATCTTTAAAAATAATAACTGTGGTCCAAGCCTTTTTATTTGCTCTCCAATAAATAGACAAATTCCTTTTGTCATATCCTTTCAGTGCACGGAGGTTTAAAGACCGATTAATAAGTAAAGGCTTCATTATGAAATCTCCGGAAGAATTAGAACATAAGAGTAAAGATATTCTTTTTTTCGCCACCTTGAATCCCTTCGCATGTTTTTCGCTTTTTGATATGTAGGTTCGATGGGGCATCTTTTTCCAGTACAATCCCGTTTCATCCGCATTGAATATCTGGTCTGGTGTGTAGCCCTTATTTTTTATAATTTCAGCAAATTCTGAAGTAAAATTTTTGGCAGATTCTACGTCAGCCGACGCAATTTCTCCTCGAATTTTTATATATAAATTCGAGGAGAAATTGCGCCAGGATTAGTCATGGTGCCTCAGATCGCGCCATAACTAATCCTGACGCGATCTATGGGTGTACCAAATCAAACATGTTAATTAATTAAATTTTTTTTTGAAACCGTGTTATATAAAGCGTGTTGTACAAAAATATGCCACAATTCATAAACCGTGTTGTATAAACCCGTGGTATACGAGGCCCAGGTGTAATTGAATTCGAAGCATCTTTGGCACCGAATCATAAATTTATTTATGCCAATATAATAAAACTCAGGCAGATTAAAATTCCAAAAATTCATTAAAATTCAAAGGCATTTTCTGCTGCTTCTCTGGTATTGATTTTTCCCTTACCGTACTCGTAAATAGTTATCGAGGTGCTTGAAAAGATGAATATCGGTTGACGATAGATCGGGTGAGTAAGGCGGGTGAGGTAATATTTCGTAGCCCAACTCGTTAATTTTTAAAAATTGAGATCAACAATTAAGAAATGTGTAATTATGGTTACACAACAGCAACGAAGAACACACTTCGAAACGACTTTTTTTAGGTTATCATTAAATTCACGTAGAACCAACTTATCATGCTTTTCACCTTTTCAATTTGCTTTAAATGTAAAGAAATTGTAGCAGTCACTCAATAATTGTGGCATTTCCTTTACCGTTTGTTACACGTTTTCTTCTAATAAAGCTTTCAATTAGTCGTCTTCAACAGAAGCAGAACGTCTTCGACCTTCTACATCTTTAAGACTTCTGTCTTCGTTTCTAAACTTTTCGAAACAACGCCACACTGTTCATTCAGAAGTGGTTGAATTAACATTACGTGCTGTTTGAGATGCATAATCCTCAAGTTCAAATTCATGCAAACAAATTATATGTAATTCTTATTTTTTCAATCCTATTTCTGAAGGATTAAAGGCAAATAAAATTTCTTACTCAATAAATAAATATAACAGATTTTAACTGTTAAAAAAAGCAAACAAATATTTATTTCCTAGCAAAAACGTTCGAGTTTATATATAATAGAATTAAAATCGGCCAACAACTTATTACAAAAAGAAAATATGACCCGCGACCGATTTGAGATTGTGCATTGACTTAGCAAGAAATACTACTCAAGTTTAATTATATAATATAGAAAATTATATATAGATATTATATATAGAAATTACATATAGAAAAATACTCATATATGGGAAGGGAATGAAAGGAGCCGAGTAGGTGCAGTAGAAAGTGATACACTGAAAAGTACATATGGCTTGTCGATGTGTAACAGAATAAGAAATTTAATTATTAAGGATGAATGTCGACTATGTGAAACTAAAGTTATGTGAAAAATAGAGTGAAAAACATGGTGAGAAGATTTGGATATATTGAACGAATGGTTGACGAAAGATTGACTAAGTAATTTGCAATGTAAGTATGAGTGAAAGTCATGGTAGAGGTGACCGAGGAAAGTATGGTTGAACTAAGTGAATGAAATATCGAAAGAAGGAAAAGTAAAGAGTTAGTAGAAGTAAAGAGCAAATAGAAGGATTTCTGTGAGAAGATGTATAGTTATGGAGGGGATGAATAAAGTATGTCGTGATAAGAAAGTTGGCGCACTCTCTATCTACCTACCCCAACAAGAAAATGGTACGTATACATAATTGGTTCTGGCAAAGGTTAAAGAAATAAGTATTTCGGATAAATACAACAAAAACATCGAACCAAAGTCTACCTATTTTGGTGTATTTTTAGAAATGTGAGATCGATAAGTAGATGTTTATATGAAATGTGCATTTAACTATTCAATATTCAGTTTTCTTTCTGCATATTTTTGTGCATTTTAGAATCGTTATTTGAAATAAAATTTAAAAATCTGTTTTATTTGTAGGATATTTTTTCCATTATTAGGTATATGCTCAAATAAGATTTTACTATTGGAATGGTCACAGGCAAAACGTTAGTTATAATGTTAAAAAAAATATCGGGGTTCCCCCGATATTTTTTTCTTTTAATTTTTACCTAGTTTAAAAATTTATCGTTAAAATTATATAATATTTAATGATGTATTCCTCCATGGCTTAATGTTGATAAAAACAGATCATGCGAGTCGAGCACAATTCGGTTTGGTTGTTATGTTTGGGGATAAAAATACACCGATGCAATTTATTCAATTGGATGTGGTTTATCGAGCTTGGGGTGGAAAAATATCATATTCGTTTGGGATTTAAAAACAATATTGATAAAGACGGGAGGTAACATTGTGCGGAAAAAATGAATTAAATTTTTGTTTTATAGAACACTTACAATTATTTATCACAGAAAAGGTAAAATGAGGATTGGATTTGTTTTTGTTGCATCTAAATGAAATCTTAATTATATTTTTCAGAAGAGATTTTTCATACATTAGTCACTTACCGAGTTTTTCGTTTCACTCTCCCTCCCTATTTGGAAATATTATAAAAAATGGATTTTTTTACAGCCCAGGTTAATCCGCAACCCAGTTAATACGACACCGAATAATCGAGAGTCTACTGTAGTATATCAATAAAATATAAAATCGATGGGATTTTTTTTTTGTAGTGTTGGACTTGTAAAGATTATTGAGGTGTTCTGATCGATTTTATAGTTCGAATCTTGAACCGAGCATAAAAGCATAAAATTGTCCCTTGTCATAAAAGCTACAATTATTTCTTCGCCGTAACCATTATTAATTATAAGTTCGTCGTTGCAGGGCCTCGCAGTCGAGGATCCCCTCATCTTTTGAACATCAATTCAGTTGGAAAACGAAGCTGTGCCGTGGAGTTTTTTTTAGTGAGTGAGATGTTGCACACCAGCAAACTCACCGGCCACACCGCTGTACTGGATCCGATGGCACATTTAATTGAGACGATCGAAGCACACCGACATGTTTTTTTTCTGGTTTTGAAAGAATAGATATGACAGAAGTTATAGGTATCCTTATACCCTCGATTACTAGGCGGAAAAAAATGCCTGTGTAATTCGAGGTAAGTAGCTCAGCGCGGAACCGGTGACCTTCCGCACGGAAGTCCAGTGCGTTACCGTGCAGCCATGCATTTCACAAATCACAAGTTACTCATACTATGGCTATAAAAGTAACTACTATAAACCACGAAGGACGTCATTATTGTGAAGCTTAATATTTTTCAAACAGAACTGTTATTGGTCGTCTGTGAGTATAGCTTATAAACTAAAACAGAACTAATCCTATTATGTGAGTGTTGTTCAGCTCATGAGGCTATAATCATAAAAAGACTTGAACAGCTTGATAAACGTTAAATAAAATGGATATGTAATTTGATCACACTATATGCTGATCCAACCATTATAAATACACCAAAGAAAGATCACAATCTTCAAGTAGACAGATTTCGAGATACACAAAAAAAGAACCCATGCACCTTTTGATGCCGATCAATCCATTTCTGGATGATCACTAAGGGTGAATCAATCTGTAGGTGGAACCATCCAGGGCCGCCTTAAACATTGCGCCGTCTCTAGAAATATCGTAACAATAACATCCATATAACAACACTTACTTTCATGTTGTGTAGTTTTCAAAATAAATCAATTCAAGAGACTTTAGAAGATGGTTTTTTATTTAATTTTCATACATTTATTTTAAAAGAAAGATCCGTTAATTACAAATCCCATTCGATAAGCTTTATAGCACGTCGAATTTTCGACTTGACGAACTGCGCTTATGTTAAGCTACGAGTGTGTGATTTAAAACCGATTGAGTGATAGATGACAGCGTGTGTGTTTAATTTTTTTTTTTAATTAGATACAGGTTCAACCTAATTTCATCAAATAAAATATGTGATTAAATAGATAGTAAACTACATAAGATACAAAGTAGCTTAGTTATGCCTGAAAATTTTATTGAAGAACTCACTCCTCAATTTATCCACCGAGATATGGAAGATAAAATTCGTTAATAAATAAATATCGGAAAATTCGTTCAAATGATATCGCTTCTAGGAGTATACTTGTATGTATTTCAAATCGTAAGCTAGCTCATTTCAAGCTAACAATAAACAAAATCTGTGATTTAAATAAAGTATTTAATGTTTTTAAATATAAATAAACAATACATAACATCACGCCGTTTTCCAGCTGGGACAGGCAAATAACAGAGTGGCAAACTTCCTAATCTCAACACACATATTTTGCCTGTTCTATATCCATGCACCTTTTAATATAGCTTTGACGTATTATCTTACTTCTTACGTTTTATTCTTTCAAAAAGCCATTCACTTCATCCAACCATACTTTCCTTGGTCTTTCTCTACACCACGCCTTCCTCTCACATTTGCGCTATATATTTGTTTTATTAGTTTTTCTTCGTTCATTCATTACACATACCCATACCATATAAGAGGGACTATTTTTCAGCTTACTCAGGCTTACATTCACATTCTATTCTGTCAAATATTGTAACCTCATATATTCTTCAAAGTATACGAATTTTTACATAATTTATTCGACTTTTTCAGTCTTTTCCCACGTACACGTTCCACGCTCATGCATAAAAGTTTGTACTAAAATACTGTTGTGTACTACCATCTTAGCAGATTTTGATAGTCTCCGGTTTAAGTAAATAAGTTTTAATGCCCCATTGACTTAGTTCCCTATCACTACACACTGTTCAATATTCCTTGTTACTCGTCCATCGTCTGAAAAAATACTTCCTAAATATTTAAACTCTTCAACTTATTATAACCTTTCATCATTAATTTTTCCATTATCATGACTTTGGATTTTGTAACATTCATTTTCAGATTTTTATCTTTATTCTCTTTACATCTCTCATATATTTGACTTAACAAGCTCTGTAATTCATCCTTATCCAATCACATTCAACATTTGTATGCCACCCATTGGCCAATAAGAATGTTAAAAATGACATGCATATATTATTTTCATAGATAATTTCAGAATCACTAATAATTTTATTTACGGAATGTTTCCATTAACCTTAATTCTTGGCTAAAATAATATTGAATTAAAGTCGATCCAAGTAGTCGTTCAAGTTTAGATATTTATTTTATAAACGATAATTTAATAAACCTTTTTTATGTCAACTGATCAAATTTTCACCATCCCTAGAGTTAAAACATCAATATGCCTATTTGGTTTCCATGACAAACAATCGGGTGCCGAATTCAATAAAGGTAAAGGGTGCAAAAAAAATCAGGCAGAGTATCGAATCTTAATTGATCTTGCATCAGAAGGATGAATAATTGAACTTGCAAGAAGGATGACTTGTAGCAAAGTTTTGTGTGATTTCTTAAATATGGTGTGTTTTTGGTGATTGTGTGCGGGACATTGGGGAATGGAGTTTTTGGTATCTCTGGAATGATGCACGCGGAGTTTGACGCGCGTGATACTTACATGTAATTGATTCTCACTGTTTATCAAGTTGATAAGAATTTGCAATGTGGTATTGCATAATCAACAATCAGAAAAAAAGCATCAATTTATTTTTCCATGTTATATTTCCTAAGTAAGATACCAAGTAAACTAGGCAAAAGCCTAGTTTACTAAGGACATGTCAAATGACACGCGACAAACCAAGATCCATATAAATTGTATGCCCACTTTAAATTACGTGTTGTTTTTTTACATAAATAATGTATTTATAAAATATCTTGTCAAGATTGTTATTAAAAATCGTCGGAACAAACTAAATAACAGTAAGTTTTTAATCAATCAACGCCAAATGTGAATTCAGTTAAAGTTATCTGTCGTCGGCGTACACCACATAGATTGCACTTAATGACGTGGCAGCCCTGAAGCCGGATTCAGGACTCGAAAGAGAATATTTTACCACCGCTAAGAGGCAAGTACCCGTGAAAGCGATCGCTTTACGGTATTATGTAGATGGGCCCACTTGGGGGAGTAGGGGGTTGTATTATGCTACATGGGTACAGGAATTAGGACGACTTTATCCATTATTAAAGCCCGTTGAACCGAAGAGCTATTTTTGATCGTTCTATTGAGTGGATTTTATCCCGCCTATTAAGCCAATATGTGAACATCATGTTATTATATTATGTTCGTATGTGTTGGTGTTTGTTATGTGTTAGTAATAAATAATCAATAGCAATATTGAAATTTTATTTAATCTTTATAATTCAATATTTCACTGTTTGGTTACGTATTAAAAATATCACCTTTGTATTTTAGCACTGAATCAATTTATAATATATTCGCTGACTAGTTGACTAGTTTCAAAAAGTTTTTTTTATTTTAATTTATTTTTGTTTTAACACTCTCATGTAAATATGTTCGTTTTCTTTCATATCCACGATCCCTCTCGTTTTCTTTTGATTGATGATATCTTAGTTTTATTATTTATATTGTTCGTGAATTATGCATAAATAATGATGTAAAGAATTTTTCGACTACGAAACTTCTTTTATTTACTTTCTCTGGTTGCTTGGAAGAGATTGCTACCTAGGAATACGCCCACCAAATTGTTATATGTGATGAAGTGTTTATAAATAAATATATACAATCTGGTGGGTTTATAGCTTTAAAACAATTTCTTTCCATTATCAAACAGATGTAGAGTTTTGTCTATCGACAAGTTTCAACAGGTTCACCGACTAGTTTTAAGGGGTGTCGACTAGATTCAGGTTGACCTCTCATCCTTAAGACACAATTTATTATTATTATTTATTTATTATTACACATGACAAGAAATATACACAATTTGCGAAAAAAACAACAGGTAATTTGATTTGGATATACAATTTTAATGGATCTGGGTTTGTTGCCTTTCATTTGTCGTATCCCCAGTAAACTAGGCTTTTGCCTGTATATCAATGAGGATATTTAGCATGAAAAAATAAATCGATACTTCTTTCCGAATTTTGATTACACAAAAACAAAACCCCGTTGCACGCTCTCATCAACCTGACAAACAGTGACACTCAACTACAACTGGAAACATATTGCGAAATTCAGCTCCTCACACATCATCACTCCAGAAAGACCAAAAATATTCATCCCACAATATACCGCACACAATCATAAGAATAAAAATTAAAACAAAAAATACACAGAAACACAAATACAAAAACAACCAAAGTAGTATACATAGTGTTAATTGTTTACATTAAAACAAGCAGTATATATAGCTAGTATACATAGTGCCTTGAGAAAGAGAGGTAAACCCCTAGAAATAAGTCAGTTTATATTAATACAGCGTTAAAATACAAAATTTATGAAAAAATCAATATATTTGAAATATTTATTTCATTGATTTTTTAAAGTTACTTAACATTGTATACCTATTTTCGAACGAAATTTAACTTATCAACACACATTTTATGTAGGCTTAAAAATTACGCGTAAGAAATTAAAATAAAGTTAGATTATAGTCATAATATAGAAATCAGATTGATCCTTTAGATCTTCAGTAATACATTTGTGTATAAGGTATTTATAGCCTTTGGCAAATGAAAAGAATAAATAAATAAAAAGCGAGCATACATTAAACTGGTTTGATATCTTTTGAATAATTGTGCAATGTTTAAAAGGAACCAAATAAATTTATGAATGGGTTGGATACTTTTTGGCATGTAAACGCCCATATTCAGGATAGTTAAACGTATAGTGCACAGCAGAGCATATACGTGTATACCAGAGTCAACTTTGTATGAGAGGGTAAATGAAAAAAAATCACCTTTATAAAATTAGGTGGATCACAAATATTGCCGACGGGCGGAGAGCGATTCTTATGATTTTATTGAGAATTGATTTGAGTCTTGAACTTTTTACGAGCCTTCGGTAAAACCTTCTATACAGCTAGCTGGTGAGCGTTAGATTATTTTCCTCGCTTGTTGAATTACAACTACATTTTTATATTAAATATTATATTTACCATTAATAATAAAATCTTTGACTTCCTCTTCAGTGCGGGGTATAAGATCATTTTAAAAATGTATTATAATCATTTCTGTCGATCCTCATGACCATGACCATCAATTTTTCTAGGTCACGTCTGAAAATGTACCCGAAAAACCGCAGAATGCGCTGGAAGCATATTGATGAAAATCGTACCGTCACATTGAGCTCACGGAGAAAGAGCGTTCATTCTTCTGGTAGTCTACGGGATACTCAGCATCCGACGTCAACACCACATCTCAAAGAAATTAATTATTACATGTTCTCAGACTTTTATTGTCCATGCTTCTGCGCCACACGAGTACAACAATATAAAAAATATTAGAGTTCGAACTAGATTTGCCTTGGTAGGATTGGAAATACGCCGATGTCTCGATATTTTTACTAATCGGGTCAAAGCATTTTTGGCTATTTTTTATTTTCTTAACACCAATCGAGGAACCAATTTATATAAAATCTTGCACCAATTCTAGGGCACTTAACGCAATGTGGAATTAGTATTGTATTATAAAGTTAGTATGAAATTCTAGGGCACTTAACGCAATGTGGAATTAGTATTGTATTATTATATAAAGTTAGTAAGAAATTAATCATTTTAGTTTTCCGAAAATAAATAACGAACTAATTCGAACTGAATTCAAATAATAACTGATATTTACATGTATACAGCCAGGGTAGTAAAAACAAAATAAATTACAAGACTGCGCCGGCTAGGATATCTACACTGCACGCAGAACAGTGACCCTACGAATAAGTCATTAGTGAAAATGTTTTAGGTTGGTTTTTAGAATTTTACAATGAATAGTTTTAAAATGGTTTATCTTCTTCATTTAGTATAGAAATGTTAAGATTCAATGCCAGCCTTATTATTATTCCGTATAATTTATGACAGACGGTTAATTCTACAATTTATTTCTGGAAAACAAAATATTATAGATTTGTTAGGTTTTTTAACGTGATAGTTTTGAGTATGTTTTTGAAAATCACACATTAAGAGCTAAGATATAGAACATTTTTTTTGTTTTATATTAAATTAAATGCAACACATGTGTTTGAATATGTATTTTCTTCTAAACATATCATCCTACAAAAGAAAAACTATATAATCTTTTTTATCAAAGGTTTCGGTTATAACTTCGTGGAACTCCGGATAAGAATATTTAACGATACTGTGTTATTCCACTAATTACATTAATCCCCGCTACATGTGTTTCTATCTCATATCCCAAGGCTCTCTTCAGGCGAAATGATCCTGGTTTGTTACAAGAACAATGCTTAGGTAAGATTGGTGTCATGCAACATCGGAAGTGTGTGTGTTATATTGACCCAAACGAAAAAGGTGTAAAGGGGGAAACTCCTTAGCATTATTTGGTTATTTATTACTTTTTGTTTTTGCTTATGGCTTGGTGTATCTTTTATGTTCTTACATCGACTGTTTTATATAATTTTAGTGACGTGTGTAAAATTATACTTTATTTTCTCACTGTATAACTTGAACACGTGTATCGGGAATTGCTGTAATTGGTGAAGTAAGAAAGTAATTTATTGTGAAATATTCTGTATAATTTCTGTTTAAGTGACTCAACAGGACTTTTTTAAGGTTTTCTGCAAAATTTTAAAATTACGTTTTTAAAATAAATATGGATTTTTCTTTTTGAGATATTATTAATTTTATTAGTAAGTTATACCTGATGCAAAGTATTTTAATCCATCAAATAAGAAACATATATCAAATTTTTCATAAATGGCAAAGTAATATAATTTGAGAAATATTATTTTTCGGTAATATAACCCCGATTTCGGTGTTTTCGAAAATATTTGTTGGAACATTTTTTCGTCCATGTGAATTATTTAATTTACTTTATTAAGAAAACAAAAAAGTATATGATATATTTATATTAGTAATAGTGAACTCGTCTAAGTTTCTTTCTCGTGACTGATGCCTCTTCAGCCCACCTGCTCAACTATGCCCACGACGACTCTCCATATCTCCTTATGCTGAGCCTCTTGAAGTGTTTCCACTACAGAAGATCCTGTTTCATTCCGCACTTGATCTGTACACCGCATTGGTGATCTACCTTTGTCTAGTCGTCCCTCTACACCTTATCCAACATTGGTGATCTACCTTTGTCTAGTCGTCCCTCTACACCTTATCCAACAACAAACGTCCCCTGTGTTGCATGTAAAAAAGTTGAGAAGATCCGAGAATTCAGTATTCTTTGTTGGTAGCTATAGAATTATTTTAATATTCCATATTCTCTGTAGTATTTCCACTGAGTTTTTTTCGTGACAGTGAACAATAAATATTAAATTCTGAATTAAAATATCAAAGAAAATAAAAGACTATTGTTAGAAAAAAATATACATTTATGCCCGTATATTGGTGTCTTTTTCATAACAATAAAGAAGTTATATTGTGTGTAATTCGCAGTCACGTAATTTTGTGTAAGAAGAGAGGATCACGCCCACAGAGGTGGGCGGCCGGGAGCATCGGAGAAGATTTGGAGTGGAGGAATGGGTTGGGTTTTGGGCGGTTTCGGGAGGGATCGAGAAGGCTCGGGTGGGTGCGGGTTGATCTCTTCCCCCCATGATATCGTGCCTTCATGCTTTAGTGCTCGCCGTATAACATTATGATGTATGACGTGTCAGCCACGCCGCCCACCGCTGGACAACGGCGTCAAATGGGCGGATTGAAGATTTTCTGCTGAAAATAACCATACCTTGAAATGTGACTGTGAAATAACCTCTGGGGGGTTAGCTGCGTTTATAGTTTTACACTTTCCTTTCTTTGTATCGAACGTTTCAGTATTATTATATAAAGGTGTCCGGAAAGTGATATCATATTTTTAGGCCAAATTCAAACACAAAATTGCACTGGATGCTCATGGAAGGTGGTTTTCGATATTTTCGAAAGATCGGAGATCATCTTTGAGTGTCGTATCCTCATTTTGGATGTTTAAACCACATATGACACACACGATCGTTTACTGCATCATCTCCATACACTCTAAATATATATTTTATTGGATTGTGTCGCATTTTATCCTTTGCGGTAGTAAGCGAGAAGCACTAAAAAAACAACTTATTTTGTTATATTCAAACGACGCTAAAAATGTTAAAGAAGTTTGTGTAAACAATGGCCGAAAAATTCGCTTAACTATTACGTTTCACAATAATATACAATCAGAACTTTTGGAATAAAATGAGAAACTTAATTTGTTCGAAAAATACAAATTAACTTTCCGGACAACCTATTATTATTTTTACAATACATATATCCCATCACATAGTATCCGTTTTAGGGTATGTCGAGTGGTCAGAAAAACATATCATTCAATCCATGCATACAATTTGTTTCATCCACATCCACACTTTTTATCATTCATTCATTGCTATTTCTTACAACATTCACCTTTCACTTTCTTTAAATTTCATAAATTATAAAATTTGTAAATAGAATCAAGTTTTATAATAAAAAAAATGTAAACAAGTACATTTTAATTAAGGAAAGTTATTGAATGGTCAAAAAAGCAAACAGTTTTTATCGAATATAAGGATAGATAGGTCGAGACTGTGGGCATTGTTTGTCCAGCCAAGTTTTGTAAAATTTCAACTTTACTGTTAGCACTTGTGTGAAACTGTCTGTAGGTTTTTCGTCTTATCCTATTATTGGGGCGTTATTATTGACATGTAACATCTTAGGCAGTATCGCAAATGGTCTCGTGAGTCATACACTAGTTATTCATTGTTGATATCCCCAGATCAATCTCACTTATGCACGTCATTACAACTGAAGTAAAGCGCTCTTGAAGGGACATTTTATACCAAAGCAGTATTATATGAATACTCTTTATAACTAACTGGTAAGCCCATTTAAGTATTTGCGAAAACAGTAATTAAATAATTGTCAATCGCTCCACTTACATAGTTAACAAACTGGGATAAAAATATTTAAGTGCAGAATATTTCTTTGTTTACAACATTTTGTTTAATTAATTTTTATGTCCGTGTGTGTACTCTGAATGCAAATGTAAAATAATCTGTTAGGTAACCAAAAATGTTCGTGTGATTTAGTGACTTGTTGTGACACGCAGAGCCCAAGTTTTTAGATGTATCATTTAGCATAGTTATGCATCAATCAATCGGTATGTTTTAACTTGGTATGTACTTATTATGATTTTAAAATGTCAGTTAAATCTTGTGTAATTCGATCATGTTTGCTTTATGAATTTTACCTTGGTTAAAAAGTTACAGAAACCTACCATAAAAAATGTATGGCATTTGGAGAAGATATACTAAAAGAATGCACCACACAGAAGTGATTTAATTTTTTTTTCTTGTGGTAATGAATCACTTGAAGATTCCCCCCGTTCGGGACGGCCTTGCATTATTGATGAATTACATGTCGTTATTGAAAATAATTCGAAAATAACAAATCAAGAACTTTCTGAAATATGAGTATTTCAAGTCAGCGAAAAAACAATTCGTTTACATCTGCATCAAATAGGAAACTCATGGAAACTAGGCAAATTGTTTACTTCAGAAACAGTCAGGACTAGTAAATCGAAAAATAATGTTATTCTTGCAGGATAATGCAAAACCTCATACTACAAAATGTATCCGTGGAAAAAATGTACATTGGGATGGGAAACACTACCTCATCCCTCACATTTTCTTGACATTTCACATTTTCTTGGCGCTAGATAATCAAATGCGAAATAGATCAATAAAGCAGATTGAATCGGCGTTGGTAGATTGTTTACTTCTAAAGACACAACGTTTTATAAAAGCGGAAGTTACCAACTTCTATCTCGTTGAGAAAGGGATGTAAATTGTGAAGATGGTTATTTTAATGAATAAAACTTTTCATTGAAATTACTCCATGTGCTTAATTTTTATTTAAAAAAACCGCAGGAACTTTTTTGGTTACCTAATATTTTCGTTTGTTTTGTAAATCTGTTTAGGAAAAATTCGTTATTTTGACATTGCAAATATCTAATAGGCGCCTACCCTGTCTAACTTCCTACAGAGGTTTTAGTTTTAAGCATTATGTATTTCAAGATTAGAATACCTAAGGCAATAAATCCGCTCATCCTTCCTTCATTTCGGCGTTATTACTAAATTGTATAGATGCTACCACTAAAAAAAAACATTTAGAAAAATATAATATTACGAGTATTGGCTTGAATCCAATCGCTTTCTTGCCCTACAACTGTACCATCCCAAAATTTCACCGCAGACTCCGAGGTGGCAGGATTATTGGGTCATTAATCAAACCCCCTCCCCAACCCACCCCTCTGCGGCACCAACCACCCTTGCCCCCCACCACAAAACCATCTCTAACTTGCTTCTTGCTCACTCTACCTTCGTCTTACACCTTACTCTCACTCTGTCTACAGCCCTTAATATTGAAGTTATTCAGTGAAGATAAAAATATTCTAACGGTCTTTTAATATCCACTAAAAATGAAAAAATAAGTGATTTTCATGTTTAAAAAACGTTTTATTTTTGGAAAATTGGATTTCATTAAAATATTTTTGTATGTGGTCTAGTTATTAAAATGCTTAGTAATAATCATTATTGAATCGCTGATTTGGTTTCTCGCAGATTTTAGACAGTATTCATTTTGTGACTCATTCAAATCTTAATTTGTTGGCGTGTCGTAACTGCCTTACATTATTTTGAAAAGCTGCCATTTTATCTTTGAACATTCTTGTCAATTGGTATTCAACACATTGTAAAGAATGCGTAAAAATAATCTAACGTAAAAACACATATTTTATTTTTATTTGAAATATTATATTAAATGAGTATATGTAAAATACGAGTATATGTGCCTTTAAATTAAAAAATCAATATTTAATTATCGATATATATATTTTACACATATTGGAATCAAAATGGCACCAAGTGCTGTTACTTGATTAAGTTTGATATTTCATATTTTCATGTTACTCCTTTCATCTAACCTTCCTACTCGTACCTCCCTGCGAGTCTCTTTGAAACAGCCACAGATGGGATTTCTCGCTGATTTTCTCGCCAGGGCTGGGTTCGTAAAAGAACTAATATATAATGTGGAATTTTATGTTATTATCAATTTGTAAAAGTTTGGCTGTTTGTCGTATGGTTTTCATATACTCGTATAATAACTTTTTGACTCTTTAATTTTTTTTAGTTAAACTGGCGAGTGTTTTTTTTTTAAGTTTAACGTCTTCAGTTGCAGATCATTCTATAACATTTATATTTGTTGTTAATTGCAACCAAGATTATTTTTTTAATTTAATTTAAAGTTTAACTAAATATTTGAAAAGAATAGGAATATTTGATACCGTTAAATATTTTTTAGTAAGTGAATTAAAAAACCAATGTGGAAAAAAATTAAGAAGTAATTGGTAAGAATTTAAGGAAATATTTTAAAATAATGTTTGAATAATCAGATTATTATCGAACTCAAAAATACAAAATAAAAGAGGAAACATGCTTTGATGAAACATGTCAAATGTGGCGAAAAAAATCATGAATGCTGAATATTGAAGGAATAATCGGGGTATTAGATGTTATATCCTATTTCGGAATTAATGCCTCCTCCGATAAAACGTTAAATGGTCTAATAAGCTCATTAATCAAACCCAATTTCTCCATATAAACAAATTAAATATGTTACTAGTTTGTTAAACATGTTTTTCACAAATACACGTATATGGGGATGATGGGAGCCGTTAATAAATTTGGATTGATGCAGCACACCAAAAGTTGACTTATGTGGTACACATTCGTAATTAAATCTCACAACTTATCAAGCTAATGAGAATTTATTAAAAAAAAATAACAATCGGTAAAATATTTACTAACATTTTCATATATCCTCATTAAGACAAACAAAAGCCTAGTTGGGTCACAACAAATGACAAACCACAAATATTATTCCTTTTATTAAATTTTTAAAGTGTTGATTTGAGATGTCTTGTTTTTTTATATATTATGATTATCATAGTGGAAGTGAATTATACAGTAAGTGTAAACTATTACCAATAAATGTATACCTTCTGTGAAGTAATAAATGAATGTGGAAGAAATATTTCGTTTAAAATAATAAATCCATATTCACTAGTGTTTGTACATTCTTTCCAACATCTTTACTAACCGAGACTGGGGAAAGCGTTATAAATTTAAAATAAAATGATAATGAACTTTTTATAAAATTTTTGTTTATTACAACATTTCAAGTTATAAAGTGCATAAAGTTCCATTATTGTTGCATTTACACTTCAATTCGCATTTCAAAGTACAAGAACCGCAAATGGATGTTCCTATTCTAGAACGTTCACTGGAATTACACCTTTATTTGTGAAAGTTAACAATAAATATTGTGGTACAAATGGACTAATGACTATAGTGAATGTGTAAATTCATTGTTTTAGTTTATGTTCCCTGGCAATCCGCCTCCACTATATTATATGCACATACATGTTATATGTTATTTACTTGTCATGTAAAATAAATAAAAATATGAGCGTGTTGAGATTCTTATTTATTTTGTGAAGTTCGGCTCTGCCCTGTACGGCTAAAGATTATAATGTGAACCCGTAATGTAAGATATTAAGTGAATACGAATATCAAAGAGCCGCAAAGGAAAATCATTGAGTCAGGTGTTTAATTTCAACCATAATGTAACAAACTATACGAGTATTCTGGCACGCGTTCTTGGGGTATCATTTGGGAGTTATCATTTTATTTGGTTATACTTATGTTGGATTTCAAATAGAAAATATAACCACACCTGTTTTCTTTGTGTTTTTCTCGGTTAATTTCAGTTAACTGAATCTAAATACGGTTACTAAACTAACATCGTTTAGTCCATATTAATGTTTAATATGTTTTCTGACTGGAATCTAGACAGCTCCTAAGTGAATAAAAATATTCGTCGAATCTGCACATTAACAGTTAAACTTGGTAGAAAGTAGTGTTTTCAGATATGAATAATTTAAAATAAGAACCCAAATGGAGTTTTAATGAATAAAGTGAATAATTTAAAATAAGAATCCAAATATGGAGTCTTAGTGGATATAGAGAATTATTTAAAATAAGAATCTAAATGAATTGTTAGTAAATATAGAGATTTATTTAAAATAAGATTCCAAATGGAGTGTTAATGAATATAGTGAATAATTTAAAATAATAATAAAAAAGTTAACATTGTATGAGTATACATCAATGCAGATTTCCACAATTTTCTCAATACTTATGTGTACGTTAACATTTAATTTATCAATGTATATTTTCACAATATTTTCCTTGTTCGTTGACAATTAATTTATCAATGTAGATTTCTATAATTTCCACAACATTTCCTCTACTTGTAAACATTTTCTTGATCAATGCAAATTTTTCCACCTACAGACGTATTTGAGAATTTTAATGTAAATACCATACACTTATATAAAGATGAATACAATTGTATTACATTTTTGTTGAATACAGTACAACCTGGCGGGTTTAGTGTTATATGTTAATCTCTTCCAACTAATAAGAAAGGTTTTTAAAGAAATCTTTAAGGAAAACCAACCATTTTTGGAAAATCTGGAACTAACTGTAATCGAAACCGCAACCCCCCAAGCTGTACCACAGGTGTCTTAGCAACAAGACTACGGAGGTCGGGGGAAGGGTGTTATATTTTTATATGATTATTGAAATGTATGTCTTTAAACAGTTACTTTTATCATTCCAATACATATATTACATTATCTTAAATAATAAAAACTTTAAATAAATATTTTTAACTGTTTCTCAGTTTCATATATGTAACATTTCAGTCATATGAAACATCTTTCTAAACTATTTTATTTTTTAAGTAAATAATTTATGATCTTAATTAAGAACGAAAAACAATAAAGATATTGTAACTTGTTTAGTGAAACACTGTTTATTCCTCTTTATATAACGGTATAACCTTACCGGTTTCAAGGTTTTCACCTCAAGGGAACATAAACAGGACTCGTTTGTGCTCCCCTGATGGAGATGTGAAAACCCTGAAACCGGTTAGGCCATATCGTTATATAAAGTGGAACAAACAAGTTTGACTAAACAAATTACAATATATTTAGACCTCCACAGTGTTAATGTCTTAACTATAAATAATATAATTTAAAATATTGAGATAATTTATTTTTATAACCGTTTTTTGTAGTTTTTTTTAGTTAGTACTTTTACTACCTGGTCTAAAAGGGTCACCGCGTATCATAATATCACACCAATTTACCAAAAAACGTGGCGTTTTTCCCTTTCTGATAATCCAAAAAAAGGTCAGTCGAATAATGAATTGGAAGCGTGATGTAATCCGAAGTGTAGTCTGCTTAATGTAATTAGACCTCGGGATGTGATTCTGTGAGGTTTTTCAGTTGAAAGCCTTTCGGAGCGTGGAGCAAAAAATTCACCGATTGCGGTGGTTTCCATTTGCAAAGGTCGGAAAAGATACTCGACGACTGTGAAGGGAATACTACGTAGCGCATTCTGTGAAATGTTCAAAATTAAATCAAATTTAAGCTTAAATATTCAATATAAGATAAATACAATAAATCAATTTTATTTTACAAAACAAAAAGAATAAGCTTAAAGAAAAAAAATCTAATATTTTACTGATAAAGATTAAATACATCCATACTGTCTTAAGGATATTGATATTCCACTTATAAAGATTAAATACATCCACTGTATTTGATCTTTATCAGGATATTGATATTTTTTTAATTTCTTAATTTCATATTCTCTGAATTATTTAAGATAATAATCAAATGAGTAGATTTGATTTCTATCACAAATTTTGATATACGTACTTATAGTATAATTTGTATGTGATAGAAATATTCAAATTGTAGTGCCTTAGAAATGTTTGACCAAGATCGTTTGCCAGGTTTTGGTGAACTTTTGAGGCAACGTATATGGAAAATACATGAGCATATACGAGTAATGCGAACTTGCTCATCATTAATTCGAGTTATTGCAAGTCAACTAACTATTTATGCTGCGTTACTGGACAATTTGGTTAGTAACTCGGTAAATATTTATTTTCAGAAGTTATTTTTTAACTATTTCTTTATTTTATTACTTGCTGTTATATTTCCTTAATATTTTTATTATATATATATTTTTCATATTCGTCGTCGTTGCTGGGCGTCGTAGTCCAGGATCCCCTCGCCATTTCAACGTCAATACAGTTAGAAAACGAAACTGTACCATGGAGATTTCGTTAATTTCTTCTTTTTTTCTCTCCTCTTTAAGTGAGTGAGCTGTTGCACCCCAGCAAACTCACCGGACGAATCGGTGGATCCGACGGCACACCTGAGCTGTACTCCAATCGTCTCGCTGCGTGCGCTCCAATCGTCTCGCTTCAGCGAGACGTTTGGAGCACACGGTATGTTTTTTTCCTTTTTTTTAAAGAATATATATGATCGAAGTCATATGTATTTTTATACCCCCGAATACTAGGCGGAAAAAATGCCTATGTTATTCGAAAGGAGAAGCACAGCGCGCGGTTCGAACCGGCAAGCTTCCGCACGAAAGTCCAGTGCGTTACCGCGACCAAACACCTATTTTTTATTTTTTTATTACTTGTGTTGCATTGCATACCCTTTCACTCTCGAATAAACAAATTGTTATTATAAAGTATAGTGACAACAGTTTTGATAAAAATAGTATTATAGTGACAACAAACGCCATTACTTAGTAATATTTTCAAGAAGAAAAATAGTTGAACACTTACTAAAATGATTCGTTGAAAATAGAAATAGTATTTTTTAACAGAATGTTGCGCAAGTGAAGGGGCACAAACAAAGGCTAAAGCCAATAAGGGACCACTCCTTAATAAAGGCCACAGCCGATTCCTTTCCGTTATTATGCTCACTACATCTAGTAGGTTATATATTTTTCATTCTTTAATTTTCGTTTGGTTTCTAACTGAGCAGAGCCTCTATTTGATCAAAACGTCAAGGATTTCATTCTCCATGTATCGTATTGTATCATGTTTATGTAGTATACAGTAAAACCTGGTGGACTTATTGCCATATGGCAATCTATAACAACCAACCAGAAAGATTTTAAAATATCCTGTAGGGAAAACTAGAAGGAAAAAATAAGTACCAATGGTAATCGAATGATAATGATAATAATAAAAGGGCACTTTATATACCGCCATTTAGAGAGCCATTTAGACTCTTCTCAAGAACGCTCGTACTCAGGATTTAAACCCACTATTAGTGACAGATTAGAAATATTAGAAAATAAATATATATAAATTGTGTGTAAGAATAAGAAGGGGGTGACTGCGGCCATTAGATTAGATACTTTCTCGCATATGCATATGTTAAGACATATATGTTTGGTAAAAAACACATTTGATCAGAAAATAGTAGAGAACTTATTAAAAGAAAACGAACTACAAAAAAACTTTTGAAGGTCTTCTGATGTGTGATTGTAAAACATTCGGCTTTAGTAGTATGTATGTGTAGTATTCATATATAATATAATCATGAATTTTGATAAGACCTCCCAAAAAGGGTTGACTTCAAGTGCTTCCTAAAGCTGCAAACGCATATCCTAAGAGGCAGACGAATTCACGCCACTGGACCAGCAATCAAACCCGCAACCTTCGGACTGGAAAATAGATTAATAATTAAACCACAGAGGTCGTTATAAATCAATCGGGAACACAAAACGCTTTCATCCAGGTTTAGGTGCAACAAAACGTTCTTTCCACGTTACAACAAAACTATGAATCTGCCTATCGTAACACCGGTGCATCGACTATTTAATAAAAATATTTTTTCTTTAGTTAAACAATACAAATAAAAAAATAAAAAAAGGCATCACGAGGTTTTGTTGGTAGAGCGTAGAGAGGACGAGTGGAGAAAAACCAAACTCAAAGGCCTCGGGCCAGCCAGCGCCGAGCGAAGGAAGGCCGCTACCCTCGATAAAATATATTTATTTTTTATTTGCTCCTCGCTTCCGAGGCTCGTTATAAATATGACCACCTCTTATCCTGGGAAAAATACCATTTTGTATCTTCTACTGACCTCATCTCTAAATCGAGCCCCTGGATCCTGCTAAGGATACTTAAGTGTTTCAAACCATCTCAAGAAGTTGAAATAAGATGGACAAAACAATTTCCCGGGTACAATCGGATGTACTATAACCTAATCGATATTTAAGAAAAATAATGCACTTCAAGACATCTTACAGAATTGTAAATCTTTCCCTAAACATATTTCGTTAGAAATACTACATATTACAGAGAGTCTTGTCGCGACTTACGGAAAATTTCAATACATTTTCTTTGATCATGATCAGGAAAGTCTGTAACTATCCTCCTTTCAAACGTTTCGCATTTCTCGTAGATATCGTTAGTACAAAACTTTCGTTGCTAACTTCATTCCAAATGTGCAGATTGGATATATAATTAAAGGTAATAGTTAAGCGCATTTCAGCTTAAACCTTATTGTTGTCATTGTTGAACCTTATTGCCTGAGCATTTTATTTATCGTCATTTTGAAGATGGAGCTAAATAAATTGTTTTTCAGTGTTTTGACACAAAAAAGAGATATGTACAGTAAATGGTGACGATGCATAAAATGAGAAATATCCTTATTTTTTCACACGCAGAGAAGTCTATCTGATACTTGCGGTCAGTGCCAGAAGGATGATTTTAAATTATAAAATTGATGTTATAATTAAACATAAAAATACCATTAGAGTATTTAATAAAGTTTGATTGTACTGTATGCAATTCAGTTTGTAGTGTATTGTTTTACGCTTTTGTTGTGTATAGTACAACCTGGCCGGTTTATTGCCATATGGTAATCTCTTCCAATCAACCAGAAATATGTTAAAGAGGCCTTAAGTGAAAACCACACTGGAATCCTTTTTAAAAAATCTGGGTTCCAGCGGGATTTGAACCCGCAACCTCCGGGCTGAGAAACAGGCGTCTTACCAACTAGACCACTAAGGTCGTCAGTTTGTACTGTATCATATACGAGAAAAACGTAATATAAACCAATACAAGAAAAAAATCCTGGCAAGCAAAACGTTTCAGGATTGACTAAAAATCTCCAGTATCAGTCAATTTTGTTAAAGTACCATTACTCTCAAATGATGAAGATCGATCGAGGAAATTGTAAATATTGTGAGAATATTTATAAAAAGGTATTTATATTTATTTATTACCAGCATATTCGAGAGAAATGGTTGAGTCTATCCATAAAACGGGAAACTTCCTTTCCTTTCACACATAGACAAACACTACCTGATTCTTGATGTGAATGCTCGAAGTGCTTTTTTAATTTTGTTCAAGATTAGCGCGTAAATATATAATACACACTTTTGAATATCAAAAAAATGTAGTTGTTGATAGCTTCTTGATTAATAATTTTTGGTTCGTACATACATAGGTACATACTACCACATCATATCCCTTTTGAATATCTACAATATTTGTCATGCTTCTCAGGTTTCTCCGGCTAAAATGTTATATATTTCCATTCTTTCCTTTAACTCCCTCTTCAACGTAAACTATTCATTCCAGACATATATAATATTTGTTTTGTAAGTCTTCCAGAATTTATTCTCTCGATATGTCCAAACCATCGTAATATTATTTTCTTAATTATGTAGTATTACACTTTTATTGTATATTATATAACTTGGTAAGTTTATTGCCATATGAAGATCTCTTCCAACCAACCAGAAAGATGTTACCAAGACATTAAGAAAATAACCGACAAAAATATTTTTTAAACATTATTCGGGAATTGAATCCACAACCCTCGGGTGGAAGACAGTCGTCTTACTAAATGGGTCACGGAGGTTGGCTTATCAACAAGGTCATGCAAGTTAATTCTACTTACTCGTATAGCATCCGATTCGATCCCTTTCCTTAATCCGGTAATTGATTTTATTCTTATTTAACAATAAATTACATTGTTATTCCACTAATTACATTAATCTACTTTAGACGTATTTCTATCTTCTATACGGAGGCTCTCTTCAGGAGAGCTGCAAAGCATTTCCGCCTGAAGAGAGCCTCGGTATAGAAGATAGAAACACGTGTAATGCAGATTATTGTAATTATTGGAATAAGAAAGTAATGTATTGTTCGATATTTTAATTTGGAGTTGAAAAAAATTAAAGCCGTAACCTGTGATAAATAAAAAAAACTTTATTTTATTTTATTCCAATAACCTTTTGCCCATTTACCTGTTTCACTCAACAAACTTCATTAATATGAGTTCGTTTTGAAGATGTTCCTTGAGTGAAACCTGTAAATTGGAAAAATATAATATTATTAACTATTTTATTTATTCAGAAAAATATTTTTTTAAATATAGAGATTCATAGAGAGCTATAGATGTCTGAGTTGCATCAATAAAAAGTTCGTCTGGTAACAATACTTGCATACGAGTACGCTAGACGTTTAGAAGTGCCAACTCATGCCATGACGGACTGTGTTGCGGTACTAGTGGTTCTTAATCCGAAAGCGCGGCCAATGGAATCGAAGACAAATTGTATCCTGGCAATATGTCCGTGACGGATATGTTGAGGGGCATCATACGAATGAATGAATATTTAAGGCTTTGACTACTATAATGTACAACTTAATTTCACAAGTGAAAGAGTACGAGTATTTATTTCAATGCAGCGAGACGTTTAAATATTTACTTTTTTTTAATGTTAACTTTAATGAATTAATGTCCAAACGGCCAAGGAGGCGCAAACTAGTCATCTATGATAAATCTGTTGATCAAGTGATGCAATTTAAATACTAAGGTGTCCACATCTTCAGCCATAATGAATTCTACAACGAAGTAATGGAACAAACAAATAATGCAGTCACAATATTTAATTATCTAACAGATGTGATGTGGAAATACAAAACATTCGAATTCATACCAGTTTGAATATAATATTATACAATACCTACGTCAAGCCGATCATGACTTATAATGTTTACACCAAAACCGATACAGCTTGAACAAGGAACCTACTTCGAACATCCAAGATGAGAATATTATGAACCCTGGTAAGAAAACCTCTCAGATATAGGTTTAGGAACGCATTCGACAGACCTGCAACGTAGAGGATATAATCGGGTGAAGGATAGGATGTGGATAGGATGGGCAGAGACAGAATCCCATGCATAGCGGCCTACAATATCCAGCAGTACATTACATGCTAAGAAGGTCTCCTTAAAGATGGAGAGATGGCTGGTGATCTACATTTACATCCAGAAGAAGAAAAATAATGTCTCGATGAGTAAGTTTCTAGATGTCGCAATTATATCAATTTGGTCTGCATACGCAATAATTTAAACTAATATTACTATTAATTTCAACCCCTGAGTCCCGAACAATGTTTCCAGATCAATATTAAAAAGTTAAAGAGTGATTATACGCATGAATTACACATATTTATGTGAATACAAGTTAAATAACCTTCTTACACAAGCACGTCTTGAAAGGCCCGGAAAAATGTTATACTAAATATTGCATTCACCCGCATTCAGTGTGGAAGAACTGAAATTATCGGGGGATGAGTAAGCAAAAACGATTCAGTCGAATTAACTTCTCACAAGACTCGCGAATCATTTCATTTCATTTAGATTCATCAAAGATTTGTTTGCGAGATCAAAGCCGGCAAATGGCAACATTTTCAGTCGATGAGTTATTTACAGGTTTATATATTTACATTCATTCGACTCAAAAGATGGGGCGGCAGATAGGGTGGGTCGCCCAATTCTACCGACATAACAATTTACCTTTTGAGTGAAAACATCGTATACTATTAATTCCGCCAGGAAGCTTACAATTGCGCCGCCTGAAAAGGCTCTTCTGCTGAAAAGGTATGATGCGGGGAAAGGAAGCGATCGGATGTAGTCGGAACCATATAATTATGTGAATGAAGGAAAATACTTTTTTTATTTAGGATATTGATTTATTTAGTATGTATGTGATGCGATTGGAATATTATAGCGCACTGTATTATGTTAGCGTTTATCTTGTGTATGGAAATGAAGTCTAAACAGTGGAAAAGATAAATAAGAGCACAAAAAATTGCCTTGCCACACAAGTGCCTTGCAAAAAAAATCTGGTATTACAATATATGATAGAATAACAGTTCGATACCACCCGCGCTGTTATGGGGGACAAAATAGTTCGCCATTCGGCGCAACGAATACTACAAGAACAAGATCTTTATTATGTGTATAAGGCCTCGTAGTGGATATATAAGAAATAATTGCCCTAAGGAACTCCTCCGGTGGCGACACACCAGAGTGTGAAAAGAATAGTAGCAACGACATATTTAAGGTCCTAAGTCACAGAAGAAGGAAAATGATATATTAAGGAATACTGTTGGTGATGGATATTTTAAGCACAATTCAGAAATTAATTTTCGGATTGTTTAACCATATTCAAATAATGAGTTTTGGAGACTTACAAAGCAAACATATACGTCTGAAATTATTAGATCAAGAAATATATAGGATGTGGAAGAATGGAATAAATTTTAACTGAGGGAAAGATAAGAAATATGAAGAAAAAGAAGAGCATGTATGACGAGATGTATGGATAGGTATGAACCATATAAAGTGTGTATGTAGATAGAAAGGCGATCTTTCCTCTCTACCTACCCCAAAGTTGACGCATCATGATACGTATACGAGTTCGATTCTCGTAGGTACCTAGATTTAAAAAAGGATTTCTGTCTGGTTTACGTGCATTTCAATAGTGCGTTTGTTCGATTGATGAGACTTATATATCATAATTGAGGTCAGACAACCATTCAAAAGAAGCTGATATTGCCTGCTGAAAGCACCACATTTCAAAAGCTTTTAGTTACTTAGACCTGAGTAAGAGTCCATTGAAAAGTACGGAGAACACGTAACAACGCAAAACTTGCATGCTTAAGTTGAGATTTAAATCCTTGTTGCAAAAAAGATCCTACATTTTGAAGAAGTAGCTTCATGTCATCTCCATTCTTACTTTGATCTCTTGAGACTAATTCCATTGATTATCCAACCAGCATCCTAGATACTGACATTGTTGGACTTGTTCTAACATTTATATCAAGAGGTACCTTTTTTTGTTATTGGCTATTATAAATTTTGCTATTAATTTTGTTTATGTCATCCACCCAGAGTGTCTTGATGCACCTAGCGTGAAATTGGTGAAGTATTATGTCAAAAGTACATATACATAACTATTATATGACTAAAAAAATTGCACTTTATACATACATACATACCCTCACGCCATTTCCCTGTCACAGATATCAGAAGGCCAAACTGTCTTTCTTATCACGAGATATTCCTTCACTTCCTTCACATACATACATCTTCTCGTACAGTTTATCCTGTTTCCCTTATTCATTACCTTTCCTTCCGAAATTTCATTCACTTGGTTCAACCATACTTTCTCGGCCCTCCTCCACCATGAGTCACACTTACGCTTGCGTTATAAATTCGTTTAACTGATTTTTCGTCGTCCATCAGCTTAACACGTCCAAACCATCTCAAATACTCTTTTGCACCCTACTTCACACGTCAGTTTTTAGCTCACTTTTATCCTTAATAATTACATTACTTATTCTGCCACAAATCGACAAACCACACAGTAGTATTATTCGTAAATATGGTCAAAATTCAGAATATTATTCGTAAATATGGTCAAAATTCGGAATAGTATTCGTAAATATGGTCAAAATTCGGAATAGTATTCGTAAATATGGTCAGAATTCAGAATATTATTCGTAAATATGGTCATGCGACTGAAATAAAAATATTATACGCTCATAAAAATGTGTTTTCTTCTTTGTTGAATATATACGTAAGGTACTCGTACATACACATATATATCCGGTAATAAAATGAAATGATTTCGTTTTAACAATTTCACAAGCAACCCGCTTTGAATGTGAACATCAACCCACCTTTATACAAGAATATAAGCATTCTCATAATACCGAGTCACATTCAAAAGCATCGCCCGCACAAAATGTGTATCAAGAAGAGGGATAGAATATTCAAAGCTTAATATTGGACCGCGAGGGGTGAGAGAGGGACGCAAGAGGGCACACATCGAGAAGTGAGAAAGATGTATCTAGAAGTGAAATAGTCTGCAGGCTGAACACATCATCATTAACGTGGAGGGGTTGACGGGAGGCAGTGGGGGGAAAGGGGGGGCTGGACCAGGTGTGAAAACTCCCACACTTCACGGGGTGTGTGGGGATGGGGGTGTTACATATTCTCCTATAAATATCCCAACACATATGTAGCGTTAACGCTTTCCGTTGCCCACACTTATAAGGGGAAGTGAACTGAAAAATTAGGTTTATGAATAAATAAAAGTGTCACCGCTGTGTGGGTGGGTGGGGGTGGTGGTGTTGCAAGTGGCCGGCGGCTCGGGTGGAAGTGGGTAGGGGATGGGTGGAGATTTCTTGTGAGAGCAAAGCGATGTCTCAAGACCCGCCCCTGGCAACTCTTTTTAACTTTGTCTCGGGAAATTAGGCGAGAGCTTCCATTAAAAGCATTGATTGAAGACTTTGCGATTTTTCAAAGGGTTTAAATAGTTTTATTTGATCATTTTCCATCCCTACCGAGCGCAAAAGTATTTTTGTTTTTGAAATCCCGAAGGAGAAAATATTTGAATTCTCAAATCTTATGCATATAAAAATAATTAATATTTTTATTTTCCTGTATTCTTTACAAAACGTTTTTTAACCTTGATGTTTCTATGCAATGCATCTAGAATGTAAGCAGGGTATTCAAAACAAACTAACTTCAATTGTTACATCTAGTCAAAATTGATCGATCTAATAGTTTGTTTAAATATTATATTCAAATATTAAAAAGATAATACCTACATATTAAAAGAGAAAAGTTGTTGATACCCTTAAACCTTAAAAACAGTTAGACCCATTTTCATCCGGTTAATTCAGAATATTGAAATAATATAACCTTTCATGAATTCATCTGAAAACTGAATAGTGAAATATAGTTCGAGTTGAAAAAAATCGTGTGCTTCGAACATAAATATGTTCTTGGGAAAATATGTTTTACTACAAAGCAGATTCTCTTCAAGCCATTCTGACTTAACATAAGATACGAGTCCACATTGACAATAGTAGTTTGACAATAATTTCTTTAAATGTACCTGAAAGATCAAATACTCGTACCTTAAATAGCAAAATTGTTTAGACATTTTAATTTTCAAAATGTAAAAATAATCTCAATGAATAAAAATACTCCGCCTTCTGCAAATACCTCCGAAAGATCAAATGCGCATATCTTTAGTTGCAAAATTGTTTTTACGTTTTCATTTTCAAAATAAAAAATACTGCCAATGAGTTAGTTACCTTTTGACCTGAGATATATGCCGATTTTTTAGAAAACATATTCAAAATGGTTATGAATTGTTTTAGTATAAAAGTATAAATTTTATGAATTATGATCGACATTTTTTAAGCATATTTTATGTATCTCTGTTATCAAAAATGTATTTTCTACGATATTTAAAACAATACGACAATGTCACACCTTTTCTTTACGAAACTTAAATGGCTTAGTATAAGAAATCGGTGTAAAATACGAGTACATACATATATTATCATTTCTGTATAACGTTCTTAACCATCTCTCCATCCCTTATATAACGTCAAAAATATTCAGCACCTCTCCAATCGTGCATTCACTCTCCGCTCAAGCGAAGATTGCCTATTAGCGTTTCCTGTTCACCTTTTTAAATTTTTCATGTCATCCTTGACTATCCACGGTGTTAGGTTCTGGAACCTGGTTAACTAAAACTTGTCGTAGTTGCTGGATTTCGTAGCCGAGGATCCCCTCGCCATTTCAAATTCAATTATGTTGAAAAGTGAATCTATTCCGTAAAGTTTGTGTTTTTTTTCCTTTCTCCTATTTAAATAAGTGAGCCGTTGCACACCAGCAAACTCACTGTCTGTACTTGATGAGATGGCCCACTGAAGTAACACGATCAGAGCACACTGGCATAGATAAACTTAAACTCCCGAAAATTAGGCGGGAAAATGTAAATGTCATTAGAAGAAAAAGTCACAGGGCGGGGTTTTAACTGGCGACCTCTCGCACGAAAGTCTAGTGCATTACCGCGTAGTTATGCACCTCTAACTAAAACTTCGCTTCTAACGAAGACTCGTTTCGTCCTTGAAAAATCATTATATTTGCCTTCAGCAAGGTAGCGTAGTTCATGGTTCCTCCACAACCCTTCTTCCTAATACCCCCTCCTATCCACTAGCCGCAAAGGTTTTTTTTAATCTGTTATAATTAAATCGTCAAATGATTCCTAGTCTTCTTTACATCTTAAAACTCTGTCTTTTGTCATTTGATTTTATTTATAAAAAGAGCTCTAGCATCTTCAGACCTGAATTAATTCTAAAGTTTAAAAAAATATTCTAGCTTGTGAGTGTATTATTTACACTACATGCAACATTATGTTGTATTAGCTCAGATAGATGGTGTCCAAAACGTTCAAAGTCGATAATACAGTATCCTACACTTCATTTGATATCATTCGGAAACAGAAATATACTACAAAGTTGATTACAAAGTGCATATGAACTCTGTGTCACTTATAATGGACGCCAAGCTTGAAGAAATTAATGTCCTTATTTCACCCAACAATGGATACAAAATCGTTAAAAATATCTGATTGGCTGGGAGTAATAACTCTTTGACAAGTGTAGATAATAGAAATAGAACGATCTCTACGGCTTAGTTAGTAAGACACTTGGTTTCCAGTCCGGGAGTTGCGAGTGATCTGGGTGCAGTTACCTTTGGCTCCCAGATTTTTTTTTAAATGATTCCAATCTGTTATTCACTTAAGGATTATTTAACATCTTAATGGTTGGTTGGAAGAGATCGCCACATGGCAATTAGCCCACCAGCCTGTGCTGCATACAACGAAATTGTAATACAATAGTATTATCTTCTAGATAACAAAGAGAATTAAACATGTTGCAGATATTATATGTGCACAGAGATTCATAAATATTTTTATCTGAACTGTTACATAACATACTTGACTGTCGTATTAAATCAAGGATATTTTTGTCCAAAAAACATTGTCCAATTTCAAAATTAAATCATAAGCACTCGATTTTTTTTGCCCATCACATTTATCTTTTCTTTCACATTGCCGAACAAACACATCGTATTTTGGGCAAAAATTGCTATGGGTAGTTTCCAGCAGTCACGTCCACACTAAGCGGCTTAGTGATGGCTCACACGAGCATATTACACGGCCTCCTCTACTTCTACGTGTCCTGTACCTTTCCTCATCTGATGGATACGCATACACAAAAGCTCCACGGCTTTGTATCGATTGGCAGTGTTTAGAAATACAAACTGTTTTTTTTAAACTCGCACATGGTAGGATTTTCGAGAAAATAAAAAAAAATTGTCTGACTCAAAATTTGTTTCGCAATAGAGTTGAGTAATGTTAATTTTCACTGTAAAGTTTTTTTATAATTATAATATACTATAATAACAACGTGGAAACGGCTGAAAGGAGCCGAATAAATGCTGTGGAAATGCCTGCACTGAGAAGAATACATAGGGTGACAGTTTATGACAGAATACGGAATAAAGTGATTAGGGATGAATGTGAACTTAAGGCTGATGTGTTGAGGAAGATGAAGAGTAACACTCTGAGGTGATTTGGGCATGTAGAACGGTTGAATGAAGAAAGAGTAACAAAAAAAAATTATATAAAGAAGGCGTAGTAGAGAAAGACCTAGGAAGGTATGTTTGGATAAAGTGAATGATATTTTGAAAAAAGGAATATAAATTCAAAGAAATCGTAGAAATTGTATGAGAAGGTGCATGGATGTGGAAAAAGCGAAGAATGTGTGTCAAAATAGAAAAGTTTGGCGATCAGTCCTCTCTATTTATTCCGACAAGGAAATGTTGTAATGGTATACACATATGTAAACGTAAACACATTTGAAACTTCGAATCACAGTTATCTAAGAGTAAAAAAATAGTAATAAAATACCAACAGATCAAGAATAATTTAACTCAGCTTGCAATAAACTTATTAATGACTAAAATTATAATTTTTTAGTTCAATACAGTTTAAATTAAAACCCTTATTAAAGGCTGTCCTCTTTTGTTTTGAAACAAAAATATTAAGTTTTTGTCGATTAAAGAACCGTAAGGAAATCATAGACACTATTTTGTTTTCAATAACAATTTATGGCATGGAAATATAATTCTTCTTGCCAGATTCGTGTTTTTCTCCTATTACGGAGGGTTTATTTTTTTCCGTAGAATGGTGACGAGCCCTCTCGGTGAGAAAAACCACATTTCCACAACAACTTCAGAAGTCCTTGCCCATCGCACCAGATAACTTATTTCTATTGTAACAATAACACTATCCAGGGAGGAGACACAGGCGGTACCTCTATGAAAACAAAAGTCAACAACCCAACACGATAAAAACAATCTTCAAAGCTCTACGCAAAACGTAAAAATAATTCATATGTATTTATAAGTGTTAAAATTACAAACATTATTTTTGCTATATTTTAATTATGACTAGTATGCCGAGGAACGCGCTTAAGAGTGAAATGTAAGAAAACAGCAAAAAAATTGACGGAAAGGTCCAAATTGCACCAATGGAAAATCAGAGGTAGAATGGAAAAATAAAACTCAAATCCATATAATAAAAACCGAAAATAACAATAAAGTTTTATATTAAAATAAGCATTTGTAAGCTAAATAATCATAACTACATAAATTTAGATAGATCGACGCCGTATTAAAACCGAAATAACAATTTCCCTATCCAACAGTTGATTCTCCCAAATAAAGTTATTGAACATGTTCCAACAGTCAGTCCAAATATTATCAATTATAAGAAACAGGACAAAAATATTATCACTAATAAGAAACAGGACAAAACCACGTCACGTGATAAATGTTGTGTTTCATTCACTGATTATGAAGGGAAGATCTGTTTATCGTTTGTTTCTGAGAGTCTTGTGCCTTTCTCGCCTGATAAACACGCATGAAGCTATATATTATACAAAGGGTACTACCCAAGCTTTGTTCATATTGATTGATAGAGGCTATAAGCCCGGACCGGTTTTCTTTATTAATATTCCAAATAGATTTATAGGCAAATAGTTTTGTTTTCTTCTTGGCCTATAAATATAACAAAAATGTCTGGCAGATGTATTGTTTGGTTTATTGATATCTGTGTATTTTTTAGAATTTCTTTAAACTACAATTGTAGTTTAAATCTCGTTGAGAAACTATGGTAAATATCAATCAATCTCTATTTCGATTAAAATACAGTTAATTTTTTTACATTTACTGAGAAATACTGGATCAATAGTTTTTTTCTTTATTTTCAGAAATCAGAAAGTGATAATTTCATTCTACCCTCGATCAATATATATTTATATAATATTAATTACTAATAATAGCCCGTCAGTAATGAAGTGAATAAAAAAATATAAATTTTAGGAGAATCAAGCATTCACACTCATTATAAACTGCTTTCTCATTAATATTTATATTGCAGTTAAATCATCTCTTCTTAATAAATACATTATTTGATATTGTTATTTTACCATATGTATTTTTCTTCCGTTAATAATGGCCGTTAACTCCTAAATATGCATTGTTTTTTTTTCAATAAGAATTTATAACATGAATATATAAACCTTTTTACCAGATTCGTATATTTCTCCCATAACAGATAAGAGTTCACTTCTTTCTTTGGAATGGAGGAGAGCCCTTTCGGCGGGAAAAACAACCTTACCACGATATCTTCAAAAAACCTTACCCATCGCGCCAAATAACTTATTCCTGCTTTAACAAGTACACCGCCCAGTCATAAGACATAGATGACACCTCTAAGAAAACAAAAATCAACCACCTAACACGAAAAAAATAATCTTGAAAACGTCAACACTGTCCACCGATAAGCACCCCGCCACTCTTTATATTATATTAACCACACCGAAAACGGAGAGTTGTCAAATAATAATAGAAAAATAAATATGTTCTAAAGCATGTTTTGAATTTAGAATTGCTTGCATTACTAATTAACAATTAAATGAAATATCGTAATCATCAATGAAATGACATTCAGAAACTCAAAAATATACGACTACGTCAATGAAAAATGCAAAAGTTCTATATTCAAATTTTCAATATAACAGCTGTCACTTCTCGATTATTTTTAGGCTTTGGTTGCTACAGTTTTTGTGCTGACGCATAAAAGGGGAAAATAGTTTATTTTAATAAACTTCTAATTAATCAAATTAAACTATGATTACTTAAACTGAAATGAACATAATTCAATAATTGAATTTTAAGTGAAAATCAATTAAAATATGTTTAATTTAAGAAGGACTTGTATTTGGATTTGGGAGATTGGTTTATTCCATTTTATCATAATAATGTTTTTTAAATTTAATTAACTTTATTTTCGTACGCCGTAAGTGTACTGAATCTTTAAATATATTTTATATTTTATTAAGTTAATAAAATATCAAAAATAATGCTTTGTAAAAAAGTTTGTAATGTTTTGTAAAATACACTTAAGTATTGTATATTTTCCAATAAATAAAGACGTCGGATTTTATTCGCTAATCTGAAATAAGCATAGCTTGCAGCGAAGACTATAGACTGGAATATTTGGGGAGTGTTTAATACTATATCTACAATATATGAAAATGAATATACAAATATACCATCCAGCCGTTTCTCTTTTTAGATATGTAGAAAACACGGAGCTTTACTTTTCAATCAAGATAGATTCACTTCCTCAACAGCCATATATATTTTCATTCAACTCACATTTACTGACTTATTTAAAATAACTCAATTCTCATCAACTCACAGTTACCTTAATTTAAGTTGCATTCAACTGATCCAACTGTGGCGGTCGCCCACTCGGAACACTGTTGGCGTTCATACATACGGTCAATGACCGATGAAACGACCTTCGCATTCCTCGACAATCTAAATAAACAAGTCCGAAGTTCACACGCCGGCCATTTAACCCATAGCCGAGCGGACCGCATTCCATACTACGCACCACGCTTGTCTCGCCAGTTCCGTGTTTGAATGATACTTACATACAACAATTAATCGTTTTGCATTCGCAGAAACGAGACGTAGGCATATCGCGAGCGCATTCCCGCGCACATTCTAAAAAGGTATAAATACCTAGGTTACTAATAAAATTGAACTCTCTTTCCGCATTGCGATCTAACGTGTTTTATTATTTATCAATAAATCATCCTCATCATATCTTCCCATTAGGACCGAGCTCCTAAACAACCAAACTCTCCTTAGTCTTCCTCCCACCACTCAATTTCAAGCTGTAGATTGTTTTATTATCCTTTCATCACTCATTCTTTCTGCATTCTCAAAAGATTTCAAATTGCTCCTTTTCATTCTGCTTATTGTATCTCATTTATTTTCAAATACATATATGTTTCTGTATTTCGTAATACATCTCAATGCCATACATTGTACTTGTGCTCACATTTCTCTATAACGTTTATTTAATAACGTTTAACTTTATTTTAATGCCCACATTTCACTTTCATTCTTTAAGTTGGGATTAATTAACTGCTAATTGAATAAAAAAATGTACTAATATATCACAAAAGGATTCAATATATTTAATGAATATAATTCTTTGATTTTGTTTATTGTAGGAACATTATTACGGAATTAGAATTATTACTTACATTAAATCGATTCAAACTATTTTCAGTGCTTAAAACTAATTTCAGGTTCTCAATTTGCATTGATGAACTTTGTGAACTAACTAGTAAGACGTTTGACTATCACCCGAAGGTTTCGGGATCGATTTCCGATGGTACAATACTCGCGCGCTAGACGAGTGCGTTTATTGTAACCTCTTAATACGCGGTAGTATTTCCATGCACGTCCGATGACGAACCGCGAATTCCAAACCTACTCCAGAGGTTATAAATCCAAGGTTCGATTAATACGACCGGAGACAGTTTTATATCTAAGTCATGCTCTTCAACATGTCCGTACCGGCAATTCAGGTGTGTTAATGGAGCACCGTACGAATAAATAAACTTTACATTAATTACAGTTTAATTATAAAAAAAATCTACTTGTTTATCCATAACTATTACACATTGATTTGTAATTTGATAATAATTTTCAATAAAACAATACAAAAAATCTCATAAAAATAAAACAATATAAAAGGATAAGATATTTTTATAATTAAAAATATCCACTTTTTCAACATTTATTTTACTTTGAAATTATTTTCCAAAGTTATAATCTTTGAGAGCATTTTCTTATTTACCCTTAGGATGTGCCAGAAACTTGCCAGTCCCAAGCACTCCCTCTTCTCAGCCTCCTCAACACCACGTCCGCCCTCTCCTCCCCTCGCCACGGAGAGGTCTGACAGTAACAAGTTGAAATGTCTTTAGGCTCGTATAGAAAACACTCGGCCAAGTCGGCAAAATTAATTTAGACTCTCGCACCCCCGCGGAAGGGTAACACGATAAAAAGATAATTGAAAAGTTTAATACTCTGTTGTAAGGCTAAAAACAAATAGGGGTTGACATCAGATTGGCTCAAACAAAAGTATTTTCATACGGACGTACCCGCTTCGGTATAGGGTGGTTAGATCGATGAATGGTGAATTTATTTGTTGAAAATAAAATAAGTTTTTTTGGTCAGAATGATAAAATATTTATACGTAAACCATCAAATAGAAGAATAACTAAAAAATCGGCATGAGATAAACTAATCAAAAAATATAAATCATAAATAGAAGAGTCCACGTCTAATAAAAAATCACAATATTCAGGAATAAATAGGTTTTTATAAGATAAAGAGAAAACCTATTTTATATGTGTATATTTATTTTCACATCATGATCCTTTTAAATCTACTATATTGCGTGATTTATTTTGACAAAATTAAAAAAATTGTATCGCCCTGCATGATGATTAACACACGTAATTTACTCTATGTGTCTTAAAATCGCTCAACCATGTTAGCAGTTAACCTTATTGTCTAGCTCGATACAGTTTTTTTTTCCTGATGAGTTACGTCTTGGACATTTCTATTGGGAAAAGGTTTTGAGAATTTAGAGAATAATCAAAATATTGTAACATTGTTGTTTAATCTGGGGTTAAGCCCTTTTGAAATTATGGAATATAAACAAAGACGCACAACAGCTGCGACCAAAACAAGTCCGGTACGAATTTCTCAGTCCTTACTTTTGACTTCATCGTAAGGACTTCAATTTGTCCGTCAATATATTGCTACTTTGTCCTATCGTCACAACAAGTGTCACATTTTAATAGACGGCGCCTTTAGGCAGTTTGCAATTTGCACCACTCCATACCCTACCCTCAATACGTAATTTAAAAAAATCTTACCTTTTCAGTTTCGGATAATGACCTTGGATGATGATGTATTTAGCGCCACACAACAAACCACTGCAGTTTACGTCTTGCTTTCTACCTCGCAAATGTATCTACGATCCCATTGAAATACATATTCAATGTTATGTCTGACAAAAATGTTATGACCTACATATGGATAATCCTAGGTTATGGTTTGCAGGTAACCATCTCGCGGTTACTTGCTGATTTTGTGCACTGGCACATGGAGTTACATTTTTTTTAGGTTTTAGTGTTTATTTAAAACATTTATATTATCTATTTATGAGTCTTTAGGCACCCCTGCCTAGGTTTGCATATTAGCGAACGCGGCTCTGGCCACAACATACTCGTAGCTGTAATCCATTTTTGACTACTCTTTGCCTTGATTTATAAAAAATATATACAGGCTAAAAATATTTGTCAACAACATATGTATGCTCTGGTCACGGGCCCGAAGGAGACTTAACTTCGCTTTCCAGTGGTTTACGTGCACTAATAAAATTTGTGTAGTGGCAATGTATGAACGACATCAGAAATTAATGGATAATATGAATGTTTTATTGAGAGAATGAATGACGAAAGAATGACTAAGCGTGTACACAAAACAATAGTAACAGGTGCATGTAGAAGAGATAGATCAATGAAATCTTCGCCGAATCAAGTGGACTATATTTTGAAAGTAGTAAAGTATTATAAAAAGTTTGAATAATAGAATATCATGCATGACCAGATATATGAACGTATATGAAGTGAATGTTGTGTGCTTGGATAGAAAAGTTGAGGTATATTTTCTCTGGCTACCGCAAGGGACACGGCGTGATGATATGTATATATGTTTGTTAAGGTATCTTTAACAACTACATTATAGTCTTCAATTTATTATCATATTAGATTCGAGTAATTCATAATTCAGAATTTACACTAAATACTAAATCTTAACTCTTTTTTATTGAATAAATTAGTATTTAAAATTAAATTTCGTACAAAATCATGGTTCATTTAACTCATTTTAAAGTTTAGAACATATGAGGTTCAACTATGAATACAAATCACGAAATTTTATGTTTAAAAATTAGTATATAGGCCGGGCTATGAATTAGGACTATTATGTACCAAACGTAACCTATAATAAATTAACGTTCAATTTTAAAGAAAATAGCAAATAACGATACAAAAAAAACTAATAACATTTAGAATACTACTCCGGGTCGTACCTTATTGGGAGTTTATCATAGTTAAGACATCATTAAGCTAAGCGTACACTTTTTAATTATCAAAAATCACTCCTTTACCTATTTAATTCTGCTAATGAGCCGTCCTATAAAGGTTTATTTTTAGAAATTATCGTTTCTACTTTGATCAATATTTTTTTAAACGCTAAAGAAGTTTTAGCTTTTGAACGTTTTTTTAAAAATAAAATTGCAAAACCTTACTTTCTGATAATAATTTGTAATCACTCTATAGACGACAGAAACAGAGCTTTCTGTCTACAGAATTTTCCCGCTCAATTTAACAGTGGCGTGGAAGTAATTTTCCAAAGGTCTTTTTTAGATTTTTTATTTTATCGTCAGTCTACTCAATTTGAATAAAAAGAAGAGCTTTTCTGCATCAAGCTTTTAGTCTGCAGAGATGTTAAGCACATTGTATAGGTAGTATAGGAAAAAGGTAACGCTATATATTGCCTACAATGGAAAGTGCAATATTCTACACTCCTGTTATTTTAAGAGAGTTAATTTTACATATTTTGAAGACGTTTAAGATAAACTTATATTTTATTAAATTTGAACTGTTATATTCAATAACAAAATTAATTAAATTAAATTTTAAAAAATCCATGTCATTTTTTCTATTCGTGAAGTATTAGTAGTGTTTCTATTCATGTAGTACCCTTCAATACATCCGAATTTACGATTCGGACAAAATCCTTCAATCCCATTCGTTAGTAGGCACACACATTGCAGTGCATCATTGCATGTATTGGCAATTACTACCCAATGCGTGAAAAGGTAACAACACTAGCACACTTCTAGCTTCAGTAAATATTGTCACCAATCCTGGGTGCTTTGTCACTTTTTATCGAAATGGGATAATTTTTATTTATTTCTTTTCGTGTACCAACTGAAATCAAACCTGAAACCCCCGAGTGGAAGTCAAGCGTTTCAAGACCAATACATTTCTCTCATAAAGTGATAAATATGCCACCTCGGTTTGAAAATCATCTCGTAACAGTTCTCAAAATTAAAAGAAGTATAAAGCTACAATATAAGTAATAACGATAGATATAGTCCTTGGCCTGGCCATATTATGCATGTGCTAGATTCGGGGCGTGGCGTCTACTGAACTGTTATTTTGTATCTTTCCACCACGCCTCTATATCCTTTTAATTTTGGTGACAGCTCCGTGATAAATTTCAAAATGATATACAATTTTTGTTATTGAGTAGTTTTTATCAATTTCGTTTCAAAATAAGAAAAATATCATTTTAATAATTGAATTTACAATTTTTTTGATATAGCTTTTTTCTAAACAGAAAATATTTTTTTCAAAATATGAACTTCTTCCTAGTGTCATGTCAGGTGTCCCCAACGTTGACTATCACCTGAGAGTAAGCATCTTTGTCCCCAGCAGCTCGAAAAAGATCACCAACGCTCCTTATACCAGTCCAATCACGTATATTGCGGAGCCAGGAGATTTGCCTTAAAATATGAACATTAGTCGAAATTAAGAGAGCGTAAGCTGGTATTTGAGAATGATGTTTTTTTACTAAGTATTTTATTAAATTGAATATCACTCAGCAGGGATTGATAAATTGAGTGGTATTGTAATTAATCTTTACTAGAGACTCGAGCACTTTTTTAGCATTCTTAAATATATTTTGATGAATGTATGAAGAAAGGTTTGGATGGGCTGTAAATTTATTTAAATTGATACAGTACGCTAAGGGCTGACTCACATGGTGCATACTCATAACTAGGTTTCATAACTTATTATATCAAGTTATAAAAAAATTCGCCGAAGGGATTAAATAATAATATAATCGGTAAAATGTATGAACATATTTTTTCATACACTAAAAATATAGTTTATTAAGGTCTCGAGTCTAGTTTATCAGGGCATAAATCCAAATACATATAATTTGAAAGTCTCACACAGAATTTAAAAAAAATAGTAACAAAACAAATGTACACATACAGTGCAAATGTGAGTGAAAGGCGAGAAGAATATTTTGAAACAAGGAAATGTAGAAAGGCGAGAAATCGTAGGAGTTGTATGAGAAGGTAAATGAATGTGTAAGAAGCAAAGGAAATGTTAGACGTATGTCTTTCAACTCAGGAATTGTTGGTTCGATTCGTTGGAAGATATTACCACATAGCAATAAATCCGCCAGGTTCTATTACAATATTAATAACAAAAAAGTTATGCTTCAAACGTGAGTAACATGATGGTAATTGTTTTGAAATGATTTATAAAATATTGTCTATCAAAGGAAATTTTAGCCAAACTTTTAGTTTAACTTCCCTAGTAATTTTTTTTTAGATTTTAGTATTAATTCCACACACAGCGTATGAATATTAGGAAACCATTTTGTATCCAACAAATAGTTTTTAAAATAGAACTATTTGCCTGAGATCTTGTTGATATTGAGTTATAAAGGGAACGAATTTTTAACTAAAGATTCAAAATCAATCACCGAATTATAACTATAAAATTTTAACTACAGTACTTAATTGACATCACTACATTTCGTATTATTTTTTTTTTCTCAAAGCATGCTACTGATATGATTTCCAATAACAATTTATATTATTGATCATCTTACCTCAGTTTTATAGCTAAATACTTTTGGTTATCTACCAGAAAATCTTAGATCTAGTGTATTAATCGAATATTCAAACCCAGTTTTCTACATCACTATCAAATCTTTGGCTATGTGATTACAACAATTTTCGATTTTTGTTAGAGCTTTTAATAACAAAAATATCCAAAGCTCCTTTTGGGTGATATTTCTGTATTTCAAAAAACGCGATGACTCAATCCAACACTGGTAATAAGGTTTTTTAAGACGAATATTTTTTAATATTATATTTTAACCGCTTAAATGTCTTATCTTTAAAAATCCACAGTAAAGACCCAACAAAATTTCAATGATACGGCTAAGCTATCATAAGTCAAAATTACACATTGTGTTTATAACAGCGCATTTTGTCGTGGCCTAGATAGTATGTCGCCTGGCTTCCAGTTTGCAGGATGCGGGTTCGATTCCCGTTAGTAATGATAATTATAATAGAAGTATTTATAAAGCGCCGTTTACAGAGCAGACATACTCAAGAGGATCTTACTCGAGATTCTGTCGTATTATTATTGACAAATAAAAAATATTACAAATATATGCATATAAGTTGAATGTAAGAACAGGAAGGTGATGGCTGCGACCATTATATCAGGTATTCCCTTGCATATGCATATGTTCAGAAAACCATATTTGGTAAAAAAAAAAAGGCTTACCAAAGAAATAAAAATAAACTTACCAAAGAAAGATGAAATACATTTTAATACTTTCGATGTGTGATAGTAACACATTTGATTTTAGGTATAGTGTATCTATTTAGTATTCATATAAAATCATAAATTTTTGATAAGACATCCCAAAAAGGGGTATCTTCAAGTGCTTTAGGAAACACTTGAAAGCAAACTCTTTTTGTACATTTTTTTTGGTACCCGATTTTTTAAAAATAGGTTTCAGTCTGGTCTTTAGTGCAAGCTTCTTAATCCTTTTTCTAGTGGGTCGAAAGAGATTACTACATGACAAATAAGCTCGCTAGGTTATACTGTGTACAATGAAAATGTAAATATAGTTGACTAGCAAATTTATATTATTAGTTTAAATTGATCATAGCAGTTACCTGCCTTAGATGTTTTAATTAGTGACTGATTTACTAAAAAAATGAGCAATAAGAAGCTTTTTATTCAGACAAAATTATTAGAGAGTATTTTTTGAACTTACACATAGATACTGAATACTAAAATTAGTTTTGATACGAACAATCATGGAAAAAATGTTCCGAATGGATCAAATAAGGAGAAAAAAAATATATTAAAAGTAATGTCCTCTTTTCGAACTCAATTTTTTGTGAAAAAAAATTAATAAAAGTCGCTCAGTTCATAGTCGATTTAATGGTTTATCCCAGTGCCTTCTCTGTCTTTCAGAACAAAAGATACATTTCAGAGTCGCTGGGATATGTTTGCATATCGTTATTGAACCTGGCTGATTGGCTCTGCGTCCCGTTCAATCTGAACTCCAGTCTGGGCAAGGAGAATTTACGGGAAATTGCTTAGTAAATTCCATCATCCTGTAGGAAACGTGGAGTGAAAAGTTCCTTTAGCCTTAGAAGTGATCATAACTTTGCTATAAAATGCCTGTGTGCTGAATGATCAAATGCGTCATAGCCGCTTGAGCCTAGGGGCACGTACCGTTTGGTCAACATCGCTAACTTCCTCACGAAGTGATCTTTGACGAGCTTATGTATTGTACGTCCTGTGATATTCTGTTGTCCTATTGATTTCTAAAATTAACTGGATTTTGAGATAGAACATTTAATTAAATCTTCTGTGTATTATGTTGTCCGAAAAATAGTTTCGTATTTCTCGAATATATATCGTCATGATACGATTTTCGTAGCTAATTTCGTACCAAACGTGATGAATGTATATTATCATAAAAAATAATTATTTATCACATTTTTCGGCTATTATTTATTCAAATTTCTTTCCGGTTTTTAGTGTAATTTTGAAGATGGAATAATAGAAGTCGTTTTTTCGGAGCTTGATGCTTTTTACTGTCGCAAAGGAAGACATGGGACAAAAATATAAAAAAACATGTGCAGTGTATGGTGACGATACAGTAAGCGATCAAATTAGGTTTAAAAAAGACACTCGAAAACGGTGTCTGCTCTAGAAGGCCGATTACCGTTTATGACAACCAGAACTCGACGACTCAAGATATTGCTGAAATGCTAAAATAACCAGAGTTCTACGATACAAGAGATTGCCGAAATACTAAAAATATCAAAAACCACTTTTATGACTAAGAATTTTACTTAAAAATAGGAAATTTGTTTCCGGACAACCTAATTCACGGGTATATAGGCATGTCATAATTATATTTTGTAGAATACGTGTTTTGAAACGGAATTATCGTCACATTTAGTTATCTTGATAAACGCACCTACGTCTCGATCAATCGAGAATTAGCATTTACCAAATTTTTTTTGACAACATACAGGAAAAGGATTCTAACATTATTTGTGGCTGTTTTCAGAAAGAACCAAAATCTGTCTTGTTAAATCTCTAGTAATCTCCATAACACAGTATAGAATGGAAACATAGACAATAGGAAAGAAGAAAATAAACATGATAGATGCCTTCAAAATATAGTACTGGAGTCAGATTTTCCAATCACAAAGCGTCGATGGTACCATAATAAAAAAACTAGAGATTAGCGAAAGATTTCTAGTAATAAACATGAAAAGAATTCTAACATGATTTCGGTACGTTACCAGAAAGAACATGCTGATCACAAGGACAGTTGAAAGAAAATGGGCAAGAGGAAGATCTCCTACAAGATGAAAACACCAAATAAAAAAATTACAAGATCCTCTTTTAAAAATGCATTCAACATAGACCAGGATCGAAAAGGATGGAGACACGTGGTGCTCTACTTTTAGAAATAACCGAGAAACATGACTCTCAGCATTGAACGCACGACGAAGAAGAATTATCTCTTTTCTAAACAGTGAACCCCGAAAATAGTTATACGAGTATTTAGAGGATCAATATACATTTTTGTATAACATTTTTGTCATTATTTTGTTGTTTAATCATTTATTGAATGGTACTGCTGCATTTTTAATGGTAATGGTACGGGTGATGTAGTCGTACTACCATTAGATACGTCCTAGCCATGTTTGAAGAACATGTCTAGGACGCAATATTGGGAAAAAATAAAAAAGGCATGGTAAAATAAAAAAAATAAGAAACCTAAGAATGATCTATAAATGAATTAGTGTCCCATTATTTCATATAATACATTCATTCGTACGGAATTCCGTACATCCGTATGGCACCATATATCTACAATATATTGATGATGGTTACATGGTTTTCGGCACCTTCGGTTCTCCGTACATTCGTATGGCTCAACATATCTATATTGATGATGCGTACATAGTTTTCGACACCTTCGGTACTCCATACATCCGTATGGCACAACATATCTATTATATAATAATATATCGATGATGTGTACATGGTATTCGGCACTCCGTACATTCGTATGACTGCATTGATGACGTACATAGTTTTCGGCACCTTTGATACCCCGTACATCCGTATGCACAACATATCTATAATAAATTGATGATGCGTACATATAGTAGTCTTCGGCACTCCGTACATTCGTGTGGTACAGCATATCAACATTGATGATGCGCACATGGTCTTCTACACCGCATCAAACTTTCGAGCTTTAGAAACAACTGGAATAGGCCCCAACTAACTCTCCACCAAGAGGTAACAGTAACCTCGCTGAGAATTTGTTGCTTGAACCAGATTGTTGCTTTTTTTATTAATTCTTTGAGTTCCATTCGGTGTTCGAATTCCCGAATATAAGACAAGCATCTTGTCAATAGAGATACTACAGCGATATTTCTTTACCCTTCATAGTTAATCTTTATACATTTCGATTGTTTTTTTTTCTTTCGTATGGTTCTCTTAAATACATCCGATTTAGGGATTCAATATTGTCATCAGCCCCAGTAATCGGCCCTTTGGGTTTAGAGTCACTGGAGTAGTCACGAAACTTATGGTTCGTCATTGCACGTATTACCATCAATGTCGCACTTGAAGAAATAACGACACTCGCACACATGCGACTATTGTTTCTAAATGTACTATTTTATCAGACTGGGTCCAATTTTTACCATTCTTATTATTTTTTAGGTATCATCGAGAATCGTCTCCAAAACTTCCGAATGGAAATGAAACGTCTTACAAACTATTGTAGGTCACGATGGTCGTCGGTTATTTTGAAGTTATTTTATAAAATTGAATTTTTATAATATTAATATTATTATTGAGTTGTTTTTAAAAAAATAGCACTTGAAGACACCATTTTATCTTAGAAAACAGATCAATTTTTGAAGCTCATTGCAATCCCCAACATCCTGTTAAGGTGTAACTGTGTTCAAATGCTGAATATACTCGTACGTGTTTTTCGCAAAACACATGGTTATTTGAGTTAATTCGCTCATCAACGATGTAAATGTATGCCTGATATTTATATTCCTGATATTTATATGTCTGATTTTTATATTCCATTTTATATTCCAGCCGTCTAAATCGTGTTGTTATTTCTTACTATGTAAAAGTTTGACTCGTAGAAAAAGACAAAATTATATTTACGGTATCGCAAGACTGAACGAAAATCACCACTTTGCATTATTTTCAAGAAAATTTAAAGGAGTTAAATTTTAGGTTTAAGAATATAATTTTGAATTGAATCGAAAATTCGTCTCAATATTAATCAGTTTTGGATTCAATTTCCATTGGTACTATAAGAAAATGTTCTATTATTTATCCACAACTGACTGACTAGTCGAAAGAAACTGTCATAACAATGAGACCGTCTTACAACTAAACAGTAATATAAATATGTTACAACCCGAAATATTTTTTCTTAGCAAGTATTTATTTGTGTCATTTATTTGTGTAATATATTTTATATTAAATAAATTAATAATAAAAATGTTTTAATTAAGCTCTTTCGAATTGAGAAGTTGAAACCAGCCCCAAAATCTTACCCCTTCCTGAGATAAAAGTTGGTTAGGAAAGTAATGTGACAAGTACCAACCCGTACCTAAGTAAGTGCCTCTCAGTGCGGGAAGCGTCTAACTTACTACAACTTTAACGAACCAACTTTCAGTTAGACATTCATGTATCTGGCTCCTGCGCCGAATACTACTCGTACATTAAATTAGACTATATATAAAATGTGGTACAGTGCATTCGTTGGGAACAACACACAATATGTACACAGTGCATTCGTTGGGAACAATTTTCAATTACAAAACGTAATTTAATTTTTATTTTAAGTATACCTCTGCGACAATTTTTATTTCTGTTTTTTATACTCATAAATATTTTTACGTTTTTATTGGTAGTTCTGGTATAGATGTTTTTCACTTTTGTTGTTGATTTTTAGTATTATTGTGTTTTAGAGGTTGATTCCTGTTTTTATTTGAGTTTAATTTTTTTTTTTGTATAATTTTGGTAATTGATTTTTTTAATAAATTAATAATACTGAAAGAAAGCAAAACATGATCATATATATTGCAAAATTCCAAAAGCTCGATAATAAGTTAGATACGGAGCCTATTAGGTACTTACATTATTAAAATAATATTTTTTTTCTAAAAATATTTTCATAACAAATTAAAATACTTTGGTTGTTATTCGCATTCAGAGTACACACGCGATCATTTTTTTATAGTTTAAGAAATAATTAGGTAAATTTAAATATTAAGTTATGGTATTATTACTGTCGCTCATTAAAGTCTTTCAATTAACAACATACCGTGAAGGAGGAAAGTGCCTGAAGAACAACAGGTAGTTGCGAAACAAACAAAACTTGAATGACAATAATCTAGATGGCATAATTTGTCGAATAAGCAAAATACCCAATTAAGGGAGTAAGCAGTCGAGAGCCAAAAATCTCAAAGACAGAACTTGACTGACTGAGAAATTGACTGATGGACAAATATGAAAACAAAAATAAACTTTCTGAAAAAAATCATAGAGCTTAACAAAATCCTAAAAGATATATGTTGTATATACAATAGTTGGCAACAGACGTCAAAAGCTGCTTTTTGGCATAATCTGAGTGAAAGTGCTGTAATTTAACATGACTGTGATCAACTAGATACAGTTTGTCAAGTAAAATATGGCCAAGTAAAATATTTCGCAAAATTACAATCTCAAGATAAGCTTTTTTCTAAATGTTTTCACAAGAGTAATACTGGATTACCTCCCATCCGTAAATTTCTTTACTTCGAAGACGAGCTGACATAAAAATTCAAATTGATCCTAGATTCGATAAGAAAAAAAATACTGGAAGAATCCGCTTGAATTTTTACAAATATATATTCTACATTTAAATATTTTTATTTCAGATTTTTTACTAAGTATAATAATTAAAAAGTATTAAATTTTGGTTTTCGCGCGTCCTTGAACGGACTTTCCAGTATTTAATATTTTAATAACAAAATTTTACTTTGATAATGAAAATTTAACGACAAATTGATGGTTTCGCGAGTACTCGTAATATGTTACTGCTCAATTATCCAAGGTTTTAGGTGACTTTGTTATGCGTACTTTCCTCCTGTAGAACGCATCGGGATATAAAGTAGAACTACGTGTCAAGGTAATTAAACGCAATCATCGTAAAATCAAAGTAATTTTAAGCATATTTTTTATTAAATTTGTATTTGTATTTAGTTGTCTGGTCATTAGCGAGCTCACGAATAATTTTCACCTCCTAAGTGTATTACATTTGCTTAGGTTTAAGATGGCTTATTTAAAAAAATACTAATTTGTTTTACGTCCAATACATAATATACCTATATATAAAACACCAGCTGGATATAAATATTAAGAACTTTATCGAGGTGATATTCGTCATAAAAATGTACAAAAGCATGCCCATAATTATGTACCACAAATTAAATACAACTACCGTTAGCTTTTTTGCTACAATAAAAATATATCATATGCACTCTAAATTATCAATCATAATAATACCTTGTAAGATAATGAAAAGATATGACGCCATTATAGGGTGTGATCTGAAAAACATCTAACATTTATTGGTGGGGGTGTGTCTGGATTGAGAGGATGGTATTAGATGAGCCCAGAACATTTGAAAACTTTTTTCTCAAATGTATTTCATTTTCTATGGTCTTAACATATATAGTATGTGTAATTTCAGGATATACGAGTATATGTACGTACAATGTTGCCATCATTAAACTTATTATTAATTCATCTACAAAGCAGACTTAGACAAGATTATTATTTATATATTTTGAACGTCTCATAAACCTCTGACCTTGACAACCTCCGTGGCTTAGTTAGTAAGACGCTTGTTTTCCTACCCGGTATTTGCGGGTTTGATTCTCATAGTATCCAATTTCGTTCTAGTCTGGTTGTCACTTAAAGCCTCTTGATATCTTGCTGGTTGATTGGAATAGATTTCTACATTTATTTACATATTATTCATCCAAAGGCTTCAATTGAATCACCGCAGAAGCCTTTGCGTCACATACATTACTTGATACGTCACCACAAGTGCTGCTTAAGTTAGTTGGAACAAACTCTCAAGATCAAGTTGCTACTTTTGGTGGGTGCCGGCTGCCAGCCCCCATAAACCGCTCACCCCCATACTTATTCGAATATGCTTCTCAACGTATTGAACGATGTACATCTACTTTGTAAACTTTTAACCTATATAAATTCAAAATAATAAAAACCTTAACAATCCGCGCTGAAATAAATAGGAAAATTATACAATCTTTAACAACCCATACCATAAATTTCATTCTGGAAAATCAAATTTTCAGGTATAATTGACAACAAATAAAAACGTCGTACTTATTTTATAATCGTATTACACGTTGTATACAGTTCACCCTGACGGACTTATTGTCATGTCATGGTAATCTCTTCTAGCTAGCCAGAAAGATGTTATGTTGCCTTAAGTGAAAACCAATCTGGAATATCTTAATTAAATCTGGGTTCTGATGGGAATCGAACACGCAACTCCCGTGCTGGAAGACAGGAGTCTTAACCAACTAGATCTTCGAGACCCCCCTTAATACATAAAATTTATATTTGCGAAAAAATTTCCTTTTGAAAAGCACTACAAATATTCGACCTCCGTGGTATAGTTGGTAAGACTTTTGTCACCCATACCGGAGGTTGCGGGTTCGATACTCGTTGGAACCCAGATATTTTTAAAATGGATGCCAGTCTGGTTTTCACTAAAGGACTCTAACATATTTCTGGTTTGTTGGAAGATATTGCCACATGGCAATAAGCCCGCCAGATTGTAATATATATGTACAACGAAAGTGTAATACAATACAATACAAATATTGAGATTTTCTTCAACCATCAATTTCAGCAACCAATAACTAACTAAAATAAATTTTGTTAGTTAAAAAAATTAAACATAATTAATGTCACACAACTTAGAAGTGTAGTGTACAAATGTAAAAAATGGCCTAGTTGTTAAGACGCTGGTCTCCCACCCGGGGGTTTCAGTTTTGATCCTCGATGGGATATAGAATAGTGTACCAGTGTATTTAAAGTTCACCTGGTAACAATACTCGCATCAACTCACATGTATCACAAGTATATGCCTGTATATGTGCAGTGGTCATTCCACGATCTGCGATGACGAACTATGAATTATGTGTCTACTCCAGTGGTTCATAATCCGATAGCTTGATTATTACCACCTGGCGGACTGATTATTGTCTCCCGCATCATCATTTCGGATATGTTAAGGGTTACCATACGAACCAATGGGGAAAAAATGTGTATTAAAAAGAAAAATAACAAAAATGCTATGAAATCAAATGTTTTCTTAAGGTTTTTATTTTTTCATTCAATTTGTTATATCGAAAAACGTAATTGTTATATCGAAAAACGTAATCGATTTTGTATTATTTAAGAACAATATTAGCGTGTTTTAATATAATATTGAAATAATACTAACATTTTCTTCTTTCTACGACGAACTTTGCCATTTATAGATCGATTGTTAATTTTTTTAAGCCTAATCAGTTGAAATATTGAATTATCTAGAATGTATTTTTTTAATTAGTTTTATCATATTATAATAACTCATATAATTTCATAACGTCTTTCATCTGGTGGCACAAATTATCCTAGTTTGGATTTAAAATAAAATAATAACATTTTACCGAGAAATGATTTTAAAACGTTTTGAATACGAGAATGCAAATTTATTGAGGTATTGTAATAGAAAATCAATGGGATACTACTACTCGTACAACCTGAGGTCTATTTTTCAGTTTTCTCTCGCCATTTTTATTCCATTCCGCGTCAACAATAGACACTATTCGTCACAGCGATTGATCGTATCCCGGGGTGCGTCGTATTGGTTTCCATAATGGATTTCTAGTTGACAATAGCCCCGACAAGACGAGGCGAGGGAAATCAAATAAATAAGAACCGCCATTACTTTTCTCTTGCTACAAAGTAAATTTATGCCGGTTCCAGTTTCCGGTAATGTTTTTGGTACACCATTTTAAATATTCATATATCTAAAACCGTTTTTAATCAAAGTTTTCAAAAATCTATATTCAATAAGTCATTTAAAGAAACCATTTCAACTAAGTGGCGAATTTTTGGGGACAGAAATATATGAAACGAAGTTGATCAAGGAAATATTGTCAATTTTTTAATTAAGTCTTTTATGAGTGGATGTAAATTAATACGTGATATTGCGTTATTATATGCTGGAAGTAGAGTATGTATTAGAGTAAACGGTGCCTTTACTGGGTGGTTTAATATTTCTAAATAGGTAAAGTAAGGATTTGTTTAATATTTACATAGATTCGTGTATGAATCAACTACAGATGTAAATTGTTGGTGGTAAATGAAAAAAACGGCACCTTTCACGAATTTTTGGATCAGAAATTTAAAAAAATATGAGAAAGGTACATGACATCTGTAATTGTTCTTACATCGTTAGATATTGTAAATTTTTATTTAAAAATAATTGTAGACATTTTATAGTCATTTTATTATCAATGATGAACATTAGTTATTATTTTTAATTTGTCAGGTTATGAACTTACAAAATCTTTAAATCATTCTTAAATAAATACAAAACATCGCATGAATGGTTATTTATCAACAGAGAAAACTCAATATCAAAATTCAGTGAAACGAACGAAAACCTTAATGATTGACATATGACTTAAATAGAAGAAATGTAAAATGAATTCTGTGGAGATGCACGCTGTCTGGAAAAATGTGATGTATGTGAAAAGGAAGAGTCGAGATATTAGAAATGAACCCGTAGATATTGTTAGCAAGACGAAGAAAGGGACGTATGTTACTTGGATGTTACAGAGGAACAGCTGGACAAATTACAGCGTCTTCAAAATGTGTGCCTAAGATTTATTTTCAACCTACGAAAGTACGATCATATAACTTCATACCAGAAGGCATTGAACTGGTTGAATGTTAGAAATAGACGCCAAATTCACATACTGTCTCTATTGTATAATATCCTTAACTGTCCCGCCGCACCCTCTTATCTCGCCGAAAATTTTCAGCGTCTTTCCAATCATGGATTAGCGCTACGCTCAAACAGAGATTGTTTATTGGCCTTTCCAGTTCACCGCTCTTCTTTTTTCACGTCGTCCTTTACTGTCCATGCAGTGAGACTCTGGAATCAGTTACAAACCAATATAAGACTCGCTCCGTCCTTGGCATGCTTTAAGAAGCGACTGAAAAAACTCTTAATTTCTAGTCAGTAAAATAACGTGTTTCATTCCTGATTTTTCTTTTCCTTTCCTCTCCACCATCCTTTCCTTTCCTTTTGATTGATGATATCTCACTTTATATGAAAAATAGTGTTCGGGTGATTGTCCGTCTTTGTGGGGTTTGTGGGCATGTTCTCACGTGTATGTTTATGGATTTCGTGGGGATGGATAGTCATTTGAATGATTTGTGCGACCACGTAACTTGCTTCATTTACTTTTGTCTGGTTGGTTGGAAGAGATTGCCGCCTGGCAATAAGCCCGCCAGATTGTATTGCAATAAAAGTGTTAAATAAAAATAAAATAAAATAAAATAAAGAAAGGAGACCTAACATGGTTTGAACATGAGGAGAGAATAAATGACGAAAAAGTTACTAAATAAATATGCATGTCAGAAGTATATGAAAGAGGTAAACCGATGAAAATGTAGCTGGATCAAATAGATAAGAGAAGCGTGTTCAAAGATAGTTTATATGTGCCATTTAATTAATTCAAATATAATAATGCCTGAAAGTAAAATAGAACGTTAATAATAAATACATATCTACTACCCATCACTCGAAAGAAACCAACATTTCTGAAAAGTCACGAGCTCACAGAATTTCAGACATGTATTAAATACTGAGAACATAATAATCTTCTTTAATGCTTCTTTGCTATTTGCCTACCTTCACGTATTAGCAAGATTATTACAATCAAATCATGGAGCGGATAAAAACTTGTTTGAAATAAAACATTTTCTATTTATCTCCTTCCTCTTTTTAGTGGGTTAATGTAAACATTTTGATTTATACTAACCTCTTACCACAAACCTATTTTTTAACCACCCAAAACGCAGAATCATCCGACATATTAGCCTACCGGGCAGGGCACCCCTTGCGTGCCGTGTATCGCGCACCGGCGCGAGGCGAATCTGATTTTTTTCATATATTTATTTTTAATTTCCTGAACCCCCGCCCTTCTTGCCCGAGGCTGAACATCTGCGGTGCGTTCCGTGGCAACAAATGATCCATCATTACCTTGAAACATGTACCATACTTGATCACAGTGTTATGATTATGAACCTCTCAACGTTTTACTTTATATCTATTTTAGATATCGTAACATAACCTCTAAATATTTTACTTTATATCTATTTTAGATATCGTAATATGTACTCCATAATAGTGTTATGATTATGAACCTCTCAATACTTTACGTTATACCTATCGGAACATGTACTGTATCATTGTTTTATGATTATAATCCTCTCAATATTTTACTTTATACCTATTTTAGATATCGTAATATCAGTTATAGTGGATTATCTGTGCTTATCTGTGTTAAACTTAAATCCAGTTTTTTTTCAGCGTCTTGTGGCTATCGTTTTTAGGCATATTTACGTCCTTTGTTCGACCCCTGGATGATTTATCTAATTTATCAAAGGTTTCAGCCTTAACTTTGTGGATCTCCATATAAGAATATTTAACAATAAATTACATTGTTAAGGTTAAAGTTTTACATGTGGTACAAAAACATATAAGACAAATAATTTCGAAACATTTGAGATACATAAAGCCATAAGAACAAAAAGTAATAAATAACCTAAGAATGCAAAGTTTCATCCCTCTTAACCATTTTTCCTTTCAGTTAATAGACTACCCACACTTTCGATATAACATGCACCAGTCTAACCTAAGCACTGAAGAGAGCCTCGGGATAGTGTATAGAAGAAGACCAAGGAAAGAATGGTTGGATCAAGTGTACGATATTTTGAAAGAAGGAAATGTAAAAGTTACAAGAATCAAAAAGCTGTATGAGGTGTATGGATGAAGAAGAGGTGAAATATGTGTGTCGCGATAGGAAATACTAGTGCTCTATCTCCTTTCTGCATACCCATACGGCGTGATGTATGTCTTCGAATATTTGATTCAAGATATTTTTCACTTCGAGAGAAGATGTATTGTACCATATAACATATACTAGTATATATATTTTATTTTATCATTTCACAAATAAACCGTGTAAAATATTTATAAAAAAATTAGAACTTGTTTGTCACCACCATTGATTCTTTCTTTATATATATTTTTTTTATTTAGCATTCATTGCACCAAGTTACATTCGGCGGGTGTATTAGCCTACGACCACATGTACGAGTATCTTCGTATCTTATATCTTCGTATCTTATATCTTCGTATATTATATCTTCGTATCTTATATCTCGTATCTTCCAACCATCCATAACATATATGTATGTGTAATAGATGTTTAGTCAATTGTTGGTTAAATGGTTACAACATTTTAACGATACAATCTGACGCAATCATATTTTTAATTGTGTGGGTTAAATGTGTATAATTTTTTTGAGAGTTTATCAGTACAAGTTTGTATGTGCTTCACTAATCCAAACATATCAAACACACAGCCCACCGCGACTGCGACCAGCCAAGACTTTTAACGATTAGATGAAAAAAAATATGAATTAGTTATTTTCAAGTAAACATGTTTTTATTATTATTTTTCTTTTTATTTATATTCTTAACACGTGACCCTCGGCCTAATGTCAAATAGCTTATGGGACCTGTAGCACAAAATGATTTTGACATGCCTGCACATGTTCAGTCTAGTCTTTCTTAATTTTTTTGATAAGTTTTTATTTCATAATTGAGAATTTCGACATTGTGGCCTCTTATGAATGGGCTATCCTAGTGATAACCCTACCCTGTATCTTATGAATGGGCTCTCCTGGTGATAACCCTGCCCTGTCTCTTGTATATTTTAATCGCGTTAATTGAATACCGTCAAACTAAATTTAATGTATTTGTTAATAATGTTGAATAAACTAATCATAAAACTATAATATGTAATGGAAATGTATCTAATGAAATATACATTTAACAAATTTTACGAAACAGTTAATTAAATTAGTTTATTTAAAAATTAGTCGGTAATTGTTTTTCGATATTTCAATAGTCTTATTTTTAAATGATATTGTAATTTACCAGATGTTGACATCACTAGAGAATTACCATTATTGAGTTCGTACCAAAAATTATTATCCATCCATAAAATTATTTCTGTCTCTTGTTGAACGGATTTGTTAGTTCTTATTGACCAATAATCAACGTTCAATTTGTTTTCGTATATAATATTTTGTAAAATTCAAAATGAACAATTCATAACAAAACACACGTTGTCCAAGGTTTCCATTTTTTCAGATTTTAAAATGTCAATTTATATAACTATTAATTAATACACATATAGGGTTTTACGCTTACATTTTTTTAATTAAATGTTTATTTTATTTTTTATTTATTTTATACATGACAAGAAATATACATATGTTAATTTGCGAAAAAACAACAGGTAATTTAATTTGGACATACAATTTTAATGGATCTGGGTTTGTTGCCTTTCATTTGTCGTGTTCCCAGTAAACTAGGCCTTTTGCCTGTATCTCACTGAGAACATATATGAGTGATAGAAAAGTATGAATGGTAAAATAAATGTGACAAATGTGTGAAAAATTAAAGATTGCAGCAAATTGAGGAATTCTGCTTTTTGGATAGCATATTCTCAGATGATGGAAGAGCTAAGAGGAATATCGAACGACTCGTAGCGTTAGTAAACAAAGTCGATGGGGCACTAAAATAAATATACTCGAACCGGACACTATCAAAATCTGCCAAGATGATAGTCCACAATAGTGCCAATTTTGATGTTTGGGAGTGAAACGTGAAAAAATATTGTAAGAAATCGATTTGTGCGTTGAGAAGATAACTCAAATCATGCATATGATCTTGCTGTAATCGTATCGCTCTCGGTGTCTTATTGCTTGTGATCAAATAACTCTAATTTAGTGTAATAATGCCTCGTGACGCAAGTCTAGAGATGCTGGTAACTCAGACTGCAAAGAGACCTCGTCAAGTGTTTGCAATATGTAAAAAATTAAAAATTCTTAAAAAGCAAAAAAAAAACAATCGCTGCTACTGAATGTATGGAATGAACGGATGTTCTACTGTTGTAGCTTTTCTATTGCACCTCTATCTACAAAAATTACACAAATGGTGCGTGAAAATGCTTGATAATTTGTCAGTTCGCTATTATCCATGGATTTCATCATCCGTGAGAGGGCATGGAACCTATTCCCCGCGACTTATGAGGGACTACTGTATATAACCTATACAATCAAGTACTTATGTAGGTAAACGAATAATTGCGGTTAGTACAATATTTAAATAGAAGTGGTCATCCGACACTAACAGGATTTATTTCAATTATCATTCGTGTTTTGTTTAACGTTAAATTCCGTGAATATGTTAACATTTGTTGGAATTAATCATTCATAATATATATTTTTAGAGTAACTTTACTTTGTCTTTATACTGAGATGACATTATACTATGATTGATTTATTCATTCGTATAGTACCCCTCGACATATACATCTTACGAATATGTTTAGAAGCGTGTCTAATGAGACAATACTATCTATGGCCTCAGTAATCAAGTATTTGGGTTAAGAATTTCTGAAGTAAATAATTACCTACGATTCGCAATCGAACGTGTTTGAAATACCTTCGCACGTGGACAGGCAACAACACTCGTACATTTCTACCTGTGACAGTATTGCTACGAGATAAACTCGAACCAAGCTGTGGCACTTTTTTTTATACCATCGGGAATCGAACATGAAACCCGTGGGTGGAAAACAAGCATCTTACTAACTAGGCCACAAGGGTCCCCTTGTTGGTAAGTCACCTGCCTTCCAATTCGGAAGTTTTCAATTCATTTCTGTTGGTACCCAATTATTTTTTTAAAAGGTTCATGTTTTCACTTCAACCATTTTAAACATTTGTCTCGTTTATTGAAAGAGATTTCCATATTATATCAAACCCGCCGGCTGAACTGTATACAACGAAAGTGTTATACAGTATAATTATGTATTAGGTAGGTTTCGATAGAAATACTATATATTGCTGAGGATCTCAAGTCGCAACTTGCTCAAAAGTGCAATGCTCTTTCTTCGGTCATGCCCAGGAGACTCCGAAATTATTATCCGTTAAAAAATTTATACGAGTACATTACAGAGAAATGGTAGAGTACTTACGCGGTACTATGAAACGTGAAATGTCATTTCATTTCACACACACGCCAAGTCTACCTGATACTAGCGGTCAGTGCTGAAAGAACTTTGTTTTATTATAAAATTTATGTTTTAATTATATACGAGTATAAGAAGATCATATTCCAAAAACGAAACAAACATAAAGTATTTAATAAAGTTTGTTATACTGTGAGTTTGTACTGTATATGGGAAACGTAATATAAAACAATACAAGAATAAAATCATGACAATTAAAACGTAACAGGATTGACATGAAACCTCTATCATAAATCATACATTTTATTACTATTAAAAAGACTTTATTTTGTATGGAATTGAAAACAAGAGAACGTGTGAACATTGTTCTACTATTAAAAAGAAAAAAAACTTTTAATGAGCAAATACAACTATTAGAAAATCTACGTAAATTAACACTACCTGTTCTATTTCTTTGCAGACCTTGACCTGCCATACCATCATCTCTGATTTTATTAATTTATGTTTGAAAAGAAAACACTTATTTTATTGAATTTAATAGAAAACAAACGTTTTATACATTTTATTGAATACGTCAAATTCGTACAGGACTGATAAAAATAACTGAACGGATTTCAGCAATTTCAAAACGTGTGCATGAGATTAATTTTCAACCTTAGAAAATGTTATCACATCACATTATTTCTGAAAAAGTTATATGAGTTAAATATTAAATATGACCGCCAGCTACATGTACTGTTATTTTACACAACATCCTAAAATGTCCAACCACCTCTTAATATCCGCCGAAAATGTTAAGCGCTTCTCCGATTATTGACTTGTTTTATACTTAAACAGATTGCCTATTGGCATTTTAAGTTTATCTTCATACCGCCAGACTCTGGAATTAGTTATCGACTACCGTAAGCATCTTGACTCGATTATTATCGCAGTACCACATAAAGATTTCTTCAGGCTGATCTAAATCAGGCGAATCGCGGGCTGGCCCTTACAAGATACAATAGGAAATAAGACAAAGGTAATATTGAAGTTCTCCTGACCGTCTTTGTTCATGTTGGCCTGGAAACACTTGGCCAATCTGCAAGCGCGGCACTGGTTGCGGTGAGTCTTATCCACTGGACAGCGCCCCTTCAGCTCCCCGCCAGCTTTGCACGTGTACACGCGATTGCGGTGGATGGACCGCTTGAAGAACCCGGAACATCCTGAAGGAACAACATGCACATTATTCAAAAATTGTCAATATAGCTACAGAGTAACAAAGATGCCATCTCACTTGTTTCAGAGCGTACTTTAAAATAAGAAGAATGATTTAACTTGGTCTAATCTCTCATTGCTCACCAAAATATCGCATTTACTTTTCCCTTCATCCTTTTCAATTAGCATGACTTTGTATTGTGATACTTTGATTCTCAGGTTTTTTGTTCACGTTTCACATACAATTCTCTTATATGATGTAACTCATTTTCATTCTAGCCTAATAATATCATATAATCAGCATGCAAAAGTCCACTTATTTTCCCGTTTTTTATTGACTATCATATATTTCCATTTATTATTTTATTTTAATTTCCAATTAATCGTGATGAATAACAAGAAGCAGTTTTTAATTGATAATTTATGTAGTTGTGCCTGAGTTTTGCCTTCTGTTTTGTACATGAATGTTATTCCGTTTTGATTGTACAGGCGGCCCTCGACTTTCGCACAATTCAATATTTCGTACATTTAAAAAAAATCAATTTTTTAAAGATTTTTGTCGATAATGCAAAAATTGTTCGCTTCCATGCAGTCGCTCCCACTTTTTTGGAAGAACTATAATATATGGAACGTAATAAACAATATTGGAGACTCGTGGGCTGAAATAAAAGAGTCAACAATGAAAGGTTCCTGGAAACAATTATGCCCACAAATGATGAGTGGTTTTATAAATTCTGAAGAAACTCCGGAAACTATCACAGATGAAATAGTTAGCCTAATGAATGAACTAAACTTGGACGTCAACAACGAAGATGTTAATGAGTTGATTGAATCTCACTCAGTATCTCTGTCAAATGAATACTTAATTGAGCGAGAAGAGTTAAATGAAATACACAATGAAAGTGAGGAAGAAGAAGCTGATAAAATCGTCAAGACTTTGACGATCAAAAAAATTAATGAAGCCTTCATGCACCTTGACAAATTTGTGACTATCATGAAAGAATGTGATCCCAATGGAGAACGTATATCTCAAGTACGTAGGGCGATTGAGAAAGACACAGCATATTATAGAACTCTTTATCAAGAAAAGAAAAAAAAGGGTAATAATAATAAATATTTTAAAATACAATTTTTGATGTTTTTTTTACATCTCTCTACTTTCGAACATTTAACATTCGCACACATTTTCAGGAACCAATTTTGTATTTTATATAAAGTCGAGGGCCGCCTGTGTATAAAAATGTTCATGTTTTTATAATTTAATGACCTCCATGACCTAGTTGGTAAGAAGCCTGTCTCCCAAATCGGAGGTTGCGGGTTCAAATCCCACTGGAAATCAGATTTTATTTAAAATATTATTCCAGTCTTCTATTCACTTAAGGGCACTTTAAAATATTTTTGGTCCGTTGGAAATGATTTGCACATAAACCTGCCAGGTTGTACTGTATACAACGAAAGTGTAATACAATATAATTCTTGATTTTCATTTTTGTTATGCGATATGTTATGAAATTTGTTTGATTGCCATTTTCACTGTAATTTAGTTTTAGTAAGTCATGTTGTATTTGCATATTTGTAGTTGAAATTTGAGTTATCGTAAAAGATGCAGCATTTAATAAATCAATTTAAAAAAACATGACCAAATGGTCCCCCAAATTACGAAGAGTATAAAACTATTATGGAAAATGATATAATAATCAAATATAAACAGCCCTTGTCTACACCTTAATTTGAGTGATGCTGCGTAGTGAATTTCAAAGTGAGATGGCATCTCTGTTTCTCTATGATTGGAGGAATAACGAATTTATAGAATATGAAACGGAGGCTTACACACAGTTATTTTAATATGAATACAGAAAAAATAGAATAATCGTTTTCCTGTATGTGTCGTTCATTTCATCCAATTCCAAATTAAGACTACATCATAACATACTCGCAAAAATAAATCGCATCGATCGATACATCGTTTCACCGCAATATTCGTTTAGAATATCGTAGTTTTTTGTACTATTGTATTAAATAGATGTAGTTTTCAAAATGTTAAAACTATAGTAAAATATAAATGTTTCGTTCAACTTCTTCAACCTGGCGTCCATTATAATGGACACATAGTTAATTTGCACTTATTAAACAACTTTGTGATATATTTCGGTTCCCAATTACAACAAATAAAGTATGGGATACTGTATTATAGACTAGGAACGTTTTGGACGCCATCTGTCTAAACTTATACGACATAATGTTGCATTTAGTGTCAATAATACACTCACAAGCAAGAATATTTTTATGAAACCTTAAAATTAATTCAGGTCAAACTAAAATAACGGCACCAGTAAACAATGAGCGAAACATTCGAGATGTACTTGTTTCACTCTAATCCTCGTTACTAGGCAAGGTTGAAATATACTTCAGAAGATGTTGGATATGAAGAAGATTAGCCTTGTGTACCTTCATTTTCGGACGTGATGTGTATTTTTATTTGAGAAAAATATTTATTAGGAAAAACAAACATACTTGGCAAAAAACAGGATTTCAGATGGTTATAAAATATAAAAATAAAACAAGCATATTTTCACGAAAACTCACTCCTTAGAAATTAAAAAAAATTGTCCCGTAGAAAGCAGGTAGATGTTTTCTCAATTATTTCAGAACAAGTCAAACTGTAGGTTAGGTCCTTTCCGGACAATTACCTCCAATTAATTATTCGGTGCAAATCAAACCAGTGTGATTCAATAGAAACTTGTTCTAACAATCTGTGATTGTAAAATCGTGTTGTTTTATAACATATTTATGAGAGTTCTATTGTAACATATAACCTATAATTTTTTCAGTTTCGCATCTGCTCGAGTTTGTCTATTCCTAAAATGTTAATTGTAATTATTAACTTATCAAAGACCATAGATATTTTTTATATTTCTTCAGCTGGGAGTATTTCCCTAAATATTGTTTTTAAACTGAATTTAACCATGATGTGCTCGTTTGCATGGCTTGATATTTAGCACACACATGATATATCTTTAGTTTTTCGATGTTTCAAATAAACCAAAAATTGTGTTTTGAAGGTTATTTAGCATATATATAATACATTCATAATGTACCTATTCCACAGATTTTTTCTTATTTCCATTTTTTTAAATATTAATGAGTTGATAAAAATCAATTTATTTTGCATTATCATCACTACATGAAAGCTAACATCATCGCTATCACGTCATGTCCCTATTGGAGTAGGCAAAGAGGAGAACATATCTCCGATTCATTATATTCTGGCACACTTATTTCACTTCTGCCACGTCCATACATATCCTTTTATGATGTATTTTCACACTTCGTCTTGAAATTCCATAGATATACACTAGAATCTACACCTATACCCCGCACAGACAATATTAAAGATCTGGGTGTCTTGTTCCACAACAATCTCGCGTTTGGTCCTCACATAGAAGTTATGTGTAACTCAGCTTATAAAACTCTAGGATTTGTAATGAGAGTCTCTAAGTCGTTTGAAAACCAATTGGTGCTCAAAACGTTGTTTAATTCATTGATCCGTAGCAAACTAGAAAGCAATGATTGCATTTGGAGCCCAGTGGGGGCGCAGAACTCGCTCATAGTGGAGAAAGTACAAAAAAAATATCTACGATATCTCTATATGAGAGAGTTCGGTGTCTATCCATGGCTTTATCCTACTCAGTTCCTGCTGGGCATGCTCGGGTATAACTCCTTGAGCGTAAGAAGAGATGTGCGTCTCCTGGTATACGTTGTCAAACTCGTTTGAGGAGTTGTGAGCTGTCCAGCATTACTACAAAGATTAGCGTTAAATGTTCCTAACAATTACACTAGACTGTGCCGGCAAGAACTGTTCTCAATAACATACGCAAGAACGGGTCTTCCAGCCGCTATGCCTGTTGGAAGGGCCTTAACTCTTCTGAACGGGACTGCTTCGAATATTGACATATTTCATATCACATTACCAAAAGCAAAAGTAAATTTTCTTCTTAGATTGAGCGCGTTAGAAGGCACTCATCAACATACCTAAATGACTGTGAATATATGTGTGTAATATGTTTGTGTGTATATACTCGTTTGTATGCATATGCATTATTTTTTATTTTATATAATTTTTTAACTTATTTTTTTTCCTCTTTGTAATTTTTCTTCTCTTTTGATGTTTTGTATTTTCAAAGTAATTGGGCTAAGCCTGTTTTGAAAAAATAAATAAATAAACTTCCGTCTTTCAGAACTCGATTAATTTGGTATTGGCATGTTTTCCTAGGTCTTATCAAACTTCTCGTACCTTGAATAAATAGTTGTAAAGAGTATTTTTGCAAATCACGAAAATAAATTTCGATATTTATCAAACATTATTTTTATTATACAGTGTAGCGCAACATGAACTGCAATTTTAAATTTAAATTAATTTCTGCAATCGTGTACCGCAGCATGATCGATTTATAGGTTATATAGATGACGTATGTCCATTATAAATATTATACGTTTGACAGCTAAAAAATGGCGGCAAATTTAAAATTGTCATACTGCTGATGAAACAATGGCTTTATTGCAGGAAAAGTTCTCCGACCGTGTAATTTCTCGTCTGGGAAATGTGAATTTGCCGCCACGATCATGTGATTTAACCCCTTTAGATTTTTTTATCTGGGGCTATGTTAAATCTCAAGTGTACGCCAAAAATCCATAAACCATCGATGACCTTAAATTCAACATCACTCGTGGCATTACAGATATACTATATGATACGTATCCATTTATGTGAATCCGTTATTGAAAATTTTGCTCAGAGTCGTCATCTGTAACAGGAGCCGAGGTGGGCATTTGGCCGATATCATTTTTCACATATAATTGTTATGTGCACTAATTACATTGATACTAATAAATATGAACATTTAAAAAATAAATTGTTTTTTTTTCATTATTTTAAAGTTGCAGTTCTTGATGCTCCACCCTATACCATATAACAAATTGTCATGAGTAATCAAATACATCGATGAAGAGGAAATTCAACAAAATAAATATAACAAAAATTCCAGATAAAAATAAAGTAAAATAATATATAATAAGTACATTACCGTCACAGCTGTATATCCCGTAATGCTTTCCAGAACTCCGGTCCCCGCATACGTTACAAGGGATATCAAGAAGTCTGTCTCCTAAAATAAAATTAATTAAGATATTATTAATCTTACAACATACGAGGAGGTATCCTTTATATTAATCAAGCTGGAAGAAGGTTCAAATACAAATAACGAAAAATAAATTTTTGATTAAAATAAATCATATTAATAATAAAATGCCAATTATTTTTCTTTAAATGTCACATATCAAACTCATTGCAAAAATATGTAAAGCTCATTTTTTTCTGGTCTTTATCATATTATTTTTTAACCTTTAATTTATTTAGAAAGCAATACTTGCATTTTGAAACCGCAAGGTGTATAAATAAGACTTGCTCATAATAGAGAAGGTGCACATAATATCTGCGATATCTTTATCTGCGATATATTTATCTGCAATATCTGCGATATCTCTATCTGTAATATATGCTTTGCGAGTATCTCTATATGAATGAGATTGGTATTATTTATCCATGGATTTATTGTACTCAGTTCCTACTAAGCGTGCCTTAGAATACTTTCTTGAGTGAACGAAGAAACCTTTGGATCCTGGTATACATAGACGAGCTCGTTCGAGGAGTCGTAAATTATTTAACAATATTAGAAAGATTAGAGTTAAATGTTCCTAACAATCACACTAAACTGCACCGACAGGAACTGTTCTCAATCACTCACACAATTCGAAATGAATATTTTCGCGACACTTGAACCAATGTAGATTTTTTAGAAGCAAACTATTACGACAATATTCATTACAACCATTTATCAGCCAAACCCTACATAAAGCAGCCTGGATTATAGAAATCTACAATCAGCCAGACTAAAATATATAGAATTTTAATAATTTATAAACGATACAACAAATTAATCTCTTTGATGATATTTGCCTGTTTGAATCAAAACTTTTAATTCGCTTTATTATATTTACTTAAAGAAATATTTGCTTTCATATAAAGAACTTAAGATTATACGAGTATGATACCATTTGATAAAAATAGTATTTCAAATCCCAGCAAAATTGGAGAATGCGTAACATATTTATTAATTGAAGAGTTTAATTCAAATAAAATATTACTCAAGAAAAAAATAATATTAACCAAATAAAAAGTTTCTCGATTCATAGAACATTAAGCAATAATATCACTGTTGCAGAACCAAATAAACACGTTAGAATTACTAATAAAAAGTGATATCGACCAATAAAAAGTGTCGTCGACAAATAAAAACTGTTATCGACTAAAACCAATCTATATTATAAACGGGCTATGAATACAATGGATTATTGTGTTCAGATTTAAACACTTAAATAGCTAAAAATATAATTTACCTTAATTTATTTTAAAAACTTAAGCAGAGAAGAACCGTTAACATCTTACAGCTACTACAATCCCAATCTTTATCCCTATTTTCTGTGACATTTATCTTTTGTTATTATTTGGATCAAGTTAATGTTATTCTAAAAGAAGGAAATGTAGGAAGTCAGATAAATTGTGGAAGTTGTATGAAGTGTATGTATGTGGAAGAGGAGGTTTTAGCTAAGCTAAGTGTATCGATATAAGAAAGTCTGGAGCTCTGTCTTCTCTGCCTACCTCGACAGGGAAATGGGGTAATGGTGTATATGTACGTATTATTTTAATAATATTTAATTTACTGAGTTTGAGACACGATCACGCATACCAATAATAATTTTGAAAAAAAAAAGCTTGTTAATTGGAAAATATTGTTTTAAATAATGAAATTCGCCAGATATATTTACATGAAAGTGTTAAAACAAATATTTGTTTAATGTTTATTAAAAAAATATAGATAAAAAACGCGAATGTCTTTCGAATCTTCAAGTAATTTGCAAAATTATTCAGAGAAACAGGTTATATTAACATGATTACAATTGCTTTTGAAACATCTTTTCCGTCTTAATCAGTAGATACATGCCATTTTAATGTAATGTCCAAGGAAAAAACATGCCGAGTCCATTTTTTTACAATAATTTAATGTTTTAATGATTTTCGATACTTTTAAATAAATCAAACATGTTCAAATAATCGTACTGTGAGTAAATATTGCCAGTCGCATCAATTATATTTATTTGAATAATCACTCATAACATTCAAATATTTACTATATAAATGTTTTTCCTCATATAAACGCTAATCGAGGACTTCGCTATTTTATTGTCCGCAAGGGATTCGTGGAATTAATGATCCATCTTACACCTTACGTATTACGATAAGAAGATTCACCGTCTCGATCTTGTGTGGAAGGATATCAAGGTCCGAACTGTAGAAGCGTTTTGTGGAATCCCGTGGTCCTGATAAAACTTATAGGGGGGGCAATGATAATAATATCGTTTTGATTATAAATATTATTGTGGTGTTGTATTAGTTATTTTAAAATTATTACTTTTTAATTAAATAGAATATTTAAACGTTTTAAGTGAAAATTTGCAAAGCATTAAGAAAATAACATAACGATTCCAATATATTTCAACTTTTTCCCCGAAATATTTTCTTCCTTTTTATGTTTTGATAGATCCATTATAATTACGAGGTACAAATTAAATTAAAATATTATACTAAACCAGTATTTCTTAAACTTTTTGAATCGTAGCCCAGAATAGTATTATTTTAAGTTTTGCAACCCGCAACATACGAGTATGTGTACATTTAATCTTAACTACTCGTATAAGTTTACGTTTTTAAAATAATTATTGAATATTCTTAACGTGGCGTATGTTGTTATACAAAAGTATTAAATCATTTCATGTTAAAAATATTTCATGACCCATTTAAAATGCAAACCAAGATAATTTTGGGTCTCATTCCATAGGTTAACAAACTATGTACTTAACACTAAAGTTGGTAATTTAAAATGATAACCTAATATGTTGAATAAAGTTTACTCAAGAATTCTAATCATATTTCCCTCTTATAAAATTTATAAAGTGTGACTTGTCGTGTTCTTCTCTTGTAACCTTCATATTGAACCAAATATTTCAGTTAGAAAACAGGTTAAACCTTTCTTGCTTATAAAGTCTAATTCTTTCGTTCGTTTATGAATTCTACGCCTTTTTTTTCTTAGTTAAATCTACTAGCAATACTTTGTTCATCAAAGGCAGAATTCGTTTAATCAAATTGGCACACAAGGCCATCTTCATCTCAGATAATATGAAATTCTAATCTTGCACGAATTTCGTTTGGCTACCCTTAATGTGCTGGAATGGCGATGTGGAATAAGACTCAGAAGGAGAATATACTCGCAGCCTCCACATCAGTGAGCAGCTGTAGCGAGTATCACGAGATAGGATTAAACAATGGGAGTCTTAGAAACTGCTGGCCACCTATCCCAAGATATTCTCATTTGCCATTTACAATAAACACCAAAGGGGTATTTCAAATGTGTTCAAAGTTATTTAACTTAGATTGAAGTGATTAAGTTCAAAATTCTAGAAAAACTTAACTGTTTTCAAGTGGTATAATTTAGAACAAACGTAGACTGTATTTTTTTCTAAGAAATTATACATGAACTATTTAAACAAAACTCCTTAATTAACGCTGTAGGCATAAAATAGCCACTTTACAGAGAAACATGATTTTAATTGTTCTTGTTGTTATTATATTATATTGAGACTTTTAATCATTTAATTTCACTCTCGTTATGTATTGTAATAAGGTTAAACTTGTATCAAATATAAAATAAATAATATTATTATCAAAGCACTATTCTGATTTATACATTTGCGCTATGTCAATGCTAGGACTGATCTGAAGAAATAGATACATACGAGTACATCGAGTAGTGAAAATAGTCATAATAAAATCCTGATATCTCTTTATTCCTGTATGCTTTAGAAACTTTGACAAAGGTCAAAGAAAGATCAAGCAAAAACTCTTTCGAGATGTGATGTTGAAGACGATTCATGGATTGAATGATGAACAACACGATGAACAAAACAAAAAATCTACGAAACAAAACGACGAACAAATGATTCTATACTACAATAGAATAACTTAACGTCTAAAAGAGGCTACAGGGCAATAGAATACCGAAAAAGACTAGAGAAAAATGTGTACGACATATGTGTACATCGATTCCAGTATGAAGAATATGTGTACGACATATGTGTACATCGATTCCAGTATGAAGAATATGTGTACGACATATGTGTACATCGATTCCAGTATGAAGAATATGTTTGCAACTATATTAGAAATCTTTGGTCTTCAGATCTGTGACTACTTCATTTTCTCTTAGCTTTAAGCGATTAGGTCATATCAATATATTGCATATAATAATAGAAATAGAGAAGGATCACATCATAAATACAAAGATCAGAATAATTGGTGTCACTGACGTTACAAAAGTTACCTTGGAAGTTAAGTGACTTGAGCCACTGCTCACCAAAGGGGCATCTAATATATCAGAAAACTTCTGCACTGGAGATGAAGAACTTTAAGAATACCAATTAGTAGTTCTCAAAAATATTATATTAATGACATCAAAAGTTTGACGAAATCCAGATGTTAGCTAGTAGATAGGCGACGATGAAGAACCGTAAAGAAATCTATATACAGCAGTAGATCATTCTCGGCTGATTATAAATTATGATATGAAACCAATCAGGTTGTATTGCGCATAGCTTAACTATAATACAAAACAATGAATAAGAGAATATAGAAGAATAAAAAATACAAAAAAAAGAGACTTTAAACCACTGTAAAGAATTTAAATCATCGTACTTTGTTTTTTTGTGAGATTTAGGACAATATATAGCTAGTGTTTCACAGTATCAAGTATTACAATGGGGTTGATATCAAATAGTATCGGAAAAGCGGCTAAGCAGCCATTGATATTTGTGATCTGGATCATCCCCTTCGTCCATAAGGAGGGTTGTTTTCCTTACTTGCCTGGAGCGGATTTTCGACACTTGCTTGTTTGTTTAGCGGGAGAGAAAACGGACAGAACAAGCGTGTCGAGCTTAGGGACATACAAATGGTTAGAATCATTGAATGTCCAAATATTTATTATTGTGTATCTATTATTTTAATGTATAATCAAATATTACAATTTATTGAATTTTACACAATAAAATATGAAGTGTTGTTATTTTTTAACGCAATCTTCACACACAAATATCATTTGTGTCATTTTATAAAAAAAATACATAGATACTTTTTGATAGATTTCAGATAATTCAGTATAAAAATTTCACTATCACTCTGTAAACATATATAGGACTAGAGGCAACATTATTCAAGTTAAAAAGACCTCGCAGGTAACAGTAAACGAAAACTTGGTCGATAGTTTCATCAAGACCATATTCACAAAATAATATATATTAATCCCAATACGTAAATGCGACATGTAACAGTATAATACCTAAACGACATACTTGATATTTATCTTTTATTCAATCTAAGCTTATTAAACCATAGTATGATAGAAATGTAGTATCGGATCGATTAGTATCTGTAACTTCATTTATTGGTTTAACACTTGATTGTAAAGTGTACAATATTACTGGTTTATTGCCAAGTCATAAGTTCTCCCAACCAACCATACCTTGGTTTTACACAGTTTTGAGTTAAAGGAGGAGAATTTACATTTTTGATATTTAGAAAATAACAAACAACTATACGTTAACAAAATAATAATAATCTAAAAAAAACAAAATCAACAAGATCACCAATGGCAGGAGAAAAGAAATTCGAAAAACCGGAAAAAAACAGCATTGTCACTAAAGCGAGGTGTAATGTTTTTCCATTTTCCGTTTTGTATATCAACTATATTTTATTTTAATTTTGTTTTTTTTTTAATTATATTTTATTTTAATATTTTGATACAAAAGATAAAATTTAACATTGACATGTAAGCAGTGTTATACAATAGAAAAACAAACGAGTACAAGACGAACTCAAGATAACAAAGCAAACCCATACACGGCAAGAACAGTTCTTCTCTTAACTCCTGTAAGTAGTCAAAGTCACATGAAAAGCTATATAATGTCCATATTGATTACTCAATCTGTGTAATCTTGATATGCAAGAGTTGTACAAATTATTGCAATCACTTCACTACAGAAAAAAAACATTTTTTTCCAGATTAACCTATAACGAAAATGTAACATGACAAACTGATTTTCCAGATTAACCTATAATGAAAATGTAACATGACAAACCGAACTATTGAAATACGAGTACGAGTACAAGCTGACAATCTTAAATAATGTGAGCTCAAACATTGTTCTTCCATCTGATAAGTTTGTAAGATTCATCACTTCCAACAATAGACCATAGTCCAACTGATTGGGCGGCTGAAAGTTTATAAAACGTAAAAACTTCACCATTTTACGGAGTGGTTACATAACCATTTTACGTAGTGTGAGTTTATATTAAGTGGTAATTGGTTCCAGAGCCTAACATCATGGACAGTTAAAGTTACATTTGATGATGCTTTCTAAATTCTCAAGTTAAATACGGTATCTTACTCTAAAACTTTCACGCTTTTTTACTACCAAATCCCGATATGCAGTTTTGAAAACCTGGCAACCCTACTCAGCATTATAAAGTAAAATATACTACTTAATCATACGTTGCCAAAGCTTAATTGCCATTTTAGAAAACTGAACTCATCTTGAGAAATCCTGTGCGTGCCAATTCAATCCAGCATCAATTTCTTCTTACCGATCTATAATGAAATTTTTTTAAAAACATTTTCAGCTGTTCAGCCCCAAAAATTGAAATTTTTAAATTTGAACAACAAAGTATATTTCCCGGTATATCACCGTTGGAGAATCTGTTGATGTGGGAAAACTTGGCGATCCCAGCTAAGATCGGCCGAGACGTTTTCCAGTTATTGTCAGTTAATGCCTCGCAAAACCCAGCCTACAGACGAGCAGGGTTTCCGCGGCCACTTTGTGTCCGTCTGGCTCCTTCTTTGAGAACATTGCTAGACTCTTCTCACACTTTGGACTCTCTACTCCTCTCACCAACCCCCTACCCTTTTAAGAAGGTTTATCTCATGCTTTGTTTGTATCTTATATTGTCTTTGTGTATTGGAAATACGAATACTTGCAAATTATTGAATCTTTTTATGAATATTTATTTTTAATTTAACTATTTCAATAACATAAAAATATGGATATAATTTAATGATACACAAATAAATATTTTTGTATAAACATTCAAACATCGCCAAATTCTGTTATAGTGTTAGTTCACAAATAGCGCCAACAGTGATGGGTGGAAGTGAAACTTGGACGTAGAAAATGAGAATACATGCAGTGAAAATGCGTACACTGATAATAATATTATATGTTTTGTGTCATTGCATTATAGATAAGAAATGTATTTATTAAGAATGAATGTTAGCTTAAAACTGATTTAGTAGACTGACTCGTATTGTAGAACAAAATAAAAATGTCAATATTGCTTATGCATGGACCGATGTGTGGTGGGTAGACACCTTTACTGAATATGTATAATAGAACATCCCGGCTGTGCTTCTGGTTAGGATGATGAGACATAATAAAATATATAAACAGTGCAAGTGTGAGTGGAAGGCGTGTAAGAGGAAGACCAAGGAAAGTAAGGGGGGATCAAGTGAATGATATTCTGAAAGAAGGAAACCTAGAAAGTCAGAGAAATCGTAGAAGTTGTATGAGAAGATATATGGGTGTAGAAGAGACTAAAGACGTGTGTCGAGATTTGAAAATATGGCGCTCTGTCTTCTATACCTAGCCTGGCAGGAAAATGGCGTGATGGTGTGTGTATAAGCTATAACATAAACTTGCACGGTTTCTTATCAGTATTATTATTTCTTTACCACTGTTTTAACCATCAACAATTTATTTAATAGGTTGAGTTTTTTTAAATATTATAATGCACCTTTCTAATTTAAAATTATTTTTACAAATGTATCGAAGGTTTCATTAAAAAAAAATCATTTTTAGGGTTAACTCAAAATACCTTTCAGGTTATTTGATAATTCGTTGACTTTGGTTTCTTAACTCTCGTGTCATCTGCATTATGATGACATTTTCAATAATATTTGTTATTTTTCAAATCAAACTACAAATGACCACTTCTTAAAAAAGGCATATAATAGGTACTAGAGACTAGGCAACAAAAGTACTTTCTGATATCGGAATTCTAACTGAAGAAATTCAGATGTTCAACTTTTGTCAAAGGCTAAAATTATTGTCTTTCGGGATCATAAATATCCACTTACAAAAAAGCAAAGTAACTGAACGTAATATTAACATGATTAATATTGATCTTGACTACATGTGTTGTTTCAATGTTAGGAAACATTTCTTCTTCGTAGCCATTGTATCATAGTATTATTTATGTCACCCAGATGTGATGCCATACTTTTGTTTAGTCTTGGAATGTATCTATTTTACAAAACAGCCGAAGTGTGTTTTCTTTAAATATATTACGATTTATTGTTTAAACATATTAATTTCACTAATTTGGTATTTTCTTAACAATCGGTGCGGCGAGCCATGTCAGAATTTAACAACCGGTTCGCGAGAACGGTTGCAAACCGGCTAAGTGACACGACTGATTTAAGCCTTTTAAAATATTTTTAACTTGCTAGGAGAGATTGTCATAACAATAAGTCCACCAAATTGTACCATATACAATGAAAGTGTAATGCAATGCAAAGAAAATAACTAAATTTCATGGATACAGTTAAAAACCTTGTCAATGTTTTTTAAATCATTGAACTCGCTGTAAAAAAATACAGTTGTTTATTTTTCATTTTTCTCTTTGTCTAATAAGCATGTTTAGTTTTAGTTAATTTAAATTCATAAAATTTTAGGTCGATTTCTATATTAAAAAATATTAACGGTTTTAATCATTGTTAATATAGTTATAAAGCGCCAGTCATGAACTAATTATGGTTCTTATTATCATATATTCTATATGTTATCCGTAGTGTCAGTACAAGACTAAATTCAGATGAAAAATAAAAATAAAGTTTTGAAACAATAAAAAAACAACCTGAAACTGTGAACAAAAACGTCTTATTAAAACAATGAAAACTTTACCAATGCATTAGAACTACTTGATTAGTTGTGAAAGAGTAGTTGAAGACATCATAAAGCTTAAGAAACGCATGCATGTTTTTTATAAACATATGAAAAACATCAATTTTAAAAACATATACTGAACTCATAGACAAAATCTGTTTAATGAATATTAATAAAAAATAAATATGCACATAAAAAGTATTTTAAAATTATAATTTGAGTTTTTCGCCAACAGAATAATTCAACGTAATCGAAAACAAATTACAATGAAAGATACCGACAAGTTTATTAAAAGTCTGAAAGTAAAATCAGTCCAGAACCTGGGACAACTGGATGCTTAGCTAAGTTATTCATTAGACCACCCGAAAAATAACTGAAATTGTATTGCATTTTTCGTTCACAAAGTAGCAATTTTGTAAAAGATTTTTCTTGTCAACATCCCAGCTTTTCTTCAGCTAAGAAATAATACTCCATTATACCGAAGACCCACCCTTTATTTTCGTGCAAGTAAGAAAAGAATTAACAGGATTATACCAATCTCTTATTTTCTTCCCCCTTTTTTCTTGGTTTTGTGTCAGTGTGAAAAAATAAATGGTAGATTAGTTTCATTCCTGTTTGCTTTCTAACATCTCACTAATTCAAGCGGAAAAAATAAAAACATCGATTTTTAAATCAGGTTTCTTTGGATATTAAAACCGACGTTAATTTCGAATTTTACAAAGCTACATATTTCTATACTTTATACTAGGGTTGCTACTTAAGGGTTGAGGTATGGCAACACCAGTGTAGATACGTCAAATCTGACATCAGCATCGTAAAGTTGACGTTTTTAATGGTATACGTCCTCAGAAAGTTTTGTCATACGAGTGCTATTTGTGTTGTTTACAGTGACTTGAAAAATGGAATTAAATCCTGAACATTTTCGTGCGATGATTTTTTATGATTTTCGACGTGGACTAACTCAACAACAGTGTGCCGATCAACTCGCTTCGACTTTTGGTGATGAAGCACCATCCCGGGCCACTGTGTTTCTATGGTTTTCCGAATTCAATCGTGGTCGTAGTTCGATCCAGGACGAATTTCGTGAAGGTCGTCCAAAATCGGTTGTTGTGCCAGAAAACATCGATGCTGTGCGTGAACTAATATTGCAAGATCGTCATGTGACTTATCGTGAGATGGAGGCATATTTGGACATTAGTTCCACTCGCATACATTCAATATTGCATGAACATTTGGCCGCCAATACCGCATAATTTGACAATCGCTCAAAATGGGGCTCGAGTTGATTGGTTCAAAGAAATGTTGAAAAAATTCGATCACGGTGCTTCAAAAGACGTATATAATATCGTGACAGGCGACGAATCATGGATCTAACATATGCATATGAGCCAGAAACTAAACAGCAGTCGACTGTATGGGTTTTTATTCCCGAACATCAAAAATAAATTGCGAGGTCAACGTTTTTCGACGCCTGAAGAAGCGGTTGATGCGTTCAAAACGCATGTTTTGAAGTTACCTCATTCGGAGTGGAAAAAGTGCTTCGAAAATTGGTTCAAACGCATGCAAAAGTATATTGATTTTCGTGGACAGTATTTAGAACAACAATAAAGCCATTTTCCATGATAAATATTTGTTTTTACTTGTATGTCTTAACACTTAAGTAGCAACCGTCGTATTAACACTCTGTAACTCGATCCCGTGTTTTCACGTGATCAATACCTCTTCCAAAAAAGACATATTACTGGTATCTAGCAAACATTTTTGTGAACAAATTAACCTTTTAAACTATAGCGTGATTTCTAACATGGACAATACCCGGCCTAGACAATTGAATGTTTTCATGTTTTCTGATGCCGCGTCATCAATGCGCAATTAAGTGTCAGATCTTGAAAAATATTATGGATCTGGAGACCAGCTAGTCTCCGGGTTTAAATAGAACGAATAATTTGCAGAATCCTCTACACAGGTTGTCAAAGAGCGTGTCTAAACATGTGTTGATATATATTAAATCAACTGACCCAGCAGAACTTGCAAGGTATGTGCTAAGCACTAGAAAATAAAAGAGATCCGTTACATATGTAAGAAGTGTGATGTAGCTATCTACAAATAAGAATATTGTCAGAATTACTTTACTTAACTAAATTATTACAGCATTTTAAATAAATACATAAAGTTTTATTTACAATATTCCTAATATTTACTTAGTAAACCCTTCACAAAAATCAGAATTCCTCAAAAAAAAAACCAGACACCGGGAAAGGTTTCAATCGGGTCTTAAAGTGTTAATACTCGTATATTTAACTATATTTTTTCAAAATATTCCCATTATTCTGTTTTCCAGTATTTAATACTACAAAATAAATATTATTGATAAATTTTCTTTTTTTATTTAACTTGTTGGAAAATACCAACCTCCCTGATATTTCAAAATTACTCTTCAGAGTATGTTCTAGTAGTACAAACATAGTAAGCTATATCTATCAAAATTAGAAATAATACCACGAAATATAGAATAATAATATTAATTTCGTATATATATATATATATTTTATTAAACTATAAACTGTCTAAACACTGCAAAAGGAGAGAGACATGTTTATAATGAGCGTTATCATATTGGTTCGTAGAGGTAGAGGGATATTCGTCAAAAAATCTTCATAAGAAGTCGGACCATTTAGTGGGTATTCAAAGAATATAAAAATGTTTTTTTTTTCATAAAAGCCAATACCAACAGATTTTGTATTTGCGGTATAATGTGCATTAGGTTTTTACTGCATTTGTAAATGTTACTATGGATACTGTCAATGTTAATTGTTCCTACTTGTACCCGCTAAACATTATGCTACATCCCACATCATTCGTATGTGGGTTAGCTTTAATTATAGCTGATAATTCTTTAAGGTTAACAACGTCGGTGAATCAAAGAAATTAGATAATATTATCGCGTGTTCTACATCAATGTAATTTTTGCAACTGCATCCCATTTTTGGATAGTGATCAGAACATTAAATGTTTATATTACTAAACAAATGGTTCACTAATCCTTAATAAAATTGCAGAAAATATGTAATATTAATTAGGTATAAAATATTTATTTGAATTACAAAATGTGGGATGTAGTGGAGTGCCGAACTACGGATCGACTTACATGGAGGTGTTTTTTTATAATTGCTATGTTCCAAACGAAACGAAGAAAGTATTGGAAACAGATAAAATATTTGACAGATGTAAAAATAAACAGCAAAATAAAAAAAAATTAATTCAAAATATTATATTTTTTAGCAATTATTTTAAGTCGTTCTGATTTTTATATAAAGTATAACCTTGCTGGTTTATTGTCGTGTGGAAATATCTTTCATTTAACCAGAAATATTTTAAAACCTTAAGTGAAAACCAAGCGAAAACCTTTTTTCAAAAAAATCTAGTACGAACGGGCAACGAGGCCGCCACCCACGGGTCGGAGGACAGACATCTTACCAACTAATTCACGGAAATCGCCATTATGTAATGATATGTATATTAGCTATACAATAAAACGTTTATATCGTTTAAAATAAATTAAAAAAAGCTTGAATTAATATGTAATTAATATAATCAACGAAATATTTTTTCTAATTGAAAATTTTCGTAACGTAAAATTGGGAATTGTTATAAATTTTATTCGGTAACATACTCGTATCTTCAATTATTTCCTTCGGATAAATATACTAGACGTTTTCGTACTAGTCATGAAACTCCTCATCTAGCATTTATAATTTGTATTTATTTGACTAGCGCCTTTACGGTATATTTTTAAGACGTGTTAAGAACGTATTAGTTCAATAAACACTGTCAAGTTTAATAATCAAAATTAGTTCTAAAATAATAAAATAGTTTAATAAATAAACAAAATTAGTTTAATAAAGAATTTAAATAAGTTTAATAAATACATTATTTATAGTTAAGGCATTAAAACTGTGGAGGTTTAAAGGCATTTTTATTTGTTTACAAAGTGAAATAAACAGTATTTGACTAAACAAATTACAATTAGTTCAATAAATAATCTAAATCAGTTCAATAAATTAACTATAAAAATCGGCTCAACAAATTGAACGCATGTTATGTTTTGCGTAAGGAACGAATTGGTTCAAATAAATAAAGTAATTATTTTTAATAAAGTTATTTAGATATAAGTGATTTAGTGCTTTTAAAATATTAGTGCATGCCTTATTTATTTTCTATAGCCCATGGAGGATATTTAATTATCCATTTATGACAAAAGCACTTACTAACCAAACAGCTTTGTCTGAAGTTATTTGAAATCTAAAGAATATTAAATAATTTGATCTTATTTTTCTTATCGTATCAATGACACATAATTATTTCCGTCCAGAATTCTACCACCACCTGGACAAGATTGAGCATCCCACAAATCAAGTGCAAGACGCCGAGCTTCTTGGACACTGGAGCAAGTATCATGTGGACAATCCAATGCCCTCTCAAAACCTAAATTGGCCAGTGAACACCATCACAAAAGAGACACCCCACATTTAGGAAATGTAAACAATTGAAAGGCTATGACTCAGGAGAGAGGCGAGCATTATGCGGGACCTGCCCAAATGGCGTAAAAGATGAAGATTGATTGTTTTCAAATATTTTAAGAACTTGTAACTTTTGAACTTACCTGTTCCCATTCTCCTAAGCGGGCCCGTCCGCTGCTTGTCCCAAAGAGACGTCAGGACTGCGGTTTGAGGATCCTAGCACTGCCTACAACCCCTACACCTCAATACAGAAACTAGAGTTCATCTAATGCAATCTCATTGCATGCACATAGCTGTAAAGCATCTTCAATGTATTGAACGTAAATGTTGACAGTTTGTTTGAAATTTTGTTTGCGAGAAAATTATTCACAATATTTTTTAAATAAACACGTAATCAAAAAAAATACGACCGATAAAAGAATTTGTCATTCTTTATTAAAACCGTAAAACGTGATCTAATGATATACTCGTAAGTACATATAACACTATTTTGTTAATGTGCGCTATGAAAGAAGTAATATTAAAATTCGAATTCAGATGTATTTTTTGCTAAAAAATAACAGACAAAAATATTTGTTTTTTTTACGTAAGCGGACTTTATCGTTGTAATTTTTCACGAGACCCGCTGTCAAGAAGTGTTATCTGTCGCTACTATCAGTCGACTAATATCACCTCCCGTCATTTTCAGCATCCCTCCAGATCTCCCCCGTCCCGATGTGATTCATCCCCTTGCGGTAGAGAAAGAGACGGGTATGATTCTGCTTATCCTCCACTAGGAGAGGGAAAGAGATGACAGTGTTGAAGCTATACGACTTCGGAGTCTGCAGGCCATTTTGTCATGCCCTCTTCCCCCTCCAGCACCGTGGAAGAGCTGGAGAGGGGAATGATGGGGGAAGACTACGCCTCTCACCTCATTTGAGTGCGGAAAGTTAGTGAAACTTAACTTGAAGGGTCGTAAAAAATAAAGCTCTCGAAGGGATAATTTCAAGTCAATACCTTCTTACCTTAAGAAAAATCTTTACTCATTTAAAGATCCTTAATAAAAAAATCTCACGTTCATTTTTAAGCAAGTTAAGTAATGAACTATACGTAAAAAAATATCATATTTTGAAATTTGATTTAACAAGATTCGATTTATCTAGCGTATGCTTGAAAAAATATCGCATTTTTAATATTCATACAAAATTTTTTAACGCTTTATGTTTAAGTTTATTTTTAATTAACCATTTACCACTGTTTATACATAAAAAGTAAGTTAGAATTAATTTAAGATTACTCGTATTTAAGTAATATTATGTGATCAATAAAAGTTTAAGTATCGCGTTTCATGCAACCAATTATGATAGATTACATTAAAAAATTGGAAATTGCAATAAAGATAAAAAAAACATCTCTTAGTTTCAGAAGTCAATTTTGATTCGATTATTTTTCACAGCACTGAGGAAAAATGTTAATAACTAAGTGAAAAATGTGTCATGGTTAACATTTTATGTGACTTTGCACAAGTAATGTTAAGCTTAATAATTCGTATCCTGTGTAGTATTTTTAATGTTAAAATGTAGATATGCATACAAAAATCAAACATTACCAAAACGCCTTTTCTTGTAAGGCATTCAATTCACAGAACATCTCTAAGGATGATGCGGCTTTATTGAAGCATATGGCTGAGAGACTAGATAGTATTCGGCCCCATTTAGTCCCCTTTTGGGACTGAAATTACTGAAAATAAAAAAACAATAGCACATGATCGTCATTGGAGAGATTTTTGATAATTACAAAGCGTCAAAAAATCAGTAAATATAAATAGAGTTGGTACATCACTCACGGGTCGCCTGTATGTGTCGATAAACTACCATTCATGGAGTTGACAATACCACACATTGCAAAGTCGCATATGTCTAGCTAGGGAGAAACTGTTTTAACCAATATGAGGTGTTTTATTAGAAACCACCGAAAATGAAACTCAACACCTACCTGCATCTACCTAGGTGGAAGATAAGCATTCCAACTAGCAGGCCAGGGAAGTTGTATTATCTAAAATATTTTTATTAGAAACCACCGAAAATGAAACTCAAAACCTACCTGCCTCTACCTAGGTGGAAGATAAGCATTCCAACTAGCAGGCCAGGGAAGTCGTTTTATCTAAAATATTTCCAAGATTGTTGAACATTTATTATATGCAATATTATTAATTAACAATGTTTAAAATATATTTCAGATATTATAAATAAAAAATATATTATGTTAGATATAAAATAATAACTTTGTTTTATTTTTATAATAATCGTCCAACCAAATACCGTATATCCGTGAGGTTATGATTTGAAAATGATAACATGTCTTTTTTTTAATAATTATAAATCTACTTTGTGAATTTAGTTTTTTGAAAAAAATATATAATAGATTATTTTTTATACCATTATACTTTATTAAAGGTACGTACATATTTTTTTACTTAACGTGGTTTTGGTGTCATTAAGAAATAGAGTGGAGAAATTCTGAATCCGATAAACATGTGATGTAGAAGATATTTTGAGATGGAAAAGAAAAATTAAATGATCTTAGCATGTAGATAGCATAAGAGACCCTAGCATGGAAATACATGGAAACCCCCTCTAATTTACATCCCACTAATGACATGGAAATTGGAAGGATAGCTGAATACAATGATAATTTATATATCACCGTTTATGGTACAACATACTTTCTTAAAAGGTGCTCTAACTCGACAAATGAACCCTCAATATTGATTGATAAAAAAATTACAAAATACAAAATAAGTTTAGTGACAGGAAGACGGCGGCTGCGGCCATTATATTGAGTACATGTTCAGATTAACATATTTGGTAAGAAAACTTCAAGTTAACATCACGAAAGCAGTAGCACCAGTCAAACAAACCACATGTCACCTTGAAAGATTAAAAATATAAAAAATATCAATTATAGTGAATAAAAAATATAATGCTAAAATTTAAAACATTTATGAAAACATACAAACACATAGTACCATCGAGCCGTTCCCTATTGGGGTGGTCGAAGAGGACACGATGCGAGGCTTTCCTATCGCAACACACATTTTTCGTTGTATCCACATCAATATATCTTCTCATACAACTCCTGTGATTTCTTTGTCCTTTTACAATTCCTTCTCTCAAAATAAAACTTTCTTCTCCAAAAATACTCTCTTTGTTCTTTCTCTACCATACCTTTACTCACATTTGTACTGTATATTTGGTTTTGTAAACCAATCTCAGGCTGCTTTTTCATCTAACTTTAAGTCTAATCCACTTTAAGTTCACATTAATTCCTAATTTCGTCATTCCGTATTATATCATACATTGTCACCCCATGTTTTCTTCTCCGCAAATATAAATTTTATTCGTTCATTATAAAGCTTGATAAAAATCATTAATTAACTAATTGTTTGAATAATTTTCTACATAAACAAAGAAATAAATATCTCGCCAAAAAATGACAAGATTAATAAGTTTTGCATTGCAACGACCTTTCCAAAGCTCTCGCTTCTTAGAAAGCCAAAGTTCTGGGTCGCTTTGTGGCAAACTTCACGAAAAGCCGGCGGTGGGCGTTGACCAGGCGGGCATCCAATCGCGTGAGGCCGGCGCTTTAAGGGGAGGGGCCAAAAGCTCTATTGTGGAGTCACCAAAGTTGGTAAGACATTTTACTTGGAAATTTTGGTTTGAAGCTTTTGTTACCGTATTGAAATATTAACTTTTCAATCCTCAGAATATTTTGTCAATTGTTATTTTCAAAGAATTGGAAGATTCAGCGAGAAGTGCTTTCATCAAATTGAAACCTCTCTTTATAAGTCGAGGCCTGAGAATGCATATGGTTCGTTGCTAGATCTTCTCAACTGTCATCTATGAGATGGAGGCGTGGACACTGAATCAAGAAATATCACGCAGGATCAAGGATTTTGAGATTTGGATCGTATCCTAAAGATTCGTTGGAAGTTTTTTAAACTGATAACGTTAAATTCCAGCAGTCATAATTGTATTATGCATACATTTTAACATGCCATGTCCCTAGTGGGGTAGGTGGAGAACATATATTTCCAAACTTTCCTCTCCAATAACACCAGTTATATATTTTGTCAAAGACAACATGTGTTATTCATACGTTACTTTCTTTCAAAATCTGGTAAAACTGATTTAATTAAATTGTGCTTTGATACATATTTCTTTCGTTACATATTTATTTAAAAAACAACTTGGCTGACTTAGTATTAAGTGACAATCTCTTACAACCAACCAGAAAGATGTTTATGAAGGCCTTAACATTAAATTATACTAGAAACCTATTTAAAGAAAAATAAGCACCAACGAGAATCAAACACACAACCCTAGGGCCGTAAGACAGGCGTTTTGTTACAAACCAGGCTTTGGATTCTGTAATAATTTTGATATTTACCTAAACATCGAGGTAGCTTCACTGAGAAAAATTTCATGTGTCAGAAATAGAACAACACGTATGACGAGATTTATTGTTGTTACCGAGGCAAAGCTATAATCGTGGATATAAGGATCTGGAAATCTATCATATATGCTTGCCCCAAAAAGATCATGAGTGATGATATGTAAAAAAGCATTTATCAAACATAAATGCTAGTACAAAATTGAACAAAAATAATTTCTAATTTAAAAAAAATATTTTATAATATTTTTTTATACAAAATACCTATAAAGCAGATTTAAAAAAAATGGAATAATCAAACTGAATTGAGAAATACTAACAATAAATGACGATTTGTGTTGAGCTGTTTAGAGAATTGATTCTCTTCCAGACCGCTCTAACTCGGTAATGGAACCCACTATTGTTGAAAGATGAAAAAAACATTATTAAAAATTCAACAAGTTAAGTGTGATCATTGGAAAATGACTACAGCGGTCATTAAATTGCGTTCATATGTTTAGAAAAATATATTTGGTTAGTTAATCTCACAAAGATTACCAAGGGAAAACCGATGTGTGATTTTAACACATTCGTGTTTAGGTGGAGTAGAATGTATGTGCATGAATGTATGTAATATATCTCGTGCGGCTTTTAATAAAATGAGAAGCGTATTCTGTGATGATAATCTAAACTTGAAACTTCGACAACGGTTAGTCAAATGCTACGTTTGGTCAGTGTTATTGCATGGAGTGGAATCATGGACCCTCAAAGTTGGTACTATGAACCCACTGGAAGCATTCGAAATGTGGATGCACCGGAGAATGCTACGGATACCCTGGACGGATATAGTCAGCAACACAAGGGTTCTTCAAAGAGCCAAAGTTAACAGAGAGTTGCTGACTAACATTAAAATCCGAAAGGTGTCCTACTTGGGTCATGTACTTAGAGAAGCCAAGTACAAATTACTACACCTGATCATCCAAGGCAAAATAGAAGGCCGAAGAGGTGTTGGCAGGAGGCAAATCTCCTGGCTCCGCAATATACGGGATTGGACTGGCATAAGGCGCGTTGGAGATCTTTTTCAGGCTGCCGGGGACAAAGATGTCTACTCTCAGGTGATATTCAACGTTGGGGGGGACCTGACATGACACTGGGAAGAAGAAGAAGAATGTATGTGTGTGAAAAGTGTTAAAAATAACCCTGTTCTCGAACTTAGAATCATCAACGAACTAAGAAGTGCACTCCTAACTGGGATATTATAACGACAAATATTCTGGGTACTAGCTACACTGTTATTTCAATTTATATATTACTCGAGTGAGACACAAACTTCATGGGATACCAATTAAATATCAAGCATACAGGTAAGAATAAGAAGAATTCTACACCATGTACGTCGAAGTCAGTGTGAAAAAAGTTATAAAAATGGATAAACTGCGCAACTCAGGCACTTATACCGCATGCAGAACACTACCCCTGCAAGGAAGGTTGTATTTAACAATTCGAAGGGAGGAAAAAGCTGGGTTGGCTGAATAATATGACATAGAACTGGCGCACACTGGGTAAAACTAATTGGAGGAGGGATTCTGCTGAGAAATATACGTGACATAGAATCCTGCAGACAACTATGACCCATCCTGGATTTTAGGGCTGATGATGATTTAGGTAAGAATATCACAAATAGATAAGAAATTCAATGAAAAATAAATATGATAACTGAGAAAAGCAAAAAAGTAATTTAAATTATAATTAGGGTGTCACATTACTACTTTAAAAAGGTAACGTATAAAGCATAATTTATTGAGTCAGCTAAAGTTGATGAATGGCACTTTATTTATAAATGTTATATACTACAATAAATTGGAAATCGAACTCAAAAATTATTGAAATTAAAAAAAAATCAGTTACTAAGACATACAGTGCATGACACCATCAATGTACGAATATACTACAACACACTGGAATAAAATATACCCAGATATTATATAACACTTTCGTTGTATACAGTACTATCTGGTGGGTTTATTGCCATGTGGCAATCTCTTCCATTTTACAAGCACCGAAAATGCAAAATTAATTTAAACGCAGAAAATAAAACAATTAAAACAAACTGAAAATGGAATAAATAGTCTCTCAGCTAAGATTGAGGAAATGCCGGAAAATTTCTCTCGTGAACTCAACAACATCAACATTAAAAATATCCACCTAATTTATTTTATTCATTTTGAACGCATAGACTGGAAGGTATCGGCTGTGGCCTTTATTTAGGAACTTCTCAGCATCCATATATGTACACAAATATATTATCAGGGGAAAACTAACTTAAAAGAAACCCTCGAAGATCTTAAGACGTGATTTCCCGACATGTGCATAAGGCCTTTTTGTAATTTATAAAATTATGTACTCATAAATTTGGAATCTTCGGGCATTGTCTTGTCGCCAATTTTTGGACATTGGTGTTAAAATATACTACTTCAAACATAAAAGAGGAAACCAAAAATTTTAATAGAGCTGGCTGCCAAAAATTTGAATAGATTTTGATTTTTTCTGTACTTACATAAATTCTTTCCTCATGTTCTTATTCCATGTTCTACCTTGTAATATTTTTAGACTAATTCTACGCAACACTTTAATTTCTACCACAATTATCTTACTTTTATTCCATATCCAAATTTTGCTTATGTATCTCATTGTTGAGACCAATGTTCCATTAGGTGTAACAACATTTGATTCACTTTAATGCTCCGGTTGATAAACACACCATTCACTCGATTATTTTGCGCGGTTATCGGATGTGAACATGCTTCTAAGAAATAAAATTCTCTCAACGAGATCTAACGTTTCATTTTTAACTTTTATTTCTCACACATACTCTGACTTCCTCTCTCAATAATCATTAGTTTCGACTTTTTAATATTCGCACTTGTACTTTGGCAAATCCTTTTTATAATATTATATAAATTTATAAAGATTTCAAAAGTGAAAATGTCAATTCGCAATCATAACATTTAACAGTCCTAAATATTTTATTAGGAATGGAATTTTGTTTCACAAATAACAATTGAACATTGCTACAGATCACTTATCACGTAAAGCTGTCATGGAAAAGCACCCGTAAAATGCAAGCAAATACGGCTACACGGTTTGTGTTAAGCCATGCTGGCATGCATTCGCATTTACGTCTGCATGTGCATGCTGTTCATCGATATTGGCGCGGTGAACGGCTCGTGGAGATGATAAAGAATTTGTTTCTACGTTGTATAAAAAAACAATGTTTATTTAGACATTTTAATATAAAATGACCTGACATTTATGTAAACTTGAAAGTAATCTAAAAGGCATTTACGAAATATATTGAACAGCGGAAACAAAGTCATTGGAGCACTAAATAAATGTACTCGAACCGAACGGTGTCAATTGATGGTTCACTGCAGTCACCATTTAGTTTCCTATTTATCATCTCTATCCTTGGTATCTGATCTTCTGTCGATGCCACCGCTATCCTTTTCACACTTCAGTGTGACACCAGCAGAGGAGGGGCTTCCCCGGGAACAGTTCTATCATCAAAATATGACTATCTAAATATCTTTCAAGTATACGATCGCACTGTAAGGGTACCTAATTCGTTCCTAAGACAGTGGGTGTAGGAGGGACAAACAGTTCACGACAGTATTTTAGAATCATTCGTTGACGTACGAGAGCAAAACTTGGACGTTGAAAAAGACATTAACTAAATGGTAAGAACCATGAAAAATACGAAGTGACGATGTATTACAGATGGACGTAAATACTGTTTCATAAAATTGGATAAAAAATATCCCTCATTTCTAAATCCTATACAATTTCTTCACTTATCCTTATTTTTCATAATATTTATCATTTGTTTTATTTTTTAAAACTTTTTCTCTAATTATATAATAATAATATTAGGTCCTTACATATGAAATTGGCGTTTTGTTTGGGAGGAACATAAAGTTGATTTTTTTTAATATAATATATTAATTTAATCAAAGTATGTACCATTGCTATCTATGCACTTTTGCCATCTCATAGGTAGTTCATCGATCCCTTTACTAAAAAAACCATTCGGACGGGAATCAATAAAATCTTTGAAGTCGGTTTGGACTGCCCCATCGGAGTTGAATTTTTTCCCTTGCAAGAAGTTATCCAAATTTCGAAAAAAATAGTAATCTGTTGGGACAAGGTCCTGAGAGTACGGTGGATGTCTTAGACATTCCAATTGAAGCTCTTCTAATTTGGTAGCCGTCTGTTGTGCAGTGTGTGGTCTAGCGTTATCATGAAGCAGCAGTGGCCTAGAGCGATTAACCAGCCTCGGTTGTTTAACAGCTAGCTTTTCCATCATGGTTTGCAGTTGCTGACAATAGACATCTGCCGTAATCGTCTGGCCAGATTTAAGAAAGCTGTAGTGAATGACACCAGCACTAGTCCACCAAACGCTCACAAGTAACTTTTTTGTAGTCAATTTTCGCTTGGGGCATGGTTTGCTGGTTCGGCAGGGTTCAGCCATTGCGATGAGCGCTTCCGATTATCATACAGGATCCACTTTTCATCACAGGTAATGATTCGATTCAAAATCCCTTCATTACTGTGCCGGTTGAGTAATGCAACGCAGCAGTCAACGCGCGTTTGTTGATTTGCTTCACTCAATTCGTGAGGTACCCACCTTTCAAGCTTTTTCACCTTCCCAATTTGCTTCAAGTGGATTAAAACAGTTTTATCACTAACACCGCAGCCTGCAGCTAACTCGGACGTGGTTTGCGATGGATCCGCTTCCACAATAGCCTTCAATTCTTCATTATCAACTTTGGTCTCCGGCCGTCCACGGGGCTTGTTCGGCAGGTCGAAATTTCCAGAACGAAAACGTTGGAACCAAAAACGCACTGTGTTTTCTTTTGCGGCACCGTCGCCATACACATCATTAATCCTTCGAGCCGTTTCTGCAGCACTGGTGCCACGGTGGAACTCGTACTCGTAAATAACGCGATATTTCAAGTTTTCCATTTTGTAAACTGAGTGACGCAAAGAAAAAAAACAATTGAGGAAAAAACAAATGAATTATAATTTTCGAAACACAAATACTTGAGTAAATAGCTGTATAAATTTGAATTTGGAATTCCTAACCAAAGAGAAGATATTTGAGATCAAAGTTACCAGTACGACAAAACGCCAATTTCATATGTAAGGACCTAATATTTACCCATGTCTATCCGGAACGCTCAGAAGGTAGACATGAGTGAAATTTTTATTTTATTTATAAACAGATGTCACCCAAGTACAGTATCTGGCAGTAAGTAATACACATCGGGCTTAAGAAAGAGACTGTCGGTCATAATCGGCTAACTTCGGCTTTGTAGAGCGTCGTCTCTGTCATTCATACACGTGTTCCGTCGCGATTTGTCAGTTGTCAAGCGACAGAGACGACGCTTTACAAAGCCGAAGTTAGCCGATTATGGCCGACAATCTCTGTCTTAAGTCCGATGTGTATTGCTTACTGCCGGGTATTGTAGCACATTTTTGTCAATAATAATTGAGACATTACTGATTTTTAATAAAGGGTGTCGCGTTATTATTTTTTACATAAGTAAAATAAATTGTCCGCGCTATAACAATTCAATTATAAAATTATAAATCATTTCTATCCACGTCCTGACGTAGTGTTGAGTAAATAATAGTCGCGAATGAAAATTTAATAGATTTGATATCAGGTGACAGGTGTCGGGATAGTATTGTTGTGTTAAAGCAATATTTTATTTGAGAATTTTTTATAAAATGTGTTTTTAAGAGTAGTAAGTAATTAATCCCGTGAATATTTTATTTACAACCACCATTTAAGATACTGTCGAGAACACCGATAATAATGTTGAAACAAAAGCTGGTTGATTGAAAAAAAATAGTTTACTCTAATAATTATGGCAGATGTATTTATACGAGGGTGTTAAAATAAATAATTTAATAAAAATGATCACTCGGAGATGATTTGTAAATGTTAAATTAATGAACAAAGAAAGATTAACAAATAAAATGTACATTACAAATGTCAGTGAATATAGAGAACGTTGAGGAAGAATATCACAAACATGATGTTTGAACCGAAATAAATGATATTTTGGAAGAAGAAAATGTTCAAATTAGGAGAATCCGAAGGGCCTATGTGAAAATGTGGAAGATACAAAATATTTATTTTACGATAGAAAAGTATAACACTCTTTCTTCTCCGTGTATCTTGACAGGTAAGCGGCGGGTTGGTACAATATTTATGGATATATGCATCATAGTATAATAGGCCCCATACGACGGATGTCACCAGAGAAAGAATACTAGAATTGAATTTTGAATACAAGAGAGCGAGAGAGGAATACTTGGATTCTCTCCGAAAGTAATTCGAAATTTGAATCTCGGTTGGTCCGTGATAAATGAAGAGATGGAAACTATACTGAACGAATTTTAAATACCTAGCTAACATTTTTTGAACCGGTATAAAAGAGGACGATGTATAAATGATATATACTCGTATATAAACAAATTCTGCATTTATGAATATATATTTTCATAAATGTAGAATTTGTTTTACTTCCGTGAATATTTCACGGGCTGCAACTAGTATTGTATTTATTTTTCGTTACGTTGGTTGACTTGTTAAAAGTATATTTAGTGATTTATCCAATTTGATCTTCCATGTTTTCCAGGATTCGTTTAGTTTTTCAAATAATAGGCAATCATTCTAATCCGGATTCGATAGGCAAAACCATCGTAATCAAGTATGATTATCAGGCATCTTGTGGATGGAAGACGGCTGTACGTGATTTTGTTTACAGTTTGCGAGCTCTTTATCACTCGAGTAGGCACACAGTTTTGTCACATCTAAACCAAAGTATCAATAGCAAGTAGATTAAAGTTCCCAAAAGATCGACAAGTTTAATATGTTGCATAATTTCACTAGGCAGAATTTTATTCAACACTATTTTTGTGTTGTAGTCCGAATAAGTCCCAATTTATCCGAGTCCTCCATATTAATTGAAATTGAAAACAAAAATAATATCTGAACTGCGCTGCACTGAAGTGTCCGGATGGAGTGGAGTGGGAACAGGGGTGGTGCAGCGTGCGTGTGAAGGGATGCAGGGGTTACACAACACGCCGGGCGCTGATCCCATGTTCGCTGTTCACGCCTGCCCACCCCTGGCCTCTGCCCCCGCCATCTCCCTGACCCATGGAACTGTCCACTTACGCCCCGGTGCCCGCGAGACATGAACTGGACACTAGAGATTGTCACTAACGCCAAAAAGATTTTTTTTTCGAACTTTTTTCAAAATAACTAGATGAACGTGTACAAAACGATCGAGAAATTTCCCAGACGAACTAAACAGAAAGAACAGAGCGTCAAAATTTCATATCACGATATATTTCCTTCGTCTCCTCTACATGTGTACATCTTCTCATGCAGATGCTCCGTTTTCTTTTACTTTTATGTGCAAATATTATATTTCAGAGGTCAAAGATATAAAAGAGTAGAACTATCACCAATACAACGAAAATTTATCTAGTTAGGTCTGTTGTCTACCTACGTGTATGTGAGGCACGGAAACGTGAACTCTGAAAGCAAGCGAGAAACGTGGAATAGATGCATTCAAGATGTAATGCTGGAGACGGATGTTGCAAATTCCATGGACGGCGAGGTGAACTAATGACTCCATTCTCCAAGAACTGAGGATCAGCAACAGATTGCCGAGAATATGCCTACCACGAGTTCTTCAATTCTTTGGACACATAATTCGTGCTCAAGGAGATAATCTGTGCTTGTAGTCACTGAAAGCGTGGAAGGACGACACACAAGACGACAAGTCCTGATGCGTTGGATTGACCAAGTGAGAGACACAACAAGAATGCCCTTAAAAAGTACTCTTTGAACTGAAAAGTATTGTATTAAACTCTCGTTGTATACAGTACAACCTGGCGGGCTTATGTCCATGTGGCAATATCTTCCAACCAACCACAAAGATGTTAAAGAGGCCTTAAGTGAAAACCAAATTGGAATCCTTTTAAAAAAAATCTGGCTTCCAACGGGAATCGAACCCTCAACCTCCGGGTTGAGAGACAAGCATCTTACCAACTAGGCCACGGAGGTCCACAGGGAGTACAGGGATTAATGGATAGGAGTCGTCAAGGGTTATCATAGGAGACACGGTGCTGTCATGAGCTAACATATATGACAGGATGGATTTATGAACTTTCAAAATTTCATTCATCAAATCGATCATATTTAAGTATTCCTCGAACATAACTTCTAACGTTCGCATGATGGATTTGTCAAGGCAGTCTTTCGACATCCATTCGTTCCATCCACACTTTCGTTTTATGCAGCGTAGCCTGGCGGGCTTATTGCTTACTGCAATCTATTCCACCAAATAAGAAAGGTATTAAAGAGGCCATATGATTAAAATCAGACTGGAGTCCTTTGAAAAAAACATCTAATGGGAATCGAACCCTCGGCCTGTAGGTTGGAAGACCACAGAGGTCATTCTTACTTTTTCTAATTTTAACAACTTGATCAAACATTATTTGTGTCGGTCTCCCTCTGTTATGACTTCCAGTCATGTTCGCATTGAAGACTTGTGTCAGTCTTTCATCGCACAACCGTTCAACTTGTCAAAACCGTATCTGCGTACGTTTTTTAACCCTGCTTAATACATCGAATTTTAGTTTACAATCATAATTACTTTATTTCTTTCTCTATCAAAATATGACACAACATTATATTATTCTTAGCGCACTAATTTCTACATTTTCTCGGATCTACGTTTCACTCCCATATACATCAATGTTGGCACTAATACACTTTTGTGAATCATAATTTTGTAGAATTTGATATTGCTTAGTAGTGTGTGATTTCATGTGCCCCAACAACTTTTTTGGTGTAGACATTAACTTGCTATTCAATATCTCATTTCACTTTTCCACTCTCGAGTGTATGAATTGAAAGTGATAGTCCTGAGAAAAATGTGTTATCGCTGAAGAACTAAGGCTAACATTTAATTGAGAATAAACTAAGGAATTAATTTATCGTGAGTGTATACTAGAATTCTGCATTGTTTTGCTTACACATTGTTTTGCTTTGCACATGGCATCTTAAATTCGTGTGAAGTAACCTATTTCTACCTATTTCTCAAAATAAGTTTACTTTTCAGACTCATAAAATTAAAAATAATATTGTAGAATTTCACTGAAAACCTTAAAAAGCATATTTTTTCCTCCATTAGTCTTCTTGTTGTCAGAAAAAAAAAACATTATATACACTCGCACTGTGAATTTCAATTGTATTTTTTTAAAGATTTTGATAGCCGAAATCGACCGTTAATAAATAAATAATATGTAAATGTTTATTACTGACATCCCTGCAATTCCGCACTGAGCCAGTGGCCATAAAGCCCTCAGGTTGATAGCATGGTTGGTCATGCGTGTCTGGTCCCGCAAATTACCTCTTTATGTTTGGTCGTCCCACCACCCCACGGACATGATGAATGCCTGCCTTTAATCGGGCATATTATTGCATATCCCTAGTTTTCATATTATTGCACATAATGAGAATATCGTTTTAACTAAAATAATCCTTACGATAATAACATTTTTTTTTTGCGAAACTATTTAAATCAAATAAATTTAATAAATTTGGTTTACAAGTAGTAGATTATACTATGATACATTCGTGGCCTCGTTAGTTGAACAATTGACTTTCAACCCAAAAAAAATATCTAAGTTTGGTAGTCGTTGACGACCTTCATGGTCCAGTTGGTAATAAACTTGCCTTTCAGCCCGTAGTTTATCGGTTCAATTTCTGTTAGAGTCTAGATTGTTTTAAAAAATATTGCGGTTTGTTTTCCACTTAAAGCGTCTTTAACAACTTTCTTTTTGGTTGGAAGATTTTGTATCAATTTCGGATGTACCGTATACAACGAAAGTGTAAAAGAATATTTTGCATAGTACATTTCACAATATCTCTTGTTGGTTGGATGAAATTGCGATGTATAATGAAATAAAATACAATTATATTTATTACAATTATGAAATAAAATACAAAAATTAACTAGCCTACATTTTATCTGTTTTGAGATAATTAAGGACACATCCAGCTGATTTCTATGAGTTTGTGTGGAATATACATTTTTCACAATATAATTTAAGCATGATAAACTCATTCATAAGTTGAAGAATTCATCTCTAGTATGGTTGGATCAAGTGAGTGTTATTCTGAAAGAAGCAAATGTAGAAAGTCAGAGAAATCGTAGAGGTTGTATGAGAATGTGTATGGACGTGAAAGAAGCTAAGGATGTGTGTCAAGTTAGGAAAGTATGGCGGTCTGTCATCTCTAATCTAAGAATTTGAGTAGTATTTTTTCAGATGATGGAAGAGTTACATTGGATATCGACGGCGTGTAGCGCTAGGAAACAAAGTCAATGGGGCACTAAACCATATATACTCGAATCGGACAGTATGAAAATCTGCTTAGAGGATAGTCTACAACAGTATTGTAGTACCAACATTGATGTATAGGAGTGACCGTGGACGTGAAAAAATACTGAAAAGAGCCGATAAAATGCCGTGAAAAGGGGCACACTTTAAATAATGCATGGGGTAACAATGTATTTATTTAACACTTCATTATAAAACTATTTGAAGGACTTATTGCCTGTCGACAATATTTCCAACCAACCAGATAAAAGTATATAAAGAAAGTTACATGGTCGCAAAAAATATTCAAATTATTTTCACCTGTATAAAATTCATGAACAATATACATAATAAAAATAAAAGTGAGATATCACCAAACAAAGGGAAAGGAATCGGGTGGCGGGATGGAAAGGGAATCGGGAATGTATGGCAGAATATGGAATCAAGTAATTAGGGATAAATGTAAACTTAAGGCTGATGTGTTGAATAACATGAAGAAGAGCACGTTAGATTGTTTGGGCATGTAGAATGAGGAATGAAAAAATACTAACAAAACAAATGTATAGCGCAAATGTGAGTAAAATGGGTGGTAGGAAAATACTAAGAAAAGTATGGTTGGATCAGGTTTATGATATTTTGAATGAAGATAACGTAATAAGTCATAGAAATCGTATGAGTTGTATGAGAAGGTGTATGGATGTGTAAGAGGTAAAGTATGCGCTCTAACCTCTCTGCCTACCCCGACGGGAAAACGGCGTACTGGTATGTGACATTTATGCGATTTACAAATGATATACGATTGTCTCTTTTATATTTCAAATTAACGTTAATATTGGGTTTTGTGGGTTGGGTTCTTTTTACAAATACACATCCATATTGATTTCGAACATTTTTTTATAATTTATATTCTACATTACAACTGGTTTTTCCGAAATACAAAGTAAAATTTATATCTCCGATTTTCTAAGAACCTATTTTATCCCTGTGATTATCATATTCTACACATTATCGTTTCGGGTTCATTCATCTTGACTTTGAACGATCTACCTTGTACAATCAGATGTGTATTATCAAGATTTAATAAAAAAATATAGAAGCATTATTATGCCAAAATATTCCTTATTCCTTTACGTCTGTACAATTTCCAATTTACATATAAATTTCAGAAGCATTAGTATGTCAAAATATTCATTATTCCTTTACTTCCATACAATTCCCAATTTACATGTAAATTTTAATATTTATTTCTAAATATATGTAATTTCTAAATCGAAAGATTTGAGTCATGTAATTTTTTTTCATCAAAGCTTTCAGTTATATTTTTAAGATATTAAGTTTTTCGATTGTATAACATAAAATGTCGTAATACTTCGAAGGAAATTTTACTATTTTTAATTTAGTTGGTAGAACACTTGTATTCTACCTCGAGGGTTTCGTATTCGATTCCCGATGATATTCAAATAAGGGGCCAGTTTAGTATAATCGTCGATAAAGATATTGTTAGCTTTTTGCGTGCAGTAGTATTGCCAAAACGTTTGATGATAAACTATGAGTTGGTTTACTTCAATGGTTCTAAGCCCAAAAGATTTTTTTATAACAGTATAGCAATGTTTTGTAATGATATATCAATTCAAACACATTATGCCATATTCTTGTTGGGGTGGGCAGAGTACAGATATTTTATTAATTCTATCCACATATTTTTATAACAGTATAGCAATGTTTTGTAATGATATATCAATTCAAACACAATTATGCCATATTCTTGTTGGGGTGGGCAGAGTACAGATCTTTTATTCATTCTATCCACATATTTTTATAACAGTATAGCAATGTTTTGTAATGATATATCAATTCAAACACAATTATGCCATATTCTTGTTGGGGTGGGCAGAGTACAGATCTTTTATTCATTCTATCCACATATTTGGCTTCTACCGTGATCTATGTTACATATCTTGTCATGCATATGCCATTTTATAATAGACTTTCATTCTTTCTTATTTTTCTAGGTCTTCCTAAACTTATCAAACCTTCTGTACTACTTGTACATATTATTTTTGTAAATCTTTTATAAGTCAGTCTTTTCACGCCATCGACCTAACTCAATGCCCGTTTCATCAGCTTAAGCACGCATATATTTTTCCAATCCGCATTCCTTCCTAACATCCTCATTCCTTATTCTGTCATACATTGTTTTTTTTTTAAATCCATGAACCACTCATTTCTACAGCATTTATCTGAACATTATTTCATCAATGCTTGCATTTATTAATTTAATTATTTTAATAATGGTCTAACGGATGATCGATAAAAATTAAAATACCTATTCCACACGCTATCAATAACACCCCCTGATACACCCTTTATCAGAATCGCACTGTAATAGATGCGGGGAGGGGGAGGCAAAACCTTATTTCCCCTACGGGAAACGATCTGATGCCAATTCATGGGATGAGATAAGCTCTAGAGAAGGTAATAGCCTGCCCGTGGAGGCTTCACGACAGCAGGATTAGTGTAGCGATTTAACGAGTGCTGGCTGCAAGTGCCAAAGGGTGTCAACAGTGGCGTAGTATAAACCTGAACCCACAAGCAAGTATTTTGTCTAGGTTCCTGATTGAAAAACATTTGAGATGGTGCAATTTTGAATTTTTTCATTGTGTGTCTCAAACGAGAGGGTTACAAGAAATAAGTAAACATTATTACAATTACTAAAATTACTTTTAGCGTAACTTTAGTCCGGGAAAGTAGTCAATATGATATTTAACTTGACAAATATCTCAAAAAAATCCATAAACGTTATTCTTAGAATGTTTGATTAGGTTAATAATTCACCATACTACACTAAAATTGTGTCTTGGTTTCAAAATATTTGCTTAATATGAAAAGAAGAATATTGTAAATAATTCCTCATTTTTTCTTTTAGATGTAACATCTGTGGCTTACGATATATGTAACAGTGGAAATACGAACGGGCCGCCAAATATTCGATTATTTTTCAGTAGGCACAATTTGCAAGTATTAAATATCAATCCTAACGTACTTAGGACATATTACTATAAATGGACGATGAAAGTCTCGAGACACTGATGATCACGGGAACAACTGAGAGAAAGCGAGCAAGAGAAAGGTGTCTTATGAGATGAGCCGATAAAGTAAAGGATTCGGCAGAATCCTCTTTCAGCGCTGCATTCAACAAAGCCCAGAACCAGGAGGGATTGAGACAGATGGTACGCACAGTTCAAGACATAGTAGAGGATCACGACGCTCTGCATTGAGAACGCGATGAGGAAAAAAAGATACCCACCAGGATCAATTTCAAACTACATTCCTAGATAAGTAAGAATAACAAATATAAAATAACTAACTTTGGAATATTTGGAAGGTAAAGAGGATAGAAATATTAAATAATGAACACAAAAACTTTTAAAAAAGATATAGATTTAGAACATAATATTGAGTGTTAACATATAAGTTGTGTCCGTTTTTTTACAAATTTAAAAATGAGCACCAAAAGTAAAACAAAATGGTAAAGGCTATACTATACGTCAATCGAAAGAAAATTTTCTGCTCTATAAGATATTGTGTTTGCTTTTACCTTACATATATTATTTTATTTGATTACAAGCCTTCAAAACGGAATGTCAAGTAGACGAAAATGAGAATTTACGACACCTCCTTCTCTTCGCGTTCAATCGAGGGAATAAAGCTGCTCGCGATATTTGCGAAGTGTACGGTGAAGATGCTATGAATGAAAGGACAGCTCATCGATGGTTTTTGCGTTTCAAAGACGGCAATTTCGACCTGAAAGACATGGAGCGTTCCGGACGACCAATTGTCGAATGTTGATTTTTGTTGTTTTCACTCAAAACATGTGGAACCCATGCGCCGAACTTTTGGACTTTTCCCATTGATTTAAGATAGCGGTATACAGTCATGTGACTACAATTCATCTGCTCAGTCAATTCTATGGTTGTTTGAAGGGGATATTCATGAATAATATGGTTTAAGCGGTCGTCATCGAAGTCCACTGGTCATCCTGAACGCTGCATGTCTTTCAGGTCGAAATGTAAATAAAGTCCAATTTTCGTGCTCTCTACAGATCTGTTAAGATATCCAGAAAGATGTGTAACTGGGACATGGAAATCATTTTAATTATATTTTAAACGTATTTTATTACAATGTACATTCCATTTCAAACATTTAAACACTACATTATAAAATATAAGTGGCCACCATTACAAAACGTTACAAAATATAAAAAAAATAATACGAAATTAGAATCAAAAGAAGCACATGCAGACAAGCCCACAACATGCCAATGCCCAGGACTGTATCTTATGCATGGAAGGACTCGGAAAAACAACATACGCACAAAAAATCTGTTTAAATAATATAAACATAAAAATTCTAGTATAGAAAAACACGATAAGTGTCACAACAATGTGAATCAAACCCCAAATCAGAATTAAAAACCAATAAATAATTTAGAGAAATTAAAGAACTCAAGTCGTATAAAATAACTAGTTGTCCACATTAACATTTTAAAAACCTAAACAAGAAAGATATGGAAACCTAAACAAGAAAAAACATATCCATGCGCCAATATTTAATCAAACTCAAAGCATAATAAAAAAACAAACAAAAATGTTATCGTAAATATAAATACACAATATTCAAACATTCATGCCGCTTCGCAGTTGAATCGACACAAAAACATTCCGACAAAGATCACGTTGAACAAGATATACAACCCTTCAGCAACTATACATGATTCTGGCAAAAAATACTTCCACAGCAAAAAAATCAAGTTGTAAGCCTATGGGAAAAATATCTTCAATCACGGCGTACTCATTTCCCATGCGAAGAAGTCTGTTAAACGTAGAGTTATGAAAATAATTTGTCCTTGACTGCAATAAAAAATATATCCGATTACCTCGTGTCCGTTGTTGGTACACGGACTGTAACAAACTCCAGAATAACCAAACAGACAATAACAAACCATAATTAATTATTTTATGGGAAAATATCAGATCAGACGACAACTCGTCTTACGGACAATTTTGCAAGATACGATTCTACCTGAGGGGCATTGTAATTAAAGTTATATATAACAATCGACAATTTATAATTATTGTGTGGCAATAATTGATGTTTAATATTTTCAATAAAATACCTATTACATTGGCAGTAAGGTAACAAGTCGATTTCTCACAAGGGATGTGTACAATGTTTTTAATGTAAAAGATTTGTAAAACTTTTTGACATTCTGAATAAAAAAGCTCGAGTCCTCGCCGTTTTGCTTGATTTCATTAATATTAGTTAATTAGGCATTCCGTCATATAAAGAGGATGATTTGTGTCAATAACAATTTGAAGGAAATCAGGCATTATGAGAATATGTAAGAACTACTGTAGTTATAAATATTTAAATAGTTTAGTGCAATAAATTCAGATATTTAATTGTAGATTAATGGAGAATTAAGTGCAAGTAGGTGGGATATGTTGAACAAACTGGAGTAATTTACAATTGAGTAAATGTTGTAAGCAGTGTGCAGAGGGCACTCAAAGAAAACATGGTTGAGGGTCTCCTTATCCATTCCACACTACATATACGGAGCTTTCTTTTATATGGATTTTATCAAATAGCTTCCCGTTAGACAGTGCCCTATTCATATCCTGCGTATGACAGACACAATTCGTTATTACAAGTTTCTTTTATAGAAACAAGGTTTAGTGGGCATTTTACCTGAATATCCCTTATTGCTACTAGACAGCTCCAAGACTTTGAACAACTGGTGAGTAAACGTTTTTTAACCTGCGATGTGATGTTCTGAGTAGAAGTTATATAGTTTAAGGGGGAGGAATACTGTTGCATATTTTGCCAGCCGGTCTGCCATTTCATTTCCTTGTAAAGGTGAGCGGGAATCCACATAAATGGAATATTTTGTCTTTATTCTGTGAGGGAGAAAATTAAGCTTTTCATCAAACATGATACCCAAGCATCACCTCAATCGCTGATTTTAACACCCGACCATCAATTGAATAGTTCAAGGGCATTTGAATTTTTGTACCCGAGAATCCCATGACAAGACACTTTTATTAGTTCTTACTTATTCCTGTAAAACCATGAATGTAACCTCTCGAAATTTTCCTGTACTATCAAACAGTGGCATCATTTTTTATAGCCCTTAACATTTTGAGATCGTCGGCGAATAACAAAATATTAACATTACCAACTATGTAGTTTATTAACAAAAAAAATGACTGGGTTTTAAAAATAGCAATAGAGTATATATGTCATATATTACCCGAACTATAGTTATGCCTTTGGGTATAAATTATGAATAACAGGATGATAAAAACAACCTCAAATTACAAGAAATGAAATAGATAAATGTTCATCTTCTTCTGCGTTGTGACCTCAATGCTGATAAATGAGATCCATAATGCGATTACCCTACATTATTTGCCAGTTCTCCCGGTATTCCGCTGTCCACAGAACCTGTGGCAAACGCATGACTATAGCACTCTTCACCTGGTTGCTCAAGCGTATAGGTCATCTATCTCTGCTCCTGCGACCTATTATCAGTGACCAAGAGTTTACATGTCGAATTGAAAAATGCGTCGAGTACATAATGCTGATAGCCTCTCTGAGATGTTAAGTCTTTCTAGTACAGAAGTATTTGTTCATCGTTCTGTCCATGTAACAACTAGCAATCGTCTCCAACACCACATCTTGAAAGAGTATATCCTTAAACTCCCACTGGTCTTTATTGTCCAAGTTTCTGAGGCATGCAGAAATGATGAGAAAACCAGGGTTTAGCAAAACGTTAGAAACTTTTAATATAATCGTATTTGATAGCTTAAATGGAGTTCTAGATGCTTAAAAGTATTTCGGCCGTCACAAGATGATTTTTATTTATATCAATAATTGTTGAAATAACTTTATATTTGATATATTTTACAACAGTTAACCACAACATAAAACAGATCTACGCCAAACCATAGTCATTAGATTTCGGACTATAAGTAATTTACTATATTATTCATTTGATTTTATGAAATAACATTCTGTTACATTTTTTTAGTTACATGTTAGGTGTGATAATAATGAAGGAGCTTCTTAGATTCATAAGAAGACTAGACTCAAACATATATTCGAGCATAGATCGTTACATGTTAGGTGCGATAATAATGAAGGAGCTTCTTAGGTTCATAAGAAGACTAGACTCAAACATATATTCGAGCATAGATCGTTACATGTTAGGTGCGATAATAATGAAGGAGCTTCTTAGGTTCATAAGAAGACTAGACTTAAACATATATTCGAGCATAGATCGTTACATGTTAGGTGCGATAATAATGAATGAGCTTCTTAGGTTCATAAGAAGACTAGACTCAAACATATATTCGAGCATAGATCGCATTTGATGAGAAATCGATTCGTTTCTAGTATAAGTAAGGGTGAGGGGAAGAGTTAATAAAAAGGTTTAAATATATACTGGTAAATAAGTTGTTAATGCAGAGTATGAAAGTTTCAACTAGGTGTTTCAGTATTTAGCACAAACATATAAAAGTTGCGATTAAATAATAATACCTCTTCGTCATAGGCCTTGCCCACTGAAGTGGTTCACTACATCCACAAAATATGTTTTGTATTGTACTCATAATATGCTTGTACTCTATGGTTCCTCTTTCCATTAAAACGGTATAAATTGTAAATATTCTTTATCTTGTCATATTGAAGGCACTAAATTATTTCCACCCAGAATTCCACTGTTTGGGCAGCACTAAGCGTTCTACAATTTAAGTCCTCTTTGTTGCAAGAGACCGGGTTCCTCGGATACTGTAGAATGTTGAATGGACTGTTCCTTGTCGCAGATACAGAGTCGATCTATCACGTAATACTTCCCATTCCTCTCAGCTGTCCTGGAAAACCTGGAAGTCTCGTAACAGGCTTCGAACAATAATAGGGAGAACCAAGGACAGCATGATAAAATGGGGAATATTGTATATAAATAAATAGTGAACAGTAAAAATAAATTAATAAGATTAAGTTGTTCGATATTCTAAACAAAATTATAAAAAATCTTTGATAGAATTCAATATTTTATCCATAATATGGGTCCTAATAATTGATATTAATAGAGTAAAATAAACAAATGACAAGCGGCCCCCACCCCGACCCCCTAGACATATTAATATTTGGCACCCCCTTGGTGACGAAGGGCTGCGGCGCGAAAGTGTCGCGCCCGCCCCACTCAGCGAACAAAAGGCCAGCGATTACTGGCGCGCCCCTAACCAGCTCAAGTGCTAATCTGTCTTCCGGTTCCCAGGAACTGAAGTGGAACTTTATTTTAATCTGAGAAAAGTTATTTGTGAGTAGATTTTTTTCCTGTATTCTTAAATTATTATTTTTATTAATCGAACTAGTAAAACGAAGTTTTGCAATGTAAAGATACAATCTATATAATATTAAATTAAACTTTTATTTCGTGTTTGGTTTTGAACTATTCTGGATAAATGTTGCAAGAATTACAAAAAAAAATCTAGCCTATTTTTTTCGCTTTTCATAATCAAATCAGCTCATGAGCGCTTTGTTTTAAATACTTTTTAATTATTTTCAACTTTAATGTACAAATCAGCACATTTGAATTATGTACTATATATGCAGAAGTTTGGACAAAGAAAAGTTTAAAAAATGCAATTTTTTTTAAATACTCGTATATTATATTTCAATACTCAATTATTTTACAGTCCATTGCATTACAATCTGACTTTTACCAGGAAGCTGTCTATACTAACCGACAAAACAGAAGTAAATAAAGGAAACTACGTGTATGTGGGCATAAAATATTAAAATTATTGTCCACTTGTATTTTATAAAATTCATATAAAATAAAAAGGTGAAACATTACGAACCAATAGAAAAACGTGGACAGTAAAGGAAGACTTTAAGAAGAAGAGTCATGAGCTGAAAAAGTTAAAAGGCAATCACTGCTTTAGCGCAGCGCATGTCCGTGACCGGAATGACGCTAAATATTTTGGCGAGATAAGACGGGTGGTGGAACAGATAAGGGGGTGACACATAAGTGAACACGCGTGAGTTTCTGTATATTTCTCACATTCTGAAATTTAAATATCCATCCATTAAATCAAATAAATTTGCTGTAGGCTACATAAGGGAACGTTTTCCATATTTTATGAAATCAATTTTCAAATGTCTTAAATAACAAGTTTTCAACATATGAATCTTGCGTGTTTTGATATTTGATGCGGAAAACTGATATTTATAAATCAATCAATAAAATCCAAACAGCACAAAAAACAATGGAGAGAGTTTTATTTGATATTAGCCTGCGATACAAAAAAATCTGAAATTAGAAGACGGTCTGACGTCTATAACGTTATAAAAGATATTGCAAAACTGAGAAATCTATTATGCTCACCAATGATGCAAGCCGTGGTCTAGGATAATATTGAACCGGGGAGCAAGAACGTCCAGAAAAATAATTGGAAGACCAATTTGACGCTGAATAAATTATGTAGGATCTAGGTGACAGCTGTCCAGGACAAAATCAGTTGAGAATCATGGGAAACGCTTGTGTCTAGTGAATGAGCAGTGACCGAAGAGAATTGTGATAATTAAGTATGTAAATAAAATTGTAGGAAACTAAATTTATAATTTATAAAAAAAACATGAACTGATCTTACAATATCCATTTGAAGCACTGGAAAATACCCCTAGATCAAAACTTATGCGAGGTGTTTATACTAGGCGCGGTGTCGATTTGGAGTGGTTATGAGGGGTGAGATTTGAGTAAACAGTTTTATAGTGTGCTTTTTAAATTTCACTCTTTATTATTTTAAATTTGATTTTAATTATTTTTGAACGATGTGCGCGATGCAACTTCTTCAAAATGAATGGACTGAATAGGAAAACATATTTTACTCGTTTCACTCTGTGATTTTAAATAGATTTCAAACACATGCGTGGGAAAGATAATTGTGTGAGAAATTTTAGAAATTTATATTTAATTTTATTACGACTTGATTCTAAAATAATAAAAAAAATTATAAACTTTAGAACGAAAGACATTCTATTGGAAACAAATATTATTGATAAAGCACCACCACTAAATTATTATTCGTGGTTTTTTCCTAGGCGATAAAATTCAACAACTGTACAAAATATAAGAATGAGGACTCTTTTAAAATTAAATGAATACAATAGAATTATATAAAATAAAGGACATAATTTGTAAAGTACATGCTAAAATATACTCTATTTTTCAATATCGTAATCTATATTTATATCACATCATAATTTCTTGCCAAAATATACTCGAAAAGGAGTGATTCACAATAAGGAGGTCCATAACTGCCTCACGCGAAGTCGCGATGACTTTTGATATACCAAAACCAATATAACAAAAACTCAAAATAATTTATTCTACAAAGTTTTCAATTTTTTCAATAACAAAATGCCAAAAACTGTCGAAGAAGCAGAGAGCGTTCGCACTTTGTTTACATGTTTTAGATAGATTTAAGTATTATTGAAAAAAATGCAAATTCATTAGGTTTAAATTTATTTATAATTATGTGTAATCAATAATTTATTTGTAACAAAACACGCATTTTTTGTTTATATGAAATTTTGTGTACCTTAATCGTCTGGATAACAATTGAATTCTGTGAAATATCAAGAACATCTTAATATTTTAAGTGTAAAAATATCAACTCAGTAAGAAGTGACTTTCATGGTTAAAATCCGATTATTTTATTCCACACTTATATAGCAATGTTTTGTTTTAATTTTATATGAATTATAAATTAATAAATTTGGCATCTATGCCCATTTATAAAAATTTGCACATTACATTTCTTAAATATATGAATTACCTAAAGTAAGACCCGGTTTTTCGATCACAATCACGGCTTCGAATTCGACTATTTTACTATGCTTTAATTTTGCATGACAAAATAATCGAAATGCATCATATATAAGTGTGGTTATTTGTGTTTGTAACATGTTGCTATTATTGTTTTTTTTTATTGTTTGTTACTAGAACTAAAAAAGCGTAAGCCGCTTATATTTAGATTTTTTTTCATGTTTTTACAGAGACGAAAGTATATAATTAATACGTATAATAAGCTAATTCACTTAAAACAGGAATTCCTAGTTAGTCAACAGCAGGTCTACAGTATATTGAACATGAAAAATGGACATGGTGAGGGAAGGGGAATATATTTTTATTTGATTATTAAAGTATCTTTTTAAACTGGTACTACTGTTATTCCTATACATTTATTTGTAGTGTAACAAGAGAACGATTAACTAGATAAAATGATGTCTTAATTTTGGAGCTCCGTGAAATTCGGTTAAAAATCCGAGTACAAGTATCAACCATATAAACTGTATTTCTTCTTCTCGAATAATGGCCGTGAACTACTGTATTTCATTTGTAATAAAAAAAAACCATAAATAATGTCACTAAAATCTTACATACGTTAAAATATGATTGAACAAAAACATTTTGAAAGATATGCCTACTTACACATACGAGTATAATGTTGGTAGTCGCTGGATTTGACGAAGTACCTATTCAGTATTGTAGGTATTATGATATTCCACCGATGACACAGCTCCCCCTGAAGCATTATCAGCACCACACACAATCGTTTCATTAGTCCTCACCTGGTTAATTAATTGAAATTTGTCGCGCCCCCGTCCTCTGCTACACTACTACACCCCCCACTCCTAATAGATACGCCGCGCTAATGTTCACTCCACCACAGCCTCCGGGGATGAAGAGCTTCTGCAAAGGGTGACCTAGGTATTTCCATATATACTAGACAAACTTAACTAATCAAGTTAACGTTTCTTTTGAGATTCAGGTTAATTAAAAAAATATTTATCTTACGTTTGTAACGTTTTTTATTCTTATCAATTATAGGTAGGTGCAGATTTTTGGACACGTTTATTATAATTTAATGTGTTTTTGATACTATTATTTTATTATTTTGGTATATTGTCATTGTACACAAATTCAGCGTAGCTACTATTTGAACAACACAGACTTCTATAACCCAATACATCTTCTTCTTCCCAGTGTCATGTCAGGTCCCCTCTACGTTGAATATCACCTAAGAGTAGGCATCTTTATCCCCAGCAGCCCGAAAAAGATCCCCAACGCTCCTTATACCAGTCCAATCCCGTATATTGCGGAGCCAGGAAATTTGGCTCCTGCCAACACCTCTTCGGCCTTCTATTTTGCCTTGGATGATCAGGTGCAGTAATATGTACTTAGCTTCTCTAAGTACATGACCCAAGAAGGACACCTTTCGGATTTTAATATTAGTCAGCAACTCTCTGTTAACTTTGGCTCTTTGAAGAACCCTTGTGTTGCTGACTATATCCGTCCAGGGTGTCTCCTGCCAACACCTCTTCGACCCTCTATTTTGCCTTGGATGATCCCAATACTAAGTACAACAATTTAATGAACTCGAATATGGACTTATTTGGTTCAACGCTGCCAGGGTTTAGGAACATGGTGGCTAAACTGACGATTAAAATAAAAGATTATTTGTTTTTCTCCAACACAATTATAGCATTTTCACTAACTTCTTAACATGTTTGAATTGTGTATTAGATGATCAGTCGTAACTGGAATTTTTATTGTTGCTATTATTTTAAAATGATCTGGTTTGTATGTATACATTGATTAACTTCCAGTTAGTGTTGTCAAATAAAAGCAACATGACGAGTCATAAAAATCACCTTTAAGGCTAGATCTCCAGGAAGCAGATTACTCGGCAGACCAAACAGTATTTCCTAAATAATGTGATAGCTGACCTAGAATGAGTTGGCGAGGTGGACTGTGGGAGAGAAAAGACGAAAATCGTTAGAAATGGAGCGGCATCATCGAGGAGACTAAAGCTCGTAAAAAATTGTATGGCCATCAGAGGTAACATATTAACTATCATTTAACATTTTGTAATATTCCTAAATAGATTAAAATAATTTTTATTTTTATTAATTTTACATTTAAGTGGATCAAGGAAAAAATCAGACTATCGGTCTTACAGAGTAGCTTTGCCTTATCGCATGAAAAAGGTTTCCTCCAGAGTGTATGAAAACTAATGGAATAGAAGCCTGCTAGTTGGTTTTTAACTTGAATATTTTTTAAATATATTTACATGATAAAATAAGTGCTCTTGGAATATTTTGACTAGCCTTAAGGTACCAGAAAAATAAGTTTATACTTTTTTAAGATGTTGAGAGTAGTGTTGAAACTGATGATTTTGACCGAACATCACTATTTCAACCTCTATCAGTCCATTGCAAGACATATTCCTCACCTTATCTTTTCCGTTCCTCCTGATGTTGTGCATCCTTCATCCACCGAACCCAGTAAATAATCTAATGTCATCCATTCATCTCGTTGAATGACTTCGAAAACGACCAATGTGTCGTCATTAACCTTTGTAATATGAAAGGACGTCACGCTAGTACGTTATTTTTTCGTTCACTTAATTCCAGTGCATACAGGATTCTTTACACGTTACATTTTAAATCTTCAGAAAAATGACACCATAAATGTGCTATAAACAAATTAATAAAATAATATTGTTATGTTTGAGTAGATGACTTCCGTGGTCTAGTGGTAACACTTATTTTTCGCGAGGGTTTCGAGTCGAATTTTTATTCGCGATGGTGACCAAGCAAAAGTGACTAATCTGCAATCACATCGGCATAATAGCGTCAGATTATATTTTACATGTAAAAAATGTAATACATACCATCACGCCGTCTCTCTATCGGGATAAGCAGAAAGAAGAGAGCGCTAGACTTTCCTATCGTGAGGCATATCATTCGCCTATTCTATGTTATATACATACACATTCTTATACAGCTCCTACGATTTGTATGACTTTTTACATTTCTTTTTTCAAAATATCATATGCTCGATTCAACCACACTTTCTTTCGCCATCCTCTACTATGCCTTTCATTCACATTTGCACTGTATATTGGTTTTGTTAGTCTTTCTTCATTCATTCGTTCCACATGCCAAACCATCTCAAATTGCTCTTCTTCATTTGCTCAGCACATCAGCCTTAGGTTCACATTGATCCCTAATCACTTAATTTCGTATTCTGTCATTCAGTGTTATCCCATGTATTCGTGTACGCATTTCTATAGCATTTACTCGGCTCTTTTCAGACCTATTCCACATCCATGTTTCTTCCCATACATTAAAGGAATGTAATAAAATAGAAAAATTCTAAAAATGTTTAAATGTTGTTTGGTTTTGTACAACAAATGAGTTACTTGTGCTGAGGTGGAGGCTCCATTAGCTCTCCGCCCAGTCGCTTGACGACTGCATTAAACCTTGGCGCTGTAGCCGGCGAAGGCGTGATACAGCGTGATGGCGCCCTAAAGTGTCGCGCGAGTGTCGAGTGCCTTCATATTTCTTAAAGCAAGGCGTGTGCGCATTTATTAGCTCCTCAACGCCATACATAATGCCACGACACTCTCGGCTGAATTGGGACTAAAAAAATAACAAAATTAAAATAAATGATAAATTTCATGGAAAATATTGATGACTGTGGATGGGTGGGGGGGGGGGAGATTGTATAAGAATTAAGCGAGAATATTGCTGCACACTGAGAAATATATAATGGCGAGAATCTTATTTACTTTTTATCTATGGGTTGTTGCGTTTAAATGTAGAATTCTTAGTATAATATTTGTACTATTATGTACCAATTTGAACGTTGTTATTGTTTGTGGTATCGTGCTACTGTTGTTTTTTTATGTTTATTCTGAAATTGTGTGTGTTCGGAAATATGGAAGTGAAATTTGGACTTGGCAGAAGAAGGATAAAACTAAGATTAATGTTGTGGAGATGCGTGCACTAAGGACAATTTATGGAGTATCAATGTTTGAAAGAAGGCGGAATGAAGACATTAAAATGAATGCATGAATGAAATAAACGTTTTAAGAAAGATAAAGAAAGGAGATTGAAGATGGTTTGGACATATAGAGAGAATGAATGATGAAAGAATAACGAGTATACAAGTAGATATATGTGTAGTTCCTTGAACTATAAAAGTTCTAATCTCACCAACATATAGATATGGTTTTATATTTTTCTTTTCAGTGATGAGAGTATTTGATTGCCACATGTGATAAGCTAGTTGACTTTAAACAAGAATTCCTAGTTAGTCAGCCAGCAGATCTACGGTATCTGAACATGGTAACAAAGCGTGATGAGGAAAGGTGAATATGTTATTTTTATGATTATTGAAATTTATATATTTTAACTTCAGCTATGTTAATATTGTATATTTCCTTATCATCTATATCTATATATCTATATATATAAATAAAAATGTAAATGTTCGTATATTAAAAATCTCTAATCTCCGAAAGTTCTTCACCGATTACTTTGAAATTTTGACAAAAGGTTTCATTCGTATACGAAAATGTTTATATATTTTTATTTATATACAATTGTATATAAAAAAGTTTATAAATCAGACGAAATAACGTTTGCGCCTCCTGCAGCGATACAGGCAAACCAAACAATTCTCATTGACAGTTATGTTACATTGCATTTTCGATGTTTCGGAATGAATATTAAATATTAAATAATTAAATATTAAATAATAAATATTAAATATCTAGGATGAGTCGGGGTAAGTGCACCATATAAAATGAATATATGAAATTCAAAAGTATCCAACCATTCTCAGGATTATCACGTTTTCAAACTTTTATACGAAGGATTTCAACTATTTCAGATTTTTATTAGTTTATCTGCTCTTTTTACTTAATTTTTAAGCATTTTCTCGAAGGAAGTCCTGACAGATGCACTTACTCCGTCTTCGGGGTAAGTGCATCTGTATCTTTTGGTTTTATTTATTGCTAACATAATGAAAAAGTTTGACATCCAATCCAATAAAATACAATAAACACGTAATTTAGATATTTTAAATCAGAAAATATAGTGGTATATAATATCAAATGAAATTATGCAGGATGGGGTAAGTGCACCTATTCATTGCTAGTGATGGGACAAAAAAAAATGTTTGTTTATAATATTATTATTTGAAAATTCAAAATGATAACACTAATTTTGAATAAGCAAAATGAAGATGTAGAAATAATAACTCGCAAACTGACTTTGAGGCACATTTTGTCTATAAATTAGACGAAAAATAAATACCTACATAAGAAAAAATACTTAATTAAAAGACATTATTTGTTATTTAAATTGGATTATTTAAGTGACTTATTTAAGCATATGAAATTACTTATTGAATAATAAAACCATCAAAGGAGATTTTAAACACCAATTCTCCTCTTCTTCCAGTCAAGGTTTTTGGCAAAATAGTCATAATATCTGCGTTATATATTTCAGATATGTCATCAACTTTCGGGTATGAAAATACATTATGATTTTCTTTACTTAAATATGAAACTTTTCTTACAAATTTGACAGTTATTTTCATCAATATTTAAAATGTTTCCTATGTAATGTTTAAGGCTCTTCTTCGCTACAAATTTGGCAAGTATCCAATTACCAACATTTTTTTTTCAAAAATTTAATTTTGTTGTATATCTATTTCCAATTTTTCGTGAACATCATTATTTACCAACAGAATCTCCAATATAATATTTTGGAAATAATCACTTTCATCTTCAGAGCTTGATTTCCATTCACATTCACTGATTTCTGATTCTGATGATGACTCGAGGTTTTGCAAATATTTTTTATGATCCAATTTTGGTGTCCTCTTTTTGTTAATAACTTTAGTATTTTTGTTGTTCTTCCGAAGGTTTATTTTAGTACTTATTTTCTTTTTAGAACCCTTCAGTTTGTTTTTTAAACGTTTTACATCATCATAAGTTATTACTTCAGCTCCGTGTGCAATTTTTGTCATTTTTACCTTAGGAGGCTCATTTTTCTTTATACATCTTAACACAAATTCTTCAAATGAGTGTTTTACTGGTATATTTTCCGGAAAAAATTCATCGCTTCTCAAGAAATCTGAATTAGGTGGATTAATTATTATGTCTTCTAAAACTGTAACCTTCTTCAATGGGTTAAGATAGTAATTTTTTGCAGTATAAGTAGAATGCTCGGAATATTGAACATGTGAATCGAATTGTGCTCCAAAAGGTACAATTTGTTTTGAGGTGGAAGGTTCAGCATAGTTTGCGTCCAAATTTTCTATCGATGATAACGGCTCTGTATTACTTTTCGTGTTCACTGATTCCTCATCCCTCATTCCCGGTCGTGACTAGATTTATTAAATATATTTTCGATCGTTTGGGATTGATCTATACAATTTTCAAAATCTGTCATTAATATTGCATCACTAATATCCGATCCATTTTTCAAATTATTTCTATACTTTTCGAAACGTGATAAAGCTAAAGGATCAAAATTTTGCATATTTATAACATTTCTTTCTAGTGGGTAAATCCCACCTTTTTTGAACCCATTTTTTATTATCTGATGATAAAGTTTATTCCAATTTTCTGTAAGCATTCTCAAAAAATGTTTTTTTGGAAGTTTCGAACCTACATGCAACCATTGCCATTAAACGAGGCTCTCGTCTCATGCATCTTTCATCGATTTCATTACACTAAGATCTAGTGGCTGTGAAGTATATGACAGGAATGAGGTGGTAATTTCAATATCGTCACATTCTCTTTTCTGGCCTCCTCAATTATGCCTAAACTTATATGTGTACTATGACCATCATAAATAAGTAATATTGGACGAATTGGCCCTACCGTTGGAAGGAAACAATCCTTAAAATATTTTTCAAATATTTTGGTTTCGCACAAATAATTGGTTGATACCGCACCGCACCGCGTAGCTGAAGATTTTTCTGGATTAGTCCACTCATCCCACACATACTTTCCCTTAAATATAATCAGAGGTGGACATTTGTCTCCGCCTGCACTATGTTACACCCCAACAAAACAGTGGTGTTGTCTCTTCCTGGTGAACTAATTGTTCTGGTGGAAGGATATCCAATAAGCCCGACTACTTTCGTTTTGCTGGGGTCTTTCGAGAAACTTGTTTCATCCAAGTTCCAAATTTGATGATCTGTAGTTGTATAATCTAATTTAATCCTCATTAAATCTCAAATGCATAAAATATATTTACTTAATTGTATTAATTTTTTTAATAATTCTGTTTTTATTTTAAGTAACACACATCACTAGTTCCATTTCCGTCCATACAAAAATATCGGGGGTAAATGCATCCACATTGTAGTTGCACTTACCCCATTACCTAAAATTATGGGGGAAGTGTATCTAGTCTTATAAATCACAATTCTTTTAAATATTTATTAAATAAATATATACAAAACAAATTACAAATCAAATGAAAGGCACTTGCCAAATTTGAATCTCCTAGCACAAGTTATTGTAAAGTTATAGATGAATTACGAAAGAGCTCCCGATTCGTACGTTGACAAAAACCAACCGTCAAAATTTGAACATTATTAATACGGGCCCTGTGTGTGGTACAGCGTTATATATCTACTGTAGTGTAAATTCAGTTAATTACAATATATCTTTATAGATGGCAGTGCTTAAACATAATATTTATGGAAGTTGGAAAACTTAGATGCACTTACCCTGATTCACCTTATATACAATAAATAAAAATGTAAATGTCCGTCAATTAAAAATCTCCAATCTCCGAAAGTTCTTGACGGATTGCTTTGAAATTTTGACAGTTTCATTTTGATTTCGAATATTAAATAATAAATATTGAATATTAAGTAATTAAATTTTAAATAATTAAATATTAAATAATAAATATAAAAAAGTTTATAAAACAGACGAAATAATGGGAGCACCCCTGTTGAACGTGACGGCAACATACGCAATATAGATTTCGATTTATTTTCTTTTTGATTTCGAATATTAAAAGGTTGCATTCGTGTACAAGCATGTATAAATATATTTTTTTATATACAGTTGTATATAAAAAAGTATATAAAACCGACTAAATAATGGGAGCGCCCCCTGCAGCGACGCACGCAAACTAAATAATTATCATTGACAGTTATGTCACATTGCATTTTCGACGATTCGGATTCTTTCATTGCGTTTTTTAACTGTTTTTTTATTTTTCTTAAATATTAAATAATTAAATATTAAATATTCAATAATAAATATTTAACTTTCAAATACGTGTATTGAAAAATAGCGCCATCTGTTTGGACGTAAAAGCAACACACGATATACTAAATTTTTATCCGCACACAGTTATATCGTGAAATGCGTTAAAATTTACCTGTATCGATTGATTTGCGTTTGAAGTGAAATATTTCGTTAATATTTTTTTGTTTTTTCTTTGTTTTTAGTTCGTGTATTTTCTTTTTTTAAGGTTTTGCCATTTTGTGTTATAACTTTCTTTCTTATTTTTCAGTGCAATCAATCAACTTTACACTTTAGAAAGTCTAGGGTGAGTCGTGCGGCGTTTAAAACGTCATGTCACAAAGGAATGGGGTAAAATCGTTTTTTTTACAAATCAAATAGTTTTTTTATAAATCGAACAATTGTTTTTCTCTAAACTGACGTTTTAATTCCTAATTTTCATTATGCTGTCTTTCTAATGTATTGTATGATTTGTATCTATCTTTAAATAGGCCAAGATCCACAATGAATTAATACTAATTACGAACATTTCATTTTAGGTGTAAAAAAATCGAAAATCCAATTATCGAATACCCCATCCCTAGCCAATGCGGACTAACGTAGTGACTTTTGACAAACGTTACCAAATATTATTTGATTTTTACAAACTGCCATATTTTTGCTAATTTGTAACAAGATGTATTAATTTGTCATTATTGTTATTTTTTTGTAATGAAGAATCACGATTGGCTGAGTGAACGAGCTATTCTGGCCGCCAAGAACAAAGACGTCTACGAACTTAACAATATTATTCAGTTCCTTTTTTAATGTTTCGCAATTTTATATGTTTTTGTTAAAACTTTCTTCTTTTTCAGTGCATTCGATCTGCTTTAGTTCATCAAAATGCCGAGGAAGCAGCAGAGCGACGTGCAGTCAGACTTGAGGATGCACGGTTGCGAGCACGGCGATCGCGTTATGCAGCTTTAGATCTGCTTCGTTCTCAACAGAATGAACGCGACAGGCGATCGATCAGCTGAGATATTCTCACATCAATTGCTGGAAATTGGGAACGGAAAGGCTCCGGATGATATGACCTCAGGACGAATTTCATTGCCTCATATACGAGTATGTTTTTATTATAACTTTCTTTCTTCTTTTTCAGAACAATTGATCTGCTTTAGTTCATCAAAATGCCGAGGAAGCAGCAAAGCGACGTGCAGCTAGACTTGAGGATGCACGATTGCGAGCACGGCGTTCTGCAGCTTCAGATCTGCTTCGTTCTCAACAGAATGAACGCGACAGGCTGAGAGTTGCTAAAAAACGTCAAAAATATTGTATACCCACAAGCATTGTGAATTTAAACATATTAGAAACGTGTGCTTTCTCTTTTCTTTATTTTCAATTTAACCAGACTGAGCCACAGCAACGAGTGGCCGGGTACAGCTAGTATAAAATAAATAAATAAAAATAAAGAGTACGAGGAATATTTGAAGATTAAAAATGCTTATTTAGTTTTTGCTTGAATATCAATATGGATGAAACACATAAATTGCAATGTGATACATCTAACCAATAAGTTACTGATATGATAGTGAAAATATGATTTTTTTATCCTCAAATGTTATCTTACAGGATTCGAATCATATATCATATTTTTTAATTAATTGACTGCAACGAGAATCTATCTTTCTGGTCAATTTGCAAAATATTAATTTGTATGGCCATGCGATGAATGTATTAGGCTATCCAGGTCATCTGTTTGATCCCGTGACGTGTTATTCCCAGCAGATATAATATAAACAATATTCTTCGGATCAATTTAGGGAGTATAAAAATATCAATTACTTTTTCATATGTATTCTTTAGTAAACAACTAAATGCGGAAAAATCTACACCCTTTTAGAAGATATCTATGATTTTTTATTAACTTATTTATCTGTAGTATGTCAAAAGGATTCAACTCAAGTTTAAATGTTTTAGTTATTTGAGAAAAAAAATCGTTCCTTTATTAGATTTACTGGTGAAAATTGATAGTACATTTTACTGGCTTGATCATTTTTATAGATTTGAGGATGAAATTTACTAGAACATTTTATTGGCCTGATATTTTTTTAAGCATTAACCGATGAAATACGCTCATAAATTTTACTGGCTTTATATTTTTATGGATTTGCCGATAAAAATATGCTAGAACATTATATTGTTTGAACTTTTTTTATGAATTAACCGATGACACATGATGATACATTTTATTATCATGATATTTTTTATGGATTTGCCTATGAAATACGCTATTACATTTTACTGAATTAATTTTTAATGAATTTACAGAATACATATACTGGTACATTTTTCTATTATTCATACTCATCATTTTACCTTCTTTCAAAATCTGGTCAAGTAAATATTTTATCGGTCTACCACTTCCACACACACACACACACACCGTGCACTTTTGACATGAATACTCGCTTAGTCATATTCATTCTCTACACATACCTATCTTAAACCATCTAAATCCTCCTTTCTTCATATTACTTGAAATATCCATTTTCTCCATATATTAATTTCTGAAGTTTTCATTCCCCTTCATTTCATACATTGAAAATCCACATTTGTTTCTTAGAATAAACTTGTATAAATACAAATGTGGTTTTATTAATTATGTACATTTTAAATATAAAAGTTCACACGAATGTATTATTTTTAATATTTAGTAACTGTTTGTACGAGTTTCCAGAGTGTTTTGCCGCGTGATTTGTCTTATGATGCCAATATTTCGAAAATGTTGGCGTTTTCATCTTCAGGGCTAGTTTGTTATCAACTTTGCTATCTAAAACCCCACCACCTTCGGTAAAACACTGAAAACCCTTATCTAACTGATACGAAGAACCGCGAAAGCCTCAAAACATATTTAATAATTATCTCATGTCATAGAAAAAATGTCAGTTTAAAGTGTTTATGAAAAATTCCTACGTATTTTCTCACAGCTTATCAAAAAACGCAATAAATTACCTAAATAAAAAACATCCGATCCGAAAATGTATACGCTATGTAGGCACATAAAACGAAATAAATTAATGAATTAGTGGGAATGTCCGATTCCACCCTGTTGGCGGGTAAAATCCACCAAGTTGAGTACTTATCTATTCAGCCGTGAATCTGCCGCGGGATAATCGTTCCCCACCATTTGCAATCTGCTACAGGGATGGAAGAACATTTTAATCTGGCTGATATCGTCAATTACAGGCCTAACCATCGTGACATTTAAGAAACCCTCTCTATTCTCGCAAATGGTGGATGTAAATTATCGAATATCCACTGATTCTATTTTATTTATTGTTTTGTGTAAAGGAAAAGTAAATGCGATATATGGGTGAACAATGAAAGATTGGAGCACGTTAATTTAGATAGTATTATGTAATTTAGATAGTATTTTCTCAGGTGATGGAAGAGTCACGAGATATAACGATAAGAAATAAAGTCAATGGGGCCCTTAACCATATCGACTCTAATGGGGCAGTATCAAAAACTACTAAAATGATAGTCCCCAACAGTATTTTAGTACGAACTTGGATGCATTTAAATAATACGTAGACGTGGAAGAAGACTAAAAGAAGCCGAATAAATGCTGTAAAAATGCGTGCACTGAGAATAATACATCGGATGACAATGAATGACAGAATACGGAGTGAAGTTATTAAGAATGAATGCTAATTGATGTGTTGAGTAGAATGAAGAAAATCACTCTGAGTTTTTTTGACATGGAGAATAAATGAAGAAAGAACGACTAAATAACAAATATATAGTGCAAATATGAGTGGAAGTTGTGGTTGAGGGATAACAAGGAAAGCATGATTGGATCAAGTTAATGATATTTTGAAAGAAACGTAAAACTTTAAGAAATCGTCGAATTTGTAAGTATACAAAAAAGACGAAGGATGTGTGTCGATATAGGAATGTCTGGAATTCTGTCCTCTCTGCCTTCGCCGACAGGGATATGGCGTGATGGTATGTATGTTTTCATATTTAAAAAAAAGGAAAAAATAATCGTTTTTCAGTAATTTGTATGTTACTTAAAATATATATCGTAGGCTTATGTTTAATTTATCTATTATCTAAATTAATCTACTTTTTGTACTTTGGAATTATTTTTTTAAATGAATTTGTGTTTTTTTTTCAACAAGAATATATATGACCGAAGTCATCCCTAAACTATACGGAAAAAAACTTGTGTCATTCGAACGGAGAAGCATAGTGTGAAGTTCGAACTGGAGACCTTCCTTCCGCACGGTCGTCCAGTGCGTTACATATAACATATGTGTATTGTATATCAAATTTAAAAATCAACACAATTGATAGCGTAGTAGAAGAATCCACAATGTTAGGGTACCGAATAGGCAATACAAAAACATATATAATACAACAACACCCATAGATGTAAGATAGGGAGATAGCCTCATTTTTATTTAACCTCACTATTGATAGCATAATAGAAGAAGTTCATAATATTAAAGTACCAAATAGGCAAAACAAAAGCATCTATAATATGAACACTAATTGACGTAAGATAGGGAGAAAGCCTTATTGTTATTTAACATCACAATTGATAGCGTAATAGAAGTCAAGTCCACAATGTTAGGGTACCAAATAGGCAAAACAAAAGCATCTATAATATGAACACTAATTGACGTAAGAGAGGGAGAAAGCCTCATTGTTATTTAACATCACAATTGATAGCGTAATAGAAGTCAAGTCCACAATGTTAGGGTACCAAATAGGCAAAACAAAAACATCTATAATTTATGGTGAAGATGGCTCATTTTATGGTTAAATCTGAATATGAGTTACAAAGATTGGTACAAAAGTTTCACATTGCATCTTTGAAATAATATGTGTAACACGATCGAAAAACAAAATAGCCAACAGTATCAGAAAACATGTGAGATGCGAACTAGTAACAAACCACACGAAAACTGTGCAAGTGGTGTTTTTCTAATGCCTTGGAGTTTACACATACTCGTATAGTATATTAACAGCCACAATGACGTTTATAAAGAAATTACAGGACATGTTTTCTTCATTCCAAGAGCAACATCAGGAACTAATTATATCTATGGTAGCAACATAGCTTTAATGCTTAACCGAAACTGGAAAATGACCTGAAAATAAAATCTTTTGAACCTCCCGAAACCGAACTTAGACTTCCTGAATACTTAGTAAGCATCTACTAATGATCTAACCGTAGCGCTGAGAATAAAAATAAAATATTTTTTCTTGTGCATTATTTTATTAATGATTAGACCAAAGTCATATTGACAACCTCCATGGTCTAATCGGTAAGACGCTTATCTCCCAACTCGGGGGTTGCGGATTCAATTGCCTCTAGAATCCAGATTTTTTAAAAAGGATTCCAGTCTGGTTTTCACTTAAATCCTCTCTAGCATCTTTCTGGATAGTTGGAAGAATTGCTACATGGCTATAAGCCAACTATTTCGTTGTATGCAACGAAAGTGTAATACAATACGTTAGTTCATTGGTTTACAGACAAACATACCATCACGCCGTTTCCCTGTTGAGGTAGCAGCGTCAAACTTTCCAGCCTCGACACATATCGTCCGTCTCTTCTTCGTCAATATAACTCGTATGATGTATCTGACTTTTTATATTTCCTTCTTTCAAAGTCATTCACTTGATACAATATTTTCTTTGATATTCCTCTACCACACGTTCCACTCACATTTGCATTATATATTTGTTTTCTCAGTATTTCTTCAAACATTCGGTATTCATGCCCAAACCATCTCAGAGTTCTCTTCTTCGTCGTACTTAATACATTGACTTGAAGGTCACATTCGGTATTCATGCCCAAACCATCTCAGAGTTATCTTCTTCATCTTCCTTAATACATTGACTTGAAGGTCACATTCGGTATTCATGCCCAAACCATCTCAGAGTTCTCTTCTTCATCTTCCTTAATACATTGACTTGAAGGTCACATTCGGTATTCATGCCCAAACCATCTCAGAGTTCTCTTCTTCGTCGTACTTAATACATTGACTTGAAGGTCACATTCGGTATTCATGCCCAAACCATCTCAGAGTTATCTTCTTCATCTTCCTTAATACATTGACTTGAAGGTCACATTCGGTATTCATGCCCAAACCATCTCAGAGTTCTCTTCTTCGTCGTACTTAATACATTGACTTGAAGGTCACATTCGGTATTCATGCCCAAACCATCTCAGAGTTATCTTCTTCATCTTCCTTAATACATTGACTTGAAGGTCACATTCGGTATTCATGCCCAAACCATCTCAGAGTTATCTTCTTCATCTTCCTTAATACATTGACTTGAAGGTCACATTCGGTATTCATGCCCAAACCATCTCAGAGTTCTCTTCTTCATCTTCCTTAATACATTGACTTGAAGGTCACATTCGGTATTCATGCCCAAACCATCTCAGAGTTCTCTTCTTCGTCGTACTTAATACATTGACTTGAAGGTCACATTCGGTATTCATGCCCAAACCATCTCAGAGTTCTCTTCTTCATCTTCCTTAATACATTGACTTGAAGGTCACATTCGGTATTCATGCCCAAACCATCTCAGAGTTATCTTCTTCATCGTACTTAATACATTGACTTGAAGGTCACATTCGGTATTCATGCCCAAACCATCTCAGAGTTCTCTTCTTCATCGTACTTAATACATTGACTTGAAGGTCACATTCGGTATTCATGCCCAAACCATCTCAGAGTTCTCTTCTTCATCGTACTTAATACATTGACTTGAAGGTCACATTTATCCCTAACATTATTATTTTGTCACATATTGCCACCCCATTAAATGCACACATTTCTACAGCATTTATTCGGGTTCGTTTTGTATTTTAATTAATTTGAATGTCTTAATATTCCCATTGTTAGTAAAATTAAATACTTTCCATTATTAAGTTACAAAATTGCTTGAAAAAAATACCCAGCACTACACAATACAATCAAAGATCAAAAAGGTCCTGGAAAGTGAATGAAACGCACTTTCATCTTGGTTGGTATTTCTTCATCATTTTTCATTTTTCCTTTTATAGAAAAAAAGTAGATATCTTTTCTCGTCTAACTCTTTGTCATAACTTTTATTTTTCGCGTGATTCTTCAGGGAGAAGAATGCTTGGAGACACCTGTCTTAATGGATCACTTAACGCCTCAGATTTCTGAGAGCTCTAATGTAATGCCTTTTGTCACATCTGCAAGAATACCGCTGATATTTTTTGTCACGAAATTCTTGAAATATGAATCTTTTGAGCATTTTTCTAAAGTGCGTTGTATTTTTCTCGCGCGTCATGAGCGTGTATATTTAAGTATTTTTTTCCAAACAAAAATGGAGCACTTTGCGTCTAATGTCAAGTTCACATCATACTTTATTTTGACTTAAAGATTGTAAATGATGAATTTGCTTAGTCATGTATCACTTAACGATTGCATAGCGATCATCAATTTTAAGTATCAATATCTGACCTTGATATGGTTATAGTTGTGGAAAATAAATTTGATTTAGCAATATTTAGAAAACATGGGTATATTTTCCGTATAATTAGAAATGTGCTCAGTAAAAATGTTCTTAAAGGCCTATATTTCGCTTTATGCCAGTCGGCACTTTTCTACGGTATATCGGCGAATTCAATAAAGGCAAAAGGAAGCTTAAATTTCAGGCAGTGGATCGGAGCGTGGTTGCTATTGCGTCAGAAGAAATGTTTAGGCTTGCAGGAGGGATGATTTTAGCAAAGGTTTATGTGAACTCTTGAGTGTGGTGTGTTTTTGGTGAATATATGCTTACTCGTAATTCGAATACACTAATTTGAATATTATTGAAGAATTGAAATATTGGTAAAATAAATATATACAAGTTGAATGTAAGGAGAGAGAGGTTGTGGTTATGGTAATAAGATAAGGTACTTTCCCGTATCTACATATGTTTAGAAAATCAAATTTGGTAAGAAAACCGCTGAGAACTTACCAAGAGAAGGTGAACAACAAGGAAACCTTTGTAAATCTTCTGATATGTAATAGTAACAAATTCAGCTTCAGGTGTAGTGTAGTGTTCATATATAATCATAAATTTCTATAAGACCTTAAAACACAGTTGCCTTCAAGTGTTTCCTCTATCGATTTAGAGAAAATGAATTTATTCGATGACGATAACATCAGTATGAATGAATAATAAAAAATAGAACAAGTTAAAGAATTTAGCTATTTGGGGAGCATGTCAACACACCTTTCAAAATCTCTCATTTAAATAAAGAAATATTTTGAACGGCGTTTTGCTGCAGGTAATAAGGCCAATGGTACGCTTATTACTCTTTTAACTAACAAATCAATGGCAAAATCTCCAAAAATGATCATTATCACAGCATCAAAAGAAAGTGATAAAATCATAATAAGTGTGGTAGAAATGGGTGCCTTCTATAGAATATCTGGTATTACATTGTTTTATAAAGTGAGAAATGATTAGTTAAAGGCTAACAGTTTGTTAAGAATGGTTGTTATAAGTATTGTAGAACTAAGAAAGGAAGATTGTTTGACTTCCTAAACAAATATATTTTTCTGGAACTAACGGGGAGCGAAGAAGAGGTAGGCAGTGGAAATAATGGAAAGAGATAGATAAATTTTAACTCGGGGGAAAAGTAAAACGTTTAGTAAGCAGGAAAGCATGTATGACAAGACGTATGGGTATGGACGAGGTAAAAGCTCTATGCATGGTAATGGCGTGGTCGTATATATGTACAAAAAACAAAAATAAATAACCGGTAACAACAGTCTACCAGACCATTGCACTAGTACCTATATACTCGTATGCCTGGGACGTTCGGACATACGAGTATATTCAAATACTTAATAGAATGGCCGAATATAAGTAACTTTATAAGTTCCTCAACGAAGGTTTCATTTAAGGCGCTCAGTAACTGCCTAATATATGAATCGATATTGGAAAAATAGATGTGTGGAAATACCGCTCTATAAATTCCTAGTTCTTTTACGTAGTTCAGCATAAGTGCTAAGATAGAAAACCCAACCTGAAAGCCATTATTATCAATTTTCAAACAACCCTTTATTGAATTACATTTTTTTAAAAGCTATTGATCTCTTACGAATATTGAAGGGAGAAAAAGCTTTAAATAAACATAAAAACGTGTTTTACTTCCAGATTTAATGTTGTTTAAATAACGAAACAAAGATGAAAGAAATATGCGAAGACAGACTTCCAGATCTCAAGACCTCTCCACGTGTTGAGAGACTTCCTGGGTAACATTTACATTCCATTAGGGATTCATAACAAATCAGGTAATTGGATAAACAATCATACATCAATTCTTTTGGCAATAAAAACACTTCTTTTTACTTGAATAAATATTAATATAAAAATCTTGGCAGTTATATTCAAGGGATCAAATCTGCTGTAAACTATCATGTTGGCAAATCTTAATATTATTTTATGTTGTATTGTACAATATAATATCATATATTGTGCTATATTATTTTATATCGTATCGTATCGTATCATGTCATTTCATATAAAATCATCTTATCATATAATATTATATTATATCATATCGTATCATACATACTACATCACATCACATTCCATCACATCATATCATATAATTTCGCATCATACCAAATTATGTCATACTATACCATATTTATTTATTTATCTTACACTTCATTGTCCAACAATCTGGCGGGTATATTGCCAGGTGGAAATCCCTACCAAGCAACCTGACAAAAGTAAAAAAGGAAGTTACATGGTCCCAAAAAATATTCAAATGATTATTCCCCCCCTTATAAAATGTATGAACAATATACTAGTAAAAATAAAGTGAGATATCATCAATCAAAGGAAAAGGAAGGGATGGGGGAGAGGAAAGAAAAATCTAGAATGAAACACGTTATATTACTGACTTGAAGTTAAGAGTTTTTTTTCTAATATTACATTCCACATTGAAATTATTGGAACATCGTATGTTTTTTTGACATTTTGTGATAATACTCCCGAGTTATTTTTATTTAAAATACTCAAGGAGACGTGATAGCGTTATATTAAATAAAAATAACAGCATATAAGAAATCTTGAGAGTATCTTGTATTTATATCATATGATAATAATATTGACTGAATTTTACATTTTCTTTGGTCGAGTTTTATCTTAAAGGTTACTTACACGCACACTCTCACACACACTCTCACGCACACTCTAACGCACACTCTCACGCACACTCACGCACACTCACGCACACTCTCACGCACAATCTCGCGCACACTCTCACGCACACTCTCACGCACACTCTCACGCACACTCTCACGCACACTCTCACGTACTCATATACTCACAAAAGCTTTCCTATTCTTACACTTAACTTATTTTAAATATATTTTTTGTATTTTTTTTAATATCTTAATAATAAATCGAGTTGATGCGACCTCGAGTAGTGTGCTCTCTGAACGGCGCTATACTAAATAATTCACCTTATTATTATTATTAGTGAATTCCTTTCCCTGCTGAGTTTCTTTTGTCGACAAGATTCCATGCCCCTCCTAGGGCTTAGATGCCCTATTTTAAAAAGGCTATCAATCAGATCCCCGTTTCCATATATACATTATACTCGTATGCACTGCACGAAAACTGACATTCTAAGACAAATCTCATAAAGTTGTTGAATATTTTATGTATTTTATAAAAAATTCTTAACAAAAGAATTTTTCATAAAAGACATAAATCCGAATCTATAATCTTCAAATATACAGTACTATTTTTCGCAATATTTGCGGCAGCCATATAATCGCCCCGTTGAGACCATATAGCTGTGCTGAGTGTGTAGCTGTGTACGGCAAAGTCCCTGTTCCCCTGAAAAATTGTCAGAAAATATACTATAGTTCTATTTCGATAGCAGAAGATTTTCATACCGATGAGCTTCTGCATTAAAGTTTTTAGGTTAATTGAGATATGTGACATAATTGCTAACACGCTTCTCATCTAGCAGGAGACTTTGGGCTAGATTTTCGTTAGTCCCAGCCTGATTAAGAGTTATTGTTATCGTTGACGTGGTTATTGTTACCTCTCTGTGTGCAGAAGTATGACGAACCGCGAATTATGTGCATACCCAGATGCTTATACACAAATACATTATTATCTACCGTTGTTGTCTCCCAGTCTCGCTTTTCAAGAAATACATATTATCCCGAAAACCTGAATACCGTACGAATGAATTAATGCAAGTTAGCACGTTAACCGCACAACCACGCACCTCAGCAATCATATGAGATAACATATATAATATTGTATTACACTTTCGTTGTATACAGCGGTCTTATTGCCGCATGGAAAACTCTTCCAACCAACCAGAATGATTTTAATTAGGTCTTAAATGAAAACCACACTTTTTTTTAAATCAGTGTTTAATAGGAATTGAACCCCCAATTCCCGAGCTGGAAGACACACGTTTTACCAACTTGGCCACTAAAATCATCATAATTTACCATCGTTTCCCCTCGACAGTATATATTATACTTTCCCTTCACCACACTCAAAGATCTCTTCCTGTTGTTGTTGAAAAACTATACTTTTTTTTAAATTTCATTTACTTATTCAAAACGTTTTTTGGAGTGGTAGCTATGTTGAGTTGGGTTAAACAATAAGTGATGTTTCAAAGGCGTTGAAACTGTCATTCTCGTGTCTTTCAAATTGTTTTGATGTCTTTAAATCTTTACCAAATATATGTTAGTAAGTACACACGACTGAATCTTCGGCCATCATTTAAGCCAATTTAACACGGCAATAATCCCACAACGTTTTAAACTAATGAAAAACAGCTTTGACACATTAATTTACTGAGTTCAACGCTTGAACTCAATCAGCAAAACCTATTTTAAAATTGTATTTACACTTTTTTTTCGTCCGGAACCGTACAAAGTGGATAAAGGATGGGGGGGTGGAGATGTGACCAGCATAAAAGAAAGGATGTGACCAGCATTTAATTATGACGGCTGTGTTTAAAAGTGAATTAGACTATTATAATATTTGCATAAAAACGGAGGCAGCGTGCCCTCCCAGCGGGAGAGCGTACCAGGCTCGCTCTGAATAATGTAGGCCACTTGTTCTGAAAAAACACTGATGAATTGAATGAAACGCCTTTTTCTTTTTGCCGAGGGGGGTTATGGCAGATTGCCAGATCGGTGATAAAAATATTTTATTTTATTTGTTAATATCATCGTGGCTGGTGCCAGTGCCAAACTTGATGCATGGAAGCGAATCATGCTTATGCCAACCTTGATGTATGGAAGCGAATCGAACTAGTAGGAATCTTGATATATGCAAGTAAATCAAACTAGTGCCAACTTTGATGTATGGAAGTGAATCGAACTAATTCCAGCCTTGATGTATGCAAACAAATCGAACAAGTGCCAACTTTGATGTATGAAAACGAATCGTGTCAGTTCCAACCTTAATATATGGAAGCGAATCGAACTAGGGCCAATCTTGAAATATGCAAGCAAATCGAACTGGTGTCAACTTTGATGTATTGAAGCGAATTAAACTAGTACCAACCTTGATGTCTGAAAGCGAATCGAACTAGTGCCAACTTTGATGTTTAGAATCAAATTGTGTTAGTTCCAACCTTAATGTATGGAAATTAACCGAACTAGTGCCAACCTTGATATATGACAACAAACTTGATATATGGAAGAGAATCGTGCTAGTGCCAACCTAGATCAGCGAAGTCTGGGCACTGAAAGGGCAAAATGAATGCGTGACTCTAAAAATATTTGGTATAACAATATTTGAGTGAGAAATGATTAGATAAAGGATCCTTAGAAACTAGTGTTATACATAGAATCAAGAAAGGAATATTGAAATGGTTTGACCACGTGAGTTGCGGAATATTTATGAAAAAAATAAGTGAGGAATAGGTAAGCCAAGGAAAAAATTGAAGGAGATAGTTGAAGAAATTTTGATTGAGAGAAAGGTAAGAAATATGAGAAACAAGAGAGCGTGTATGACGAGATAAATGGACGTGGATAGAGCGAGAGATGTGTGCATACAAAGGCGTATAAATATGTTCTCTTTGCCTGCCTCAAAAGTCGTTTTTGAAGTTATATTTAGATAAGAAACTGCACTCTGGAAATCCTCTATTTGTTTGTTAAGAGGTCATTGTAGAAGCTGTGAAATAACTAAACAAAAAAGGAACAAATCTAATACTATGTATAATAGTATTGCTTTATTTCATAGTATCTTGCAATAATGTGTATATGGTGCATAACGTCTAAGCATCAAATGAAATTCAATAATTACATATAAAACAAACAAGGAAAGCTTTTCTGTCTAAAAAAAATAATGAAACCTTTCCTTTCCTGTCTCAGAATTATTTTCTCCTTTATTTATTTTATATAATACAATAAAAATCGTGCCATTCATATGTATGTATTCTTATTTTTGTTACATCCATCAATATAAAAAAATTTCACGAATTTACGTTTCATTTTAGTATATTTTATTCAGTATTGTTAAAGCTATTTTGAAAAAGTAGCACTGTTATAGCTACGTTTAAATATGAAGTAGCACGCTATTAAAACAGCCAAGTAAAAAGTAGTAACGGCGCTACTTGAAAGCGATTCATGCGAAAAAATAAGCTACTATAGTTCGGAAAATGTAGGATAAGTCCTGTGACAGCTCACAAATTTGCCCCAATACAACCTTGTAACGATGTTCAGTAATTTTAATTATTTTATCAACTTTAATATAAGGCTCGATTCTAATAAATAGCAAGTTATTTAGGTAAATACATTACATTAGGTTGTGTTGGGGCAAATTTGTGAGCTGTCACAGGACTCATCCTAGAATTTCCGAACTATAGTAACTAACTGCTTTTCGATCTAAATTAGCACGCTAATTATTGGTCATTCTGGTCTAGATAGAGTTGAGTTGAACGACTCCTGACTTACATCTGAATTTATTGTATGTTTTGAAGATGTTTTTTCTTACATTTTTGTTAGAGATTTTTTTTTATTTAATCTGATATTTGAGAGGGTGGATCTTGGAGGAGGATTATTTTGGGGGGTTTGTGGATATATTGAGTTGTTAGGTCGTAATTTGTTAGTAAATTGGTAGAACAGTTAATCGAAGTAAAAGTAATAGCCACTTCTTTAAAGCTACTCTTACGACAAAGTTAGCTAACCAGACAAAATGAAACAAAGGAAGTTGCATGGTCGAAAAAAACATTCAAATAATTGTTCATCTTTTGAAAATGCATGAATAATATAAATAGTAAAAATAAATGTAAACCAGTCAAAGGAAAAGTAAGAAATGGCGGAGAGGAAAATAAAATAAGGAATGAAACACGTTACATTACTGACTTGAAATCAAGAGTTTTTTCAGTGGCTTCTTCTAATTTAAAACTGCTCTTACGACGAAGTTAGCCATTTAAAGCGTGTTTTTTTAATACTGATTTGACTTTTAATGCTTGGCATTTCTTTTGATGAATAAACGTCTAGTATTCTTTCATTGTCTATAATCAATCTCCATTTTAAAGTACGTATGAGTTAATAATAGTATCTTTTTTTCTTCTTGTTCCTAATAACTAAGGTTCGCAATCTCTCCAGTCCATCCATGCAACTCTGTCCACCACGATTCGCCACTTCTATTGTTTATATATAATTAAAGAACCTACATCTTTAGGTACTTTATTACTAACGAATCACGTTCCTATCTAAACTCTGTTGTGTAATTAAGACATGTGTTTACGACATTCTCTTAAATTCCTGTGGTATAGTATCATCAGGACTGCCTCTCTCTTGAGATGTTGGTTTACAGATATCCGTCCATCGTTTTGGAGGTATTCCTGGGGAACAACTACCAGCGGGTATTTCATGCATTACCACATAGGAAACTCTTGTATTATAAATCCTTACAACATGGCCTCGCCAGAATATTCTATAGTTTTTACCCCACCTCACAATATCTTCTATATACATCACATATTATTTCTCGGATAACGTTTCAGCTCTATATCTAAGTGTTTTGCCGGCTTTTGGGTTTTCATTTAATTAGTTCTTAGGATATTTTTTTGTTTATATTGTATCTGCTGTAGACTCTATTTCTTAATTAATGACCGGTCTGACACATCCTATCTTATTACTTTTGACCTTTCTGTTTATTATCATGTAATTTGTTTCTCTAGATTATATATTTAAGGCACTCGGACACAACCGAGACTTTATTTAATTGCTATATTATTTTTGTTTGGAGATCATTGTAACTAAACAAATTGACACATAAATAGGTATAATCTATCACTTGTTCAATAGGTTTGTCATCAATCATAGCAATGTAAAATATTCATAATAAAAAAAATATTGTAACTTCTTGAAGATCGCCTCGAAGAGCAGTCTGGCAGCACGGGCCTGAGGATCCGAGTAAACAAAGGAAATCCTACAGCGCCACAGAAAAAGTCCCGCTAAAAATGTTCGATCACGTTCTGCGGCCTAACGCAGCCACCCCCATTAGTTTATAAGTGGCAAATTGTTGATTTACAGATTTTATTCGGCTAATTCTTTTTTCCTAGAGGGTTGTCTCGTCATTTATATACGTTCTCAACTAAAATAACACTTAAATGTATAGGATAAAGAATGGACGTCTGCACAGACTCTAAATGTGGGTTTGCACGATATTTTTTCAAGAGAATTAATCCGAAGGATTTCATTCTAATTTGAGAGACACAAACTGTCATTAAATTCACTAGATTCCCGTGGTAATAAAATATTTTGGCGTCTTATCACAGATAATTACTGACAACAAATCATATTAGGATTTATTTAAGTGTTGCAGAACTAAACTGATACATGATGTTGGGCTGACATATGCTGACTACATATGTACATACAAGTATATGCGCTCGAATCAATTATATTGAGTGATCCAAAATTGCTTTGGAATTACGTTAAAACTCTCCCTAATGAGTCTAGATTTTTAAATATGATTCAGTGAGATGGAAACCAATATGAGGGTTCGGACATTCCAACTGCATTTTCTCAGTTCACAGAAAGGACTCAGTTATGTATGTGAAAACACTTATAGTTCGGAAATTATAGGATGAGTCCTGTGACAGCTCACAAATTTGCCCCAATACAACCTTATGTAATGTATTTACCTAAATAACTTGCTATTTATTAGAATTGAGGCTTATATTAAAGTTGATAAAATAATTAAAATTACTGAACATCGTTACAAGGTTGTATTAGGGCTAATTTGTGAGCTGTCACAGGACTCATCCTAGAATTTCCGAACTATAACACAACTCTTCTGAAGTAGTGACTAAAAATGGTGTCAAAACTTTCATTGATACTATATATAAAGAGTACTAAGGCGGTTGGATCCAATGGTATGTATACCCACATTCTTCATAAAAGTATGCGGTGAAATTTTGTCAGCACCCCTTGTCTATATTTTCAACTAAGTTTTTCAAGAAAATGGAAAACGACTTGAGTCAACCCATTTACAAGACCTAAAGACGATGTTAAAAATTATAGGTCCATTGCCATACTTTCATCTGTAGCCAAACTACTTGAGACCCTTATGAGTCATATGTTGAGATCACACATGAGCAAAGATTTTTATGCAATTTTTTTATGTGCGAAGATTTTTATAAGTTACGTGGAGAAGTTGTTTTTCTTGCCGCGAGGGTTCACCGCTATTCGACAGAAAGAAATAATCTCTCCGTAATGAGAGAAACGCATCAACCTGGCAATAATTATTAATTTCCATGCCATAAATGGTTATTAAATAATAAAAAAAAACAATAAGAATAGCTAAATTTCAAATATTCATCATAACTTCCCAAAGAAATTTGACGTTTTGTGTCAATTTCGTCTATTCATATTTTCTTTCACTGTTTTTTTTTTGGTCTAGCTCCAGCCAGATTACCTTTCACAATTCTGTTCAGTAGACGAACATCTACCATTCTACCTACATGATCAAACCACTTAAACCGAGATATCTCAATGGAAAGCGAATGAGGGTCCCGTATTTAAGGCTGCTCTTATGTTAGAGCTTTTATCCTGTCTTAATATTTCCCCACACTCCCCTTAGAAATTTATTTTTCGTGACTCTTATGTTGAATAATATTCCCTATTCTTCTTTACCCGTGCTTTATGGTCAGGTCCGCACCTGTAACGCGTGCAACGTGTGCACCGCACATAGGAGCGGCCGCCAGCGCTGCTTGGCCACAATGATTTTTTATTATTTACTTTATCAAAATTTTCAAAAAAGTAAACATGCGCTAACTCCACCTGAGGCAATTCTACGATGTTCGAGTTAGAGAATACGATGATATATGCGTATATTTGGATTTTCAATGCTGAATTTTAATCTTACTTTTATTCTTCTTATCAATGAAAGTATCACTTATTGTGCGTTTGAATGCTGGATTTTAATCTTACTTTTATTCCTATTTTCAATTAATCTATTATTTACTAGACGTTTCAATGCTGAATTTTAATCTTACTTTTATTCTTCTTATCAATTAATGTATAGGTAACTTATTATGCGTTTCAATGCAAAAAAATTATCTTATCTTTATTCCTCTTTTCAATTAATTTATTATTTACTGGGCGTTTCAATGCTGAATTTTAATCTTACTTTTATTCTTCTTTTCAATTAATGTAATGTATTATGCGTTTCAATGCTGAATTTTATTACTCTTTTCAATTAATCTATTATTTACTGGGCGTTTCAATGCTGAATTTTAATCTTACTTGTATTCTTCTTATCAATTAATGTATAACTTATGCGTTTCAATGCTACATCTTTTCCTCTTTTCAATTAATCAATTATTTACTAGGCGTTTCAATGCTGAGTTTTAATCTTACTTTTATTCTTTTTATCAATTAATGTATAACTTATTATGCGTTTCAATGCTGAATTTTAATCTTGCTTTTATTTCTCTTTTCAATTAATCTATTATTTATTAGGCGTTTCAATAGTGAATTTTAATCTTACTTTTATTCTTTTTTCGATTAATCTATTGCTTATTAGGCGTTTCCATGCTAAATTTTGCATACATACATATCATCACGCCGTGTCCCTCGCGGAATGGGCAGAGAAAACAGATCTCCATATTTTTCTATCCAATCACACAATTTTCGTCTCTTCCACATTCATATATCTCGTCATGCAGAATCTTCCATTATTCACATGTCTCCCTTTACCTTCTTTCAAAATCTGGTCCACTTTTCTTAACTAACTGGATCCATTACGGGTAACTCATTTTCTTGTCAAAATTGTCATAATGTTAATCAAAACAAGTGCATCATCGATAAACAATAAAATATGTTTTGAAGATTTCGCGGTTCTTCTTATCTGTTGGATAATATTTTTCGAAGTGTTTTGGCTTATGGTGACATCACCATAAGCCAAACCACGTGGTAAAACACTTCGAAAAACATTATTCAACTGGAACAATAAGATATTTTTATTTATACAATATATATGGTAATTTGGAAATAATGCCGAAATGAAGCAAGAAAGCGCACATTTACTGCGCAGGTATTCTAATTTTAAAATACATCATATTGGCAAAGTAAAAACTCGATAGGACACTAGGTAGGCGCCTAATAGATATTTACATTTATACCATCACGCCATTTCCTTGCCGGGGTAGGCAGATTATCGAACGCCATACTTTCCTATCTCGACACACACATCATAAGCCTCTTCTATATTCATACAACTTCCACGATTTCTCTGACTTTCCACGTTGCCTTCTTTCAGAGCATCATTTATTTGATCAAACCACACTTTCCCTGGTCTTTCTCTCCACGCCTTTCACTCACATTTCCAATATGTGTCTGTTTTGTTAGTATTCATTCATTCATTCATTCATTCCACATACCCAAAACATTTTAACGTATTCTTCTTCATATTACTTAACACACCAGTCATACAAATTCTGTCATACATTGTCCCTCCATGTATTCTTCTCAATTCACGTATTTCTACAGCATTTATTTGGTTCCTCTGATTTTTTTCCACATCCACGTTTCACTTCCATACATCAAAGTTGACACCAAAATATTATTGTGGACTTTCTTTCATCTTAACGGATTGTTATACTATCCGGTTCAAGTACTCGTATATATGTTTTAGTGACTCATCAACTTTGTTTCATATCGCTACACATTGTTCAATATCCCTCTTAACTCTTCCATCACTGTTATTTACAAAAATTATTTAAATAATTCATTTTACCACACAGATTTACATAACAAATATAAATACATTTGTTGTCATTTAAGTTGAGAGTACATACACGTACTGAAAAATAAACAAAAGTTTACTTATATTCAAATACAAGTAATTAGTTATTTTTTTCGCACATCCTGGGACGGATTTTCAGCTAGTTTAGAATATTATTTATAAAAAGATAATCATGTATGGAGTATCTTGATGTACGGCTGCGAGACATGGTGCCTATCCGAAAGAGATAGACGAAGACTAGAGGCTTTTGAGATGTGGTCCTATAGAAGACTATTAGGAATTTCCTGGAGAGACCGCATCACAAATGAAGAGGTTCTCCAACGAATCGAAGGAGGAAGGCACCTGCTCAGGATCCTGTCCGAAAGGCGTGCAAGATGGATCGGTCATATAATACGACAAGAGGCCCTCTTGCATGCCATAATGGAGGGTATAACCGAGGGGACAAACTCTAGGGGACGCCCACGCCGAGAGTACCTGGAGGACCTGTTGGTGGACGTGCGCTGCTCAACATATACAGATTTAAAAAGAGCCGCACAGGACAGGGGGGAATGGAGGAGAAGAGTTCAAATTGCTGCAAACCAGTCTTAGGACTGCAACCACGGAGAGAGAATCATAATATAAATATGTTATTCGGCATCCGTCAGTGACAATGTTTACTATATTATCCATGTTCATTAGTTACAGAAACGACAAAATGACACAACCATACATTATCCGTCAGTGACAATGTTTACTATATTATCCATATGCATTAGTTACAGAAACGACAAAATGACACAACCATACATTATCCGTCAGCGACAATGTTTACTATATTATCCATATGCATTAGTTACAGAAACGACAAAATGACACAACCATACATTATCCGTCAGTGACAATGTTTACTATATTATCCATGTGTATTAGTTACAGAAACGACAAAATGACACAACCATACATTATCCGTCAGTGACAATGTTTCCTATATTATCCATGTTCATTAGTTACAGAAACGACACAATGACACAACCATACATTATCCAAGTTTTAACTTGGAATCCTATTTATTTATTTATTTTTATAGTAGAATATGCAGCCACATTAAGAAAAAGCGTATTGCCATTTTATTATCTTAATTGTCGTTCTGATCAAAATTGAAATTCAATATATCGGCTATCCATTCTATACCCATAAATATAGTTATCTATAAATATGCTGGGTTCCCAGGTTCTGGGATAATGAGGACATGCGCCACGCTCAGATTTTTCAAATAAAAATTTAATACTCAATTTTATCTCTAAAAATCGTCAAACTGTCATAAAATGTTTTCCTCAACATAAAACTTATTTTTAAATTTTTATTTATATTTCCAAGTGTGTGTCCATCCAACTTAAGTATTTTCTTGAAAAAAATAATTTTTGCTATAATCAACTGTTCTAGAAGAATTTTGTGAAATTTGATAGACAGTATTAACTTATATAGTATATGTTTTACAAAAATATATTGATATATGGGGTTTAAAAATGTTCTTAATTTATATACTTCTGTATCGCTTAAATTCAGATATATTTAAACATTTAAAATAAGAATTAGTATTTATTTCTTTAATCTGTCGACATTCGATTTACGATCTTAGCGTCGTCAGTCATGTATGTTACAATGACTCGTTGGTCGCATTTTACTATTACATCGACCAGAGCCAAAGGCGAACAAAAAAATGGTATCTTCTTTTTATTCTTGAAACTCCTATATATGAAGGAGAATACGAAAGATGGTTTCAATTTGACCACAGTGAGTAGTAAACGGGAATCTATGTTTTTGAATAAGGCTGGAATCCGCGATTATTACGCAAGCTACGCACAAGCGGCCTTTGGATCGATTGTGACCTAACCGTAGTATACTCGCGGTATTAAATGACTTACATACATTCTTTTCTTATAGTATGTCAAGACAATTTGTTAGTTAGCCTACCTTCATTGTTTTCTACTATCACTTGATCGTTTTGAAAATCACATAAACAATTTTGTGTAATTCCCATGGTTAAGTGGAAATCTAGTATTCAATATACATTGCTTCGAAAAAGAAATGTGTTATTATTCTTATTTTTTGTTTTTCTTCTTTGCTATTCACCCATTTAGTATCCTTCGGCATTGATGACCATAAACAGTATTCCAAACCCTTTCTATTTTGAATTAATATTTTTTTATTCTAGCAATTTAATGCATGATTGCAACACCTTAATATGGTAACGTCATTCTTGTTTCTGACAGTGAGTTTTACCGCCTTATAAAACCGGCTGATAATGTTTTGTGTATTCCTAGTTTCAAGTCGTTCTATTAGGAAACACATGTGACATACGTGTTTTGGAAACTTCAACACGTTCAATAATTCACTTGGTTAGTAAATTATTTTAATTTTATTGTATCATTCTCAATTTTCTTAAGACGCTGTTGATAGGGATTCGTAATACTCCGTTTGATGTCTCTTTTTTGTTTTGTACTTGCAATATATTCCATTGGCTCGGGACATTAATTTTCTAGTTTTTATTCATTGGGTTAGCATATTACCCGGTTTGAGATTAAACACATTGAACCATTTACGTTTTTTTTATTTAAATGCAGGGAAGCTTGTGTGCATGAACTTTTTTGAATTGTTTTTTTAACAGTACAAGATATTTATGATTTCATAATTATTGCGCAATGTTTATAAATATTGGGCAACTTGAAATGTGTCAATGGTTCTAAAAGTTGAGGCAATATCACTAAATCAGACATATATCACCAAAAACTCAATTAAAAAATATTTTCTCGAATTTATGTACGTGCTGTGAATATCGTAGTTGCCACCTTATTTCTATACAAGTTTTATACATCCAAAGAAAAAAAAATATGTTATTCAAAAAATATTTTTCCTTGTAAAGGTTTCACAATTATATGCTGTCATAAAATTAAGTTTTACAAAAAAATATACTAAGGATTCCGATTGTATGAATTTAGAACTTTTTTCATTTGTCTTCTGCAAGCTTTGAGAGGCCAACTTATCTCTAAATAGCTCTTTTCTTTTGCTTCATATTTTTTACCTATGTACCTATGAAATAGAATCGAAAGTTCTTCTTTTCATTTCTATGCAGATCTTCTATACTAACCATGTCTTATATTTAAGCAAATCTTTTATGCTAAAATCACTCACACATGTGATGACGTTCTACACACAATATCTTAGCTGAATTTAAAGTTCCTTTTTTTAAATTTAAATACAGAGAAGCTTTCTTCTTGAATAATGGCCATGAACTCCTATATATTATGAAGGAATATAGTGAATGTATTTCATGAGCTTTTTTTTATTTTGATTATGACAGTACAAGATATTTATGATTTTATAAATGTTTGCTCATTTTTTATAAATACTGCGCAACTTGATGAAATGGGAAAGGCAATCCACAAATATTTCCAAAAACTCAATGATGAAATATTTTCTCAAATTGGTGTGTGTGCTGTGAATATCGTAGTTCACACCCCCCTATTTATATACAAGTTTTTTACATTGAAAGTAAAAAAATGGCAGTGTTTTATACATCCAAATTTAAAAATATTTTTTTATGAAATTACAGCATTTCTTTACCAAAATAGCCTATGTAATGAAATACATAGTCGCATCATGTGAATAACAATGCTTAAGCTAATTTGATAGATTATCTTACAATTTAAGTTCTTTTTGTCAATTTATTACAACCACATTACTTAAGGATGACATCATTTACTTGTGCATTATATTTAAAGATGGAATATAATAGATTTGATTACTTAATTAAAAGAAATGACCAAATAACATAACTAATGGATTTTATCATCTTGTTCATGGTGTTCTTTATTTTTCAACACAAATATTTCATTATGATATTTTTGCAGAATGATTATACAATAATATTGTAATTAAATCTAAACATCTTTATTTGCACCCTTATTCACCAGACTTTATAAGAGCATCTTTTTTTTTTTCGAAGTAGTAAAAAAGCATCAAGCACCGAAAAAACATTTTTTTCATCCACCCAACGCCAACTCAAAACAACTCAATCAATTTGAGTAAACAATGACTAAAAAAATGCGCTTATCTATTACCCTTTATGAAGATTTTGTCCTAACATCTATGTGATAAAATATGAAACTACTGTCCAGGTAACATTATTGTATAAGTCTTTTGAGAGATCTATTTTATAAAAACGTTACTTATCATTTCCAGTATAATATTTTCAATATAGAGTTGATTAAGCAATATAATTGAATTCTTGCTTTTTTAGTGTTCATATTCAAACATTCAATTTATATTAATGTGATAAAATTTACTGTTAACTTCTGTATGTTTTCATGACTTAATTTTACTGTTTTAATCTATATTTATTATAGTTTAGTTAAAGACACTATAACCTGTTGACGTATTTCCGTGTAACATTTTCTTCCAAGCAACTCTGAAAATGTTAAAGGCTTTATGTGAAAAACCAAACTGGAACCCTTTTTTTTTTATTTCATTGCAAATTAACCTGAAATTTCCAGGTTGAATATCCTGTTTGCTACCACCTAGGCCAAGGAAGTGGTATTCTGAGTGTATAATCAATAAGTTATTAATTGTTTTTAAATTTTTAGTTAAAATGTCCGATTCACCTAAAGATATTCAAGGTGTTGAAGAAGCTAAAAAAAGCTGTGCTTCACCTAATTTGCTTGATGATGTAACGGAAGAAATGGAGGTTGATTTGGTTTCTATTTCTGAAAAAGCTGAATGCTCAGGTAACTTACTTCTAATTTTACTTTTAATGAGTTTTTATTTAAAAAAATGTTATTTATATTGGTGTTGCCATAATGAGTGTACCCAATAGTCAACCAATCACTTCGCAGAAGACAAAACGAAACAAGGATCACATATGCACCTCGATAATCATTCACAAGTTGGAGAGTCTCTTAGCATATCTGGGGGCTAATAGACTTTCCAACTTGTGACTGCGGTACAGTGCAAACTACAAGTCACATGTAGAAATGTCTACCATACTCGTTCCTTAGGGACGGGACTTTGAGATCCTGTCTCAAAAAAATAGTCCAACTCAATTTTGTTCCAAACTTATATTCTATTCTCAATTCTTTTTTCCGTCATCCATACAAACAAATCAATTTTGATCTCCAGTATGTCTAGAACTTATCACAACTTTCCTGTACCTAAGTGCAAGTTTCTTTGTAATTCCTTAATTTTCTATTTCCTAAAAACACTATAGCTACTAAGACACAATCATAAAAAAGGATTAAAAAATCATACAATTTAGCAAATTCATGTTTTCAGGATTCATACATTTTTAGCATGCGATCAACTAACAAAATCGAACTGTAAATGTGATTGGTTCTTACAACACTTGATTGGTTCTTATATCAAAAAATGTCAACAAAACTGACAATTCAGTAATGAACATATTTACGCTTTCCCAATCCCAAATCGTGTTTATATTAGAAAAACTAAAATGATTCACATATAAACCTTGATAATCAAATAACAAAACATTCTGAATAACAAATAATAATGAACAAAAAATTAGAGTCTCGACTTTAATAGACAATGTTTTTTTCTGAAGATTCTATTTAAATTTGCACCACCCATAAGCTAAGTCCCACGAGTGGGTTGTTAATTCTCTCACAAAATATTTTCCCTCTTAAAAAATGAGCAAGACAAAGGGGGACAAATTCTAAATGTACTCACAACCGCGATTTGATGTTTGACCAACATAATACATTTCACACATAAAAAAATAAATAGAGAATTTTTTGACATTTAATGTTATAACTTAGAATCCATCATAAATATCATGTAAAATTATTTCATGTCTAAGTGCCTTGAACAGATCAATTAAAAATTATGTTGGATTTTTCAACACAGGAAATGTGTGTATAAGATGTATTTTTTGCGTATATATGAGAATTCAATGTTCTTATATTAATATCGGAAATATATTTAATATTTATTTTGAAATATTATAGTATCTCTGGTCACATGGACCAGGTTTGACATGCTGCTACAATAGCTGCCTTATAAATTATTTGCAGGAAACTTCACAATTATCACCATTTGTATGATACTCCTTAACATATATGGATTGTTGATATGAACATGTTGGAAAACGTGACAAAGAGATAACATGCTCTGAGGATCCAACAATGCTAAGTTTTTAGACTAATAACCGCTGGAGTAGGCATGTAATTCACAGTTTGTCATCATACATGTTAGAAATACCAGAGTGGGATCCTGTTTTTAAATATTTTTTTGGGTACCTTTCCAATTAGGCCACTGAGGTCGCCAGGACATATCCTTGTTAAACCTAAAAAAGTTATTTTGTTTTTCTGAAAACTGATAATGTTTAACATGCACATAATTTTAATTTAGCATTTGTAGATCACTTTGAATATTTTTGCAGATATATGTAAACAATAAAAATTATATACTTTTTTCAGTGCAAGCCCCATTACCGATGCAAATAAAATCACCAGTAAGATGGCGGGGAACCTCGATGGCTGAAATTTATCAGGGTGATAGTCCATGGTCTGTACCTGAATTTCCACTTGTAGTCCCGAGCTCAAGGCATGCGGTACTGTACCACATATCCAATTCAGGATTCAGTATTGGTCATAGTCCACCTTCACCTCAGATAGGAGAAGATAAATGGGATAAAGATTTTGTAAGAATGCCTTATTCAAATATGAGCAAATACCCTGTGGAACTGGTAATTATTTTTATTGGTTTTACTTTAATTCAAATAATTGATGAAGAAAATAAATATCTAAGCAACATGCATAGTCTCGCAATTATTGACCTAAACTTATGTGTAGAAGGTTGCGGATTCAAAACCAATGCTATGCTACCCCTTTAAATAGTACGAAAATGTTTTATTCCTAGTTTTTAGGAGTATAAGGATATGCGACTTTGATCATATTTATTAGTTTAAAAAAAGGGAAGTAAGAAATAACCACCTGGTCCTTGACTGAACTATGGAGCTGCTAACTTCCAGCTACCAAGGGGACTTAGGTCCTTAATGAACAGGCTCAGATAGTCTTCTCTGAGGCAATATTTCATCTTTATCACTGGGTAACTTCACTGTGTGTACCTGTGAAAAGAATAATACAATGTTTTGTGTGGTAATCAAATGCCCGTCTACTCCTTCCCTTGAAGCTTTGAGGAGAATCATCTGCTTATTTTTTATAGTTTCTAAGGACAAGAGTGTAAAGTAGTATCCAAAAGAAGGATTAATGAATATTATAAGGTTATTCTAAACCAAGCCTGGCCAACCCAAATTGCCCCACAGGCCACATTGATGACCTAAATTTTTCCAAGGGCCGCACATAAATAAAAATAATTGCAAATTTTGTTCCAATAATTTTTTCGATATCTGGCTTTACAGCGAAATTCGTACTTATTAATTTTTTTTATAAGTGATTGATTTGGATGCAGAGGTACACAGGAAATGCACAATCTGAAAGAAAAAAAAACGATACTATGCATGCATGTGGCTGCGGGTTGCCCAGTTCTGTTCTAAACAATTGCTTATTCTAATCCCTCTAGATAAAAGTAGAATCAAGGACTCTTAATTAAAATTCCAGTGCATTAATCAAATATTATGTAAAAGTATTTAACATATTTTCTGTAAATATCTTGATGCAGTGTTAAAGTTCTGTAAAATTCTGATAATATTTTAATGTTAATGTAAAAAATTTGATTTATTTCCAAGTGTTCAAATATGTCTTTTTTTTCAGGAAAATGGTGAAACTGTTTTAGAAAAAAGATGGAGTATGATAAAGGACGCGTTGTCACAACCAATCAATAATTGTCATGATTTGCATTTAGCTATTTTAAAATATAATTCTAAATATAAAGACATATGGAAATTTCCTGCCCTGCACAAATTATTCAATAAGGTATGTCCAATATGGAGTTTTGTGATTTTTTTGCAATCTTCTATTGTATGGTATGAATATTTTAGGATGTATCCAATTCAGAAACTTCTGGGATCTGAAAATATTTTTTTAATTAGTTAAAAAGAGTATTTTGTTCTATATTTTCTTATTTCAGTTTTATAAAAAGAAACATTTTTTTTTTAATAATCTTACTAAGCTATTGAATATTGCTTTTTATTCATTTACAGTACTTGGAGAAAAAAGAAACTGAATTCTTTTTTAAATCAACTCTGCCTGCGATGATAAAATTAGCATTGAAGCTGCCTCAGTTGTTACCTAGTTCCATTCCCTTATTAAGGTTGGTAAGATGTGTAATTTTTGACTAAATTCAAAATTTATACGTATATAAAAATATTTAAGATGTCCAATGACTACCACTTCAAGAAAATTTCTTTGGAATAGTACATGACAATCCCAACATTATAGCCACAGTTAAATCCTGTGAGTCTTTCTGGTCCTATGTCTCGCATATATTATATCTAGATGACACTATTTTATGAGAAGTTCTACTTGTGAATGAAAGTACTATTTTATGAGAAGTGCTACTTGTGAATGAAAGTACTATTTTATGAGAAGTGCTACTTGTCAATCTAGTTATTTGTGCTCTTTTTTTCTGTTAACTTCCATTATCCCCTCCTTAAGTTTCTCAGAATTTTACAGTAGATTTCTGCAAAGACAGTCATTCGATTGTGAAATTATTAATTGATAGTGAAGATTCCCTTGTTAAACTTACTCTCAATAACAAGCAATTTAAAAACCGAAATTTCTGTTCAATGATGTGTGTTTATAATTTTCCTGACTCTCCTGGTCTTTTCTCTCCTCCCTTTTCTCCACTCCTATTTCTCTACAGTTTATTCAAGTTAACCAAATTCATTTGTTTGAAATTTATTATTTCCATTCAAAATGTCAGATGTCTGCAGTTAACTTGTCCATTTTATTTTTGGGAGAATACAAATACCCTAATTTTGATCACATAATTATTCTGTATAAAAAAAATATACTATATGTTCTAATATATATATACATATGTGGTGATTTTTTCAGACAACACAGTACTAAATCAGTCTCACTGAGTCAAGAGCAAATTTCCTGTTTATTGGCTAATGCATTTTTCTGTACATTTCCACGAAGAAATACAGATAAAATGAGATCTGAGTACAATTCTTATCCAAATATCAATTTTTTCAGGTAAATATCAACATTTTTATTTAATACTTTGATGATCTCATTGTTTTTCTTTTTAATAACAGATAAGATAAAAGACACTCAAAGTTTATGAACATTTAATTTAGTGAAAATAAGATTTTATATCTTTCTTATCTGACATCAATATCAGACAGCAATATCCTTATTAATAAAAAGTGATTGAGGTTTAATAATTCAGATTTTATTTCAAAAGATCTGCTGATGCCATCTCTATGAATTTTCTTACTGGATTTGTAAAATGGGTAAATTCTTCACTCCATTTGAGGTGCATGGGCGCATTGTAATGTGCGGAAGGTTGTCAGTTCGAACCCTGTGCGGTGCCGTCCCCTCCATTCATGCAGGCATTTTTTCCGCCTAGTATGATTATAAGGATACCTGTGACTGGTCATATCCATTATTTTTAAGAAAAATCAACTATCTAAGTTAACACATTCACTGCGTATAAAATGTCATACAGAGATGCTGAAAATTCGCGAATTTTTGAAAACTCATAACTTTGTTAAAAATCAAATTCTACTTTCTATTGAAACATCATATAAGTACAAGTGTATTCCTTAGTGTCTTCAAAACACATGAAACCGGCGACGAATCCTTATCGGGAGACATTTATGAGTGCACTCAACATTCAAGGCTATTTTGTATGGACACGGGAGCCGTGTTCGACGCAGTGAACGTGTTAACTAATATCAATAAAAAATTCCATTTTATAAAATTTGTTTTCATATGCAAGTTCTAAATATAAAAGTAATAAATTCAATCAATCAATAGTAAAATATCTAGTTCGATTTTCTTTTTTTAATTTAAACAAAACATGAAAATGTCCAATTTACTTTGAAACTCTAATGTCATTGTTATTTCAAAATGTTTTAGATTGTATGGAATTGCATCAAAATCAAATATGGAAAAGTTAAAATGTATTTGTAATTATTTCCGAAGAGTTTGTAAACAAGGTGAGTTAAAAAAATACATTGTCCACATTATCCATTGGCATTAAATTTAAATTTTTATAATGTATCGATCATTCTCATTATTTTATGGAAAACTTTATTTTTATTTAAGTTATTTGAAAACTATTTAAAAACTTCAATATCATATAAAAAGTTTAAAATTTATAAAATAAAAGGGTTCCATTCTTATTAAGATCATCTACCTTCCTGTACGCCATGTTTCTTAACCTATGGTTCGTGACACAAAATTTGGTCCGTTTGCATTTTGAATGGATCATGAAATATCTTCAATAATTATAATATTACAATATTTTTCATAACATACGACATTGAAAAAATCAAGTAGTAGTATTTGATCAGTATATCCCTGAAGGAGATATTGTCAAATATAATTAGGTTCAGATGCCATTTCATTTTGAAGTTAATGAATTGCGTGAAGATATTGTCAATATTATTAATAACCATAAGAACAGCCCATTGAAATACAAAGTAGAGAGGCACTTTGCTACAGTTTTAACAAAAGCAACTAGTTTGTGGATGCATTCTCATTGAAATTAAAAACGAAAATCCAACATTAGTGAACGAAGTACTGAAAGTATTGTACAACTGCCCTTTACAGCAACATACATGTGCAAGTCAGGGTTTTCAACCCCTTAAGTTTAACAAACCCACATAGTGAAACAGACTGCAGCTCAAGATGAGCTAAGATACACTAATTAACAACATGACTTGATAAACATTCAAATATAAGATTCACATTAATAAGGTTTAATGTTGTCAATATAAGTAATGTATTTCATATTATTGAAGTATAAATTTATTTAATTGTTATTATTACTTGGTTCGCGAAACCTAAACTAATAGCCTAATCTGGGCCGTGGCTGCAAAAAGCTGAGAAATACTGCTGTATGCAATAGTAGTTTGTATGGAATACTGATAGCCAATGCATAAAAACTAACTGCAAGTTCTTAACCTGAAAGCTAGATTAATGAGGTACAGATAACATTTTTCAACATATCCACGTCACCTGAACTGCAAATATGCTGAAGAGTACCATACTAACGAATAAATAGAAAATCAATTTTAAATGTTTGACATAATAAGTGACTTAATAGCATCACTTTGAGTATTTAATCAAAATGCCTAGATTACAAACACATAAAAATTCATTTATTTGTTAATGTTATGCATTTCTGTTTCTTATTATCAAATATCTTTAGCACCGTGTGGAGTTATGACATTTAAAAGAAGATCAGCTGATTCCAGTGAGTGTCCCGAGTGGTCTGACTCAAAAAAGTTACTAGGTTCAATTCCTCTGCATATTAGTTCTAAAGGAACCATTGAAGATGATGGCCTAGGTCTCTTACAAGTTGATTTTGCAAACAAGTAAGTTTCTTTTATTAACGTGTTTATTAAATATTCAAATACATTTACACCAGTAAAAAGGCTCATATTGATAACACACGATACAGCAAAACCTACCAATTATGTTTACAAGTGACCAACAATATCAAAATGTAAACTCGTGGAAACTAATTAGTGAGTGTGTAATTTTTTAAGGTAACATAGAATAAAATCTGCATTAGAGTATTGGAATTGAAAAAAATTGTCATTTTCGTGAGTATTATAATTTAAACTACGTAAATTTGTAAATATAATTAAAAAAGTTGAAAATTTGCAATTTTTACACAATTGTTAAAATATGAATGCATTTGTAATTAATTATTGGAGGTTTACATGAAAAACAAAGGCATAACATTCATTATTCAATTTAATAGACAAGTTCGCATTTATTTTTGTATACTTTGGAAAAATAACATTAAATGATACAATTCAAAGAAACTAATACTTGCATTTTCTTACGTCAATTTTTATCTAAATTTGTATAATGGGGTAAAAGTTTTAGAAAACAGGTTTTAGTTATATACCAAATATTGAAAAATAAAATGAGATGGGATAAAAAACATAAATTTCGAGGATGTAATTTCTAATTGATCACTAAATAGCGCTTAAAAAAATATATGTTTTGAAAGATAAGATATTGGACCTAATCGTGCTCAACAGACTTCACTTAAGTGTGAAAAATGCTGTTTATCTAAAATTTAAAAAGTGACAATTGAGAATGTTAGTAATACATTAGTACTATATACGAGGGTCATCCAGAAAGTAAGGTTACAACATTTATGTAGGATTGAAAAATGCTTGTATTTAATTGAAATTCACAGGATACTTCACAAATATATTAAACTATTTTTCAACATAATCACCGTCAAGATCGAGACATTTCTGTAGTTGGGTCACCAGCTTTTGTATGCCAGTGTCCTAGACCTCCGCCGCCAGCTCTTTCAGCCACTTCTTCACAGCTTCCTCGAACTCCTGATTGTTGGAAAATTGTTGGGGTGTAGTGACACCCACGTCTCATCCCCCGTCACGATAGAGTCCAGAAAAGCTTCTCCCTCCTGTGCAAAACGATCCAAAAATTCACGCGGGGTGGTCACGCGATTTTGACGGTGCTCCGGTGTGAGCATTCTAGGCACCCATCTCGCACACAACTTCTTGTAACCAAGTTTTTCCGACACAATATCACCAAGGAGACTTCGAGAAATGTCAGGAAATTCTTCGTGAAGATCCTCAAGCGTCACACGGCGGTCATTTCGCACTTGTTCTTCAATTTTTGCACAAGTTCGTCAGAAATCACTGCCTTGCCTCATCGTGAGTATCAGTACGGCCTTCTCTGAACAACCTAACCCACTTCGTGACATGTTGTCAACTCATCACATCACTACCATAAACTTCCACGAGCTTCTGATGGATATTCGCGGCGGTATTGTTCTACAAAGTCAAAAAACGGATGACCGCACGAACGTTTTGTGGCGGGCGTGCGCGACGACCTCTCAATCGGAAGAATTTACTGTGACAAAATGGCCGACAAACACGCGGGACCAAACAAACTGACCGTTAGGATCCCCCCTACACGCCAGGTGCGCCAACTTTGAAACAAAAAAAATCCACCGGCCTCAGGCGCCCTTGTAACCTTAGTTTCTAGATGACCCTCGTAGTATTATTAACTGAAAAATAAATAATTAATTTTCAAAATGACTGCTACTATCAGTCAGCAGAGATAGTGGTTTTAAAAATTTCCAGTGTTTCTTAACCAGCCCTGATAGATGATCATCCTACAATTATCATATCATCATAATCAAGATATCTGCCTTAACATGATAGACAGCTTTACCGGTCCCAATAGTCTGATAAATAGTAGATTTGTTTTTAACTATTGGCATCCTGGTTTTATACACACTTTCAGATATCATTCCGCCTTAAATTTTTTTAAATATGACCGAAGTCATATGTATCCTTATACCCCCGAATACGAGGCGGAAAAAATGCCTGTGTCATTTGAGGGGAGTAGCACAGCGCAGGGTTTGAACTGACGACCTTCCGCATGGAAGCCCAGTGCGTTACCGCGCGGCCATGCACCTCCAATTAGTTAAGAAGGTATTAACCTCTCCGTGCGTATCGCCCAACCGAGGGGCCATAAAATACTGAGTCAGGTAGCGTATGGCCCCGCGGTTAGGGCGCAGTAATTATTTTTCGAATATTCCCAGATTATGTCAGGATTTAGAGTACCAATGACATCTATTTATGATACCACACAATTAAATCATTTATCGGCTAGTTACATGTTATACCAACTGAACAAACAATGTTTTAAAAATTTTAAAATATCTTACTACTCGAGAGGTTAAGAGCTACATTTTATAAATTTAAAAACAAAGCATTTTTGAGATGATATTTTGTAACTCAATATTAAAGTCATCTATTTGTTGTTGTCAATCAATTAATATATCCATCCACCTATGCATGCTTAGCTATCACTCGCTAGTGAATATTATTCTCAAACAAAGTTATTAGAGTTGTGTTTTCATATGACTGTAGAGACTGTTACAAGATCTGCATATCCTGTTGGAACACAGACAGACATCCCTACGTCTAATCAGTCCCGAGTAAAGCACCTGCTTAGGCAGTTAGTTGTTCATATAGCATGGCCGATCTAATATATAATATTTTTTATGATGATATTCTCAATTTGTTCCACAAGTATCTCAATATTAGACTGAATATTTTCTTCCAAATGAAAGACATGTCATCTGTAAGTCGTTCATTTTTCCTTGCCATAGAGTAGGGTCGGAATAATGACTGCTCTCTAGACAATAATTTTAGTGTCTACAAATAAGAACAAAATTATATGATACAATATATTTTTAGGTTTCTCGGAGGTGGTGTTTTAGGTGGAGGCTGTGTTCAAGAAGAAATAAGATTTGTAATATGTCCCGAGTTATTAGTTTCAATGCTATTTACTGAAGTTTTAAAACCCACAGAAGCTCTTTTGATGATTGGTGAGTACATATATATTTATACAAATGTTTTAAATGAGGCAACTTAAAATCGAATACTCCATGAAAAGTACTAATTTTTAAACTTGCTTTCAATCTATTCATAGCTTCCGAAAACAAACCCTTTATATATCAGGTAGCATAACTCCATTTTCATTACCATTTTCTGTAATGCATTTTTACTGCACATATCATTCTTTGATACGAAAGTTGCAAAATACGAGGGCGGTTCAATAATACCTGTGTTTGACGACAGATGGCGTTGCTAAGGCAAGTTGCAGTTACCATTGTGTGCTGCCATCTGTTAAACGACGCCAAAAATAAATTTAACACTGATTCATAGGTTAGTTTGTATTTGACAGCCATTCCAGTAAGCAGTGCAACGTGGTTTTTGCTAAAATGGAAAAAGTCAGTATCGTTCAGTGATTCGCTTTTTGCTTTTGGATGGGAAAATGTGTGAGGAGATAAAAGCGACATTGGATGCTGTTTATGGGACCCTTCGCCATCAATGGCAACAGTTAGATATTGGTTCAACGAATTTAAGCGTGGTCGAACAGCCGTTTTTGATGAGGATCGTCCAGGACGCCTGGCAGATGTGGTTACCGAGGAAATCATTGAAAAAGTCCACGACATGATTCTCGCTGATCGTCGAACGAAAGTGCGCGAAGTAGCAGAGGCCATAGGTGTGTCGACGGGAACGAGAATTAATATTTTACATGATAAGTTGACGATGAAAAAGTTGTCGGCCCGATAGGTGCCGCGATTGCTTACGGTAGATAAGTGCATGCGGCTTTCAACTTCGAAGCTGTGTTTGGAGCAATTTAAGCGAGATCCGAAGGACTTTTTGCATCAAGTTGTCACCATTGATGAGACCTGAATTCATCATCATACACCGGAAACCAAGCAACAATCAAAACAATGGGTTACTTCCAGTGAATCTGCTCCAAAGAAGGCGAAGACGATCCCATCGGCCGGAAAAGTTATGCCACCAATTTTTTGAGATGCGAAGGGCGTAATACTCATGGACTTCTTAAAAAAAGGAAAAACGATCACTGGACAATACTACAGCGAGTTATTGGACCGCTTTGACAAGAAATTGAAGGAAACACGGCCCCGTTTGGCAAAGAAGAAAGTGCTGTTTCACCATGACAACGTACCAGCACATTCATCCGGAGTTGTCGCTGCCAAACTGCATGAATTACGTTATGAACTGCTGCCGCTCCCCCCCCTCTCCCCTATTCACCCGACCTGGCTCCCTGCGATTTCTTCTTATTCCCAAACATGAAGAAATAGCTCGCAGGAAAAACAATTTGCTCAAATGAGGTCATTGTTGAGATTGGGGCGTATTTTGCAGAGCTCTACAATTTATTTGGAGGGGATAAAAAAATGGCAGGGACGTTAGGAAAAGCGTATCTCCCTAAAAGGGGACTATGTTGAAAAGTAAATAATTTGTTTTTGAAAAAAATGGTGTCTTCATTCCTAACACGGATACTTATTGATCCGCCCTCGTACTGTACACAATTTGGAGGTAAAAATTCAACTTAAATGTGTTATAGCTCGCATGTTTGATGTACTGAACAGCAATTATCAATAAAAAAGAGTTTTTGTTTTGAGCATCCAAATGCAATTGGATGCTCATGAATTTGGATGCTCAAATGAGACTTTTCATTTGAGCATCCAAATTCATTAGCCATACCTTAAATATTGCTTGTATCATTCAAACCCGTTAGTTTGGATCCCGTCAGCTAAGTTTTCGGGTGAAAAGTGTTCCTTGTACTAAAAATTTATGTTGTTGAAAACCGGATTTATTCTTTTATATATGTTTGTTCCATTCAATATGAAATATTTGTTATCCTGAAAATTTTATTAATTCGATATTTGTTATGAGATTTGATCTGTATTCAGTTACGATAATTTTTCATATGAGACATCTGTGACAATGTACTGATTTTGTTTCTGATTCCGAAGTAAAGAAAATGGTAACATAGCAAGAGCTGTCATATGTAGTTAAGTAATGAAAAGTGCAATACCAGGACCATGTGACAACCTCCAAGGTCTAATTGGAAAGATGCCTCTAGTTTTCGACCCGGCGATTACGGGTTCAAATCCCATTATTCTCCAATTTTTAAAAAAGGGTTCCAATTTGCTTTTTATTTAAGGCCCTTATAACATTATCCTAGTTGGTTGGAAAATATGTCACAAGACCTACCAGGTTGTACTGTTTGTAAAAAAAATAACAAGGATTTTAATTTTTATCAAAAAGTATTTATTTAATCATTAATATAGTCCCTTTTAAGATTTACTAATACACTTTTACCAACATTTTTGCAATCTGCAAAATATTTGTGGAACACACTTTTTGGGATAGCCTTTAGCTCACCCAGTGATTTTGTCTTTATCTCCTCTATGGTCGCAAAACATTGTCCTTTCAATGTCCTTCATTTTTGACAACAGCAAAAAGTCGCAGAGGGCCATATCCGTTGAATACGGTGGCTGCGGCATCATGACTGTGTTGAAGTTGGTCCAAAATTCACGAATTAGTAATGAAGTGTGAGCCGGTGCATTATCGTGGTGCAAAATCCAGGAATTGTTTGCCCACAATTCTGATAGTTTTCTTCAAATTGCCTCATGCAAATGGTGTTAAACCTCAAAATAATACTCCTTATTGACCACATGGCCTGGCGGTAAGAATTCTTAGTAGACTATGCCGTCATAATAGAAGAAAACAGTAAGGAGAACCTTGACATATGTTCAAACTTGGTGTGCTTTTTTCGGTCTTGGCTCTTCAGGATGCTTCCATTGGGACATAGCCTTACACCAACATTTCGTCACCTGTTATGATGCGTTAGAGTTATTCTGGGTCGTCAGCAACTTCTGCCAACATTTTTTCCACAATGTTTTTGCGATGCTGCTTTTGTTGAAAATTTAACAATTTTGGAACAAGTTTGGCCACCTGAATCATATGAAATACTAAAAATTGCTTCACATGAACCATATGAGATACCAACATCCTCACAGCCTCCTTATAGTGATCACACAATATCCTTAAATTTTTCCACATTTCTCTTATCATCTTCGACCTCTTCACGGTCCTTTTCAAAATATTTGTACCATTAATAAACCTTTGGTTTCAACATAGCGTCCTCGCCAAAAGCCTTGGCCAACATTTGCACCACTTCACTGCACTTTATTTAATTTTTTCCATCATTTTTAAACTGAAAAAATCGCAAACGTGCCAAAATGCGTTGTAAATACGCCTGTCAAACACAAATTGCCCATCGAATATAGCTGCAGATCAAAATTTACATCACAGGCAGTGTTGCCTATGTGAAAAAAGGAAAGATGGATTCAATAAAAAAAACAGCCCACGAAATTCAAAAATTCTCATTTTTTTAATCAATCAGAAAAATAGAGAAAAAGCATATATCTGTCACTTGATATTACATGGCAAAATTGATGAACATAAATTGGCAGAGTAGAGTGGAGTTGTTATAAGGCAGAACCGGCACGAGAGAAGTAGTGTGATTGTTCTAGATAGGGCAGGACCATAATGCCTACATCATGGGGCCTGAAAAGGCAGCAACAAGAAGTTCTTATGTTTTATGTTTTCAGGTTGCGAACGGTTTAATGACTACAAAGGCTATTCAAATACTTTTGAATGGTCAGGAAATTATGAAGACTCAACACCTTTTGACTCAAGTGGTAGAAGAAAATGTGCAATCATTGCCATTGATGCTTTGCCTTTTAGAGATTCTAAGCATCAATACAGACCAGAATTAATTACCAGAGAATTGAATAAAGTATGTATCACAATTGAATATTAATATACGATTAAATTATGTATGATGGTTTGATATGGCAACTATTTAGTTTTAGGTAAATATTTGTATGCTATTTAATAAGACTCCTGTCTTCCGACTAGATATTTTTATTAAAAAGGGTTCCAGCATATATTTCACTTACAACCTTGATTGTCTTTCTGGTTGGGTGGAAGAGATTGCCATATGGCAATAAATCAGCCCGTTTATACTGTAAACAACAAAACTGTATTACAATACTTTTAATTTGAGAGGTGAATTTCATCAGGAAAAACTCAAGTTTATCAATATATTGAAAAAATGCCACTTCTAATTATTATATTAGAAATAATAGGCCCAAAATTGACTGCATTGGTCTTAGTATTTTTTTTATAGTTTAATTTATTTTTTCTTGGTTATTTTATTATAGTTTTGCTTTATAGCTATCTTGTCCTTAAACTAGTTTTATATTTCTCAGTTAGGAAAAAAATTTCATTCCAAACATGAATGTATATTATTATGAATGTTCAGGCCACCCTGTATTCTTTATACTACACGCTGATTGACTGAATAATCGGGTACGGTACAACTATTACAACATGACATACAATATGTCAATAAAATTTAAAAAATATTGATCACATTTCTTAAATTAATAGTTAATAACCAAATGGAAAGAAAAGGAAAGAATTTATCAAAAGATTTGCAAAATTCTACAATAAAAATTTTACATATTGGAATTATTTTAGTACAATTATTTAAAAAATATATCTAAACAGGACTTGGTTACTCAACTAGATCGACAGGACAAATTATAAGGATTCCTAGAATGAATGTGTATGGTGATAGAATGCAGTGAAGCATAGTTTCTGGGATATTTAATGGATTGAATAGTGAAATGATTTCTTGAATGTTCGAAATAAATCTTTCTATTTGAAAGAGAAAAACCCTTTCTATTTGACTCGGTATAAGTTACTAATCTATTTTAATATTAGGGTAAATTTTGGAAAAGTAATTTCGATTTTCTTTTGTATTTGATTGTTAATTTCTTAATATGGTTTGTGTTTTGATTTTCGTATGAAAACTATTATATTTTGTATAAAGTAGCAAAAGCCATTATTAGGCAGTTTACTAAATTATTTATTATAAAACCTATATTTGTGATAATAAACCATTAACCCTCTGTCAGGCGCAAATCATCTGTCAGATTAAGTACTCAACAATTTGTAAATTCCATAAACCATACGGTTATTTAAACACTTTTTCGTACTTCAATTTAATTATTATAGGGAAGGTAACATAACTTCATTTACAAGAAAAAGAAGAAAAATTACCATGACCAAGTTGATAGTTTCTAAGCCAAATTTCATAAACCATGTTTGCATGTTCTAAACAGAAGAAAACAGTCTCGACGAACGAACTTTCTTTTATCTTTACACTTGAAGCATCTCTTTCTCTGAATGTAATGGCAAATAGAATTTTAAATTTCATCTTGTTAACACGTTCTCTGCCAACAAGTTTTGTCATAAAATAACTCTGAGGCCAAGTTGCGGTAACATGCGGAAGGGCCGCGTCAAGCAATCCCAGTAACGTTTAACACAGAACTCGTGACTGACAGCACTGAATGGCAAGTTAAAGTAGGTACTCAGTGTCAGCCACTGGTGACAGACATAGCCCCGCCCCATTGGAGTATTTCAGTGTCAGTCACCCGTGACTGACAAGGCGGTCAATGTGTTAAGGAGAATATAATTTCTGTAGTCTGCTGCAGACAATCGGGCACAACTAATCCCACAGATTATACATGCACTATGTCAAACAAGAAGGCACTGAGTGAACAAGTCACAACCTTTTTGTGTAGAGAGCCGTGGAGGAGGAAGCTACAGAAGATATCACGCCACAGTAGAATTGAAAAAGAATCGCCGTTCATCTGATAGATTAATTGTGCCCAATGGAGAGTTAAAAAAAGTCAATTATTTGAATTTATTGAGTGGTCATTTCTAAAAAAATCTTTTTTATTTTATAGGCATGGACAGGTTATTCAGTTTGCACCGATCCAAGTACTGAGTCTGATTTGTCCAACCTTAATCTACCTGGAGTAGCCACAGGCAACTGGGGATGTGGTGCTTATCGGGGTTCGCCACACCTTAAAGCTCTAATACAGTTGATGGCTTGCTGCGAAACGAGAAGACCAATGGTATATTATACATTTGGAGATCCTGGTTTAAGAGAAGACGTTATAAATATGTATAACTTTTTGTCAAAACAAAATATTACTGTAGGTAAGACAACAAATTTGTTTTTTAATATCCTATGTACATGTTTGAGGTGGTCTTGATGGGGTATTTCTCTTCTGTAGATAAATCGTGTGCATTAAAACACCTAATTTGTACTTTATTATTCCACTAATTGCACTTCATTACCGCAATGCATTTTTTTACTTTCTATCCTGAGATGGTCTTCAGGTGGGCTAACCTTGGTGTTAAAAAACACCTTGTATATTCCTAGACCACCTTATGAACAAAATTTAAAGCCCATGTTTCTTTACTTCACTATTCCAAAATAAATTATATATATACTTTTCCAATCTTTTTAGGAGAACTGTACGAATACTTGTGTCAATTTCATAAAGCTAATGTTTCTCAAGATCAACTTTATTCATTTATATTGCAACATCAAAAGGATGTTCAGAAAAAAATGGATCCAAAACCACCCAACTTATCCAAAGGGCTTAACGTGGCTAATAAACCAAAGGTAAGATTTTTTTTTACTAATCTTCATTAATTATGCACGATTTGTGGAATTGAGCCCAAAATGGAATTCTTTGTGAAATCTGCGAGTCGAAAATAGAATTGTACAGCGTGAATAACAGTTGAATAGATTCTGATCAGCATTCTGCAAAATGAAAAAAGTATTTATAGTCACAATGTTAATTTGGGTCTTAGAAGAAAATGAGGTATTAAGTCTTATCTGTTGTAAGAGTTGATATTTGCAAAAGCAGCAATTAAAAAAACTAATTTCTACCCAAGATTCTACCACCTGGGCATTCCATGAATCTACGAGGGTCATCCAGAAAGTAAGGTTACAACATTTACGTAGGATCGAAAAATGTTTGTATTTATTTGAAATTCACAGGATACTTCACAAATATATTAAACTATTTTTCAACATAATCGCCGTCGAGATCGAGACATTTCTGTAGTCGGGGCACCAGCCTTTGTATGCCAGTGTCATAGACCTCCGCCGCCAGCTCTTTCAGCCACTTCTTCGCAGCTTCCTCGACCTCCTGATCGTTGAAAAATTGTTGGGGTATAGTGACATACCCACGTCTCATCTCCTGTCACGATCGAGTCCAGAAAAGCTTCTCCCTCCTGTGCAAAATGATCCAAAAATTCACGCGCGGTGGTCACGCGATTTTGACGGTGCTCCGGTGTGAGCATTCTGGGCACCCATCTTGCACACAACTTCTTGTAACCAAGTTTTTCCGACACAATATTACCAAGGAGACTGAGAAATGTCAGGAAATTCTTCATGAAGGTCGTCAAGGATCACACGGCGGTCATTTCGCACTTGTTCTTCAATTTTTTGCACAAATTCGTCAGAAATCACTGCCTTGCCTCGTCGTATCAGTACGGCCTTCTCTGAACAACCTAACCCACTTTGTGACATGTTGTCGACTCATCACATCACTACCATAAACTTCCACGAGCTTCCGATGGATATTTGCGGCGGTATTGTTCTGCAGTCAAAAAACTGATGACCACGTGGGTCTCGCACGGACGAGAGTTGGCGGGAGCGGATGACGACCACGTGGGACCAAACAAACTGACCGTTAGGATCCCTCCTACACGCCAGGTGCACTAACTTTGAAATTAAAAAAAATCCCCCGGCCTCAGGAGCCCTTGTAACCTTAGTTTCTGGATGACCCTCATAGTTATCAGATCAAGACACCCGGATTCTCAAGGACTATATATAGCAAGTGTCGCATATTTATTATGAATACAGTTGTCCTTGATGATACCTTAAAAGGTTTTGCTATCAAATCAAAAGTTTCAATTGCTGGCCAAAAATATGTTTTTGAATATTGTAATTTATAAATGAAATATACTAAATAAAGTTGTAATGAGGCAAGTTAAATTATTAATAGTTTTAAAATATATATATCGATTTTGTTATTTTCCTGTAAATTAATACATTCATAGGGTTGAAAACCAAAAAAAAATTGCTTGCGATACTGCATACAGTATTTATTTATTTCCTCAAGAAGTTATCTACCTTTAAATATTCAAGTCTGAAAACTGTGAATTTCTTGCACATTACTTACTTTGTTTCACTTCCACAAATTCATATTAAATTAAATCAGTGGAAAAAGCTCAACAGCCTCATTAGGCTAGTTGGTAAGATGCCTGTTTTCCAACTCGAGGGTTGGGGTCTCAATTCCTGACTGTACCTACCCATTTTGTTTAAAAAGGGTTTTAGTATGATTTGCACTAAAGGACTCTTTAACATCATTCTGGTTGTGTAGTTTGAGTGACATAAGCCATTCATCAGATATATACGAGTACAATAAAAGTTTAATATAATACATGTGGCCCAGAATAAAGTTCACTTTTAAAAATTCCCAAGGTATGTATTGCTTCGATTTCTTGAAGTTTTGTTTCAATTGCAGCATAGTCATTGGATTATTTTTGTATCCCCACAAAAAAAAAACTAATGGAGATATATAATCAGGCTTTCGTGGTGGCCACACAATGTCACCCCTTCACAAAATCATTTTTCTGGAGAACATCTCTTGAACCACTTCCAAACTGTTATTGGACAAGTGACCCCATCCTGTAGAAATCACGTCCTCAAATTGAACCTTGAAAATTCTTACAATTTCACAGCCAAAACCTCTCAGCATTTGAATGTATTACTCCAAATCAACTTTTATTACTGAGCATTCTCAAAGAAATAAGAGCCAATATTCCCGATGCAAACATGGCTGTCCAAACTGTTACTCGTGCACAATGAAGTGGTGTTTCAGTCTTGGGTTTTCATTGCTCCAATAGTGGCAATTTCGTTTATTAACAAAGCCATTCATATGAAAATGTGGTTCGTCTAAAAGAGTATATTGTTAATCCCGGAAAACTTCAAACATTTTATCTGCAGAATCCAAAGTCTGTTTTGTTTAAATACTGAACAAGTTGATAGGGATGGAGTTAAGAATTATGAAATTCGCAGCAAGGTACGACATCGCTAATGATAATAAATGCTTGCAGGTTGATAGCGTTGGATCGGCGTCCACAGACTTGTTGACTTGCTCTATACTTTGCTCAGTTCGAGAGACCTTGAGGTCGAGATAATTTAGCATGGAACCAGTCTCTTCAAATCTTTTAACCCACTGCTTAATTAAGTTGGTATTCAAGACACTGTCTAACACTGTAATTGATACTTTACTCTAAATAATCGTCTAACAGTCATGTATGAACCATTATTTTCATAAAACATACGGATGCAAAATGCACGCTGTTGCCTTGTGAAGTGACTCATGGTGACTAAAATACCAGAACCGAGTGAGCAAATGGCGCCTTTTGCATCCTTCCTCCATGTGTTTTCGAGTAATAATGGAAACAAAAGTGCATTTTATTCTGACCCAACCTGTACATAGTCAACATTTTTTTTCTCAAAATAATTTTTCAAAGAATGTATTTCATAATTTTTTACTACTGGGATGGGTTAAAAGAAACAAATTTTACATGCTCCTCAAAATTTTCATTATTGGTTGTTTTGTGTGTACTGTAGAACCATTTTGTTAGCAAATGGTTGTTAAAATCATTTTCTCGACCTTACGAATGAAATGGTTCTCAATCATTTCAATATCATTCAATAATCATCGAAACAGCATTATTCTTGATAACAGTATTACCAATGAAAATAGTAAGCCTCCATTGACCCCATTTATATATGCATGTATTACAACTAAATTTCAGGCAATATATAAATGTAATTGAATACTTTCAGATTCATTCAGTTATTGAAACCGCAGAGACAGGAGAATGCAGCAAAACTAATACAAAACATCTCTCGAATGCATCATTAGATGATGTAATAATGTACGAACCGGATGAAACAAAAGAATATAACTATATTTCTGAAATCACAAAATTACTATCACCAGTTGATGCAGTAAAAGACACAAAACATGAACGAAAACCTTCAAATACAAGCATGTTTGAGAGATTTACAATTTTTGACGAGTTGAATTCCAAAATATCTAAACCCCTAGAAGGTACGCCCAAAAAACATGGAACCATATCATGTTTTGATACAGTGGAAAACCCTCAAGTGAATTCAAAAGAAAGTAAGAATGAAAATACGGAGAGCAATCAAGAAATGCAAAAAAATAAAAATAGCAAAACTCCATCGGGAAAAATTTATGATTACTTTCAAAAAGCACCAAAAAAATGACGAAAAATATAAAAAAAATAACTATTGTCAATGACCAAAAGGCCTTTTATGAATTATTAAATAATGTAATTATGGCAAAATATACATTAAAATGTTTTTTTTAGTATTTGTATTGCTCCTCTAACTTAATGAAATTGTACAATTTAGGTTTTATAAAATAATAATTAGACATTAGTTAGATAATACTTACTGACTACTATTACTTCAATGTTGTTCCAATATGGTCAATGAAAGAATAATTAGAGATTAGTTAGATAATATAGTACTTACTGACTACTTTTACTTCAATGTTGTTCCAATATGGTCAATAAAATAATAATTGGAGATTAGTTAGATAATACTTACTGACTACTATTACTTCAATGTTGTTCCAATATGGTCAATAAAAGAATAATTGGAAATTAGTTAGATAATACTTACTGGCTACTATTACTTCAATGTTGTTCCAATATGGTCAATAAAAGAATAATTGGAGATTAGTTAGATAATACTGACTACTATTACTTCAATGTTGGTCCAATATGGTCAATAAAAGAACTAATTTTTTTTAATTTTTTACTTTTAATTAAAAAAATATTTCCACATATTTTTTAGTGCCATTATCATTTTAATATATTATCATAACTCAAAATTTGAGTTCATGAAGTCGAATATGGCGAGAGTATTATTTTTAATTTTAAAATACAAAAATTTCAATCAAAAATATTTAATGTTACATAAAAAAACCATATATAAATTATTTTCCACAATTCTCAACATTTATAAGAAAATTTACATATATTTTACTAGATTTTGTCAGAAACAGGAATTCTCCTATTAAAAATATGCTTATGAAACTATAAAGTCACTTATAGGATTATGTTATTTTGTGATTATATAAAAGCATTCTGCTATATTGATGAAAAATCAAGCACTTGGCAGAAATCGGTAAAAACATCCAAAAATATGGCACATATATAATCTGATTCAAGTGCTGATTGCAATAATTTTATTGTAATTCCAAACGAGCAAATCTTGGCAAGGCAAAAGCGGCTCTGTGAACATCTTCACTATAATATCTAAGTTTCATTTTGTCAAGGGCTTCTTCTTCAAACACAATATTAGGCTTCTTAAATACCTGATTTACATCTAAAGATCCTATTACAAAACCTATTTGGCCTGTAGGATATGTTGGCACGGAAGCGACTGCATAAGCTGCTTTTGGGAATTGCTTCTTACAATGATTAAGAGTATTCTTTACATGTAACAGATCTGCCCAAACAGTACTGCCTTGTGAGCATACTATTCCTCCATCTCTAAGGGCTTGCTTCATGAGAGAAAAGTAATCTTCTTGAAATAAACTTATTGCTGGTCCTACAGGATCACTGCTATCTGTGATAATTACATCAAATTCATTTTTATGATTTTTCATAAATTCAAATCCATCTCCAACGTGTAAGGTCATTTTTTCACTTTTAAAACCTTCAGCCATAAAAGGTAAGAATTTTTTTGATACTTCAATAACTCGATCATCAATTTCAACCTGAAGAAAAAAAGAGTAGAATTAAAATATATACATTAACAAAAATAAAATTAATTTATATGTGATGACTTATAATAGGCATAGTCAGATGAATTTCCGATTATCCTGGGAGTTAAAAAAGCAGACAAACCTCTACAATATTTTTCAGTGAAGTTGAGCCTTCATAAAATATCTGTTAAATCAAATGAAATTCATGCTTGTTTACTGTATAAATTCAATCAAGGTTCAAAAGCTGCATAAGCGTCTTGCAAAATATGTGTGGCTTTTCAAGCAGGTGCAGTTAGTGAACACACTGCCCAAAAATGAGTTTTAAACATTTGCTTCCGAAGATGAAACACATGCACGATGATCAGGAAGACCATCTATCATTGAAAATTCCAGGACAATGCGTTAAGAACTTGCTCAAAGGCAATGAAATTTAGTCTACATTTACATAAATTTGGAAATGAATTATCAGGTGAGAATAACTTTCAAAGGTTATCAATTTGTTCTTCAATTTGTTCTTCAATTTTATCACATCATGCAAACAAACCGTTTCTGGGTGGCTTAATAACATGTGATGAAAAGTGAATCTTATACTGTAATACCATGTGATTTTACCATTTGTTGCTCCCAAATGATCTACACTTTTCTAAGGCACCGCTACATGCTCAAAAGATTCTGCTTTGTGTATATAGAGGTCATTGTTCACTGTGAGTGTCTACAGGCCATATAATCACGGATGAAGTTTATTCTGCATAATTCGACGGTGTACAACATTTTATAAAAGAGGAATTTACAAACTTGTGTCATGTTGAGAAAGAAGATAATGTGGAGGTAATTATTTCAATAAGTTTTGTTTTCTGCTATTGTTTCATTTTGATTACAAAAGACCGCACAAACTTTTTTAGTTATCTAATGTTACCTTGAAGGCCTACTTAGTCATTCCTATGACCACCCTCCGATATACAAATCAACATTCTAAATTTTGTTCTAAATAATAATGCCTGTTTCATAATAAAATATCACCTCAAGAGCACTGTTCAACCTGTAAATAAAGGCTACTAAAAAAGTCATGTCTGAACCAGGATGTCCGAAAGTAAGATAATGAATTACAAATTTACTATCAACCAAATCATTACTAGTACCAATGCCAAATAAATAATGACACAAAACGATAAGTTCTATGGTGCATGTTCAGAAAAAATCAAAACATTTTTAAAAACTGTAGTTATTAATATTTTAAATATTCAATGCATCATCCATCATAATTTGAAAGCACTTAATTGCCTATGTTACATACATTACTTGACAATTTTAACTGTAAATTACATTATCACAAGATATGTTCTGGATATACTATATCCACATCAGATATAAAATAGTAATTTGACAATTAGTCTCACCTGGTGGACTTCCTCAACATTAGGATGTTTGACCACTTCCCTTGCAACGCCTCCATCACCTCCACCAACAATCAGAACTTTTTTGGGATTCTTGTGACAACATAGTGGAAGAAATGATATCATTTCCTGAAATTATAAAACAATGAGATTGTTAAAAATGAAACACTAATTGATACTTACTAAACTATAGTATAAGAAATAACTCGATTTCAGTGAAAAAAATATAATTGTTATTTAATCAGAATGCTGTTTATTCAAAGCCAAGAAAGCAGTTCTTACAAGCACACACATATAGGATGACATATCACATGTATAAAATATTGTATATCATAACTAGCCATCAAACAGTCTAAACTTATCTCATGTCCTTACAGATCAAAAGAAACAAGGAAAGGATGCCATCTGGGAGAATCTCTACATATTTATGTAAACAAGCTACAAAACTAAACAAAATACATGTTAAATAAATTAAAATTGTTGCTTTAGTATCGGGCAGATTAGAATTTGTGTGAATATATCGAGACTAAATAACACAAAAAAAAAGATTTGTTATATAAGAATTAATAGATAATTGAAAGGCAATCAAGTAAAATAAAATAATATAAAAAGTTTAAAAAGTAAGAATAGATGTTAAAATTAATAAATAATTGATAGGCAATCAATGTAAAGTAAAATTTTTTTTTTTTTGAAAAAGTAAGAATATATATTAAAAAATAACAAGAAAGTAAAGTAATTATCAAGTTATGTGAAGATATACTTGTGAGTGCATTTTTTCGAAAGGTTCACCTCTCTTGAAAAGTGAAAGGTAACTCATTCCAAAATTTAATAGATAAGGATTCTCTGAACAGAGCCCTTTACAGACTCATAAACAGAGCCCTTTACAAACTCATATATATTTTTTTTAAATTAAGGCTTTAGTGCTAACAATAAATATTTGTTCCAGAGTTGCCACCATCTTTACACTACATGTTTTTTTTTGGTTTAGATCACATTTTCTTCTTTGTGATAGTAAATTAGCATCAAGCACTAAAAAAACAACTAATGTTCAGTCTTCAAATGGCGCCAAAAATAAACTGCTCAAACAATTTAGGTCAACTATTACCTTTCGTAATAATATACGAGTACATACAGCAATTTCGGAATGAAGTTGGTCACGAAAATGTTTTACTAAGGATATTTATCTGAGAAATACAAAACTACTTTTTGGAGAACATATGACATGAAAAAGAGATGACATTTTTTTTCAAAAATTAAAGTTTCATTGATAATAAATAGGTGTTTTGAATAACACTTTGTATTTCACGTATATTTATTAATTACGAATCTACCAATATCAAAGTTAATTAATCTCCTCTTGAATCCTTCAAGAACCTCGGCTTTGAATTTAATAAGTGTTTTAGTTTGATTAAAATAATAAAGAATTGTTTCCTTCTGAAACGCTATCATATTTGGAGGCCAACTTAACTTTTTGAAGATATAAATAGGAGAGTTACTTTTTACCTTTCTATGCACAAAGTATAAATTATATAAAATGTGAATTTCTTATTCTCTATGCAGTGTGAGGGATGGACAATATATTTTTGATATGACATGAGAACTTAAGGTGGTAATTTTATATATAAATAAACTTAAGTTAAGACAACTTTTATGTAAGGAGAGAAAAAGGTCTGCACTTCAGCATCCATTTTGGAGTACTTATGATTTTTTTAGTGGTTTCATTCAAGGCTTCACTAATCCGACAAATGAAATACTAAGTATGTTAGTAATTCTGTGTTGAGTTTCTATAGACAAATTTTGATGGATATGAATTTTTAACTGTAAGAAGGCTCTCTGATATTTCTCACATGCGAATGTATAGAATTCTCAGAGTGTAAAATATTGTGACAAAGATTTGAAAATAGTTCATGTATTTTCTTATGAACGAGATAGGAAGTCTTGTGAACGAGATAGTTGAAGTATTTTCTTATGAATTAGATATACACAAAATCAATTTACTACAAACTATGCACATTTTTTTAATTAACAATACAACAAATGATTACATGCAAAAATACTTCATCTCGCTGAAACCCACATACGTACATACAAGCAATCCCTCATGGATAAGTAAGAGTCGTCAGTCTATCCTGTGGATGGATAAAGCCTGTGTGTATTAGTTTATTTTGTGCAAAATCTTGCACTTCAGCAAGCTCACAGTCTTAAGAGAGCAAACCTGAGGTTCTGATAAGCAAGGTGTTCCAAGGCCATTGGACGGGTTCAATATACTGCAGCTTTTGTAGGACATATTTAAATAGTACTGTTCATGTAAGTCAGAACGAATTCAAATTTAATAAGTCTGAAAGTGAAACCAACCCATCACCATTAATTCAGTACAATATATAACTATGGATCAATATAAGCTTGTATAATAATACATATAACTGGCAACATAATGAGTAAAATAAATTTATTAAACTTATTCCCATTCTGAAAAGATTTAAGTAGCATGAACCTAGTAATCATTTTGATCAACTCATTCTACTTATTGCCAACAGCCATGCATATTTTTTCAAATATTTCGGAATATAATGGATACTGGAGTTAGGCTAAATTTAAGTTTTTTTGCAATTTTCAATCAAAAATTTATTTTCAGCTCATTTTTGGTTTCAACAGAAAAATATTAATTTACTGTTAAGAACTCAATAATAAAACACAAAAGCATGCCTGCACTGATATGAGATTGCATGACGTGCTTATAATTTTCTTTTCTTGATTTTAAATACTATTTTTTTACTCAGGGATTTCTAAATAAATAAAATTACCAGTTTCAGCCATAAATGAGAAGGAAGTAGAAATTCTGGCTGAAAAAGGTATATTAGGTCCAACTGAAATATATGTAGCAACAAGTGAATATATAAATTCACTTAAAAATTATAATCACCTGATAAGCAAATTCATCCTTTTCAGAACATTGAATAATTCCATCAAGAATCAATACTTTTCCATAACTCTTAGTGTCAACTACGAGTATATCCTGGAACTGGGATCGTTCCGAGTGCAGCACCTTTTCAACTTGCAGTGACATTGCTTGTCCAGGCCACAAATCGGAGATTTCACTAAACCATCCATTTTTAATGTGGTCCATTTTAGATACTGAAAAAAAATAAACTATAAAATACCAACAAAATTTCGGCTTAGTTATGTCTTGACACTCATTACCAATTTTGGATAAAAGGATTATTTTAAATTAAATAATTATAAAAAGATGGAACAGTGGAAAGAGATACTGAAGGTGAGTTGGAATAAGAAACAAGGCCAATGGGGCTATAAAATAAATATACTCGAAGCAAGATCTGCTCAAATGATGGTACACAAAACAGTATTAATACCATTGATGTATGGGAATGAAACGTGGATCTTAGTAAATTATGATTAACAGTATATTATTACCTACACATATTTATGGAAGTGAAATGTGGAAAATTAATGGAAAAGAGTTGAGTAAATGGAATGATAATGCTTTCCCTGTGAAGACTATATGGTGTGTCGACATATGACAATAAGAAATGTAGTAATTGAGAATGAATGTGTACTAATGACCAGTTCGGTGTGTTAAGTAGGGTGAAAAAAAGTACACTGATATAGTTTGAGTATGTTAAGCAGATGGGTGCTAAAATATTGACTAAAGAAATCAACAATGAATGAGATCTAAAGATGTATAGAGGAAACTGAAAAAATATGGTTGGAGCAAGTAAAGAAAATTATGAAAGAGGTAAAGATAAGAAAAACTGTAAGAACTATATGAGAAAATTTATGAATATGGAGGAGGCAAAGAAAGTATGCCATCATGGGAAAGTTTAACGTTGTATCCTCTCTGCCTACCTAAATAGAGAAAGAGCATAAATATAACTGAAGTAACAGAAACTGATCCTCTAAACATGTTAAAATTAAAAAATGTTAATGGTCTCTATGGGTTAGCAAATTGGCATGAAATTCAAAGCAAGCACCTCATTGGTGATTTTTATTTATTTATTAACTTCAAGTGGCAGATGAGTGTTCCGTGAATCACAATATTTAACATTTTAAAAATGTTTATTGTAACTAAAATCCAGTTTTATAACTTTTTTGTACAATTAATTATTAATTTTGTGTATTACGTATTCCTCAAATATGTCTCATGCAAATGGAGTAAAAACGGCCTCAAAAAAATTCTTTCTAAATCCGAAAAATCGCAAACGTGCCAAAATGCATTGTAAATACTAACACAAACTGTCCTTCCAACATAGCTGAAAATTGAAATGTACATCACAATGTCGCCAATGTGAAGAAAAAATATAGACTCAATAATAATAGTAAAAGGTCAATTAATTTTAGATAAATAATTTAAACACTACTCGTACATTTATTTGTATTCACCACTGTTTTATAAATCGAGTTCACTACAAGTATCAAAGACTATCTTCTTCGTCCAATGATGAAGAACTAAATTAGATGATTGATTGATTATAAACCACTTCAGAATTTTATTAAAAGATCAATTGATAGGAAATCCGACTGTTTCAAATGTGTCGAACTACAAAAATATTTTTCAATCTTAGTCTCACTTTTTGAACTTGATAATATTGAATATAATAATATATATACTGAAAGAATTATTTAATAATGATTAAATTTTATATATAACAATAGATAATAAAAGCAAGAATAATTAAAATGAGCTGGCCCTTGACTCAATTAAAAGATTTTTTCTTTGCAAGAATTTTGCTTTGAATATAAACATATCATTAGATATGTATTTGACCTTATAACATTTTGTTTGTAAGAATTTGTTACATATCTAGTGGAATTATTTTTATCTCCACATTATGTTTGCTCATATTTATTATATCAACATTGAGTTTGCATGCAAAGAAAAATATATCTAATACACAAGAACAATATCTCCTGCTTGTGAACAAATTAAATTAATGTTGGACAGTTATCTTTTATTAGCATATATTTTTTTTAATATATCTTGCTTTTTCATATTGTTGACAGATAAACTTTTCAATACACAGGATTATTTATACGATACAATAAGGCTTATTAGTACTTATCTCTTTCAAATTATCAAAAATATATATGGTTGAATGTGAAAAATTAAGATTGGGATATTTTTTTCATTGGTAATTAAAAACAATTTTTAATTAAATTGCTAACAGGAAAAATACCAAACAAATTATAGTTTAATGTACTAAACAATTATTTACACCATCGTGAATTGAGATTTTTTTTTGGTGTCGTATTTGCGAACCTTATTAAATTACTATAGTCACATGGTTCCGATAATCAAAGTTAATACACCATATTATGAACTTTTCAAAAGTGAACTATTATATATTCTGGGCCACTCTGTACTTTGTGAGAAATTTGTCTGTAAAAATATTAATTCAGATTAAAAATTCATTGCAATTGTCAGCAGTGTAGCTCAAAAATTCATGAAAATTCTTTATAACTTATGTGGCCTAGTGGAATGCATGTCTACTGATTCCCAAAAAAAAATAAAGTCCCAATTCTGTTAAAAATAGTTATTTCAAGTCACTGATGCAATTATTATTTCCTCTACATTCGATATTGCCGACACGTATAACCTATTTTGAGTCATGTATTATTTACTCAAGTGGCTCTAAAACCAAATACATAATGGGGACAAAAAAATGTTGTCAAGATACAAAATTCTACAACATATCTACATCATCAGTGCAGATATAAAGAGAAAAGTACATTATTTGACAACAAAGCGGCGAGCGAGCATTCCGTAAATCAACATGTTAATGTATTCAGAAGGCTTGTTAAATTGAAAAGTTAGCTAATGATTTTATTGCTTTATTTAGCCATAAACCTCATTAGATTACTTTAAACAACAATTCATATAAAATACAACCTGTGTGACTAACGAAATGTGACTTTTTTTACAAAAAATGCATTATATATTTTTTTACTAATGATTTTATTATGTAGGGTGTCTCAAAAAAATATACACACATTCAATATGAAAATTCAATATTTACTAAGCTATATCTAATATTAAAACTTCAAATTAAAGAAGATAAACATATTTATTTTTTCGTTTGTCGCAAATGCTCTAATTATGGCTTTTCTAGCATGCAACACGGAATCACAAACTTCACGAAACATTCTATTTGTTATTTGGCTGCACTCTCTTTCAATGGTTGCTCTCAATTCATTAACTGTAGTAGGTTTTGTGGCATTTACTATATTCTTCATTAAAAAAAGTTCATTGGCGTGAGGTTTGGGGAGCGCGGTAGGTATTCAATGATGCTAGCTCTACACCCAATCCATCCATTTAGCAAATTTTCATCAAGATAGGCTGTCACATCACGGGGGTAGTGTGGAGGTACATCATCTTACTGAAAATAAGAGTCCTCATCCCTAAACTCTTCACGAATGCGCAGTATGACAAATTTCTGCATCAAGTTCAGGTAAACAGCACGGCATGAAAGTGTGTATACATTGTTTTGAGACACCCTATATATTATATTCTTATATTGGCAATCACATATGACAAAAGTGAAGAATGTTTTATGATTCTAAAGCATAATAGGATAAATTTTCTTATAATTAGGAATGGAACCATTAGATGATGGACGTTGTCTGATTTCAGTATTAGTTTGTACAAAATGGCATTCTCCGAAGGATATTCAGCAGTATCATTGACATAAACTAACGACTTAATGTTGTGTAAGCAAAACATAAATAAAATGTATTTTATGATTTTATTTTACTATTAAAATATCACCATTTTTTTTCTACTAACAAAATCTGACATTCTTATTTCTGCTAACATAAAATTTATTTAATAATAATAAATTGATAGCATATATTTAATTGTTTCACAATAAAATATAAATTTAAAAGTTCTGTGTTTTTATAATAATAAAAGGTAAGTGTCACTTAATAAATACATTTCTCCTACAATACTGTCTTTAAGAACTAATAGGGTTGTCAATTTCTCAAAAAAGTTATTTTTCAAATAAATCTCGATGCAAAATCTGGAGCCATTAAATCATGTTATTTTGAAAGAAATCCAATTTTTTATTTTACTTTTTGAGAAAATTTTACCTATAAAACCCCCTTTGAAGTTGAACTATATCACTAACTTGCTGAAAATACATTTTCTTTTTTTTCTCCACTTAATTTGAGATATACTACCTTGATCAAAAAGTTTTAGGACTGGCCACCGTGTGGCGCTGTCAGTCACCCGATTGGAATTCTTTTTTTTTTTTGTTAGGTTACCACATCTATCATTGACACTTCCCTTCAAATTTCAGCGTCATAGTTTGACATTTGTAAAAGTTACGCTGTACTGAGTACATCTACCTTTGTGCGTGTTTTCGATTTTTTACAAGTTTGAAAATGGCATCAACTGTGCATCAACGAGTTTGCATTAAATTTTGTGTGAAAAACGGATTTAACGGTCCGCAGACCTTGGAAACGTTAGAGAAGTGTTTTTTGGTGGCACGAACGCTTCAGAAGTGGTCGTGAGTCGGTCGAGGATGACGAACGCAGTGGCAGTTGAAAACCGATGAAAACATAGATAAAATCAAAGAAATGTTGGCCGAAAACCGCAAATTGACCATCAGAGAGCTGGCAGAGGACTTGAACATAGCTTATGGATCCGCTCAAGGCATTTTGGTTAGTGATTTGGGTCTCAGACGTGTCGCTGCAAAACTAGTGCCGAAAGACCTCAATTTCATGCAAAAAAAGGACCGCGTTGAAATCGCGAAAGACATGATTTCCATGAGTTTTTGATCAAAAACAACACGACCACTATCCAGCAGCCTTCGAATTCACCTGATCTGGCTCCCTGCGACTTTTTCCTGTTCAACCGACTTAAAAAACCGCTTCGCGGAACGCGTTACAGCACCCGAGAGGATGTCATGAAAAAATCGAAGACGGCTCTGATGGACATATCAAAAATTGAGTACCAGCGGTGTTTCGAGGATTAGATCAAGCGCTGGTGTAAGTGCGTTGCAGTCGATGGGGAGTACTTTGAAGGGGACCATATTGATTTTGGTGAATAAACCTGTATTTTCGAATTTATGAATAAAGTCCTAAAACTTTTTGATCAAGGTAGTATAGCCTAACATTTAAAGTTATAAACTCAATTTACAGTTTATAAAGTGGTCATTTTTACACATTATTGTAATATGAAGCAATAAATAACAAATGAATACTTGAATGAAGATCTCCCCTCATATCTTAATATATAATCTCATTGGTACATTATTCTAAGATTTACATTGCAAAGTGACCATATTTTGGCCAAGAAGTAAATTAAAAGGTGTGAATTGTTTTCATTAGAACGTCATTATAGTTTTAAAATATGCATAAGGCATTTTACGATTAATTTCAGCTAGTCTTACATTAAATGTCTAATATTTGATGATTTTCATGAAAAAAAAAATTACAAACCATCATGAAGTTTGTATGATCACATATAACTATTAGGCACATACTTTAATATCCATTTTTTAAATAAGAAATAAAGTTTTACTTCTAATGGGTCTGTAATAATTTATCCATATGTATGACATGTTTACAAAATTTATGGCACAATATCAAATAAAAGATGCTTTACGTTCAAACTAAATAGCCAATCCAAATAATGTTGAAATAAATAAGTTCATTTTTTTAAATTCAAACAGAATCTGGGATTTTTTCCAATAACTGTCATGGTATAAATGAAGAATAAAATTAAATAAGAATTAAGTATTCATGCAATATAACAAAAGCATTGTATATGTGTAAAATATTAAGTATGTTACCTCTTGTTTAACGTGTCGAGAAACGAGTTCAACCTAATTCCACTACAGAAAAACAACTAACGTTCAACCATTGTTGTGTTAGAATTTAAACTAATTTTAATTCTACGCAAAGTTTCTTCATCAACCATAAACCAATTGACACAATGTCACTTATTTGACGTTAACACGTTGATATTGTTTGACAGCAATTATTGTCTCTGGAAAAATCCCGTTTTTACGTTTGAATTATGAGTCCTAAATTTATTTCTGAAAAATTTTAATATCTCGCAATTCTAATTATTGTTCAAATCGTCATCGCCCAACGAAGTATAAGTTGAATAGTTTTCATTAAAATTTGATATCATTCTAATATGAATATTGGATAACTAGGTTAACATAGTACATCCTTACTTTAATATTTTCGTAATATTATTTAACATGTAATAATGCAATTCACCATTATTAACTAAGAAATAAGAATGTCATTGATTTGGGTTGATTGATAATTTATGTAACCTGCTGAGCGGTTAGCAGCCGAGAATGAAAATCAAAACAGCGTGTGACATGTATGAGAAATATAAAAATATTACATAATTCATATTATGAAATCTTAATTAATTGTGATCAAAAAGTTTGAAAGATAAAGTAAATGAGATATTTATATTGACAATAAAACGTAAGTGTTAAAAAACTCAGTATGTTCTCAGAAGACAAAAAAGTAGAAAGAAATATTTAACGGTGAATTGCAATACAAAACAAAATCCAAGAAATTTCATATAGAAAGTATAAGGAGTACGAGAAGATAAAATAGCTGTATAAGATGTAAATATTAGAAAGAGGCAAATGAAGAATATCATGAGAAGTAAATTTGGCTCTCTGCCTACACCAAAAGGATATGGTATGATGATATACATCTAAATATTAGATTCGTGTATTTTTGTTGTGCATTATGTATTTATTATTTGTAGGTGCATTTTTATCACGTTTATCAAAATATGATAAAAATATACTTTTCGATTAAAGAAATGAACGAAACCTAGTTTGAAGTTAACTTTACGTTGAATTTGTGGTGAATATTTTTAATGTCGATGGGAAGTTGTATTTCTTCAATCTTAGATCTTGACTGGAAGACTGTTTTTTTTTATTTTGTCTGTTTTTTTTTAATTCTATATATAAACTTTGTATTTTCTTTGATTGTATATGACTATTTTTTTTCATTCAATGTTGAATTATAAATTAGTGATTTCATGCACCATGTGTATTCTATATTATGCTGATTCATCAAAGTTGTTAATGTAACTTTTGTTTAGTAAATGTTATGTTTTTTTGATGACTCGAAGTGTTGTATATCTTTCAATATAACTTGGTAAGTTTAATAAGTTTATTTACATTTTTTCAATTCTAATATAGAGAACCCCCCATTATATGAAAAAAGCTCCATTTACTCCAGTATTTTTTTCACAAAGTTTCACGCCGTGGTTATTGTACACGATGTGTTGTAAAAGTTGTTATTTAATGTTGACTGTTGAATAATTATTTAAATCTAATAATAAATGTTCAAGATTTGTCCCAATAAAATATTATATTCTCCCAAGTTCACTAATTTTCACGGTGTTTGTTTAATTATTTTTCATAATTTAAGTAAGTTTCAAGCTAATTATACAAAATTCTGTTTATCATTTTAAACAAAAAAAACTATTTAAATGAACGTACCTGAAACGAGAAATCAAAACAATAATAGTATTATAATTTTGTACTGGACAAATCTTTCAACTTAAATTGGTTCATGAATGTCACATCTGCTGTTAATTATTATAATTTTAACATATATTCGAAATTTTTGACATTTTTTACTAAAAACAAAGATTTAATAATTTATTTTAAAATATAATATATAAATTTTTACTGTCAGTATAAACGAGTAGTTACTAATAAGTAAATTTAGCTTTATAGACAATGTGAATCGTTTTTAATTTGGATTAGTAGGTACTGATGCTGCACATTGAAAGAAAAACGCATATTTGGTAACAACTAAAAACACATTCGATCGATCTCGTTCATGTTTTGTTGCTTTTTTGACAATCGGCTTTTGCTAGGTCTGTCACTATTTTTATAAAAAATAACTCAAAACTTTATTTTTTTCCGTATTATTTCGTTTTTAATTGTTCGATATCTAACATCTTGAGGTATTTCGTATTTTTTTCTCAAGGGTGTCAAGTGGTTTTAAAATGATTTGATTATCTATCAAAAAGTTAAATAATCTCGATTTAACTCATAAAACGTAAATATTGACGATGTCGGTGTCACACGGAGGATCTGGGAGCTCTAGCAGCAGTGGGAAACGAAAAGAAATTTATAAGTAAGGCGCAATCCATTTTTCAAATGAATAATTGTCAACAGCTCAGTAATACAAAAACGTAAAACATAAAATACAATACAACATGAAACGCAAAATCGCTATTTGTCATTTTTATTTCAAATGCAGAAAACATGCTAGTTTAATGGTCTCTTTACAAATTGACAATTTTCTCAATTGCAATTTAAGCTGAACTCATTTTTTTTTGAGAAGGTCCTTTTTTCATATGTTCCAAATTATAGTTCCTAATTATATGTGTTTGTATCACTGGCGAACCGTAATAGTAGAACGTAGGCAAACGAAAACAATCCATGGGTTGGTTTTCATCTTACAATCCCTTTCCCACATCATCATGTTATTCCTTATATTTCATCAGCTTTATTTGTTTATCATTCCATAAATATATTTTCGTGGGATTATATTGTGGTATTCATTTTATTAAACAAGAACTGTAAAATAATTTCTTGTAAAATTGTCAAGGACAGTCCGGAAAAATGTAGATCAGTAGGTAGCTACAGAAAGAGTTGGAGATGGAAGTTTTGGGCTGAGATTGATATAAGAAGAGATCTGTGTGGCAAAGCTGCAGCCCCGACCTGAAAAAGATGGGGAAATAAGTAGCATGATGAAAACATTAGATTTATCACAATTTATAAGATTCACAAAATCATTCTATTCAATTTAATGAACTCTTAAACTGGATTAAATTACTTAATTATTATTTTAATATCCAGAATACAACATTAATAATTAAATTATTTCATTTGAATGGAACTAAAGAGTATAAGTTCATTATTAGTGCATATACTCGCCATTTAATGGATATAGAAAACCACTAGGCAAGGCCTGTGATGAAGTGGCCCAATTTTTATGTGAATCTTTCCTATAACACATCGATCAATAAGTCCTGGGACTAACCAACAGATGGCGCCTCTAATAACAAATCCATACCATTCTCAGTTAGTACCAACCTTTAGAAGTTACGTGTCAAACTTTCATGACATTCCGACATTGTGTCATTGAATTACAGTGGTTTTAGTGACGCTACTTTTGCTATTTTCAAAACAATGGAAAAAACCGAATTTCGTGTGTTGATAAAACATAGCTTTTTAATGGGAAAAAATACTGTTCAAACTCAGCGATGGCTTGAAAAGTATTATCCGGGCTCTGTCGAAAACAACCATTTGTCGGTGGTATGCTGATTTCAAACGTCATACAGACACAAATGATGCTGAACGCTCTGGTCGTCCCAATGAGGCTGTTACACCTGAAAACATAAAAAAAAACCCCTCCAAATCGTGATGGCAAATCGCAAAGTAAAGTTGCGTGAGATAGCTGACATCCTGAAGATATCATTTGGTAGTGTTTACACTATTTTGCATGAACATTTGGTTATGAAAAAGCTTTTTTCGAAATGGGTGCCGCGTTTGCTCACAATGGAACAGAAACAACAACGCATCGATGATTCAGAGCTCTGTTTGGCACTGTTTACGCGAAATAAACAGGAGTTTTTGTGTTGGTATGTGACTGGATGAAACTTGGATCTACCACTATACTCCGGAATCAAATCGGTAGTCAACTGAGTAAAGAGCAGCAGGTGAAAGTCGTCCGAAGCGACCAAAAACTCAACAGTCGGCCGGGAAGGTTATGGCCTCCGTATTTTGGGATGCGCATGGTATAATATTCATCGATCACCTTGAAAACGGAAAAACCATCAATAGCGAATACACCATAGCGTTATTGGAGCGTTTGAAGGCAGAAATTGCAAAAAAACGGCCGCATATGAAGAAGAAAACAGTTTTCTTTCATCAGGACAATGCACCGTGTCACAAGTCGATGGTAATGATGGCCAAATTGCATGAGTTGAACTTCCAATTGCTTCCGCACTCACCGTATTCTTCAGATTTGGCCCCCAGCGACTATTGGCTCCAGGGAAAGAGATTTAGCTCCAATGAAGAAGTGATTGCCGCCGAAACTAACACCTATTTTGAAACCAAAGATAAATCGTTCTACACGGCTGGCATAGAAAAGTTAGAAAAGCGTTGGAATAAATGTATCGCTCTTGAAGGAGACTATGTTGATGAATAAAGAAGAATTTTGGCAAACAAATGTTGTTTTAGTAGTTAGTCCCGGGACTTATTAATCGATGTATTATACTGTAACACTGCTGAAACATTCACATTCTGCATCCACATAATTATGAATCCCAAATTATTACATACACAATTCTATCTGCATTAAATCAATACATTTAAACAATTTATTTGTTAGGTTGAAGCTTTTGTTTTGAAAATAATTTCATTCTTTATGGAATAAAAATTTTCATAGCAACAATAAAAAATATTATATAAAACAATCTTTATAAAACTGTCGCATAATTCTGTTTTATATTATTTAATTTTAAAATTACCCATGTTATTTTATAAATTTTTTAAACATACACATATCAACAGATACCTAGCACCATGGCCATTATACTCCATGAACTGGTCGGTCCGACCAGATAAACGATTTCGGCTCGCTCTAGGCAGTTTTGTTGAAGAGTATAACAATAAGGTAAGTCTTAATAATGATTGAAAAATTAAATCTCAGATTGTTGTATGGTTATTCAGACTTATAATTGAGCCCCGGATAATCGGCGCACTACTGTACTTTGGTTTTTTTAAGCATTCTATTTTACCAACATCTTGAAACTCATCACCAAATTTATAAAAATACATTTTTTTAGTAAATAAGTATTTTAATTTTTCAATTAATATATACTCATATTAAATAAAGTGATGAGTTTTGAATTCATAAATTTTTCAGCATAAGCTTTTACAATATTTCCTGATTTTGTTTCTCTCATTTCACATGCCTTTTTTTACTATTAAAGTTTATCAATTCATTTCAACTAAATGTTTTGCTAAAAATGCATTGTTTTGATAAAAAATAATGTAATTTTTTCGAGCAATGAATCTTGAATTTAGTGTGAATCAAGCTTAGTTATTAATTTAAAAATGTTTTGTTTTAGGTACAAATTGTATCTTTAGATGAAGACACAAGTGAATTTAGTGCCAAAAGCACTTTTGATCATCCGTATCCCACAACTAAAATAATGTGGATTCCGGATAGTAAAGGCATTATGCCAGATCTTCTAGCTACTAGTGGTAAATATATTTGTTTTGTTTATTAACATCCTGAATTTTATTTCCTCATTATTATGTAGTGAATATTGTGCTGCTCCTTAATTTTCTCTAACCTTTTTTTATTATTGCTGTTCTTGGAAATATATTAATTAAGTAATTAAAATGAGGCAAAGGCATTTAATTTCATAATTTACATCACCTTTTAGGCCTTTCCCGATCTATGAATATATTATAACAAAACAAATTTTCTAATTTTGTATTTGAACCTTTTTTTTACAATATTCAATATTACATGGTAATATCAGTCCATCAGTGACCAGAGTCTGTTGGAGTTACACACAATCATTAATGTTTAGCATTCATTACATCTAATAAATATACCTGATTAACTTGATCGGTCTTTTGGACTGCCCAGGCCTTATCACCTGGAATAGATTTTCTAGAGGGGCGTCTCCAAACTAATTAAATAGAAAGTCACATTAGTATATAGTAGTAATTATCATTAGTGCTATGTTGCCTAGAGACATATTATACTTTACATGTATCAGTTTCATTATTAACCTTTAAACGCCCAGTGGTCCCGTATGGGACCACGGATTTGCGTCGTTCAATGCCCTAAGGTCGGGACCAGTGATTATGGTACATTTTGCAATTGGATTACACTGATTTATTTAATTTTATTTTATTTAAAAAAATGGGTTTGTTTATTTTTTTTTTTTACCTAGAGAATTAGAAAGCGTGCAAATTTTGGTGCTGGTTTAATTTGAAAAAAATAAAATGGTGTTTGTTTGAAAAAAATATTTTTATAACAGCTACGGGTCGCGCAAATATTTCTCAAAAAATTACTTGGGCAGTGAGCTACCTCTATTGCGCATGGCGCATGGGCGCTTAAACGTTAATGACTTCAAGAGTAGATCCCCAGAAGTAAGTTTTAATCTCAAATTTTCAAGATATCAAGTAAATTTAAAGCACATGTTGATTCACACTTAAACTATTGACTAAAATTTCAGAGTCGCATGATTAAATTAAATACATGTTATAATAAAGCACATAAGAATATTTATAAATCGAGTGAACAATATAGAAACTAGAAAATAATTCTCCCATCACCTAATGGGCACAATTTATACATGCCTATTGTGCAAAATATGTGTACATATTATTTCCACTTATGAATCTGTTAGTGATATTTAATTAGACCAGAGCAGATTTGATCACTATTTTATGGCGAAAGCAATAAAGTATAAAATGTAGTAAATAAAATTGTGGAAACTTCATAGCGTGATATAAGACATTTAACAGTCATTATGGTTACTCAGAACTGAACTGCTAACAATTTTTTTTAACCAAAACATATCCGAAGACATTAGTGAAAACTTTCCAAAACTAATTTAACAAGAAACGCATATGTATGTGTGTATGTAAATTCCTAAGCTGACTTTGGTTGCTGGATCATCTTTAGGGTCATATAAGACTAAGAGAGATTTTTATTTGTTTGCTTGTTCAATGATTTCCTTTAAATTGGGAATAATAAGTTCTTTAGTTATTTCTGAAATTTCAGCTTCCATTTCAACTGTATACATATGTACATTTGAGTTTTTTTTAAATCACCGTCATGTGGACTTCATGATTTTTATTTAATGTGTTCCAAAAGGTAAATCACAGTGATGCTAACATCATAGTAAATGGGATCACAGTACTGTACTGGAGTGAAGTATTGTAGAAATACTCTTTCACTTGAGGATATTTCTAATTTTGAGTTACCTAAGCTTAAATGATTTTATATTTTATTTATTGTTGAGGCATTAACGCTGTGGAAGTTTAAAGACATTGTAGTTTGTTTAGCCAAACACTGTTTAATCCACTTTATATAACGGTATAACCCTACCGGTTTCAAGGTTTTCACCTCATCATCAGAGAGCACAAACAAAACTCTTGTTTGACAAGAAAAAAGACAATTAAATAGAATAAACAGTTACTAAACAAATGACAATGGCCTTAAATGATTTTGTTCAAGTTTAATTAGAACACATATTGTTAATTGGAAGCGATTCTGAACCATTCATTGATTGATAAAATACAAAGTTTATAAGTAATAGGTATTGCTATTATTCAAGCTCTATATTTTTATTAACAGGAGACTACTTGAGGGTTTGGCGAGCAGGAGAGCCTGATACAAGGCTCGAGTGTGTACTCAACAATAACAAAAATTCTGATTTTTGTGCTCCTCTTACATCGTTTGATTGGAACGAGGTTGATCCAAATTTAATTGGAACATCGAGTATTGATACAACTTGTACAATATGGGGACTGGAAACAGGACAGGTAAAAATATACTCACACTTTAGTTCCTTCTTTTACCTAATACATTGTTTGATCACAAAACCATTTCTTCTTTCCCATATATAAATGTTGGACATTTATGTACATGAGAAAGAGGAAATGAACGATCTTTGATTGAATGTTTGGGTGGAATCTTCACTGCAATAAAGTATTCTGGATGTGCCAACATCAATTATGATCATTACTTAGTAGTAATGATCAGACTTAATTTTAGCACCTCTGTGGCCTAGTTGGCTAGATGCTTGACTTTCACCCGGGGGTTTCGGGTTTGGTTACCTGAGAAAAAGAGTCCCAGTTTTGCAAAAAAGTTCAGCTTATCCTCGCATGCTCTCTAGTCTTGTTGCTCATATGTTAGATTTGACACTTGATTTAGTGTTCTCATACGAGATAGTATTGCCAACACATGCGATGATGAACCGCAAATTCTATGGCTACACCAGTGGTTCTTAACCCGAAAGCTCCATTAATGGATCTGAAGGCTGTTGTCTCTTAGACACAATCTTTAATATAATATATCCAAATCACCTGTTTGGATGTGTAAAAAGTACCATACAAATAAAATGAAAATGGAAAAGTAATCAGATTAATCAGGCGATCCGAGAAATGCAAGAAAACGCCTTTTATTTTTGTGATAATGATAAAAAAGTGTCCCAGTCTGTTGTCTGCAGGCCTTTTGACACTCTAGTTTTTTGATAGAAAATGTCACATTACAATAAAGCTGCTAGAGGTTGTATTGAATACAATTTAAGTGTAATACAATATTCATTACACTTTAATTGTATCCTGAGGTGCATGGCCGCGTGGTAACGTGCTGGACTTCTGTGTGGAAGGTCATCGGTTCAAACCCCGCGTTGTGCTACTCCCCTCGAACGACACAGGCACTTTTTCCGCCTAGTGTTCGAGGGTATTAAGGATACCTATAACTTCGGTCATATCTATTATTTTTTAAAAAAATATATCAAATTGAAAATGTAATCCATTAATCTATAATTATTTTTCTGCTTCAGATACTCGGAAGAGTCAACCTGGTAACAGGTCATGTCAAAACGCAATTAATAGCTCATGACAAGGTAATTTTTTATTTTATGATTTCTTTAACATATCCAATGCAATAACATAATTTTAAGTAAATAAGTTATATTTTTTATCTATAAAACATTATCACAATACATAACATCATCGCAAGGTAGGCAAAAAGAACGGAGTGCCAATTTTTCCTATCATAACATACATATTTTGCTTCTTCCATATCCATACCGCTCCTTCAGTTTCTCTGAGTTTGAACCTTTCCTTCTCTTAAGATTTCTTTCACCTGGTCTTCCTCTCTCATGTTTGCATAATATATGTGTTTTGTCAGCCTTTTATTACTCATTTGTTCTACATGCCTAAAGCACTTCAGAGTACTCATTTGTTCTACATGCCTAAACCACTTCAGAGTACTCATTTGTTCTACATGCCTAAACCACTTCAGGGTACTCATTTGTTCTACATGCCTAAACCACTTAGTACTCATTTTTCTTATTTTTTTCATTTTACTTATTATATCAGTCACTGGAACGCATTAATCCTCAATCAATTAATTCTGAATTCTGCCGTACATTGTTATACCACGTATTCTCCTCAGTGCATACATCTTTAGTGTTTGGCTTCTTTTATTATTCTTTAATGTCTACGTTTCACTCCCACACATAGTTGGCACTAATATACTGTTGTGAGCCATCACCTTAGCAGATTTAGATTCTGTTTTATTCTAATATATTTGATTCTGTGTCCCATTAACTTTGTTTTCTGACACTACACCCCATTCAATATCTCTTGTAACTCTCTCGTCATCTGAGAAAATACTGCCTAAATACTTATATATCACCATTTTTTTATTATTTACCCAAATATTATATTTAGTTTTCCTCTCTCATTTTTCAACAACTATGACCTTGGAATTCGTGACATCTTTCTCAGATATTTCCTCATCAAAATGTCTATGCACATTTTTTCCCCTAGCTTTTAAGGGTGATCTTACCATGTCAAAAGGAAATTCATTGCTGGAAATTAAAACTTTGGAAAATTCACAAATTTTAAGAAACATATTGAAAGTTTAAAATGTTTTTCGGTGATGGCCGATGTTTTAAGAGCTTTGCAACTTCATCATGGGGATGATGTAAAAAATCATTACCATACAATATATTCGCAAATGTTTTTTGACATCATCCTGAGGATGAAGTCTGAACACCTTCAAAATGTCGACAATCGTCAAAGCCAACTCAACATGGCAACTACTAAAAAACATTTTTAACTATTGAAAGTAGTCATAAAAATCTTTGAGCATTTAAGATATCGATAGTGTCCAGATTTATAAAAAATACTGAGAAAATATTTGTTGGAAACAGGAAGTGGTATCAATATTTATTTTCTTAGATCTTGTATTTTTCTTTATTTTGGATAGTCTTTAGATTCAATAAAAAAAATTGATTGTTTTCAGTAGGCTATATTTCAGCATTTATTTGAAATACGTCTCTTTTAAACACATATAATATGTTTCGACACATTAAAGAAGAAAAATATATTATCAATCAAATTGATGTTTATTTATTCTATGAAGCACAACACATGTTTTGTTAGAAATGTGATGTAACTGTTATTTCTTTACAGTTATTTAGTAAATGTTAGTTTTAAGAATGAATAGTATTTTTTTAGGTATACCTTGTACGAGTATATCGAAATGTCACTCATTTATCTATATATATATGTTTTTTTGTTTTTGTACTCTCCATATAGGAAGTGTATGATATAGCTTTCTCAAGAGCTGGGGGTGGACGTGACATGTTTGCTTCTGTCGGAGCAGATGGCTCAGTTCGAATGTTTGATCTCAGACATTTAGAGCACTCGACTATTATTTATGAGGTAAAAAATATTATTTTAAATAAAATATTAAAATAGTTACAGCCTAGTTTATATTTACATTATTCATATTCTATCTTAAAATATAAACATGTTTACGACATTATGCTTATTTAATAAATGCAATTTTATGAATTGGCTACAACCATCTGTTTCGTTTTGTTTTTTGACTGTTATTGTATATAAATTTATTTTATAAATTACATACAATATCTGTACTCTGCACCGAAGGTTCTTTTTAAGATGGCTGCAAAGCAAGTAAACCGCTGTTTCTATTACAAACTGTCAAAAGGCCCAAAGTGTTATATCCGATACAAAATCATGATTCATTTTATTATGATAAACTTATAAATATTTCATTGGTTTTCTAAATATAATTCTAATTTATTAATAAATGGATCCACTGTCACTCTGGTGGCCGTCTCGAGTGCGAAAATTATCACAAAATTACGTTGCTGAGTGTGATCAAATACTAGCGCCTTTGTGAAAAATCAAAAAATGCAAATTTTCTGGAATTTATTGTATCCATGCTAAGTTTCTTAAATGTGAAATCGGCACTTATACACCCTCTTTAATATCTACAAAAAGACGCAGGGCGAGTTTTATCCAAGAATTTGGCGAAATTGATCCATTGACCTCTATAACAAAGGTGATCCGTTTAAGTGTGAAAACTACAACGGGATCACATTGTTAAGCATGCACCAGACAGCCATGTAGCAGAACTCCGAATACTGTGTAAGTACAGCTAGTGGTCTGTCTGAGTGCTTCAAGGCTATTTTTATCATCCTTATACAATTTCTACTCAGCGAATCTATAGAAGTCATGAATAACCACAAAGATTAGACTATGGAGGAGCTAGATGACCTTGAATATTCGTATGATATTGACTTGTTAGGAACCTTTATGAGTGATTTATAGCATGCAGTACACAGTCGAGGAACCTTTGTGAGTGATTTATAGCATCAGAAAATTCCCCTGTTAAGGATACCCCCTGTGCATCAATGGTGTCCTTATCAATAGAGCTGATAATTTTAAGTATTTGGGTGCCACGGTTGCCGGGAATGGGGGTAAGGGAATGAACTGTCTATTAGGATGGGTGCCAGCAATGCCATTAATAATATGATGGTCATATAGTACTTCTCAGAGTTTTGTGTAAAGAGAAGGTGACGACCATTTAGTGCTTGCATCTTGCCTATTTTACTATACAGTTCTGAATCTTGGCATGTTACAAGGGTCCAAAAGATAATATTTCTTAGTTTTGAGAACAGATGCCTTAAGAGGATGACATATGTAAGTAAAGTGGTATGTGCATGTGACAAATGAGATGATTCATCTTCAGACGCAGCAACAGTCTGGATAGAGGTGTTTTATCATTTCGCTATGTTGCTGGTACAAAGTATGGTGATAATGAATTTTAAATGGAATTCATTGATAATTTTTTTATCCATAAAAATTATTTTATATTAAAAATTTATCCAGAACAATCCTCCAAAGTGAATTTTAAAAAAAATGTCAACAGTTGTTACCCAAATATCTGATTTATAATAATAGATGACGCACTACTTTTTTCACTTTTGTAAGTAAAATCATCACGCATTGTAATAATTCAATTACAAAATTGAAATCATTTCTTTTTATCCAAGTCCTGATAAGTAAAATAATAATAAGATAAATAATAATCACGAGTGAAGATTTTATAGTTTATACATTAAGCTGTCAGTTAATGTGTCAGGGCTGTATTGATGTGTTCAATGTGGTATTTTATTTGGGAAATTAATGTAAAATGTGTTTATAGGAGTAGTAAGAACTTATCCCCAAGAATATTTTGTATATAAGCACCTACACTTGTAAACGAAATGTTATAAAAAAACAAACCATGCATGACACTGGTTAATCACCTAGTTATATATAATATCATTGTTATTTAATCTATAAATATTACAACGTTGGATGTGACACTTATGCTAAAGGATTTTACTATACAAAATTCAATTCAGACTTTTTTAAGACCATACACCTTGGTTTGGTTTAAAAAAATTCCCTTGAAATAAGTCATGCATACTTTATAAGGTGAGTCTTTGTCAATAACATTGAGGTTACAGTAATATTAATAAACTTATAAAGGTAATTAATTACTTGTGATTTCATTATTAAAAACAAGTTATTCAAGATTAGTCAACACCATACATTATCAATAGCAAAATAATTATTACAGATGGCATAACATTGACAAAGAAGTGATTATTACCCAATGTTGTGTATTGCATACCAAATTATATTAATTACTTTATTTCAATACTGATAATTCTTAAACCAAACATGTATAGAAGATGAACCATGTTCTATAATTTTTAATTACTATAATATATTGTTTGCTAGGATCCTGCACATACACCCCTATTGAGGTTAGCTTGGAATAAGCAAGACCCCAACTACTTGGCTACAGTAGCAATGGATGCGTGCGAAGTGATAATATTGGACGTTCGAGTGCCCTGCACACCTGTTGCTCGTCTCAACAACCATAGAGCTTGCGTGAATGGCATCGCTTGGGCACCACACAGGTCTTACATTCTTATTTTATTCTTTGACTTCTATTTATTTTAATCAGATCAATTAATGGGTGAATTTGAAAGACTAGAACAAGTTGAGGAATGTTGCTATAGGGAGTGTGTTTTTGTGAAAAGAAAAACATGCCACTTCAGGTAACAAGGTCAGTGGCGCACTTAGTACTATTTTTGCCACTAAATCAATCACAAAATCTTCAAAATGATGTGGTTTGGCTTTATTGATGGAGTGAGTTGCGAAAGACTTATTAAACAAATATATACGAGGGTGGTCCGATAAGTACTTAGCCTACAAAAGAATAACAAAAATTTTGAAAAAGTGGTGATTTATTTCTTAACATAATCTCCTTTGAGTTCGATACACTTGACCCAGCGATGCTCCAACATCTTTAACCCGTCTGAAAAATACGTTTTCTGGAGGTCTGCAAAGTAGGCCTCCGTGGCGGCGATAACCTCCTCATTCGACTCAAATTTCTGACTGGCTCGCAAAGACTTTGATTCGCAAAGACTGAAACTGAAGAAATTGATTCGCAAAGACTCAAATTTCTGACTTTTTCAAATTTGGAAACAAAAAAAGTCGCACGGGGCCAAATCCGGAGAATACGGTGGATGGGGCAGCAGTTCGTAGCCTAATTCTACCAATTTGGCCGTGGCGACGGCGGAGGTGTGAGCCGGTGCGTTGTCTTGATGGAAGAGCACTTTTTTCTTGGCCAAATGCGGCCGCTTTTTCTGCAATTCGGCGTCGAATCGGCCCAATAATTCGGCATAGTAGAGCCCTGTGACCGATTTGCCCTTCTCCAGGAAGTCGATGTAGATCACACCTTTTGAATCCCAGAAAACGGTGGCCATCACCTTTCCGGCCGATAGGACAGTCTTCGCCTTCTTCGGAGCACGTTCGCTGGGTAAAGTCCACTGTTTCGACTGTTCCTTGGTCTCGAGTGTGTACCAGTGTATCCATGTTTCGTCGACGGTCACGAAACGACGCAGAAACTCCTTCGGATTGCGCTTAAACATCGTCAAACACTAGTCTGAAGTGGTCTCACGGTTGCGCTTGTTGTCCGGAGTGAGCAAACCCGGCACGCATCGCGCCGACAGCTTTCTCATGCCCAATACTTCATGCAGGATATGACCCACGCGGTCTTTTGAGATGCCTACTGTCTCAGCTATCTCGCGCACCTTCAATCGGCGGTCTGCCATTACGAGATCGTGGATTTTTGTCATGTTATCCTCCGTGGTAGCCGTTTTCGGGGCACCTGGGCGTGGCTCATCAAAAACCGACGTGCGACCACGTTGAAACTCCTTAAACCAATTTTTGACGGTCGCCATCGAAGGAGAAGAGTCACCGTACACAGCATCCAAGCGCTCTTTGATTTCGCTGCGTGATTTCCCTTTCAAAAACAAGAATCGAATCACGGACCGATATTGCTCTTTTTCCATTTTTCTCAAATCCGCGGACATGCTCGCTTCCACACGCGGTCAAAACAAAGCTACGCGTCCGATTCGGCTGAAATTTTGACAGTAGCTGTCAACGAAAATGTACTACGCGATAAAAAATTGCTTTTGCGATAGTGGTGCCATCGGGCGGTGAGGCTAAGTACTTATCGGACCGCCCTCGTATGTCTGAAATTAATGGAAATCAGGGAAAGGGTAAACTAAGAAGAGTGGATAAGGTGAGACCCGCATGGATGGATAGAAAAGCGTAGAGATCAGTCCTCTGTACCTACTCCAAAAGGGGCATGACGTGATGGAATGTTTGTAATTAATAAAAAAATTCCATCACTGTTTTTTTTTGTTTATCAAAATATTATTAATGTTTTCGTAAAAGTGCAGTATATAACATGCAGTATACAACCATTTTAAATTTGAAGAAATGCAATTGTTATCTTCTTTTCAAGTGTTAATTTGTATGATTTATATTGAACTGTTGGCCTTTATGTTGATTAGTCTATTCTGTAGAATATTTATCAGTTTATTGATAAACTTTTGGCTTTTGTAGTTTTATCATTATTTATGTTCATTTTATAATAATTATTGTCATTACTTATAGGTTCAACAATTAATAAAATATTGAAAATTTATCCGATATATATATGATGACAATAATTTGGACATTTATTTATACTTTAATATTCAAATATAGCATCTTACTAAAATTAATTTGTCTATATTGTTTCTCTTTTTTTTTTTTTTAGAAATCGCTAAATTTTCTATTACCATACTCTTTAACTATTTTAGCTAAAACCATTTTCAAACTATTGAGAAAGATGTTAAAGATAGGGCACTATTTTTTAAATTTATTTTATTTTGTGTGTTAATGCAAAAAAATTATATGTTTTGTAAATTTAAAAAAAAATTGGAATATTCATGCACAACAATCGACTCCCATTTATGAGAAAATTCGACATAATTTATTTAAAAATATTTTCCGAGATGTTTAAGACAAGTTACATCTACGAATTCTTAATCTTAATAAATTATATTTTTTTGTGTTTTAAATGTGAATGGCGTTTTGGTAAAGAGGTACATGTCATCAATTACTTCAATTATTTATGTATCAATTATTTATGTATTCCAAGTTTACCTTTAAAATTTACCTGAGGTATGTATTTCAGGAATACAAGTGTTGCAAAACTTGAAACTGACAAAAAGTAATTGACGACACATACCTCTTTACCAAAACGCCATTCATCTGTCTGAAGCACAACTTAATTTTATCCAACAAAATTGGATGTGATGTTAATTTGAATCTATGAGAGATGACATCTCTCCTCACACTTACAAAATAAATTCCCAACATACCATAAAGAAACTTTATTCAACAAAGTAACAGGTATTATGTTGCTTGTTTATTTCCCCAATAAGATACGACAAACCTGAAATGAAAAATAAACGGAAACTTTTAATCAAATGAAGAATAATTTTTGGAAATATTTTTATAATGTTTACCTTATTTTCCAGTTCATGCCATATATGTACAGCGGGTGATGATCACCAAGCTTTGATCTGGGACATTCAGCAAATGCCACGGGCTATCGAAGATCCAATTTTGGCTTACACGGCAGCCGAAGGAGAGGTCAATCAAATTCAGTGGGGGGCTACGCAGCCTGATTGGATTGCTATTTGTTACAATAAGCATACGGAGATACTCAGGGTCTAATAAAGAGATGGCGAACCCTATCGGCGTCTGGCACTGAACTCTTAGCGGGATATCCTCAGATCAAGTAAAAGGATTATTTTTATATTCACTTTTTTTATATATGAATATCAATTAATAAAATTTAAAACATATGGCATTTGTGTTGTGTGTCTAATGGATACTAGATTTGGTACTAAGTTGTCAAAAATTATATCTAGGAATTGCTATTCATTGAATTTTTATTTATATTTGAAATTGGCTTCATACATCCACGAATTGAACACATATTCAGACAATTGGCATAAAATTTATATTATTGACAAGTGGTTTGTATTTTTTTAATTCTTATAATTTTGTTTATCAATCAAAACTACTAATAGTGACTTCTGTTTACAATATTTTTCATACAGCACTGAAAAACGTGAACAGATTTTTTCCTAATTATAATATTTAAATAAAAAAAGTGAATATAGACAATATAATCGTGAAATTACTTAAGAGGCGTGAATATCTCTGTCATTGTCAGTGGTTCGTCTCAGTGAGAATGTTTCAAATGAAGGACTACTTAAGTGTCGAAAAATCTCGTCAAGTGTTTATAATGAACTAAATGTTTGTAAATACCCCTATTTTATAGAAGTGTAAGTTTCCGGCTAGTACTTAGTTTATATATTTTATTAATCTTTCTTGAATTTGTTTTACTCGTATATATTTTACCAATCCTGTGTGACATTATTTAAAATTTTTAGAATCTTAAAAATGTATTGATGACATCAAGGATTGTTCTCATATAAAAACATTTTGACACATCTGACAGCACATGCCTCTCATAATAAAGAAACAGTATTATTGTTTACTTGTTCTCAACTGATCACTATTTCCAATCAAGAAGTGGATAACACTTGTAGTTCATTCATGTAATCCTCGATTGCTTTTTAATGGTGGATTTTTGTCAAGTTGAGGGGATGTTGTGAGATATTTGATTTTGTGATAATTGTATTTCTCATTCAAAAGTAATAAGAGTTTTTCTGTGGAAATCAGGAATTGATTCTCAAATAGTATTTTTATGAAAATTAAAAATTAGAATTAAGTGGCATTTAATCTTTATGGTTCAATTTGATTTTTCATGACAGACCTTAATATAGAGGTTTCGTTCTTTATATGGTTAGATTCCTGATAGTACACAAAAATTTTAAAAATGGGTCGACAGTCTGCTTAACAATACTCGCACTTGTTGTCTGGTAACAATACTCGCACCGCTATACAAATGCGAAGGTTGTTGCATTCCACGTGTGAAAATTAATATTGCCATGATGAATTGCAAATAATGAATCTCGAGTGCATGTGGCTTGTCACCTTTATAATCTATAATCTATCTGTACCTTGATTACCAAAAAACTGGACATCCAATCCCCACACACCTAATAAGGCAATGTGGCTGATCAGTGAGTGAAGAGAAACTTTGTGGCCTCCGCATGATCCAAGCTTGGAGTGTAAGCGGTAGCAATGGTGATTAATATCTATCGAAATGTTGAATATCTATCTATAATCAATATTTTAATTCTCGTTTTGTATAAGACTTAATATTTTATTCCTAATTTTGTATTCCTAAAATGTTTTTTTTTTCTGAATTACATACATTATTTCTGTGTAAGGTGTATTTCTAAGTGTATTAACATGACATTTTTTCTTAACAACTCTTAGCATTTCAAATTTGTTTGATTTTATGTGGGGAAGAAAATTTCTGAAACTAGTTAATGCTTAGTTTACATTAAGTAGAGACTTTATAGTCACATCAATACTTTCCCACGCCCTTGTCTCAAGTAAATTACATTTGACATGCAAATAGTGATTGCTAGATAACTTTTTCAAATATCATCAGACATTTTTTGTTACTTATAACAAATAAGAGTGTTTCAGAAATTACTTAAATTTGGTGGAAAAAAATAGAAATGAACAAGACATATTGGTAATTTTTTTACTGTTAATAAATACCACTTATATTTTTCAACATTTGAATTGGTTTACAAAAATTTTACTTAGCTTAAAAACATTTTTTTTTAGCATTTTTATGACTGTTGTGACAAGATCACACCTATAGTTAGTTGAGGTTTATGGTCAAGACTAGTAATAAGTGCAAATATTTTCAATGGCTTAAATATCTCCAATTTATCAAGTATTATTCCCGAACATTGTAAAGTTCAGAACATCTAATTTTATAACAACTAATTTATTTTTAGTCCGCGGCCGTTAGCATTCACGCTCAACAAGCTGGCGCCTCAAGTTCGATTCCTGGTGGATTCACTTCCAGGCTGGATCTTAGACCATATTACATCTGAATTTATATTTTTCAACATAAATTCTAATAAATTTTGTAACATTAAAATAGAACTTTATAAAACTGCCAAATAAAAGACTACTACAGATTAAACCTACCGATCATCTTGGAACTTTGATCTACTTACTATTGGAGCGTTTGATCTATCAAGACTGCATACTTGTTGAAGTGATAAAAAGCTGATAATTATACTCGGCCATTAGGTCTTACAATTTTTTTTATATTACTTATTCTATTCCAAAATTATATGATGCAACACAAATCTTATACATATTTTCAAATAAAATTTTACTATCAACTGCATGGTTTGGGTTGAGAAACAGGTAAATGTAAGTCCACCCTTTTGTGAAAATGTTTTATCATCATAATCAAATTCTTTGCAGTTGATTAAGAAACGTGTCATGATTGAGCAGTCAATCTGTTCCCTGGTCTACTATTACTGTCTTGAACTCTGTTTTTATCATAAATTGTTTCTGCTTATAAACTTTTGAGATGAAGCTAAAAAAATGTTATATGACTAAGTAAAAAAATAATTGTCGCAATACTATAATTATTCTTATTGATGGATTGTCAATTTTTTCAAGTTTAATCAGTTGAAGCTTTAAATTGTCCAAAAATTAATAATTTCATATAACTTAAATTTATTATATTGACTCTTGTATTTTTGGCTTTAACAATGATGACATAAATCATCCAATGTATGTGGATAACCCATAAATTAAATTAAACTCTAATTGCTATTGATGTTTTAAGTTTATTTCCTTCTCACATAACGCCAAATTCACATACTGTCTCTATTGTATAATATCTTTAACTGTCCCGCTGCCCCCTCTAATCTCGCCGAGAATTTTCAGCATCTTTCCAATCATGGATTAGCGCTACGCTCAAACAGAGATTGTTTATTGGCCTTTCCAGTTCACCACTCCTCTTTCTTTACGTCGTCCTTTACTGTCCATGCAGTGAGACTCTGGAATCAGTTGCAAACCAATATAAGACTCGCTCCATCCTTGGCATGCTTTAAGAAGCGACTGAAAAACCTCTTAATTTCTAGTCAGTAAAATAACATGTGTTTCATTCCTGATTTTTCTTTTCCTTTCCTCTCCACCATCCCTTCCTTTCCTTTTGATTGATGATATCTCACTTTATATGAAAAATAATGTTCGGGTGACTGTCCGTCTTTGTGGGGTTCGTGGGCATATGCTCACGTATATGTTTATGAATTTCGTGGGGATGGATAGTCATTTGAATGATTTATGCGACCACGTAATTTGCTTCATTTACTTTTGTCTGCTTGGTTGGAAGAGATAGCCGCCTGGCTATAAGCCTGCCAGATTGCATTTGCAATAAAAGTGTTAAATAAATAAGTAAATGGCCATGAACTTCTATATAAGAAAGAGTATACATCAGTGTCAAATGATGTTTTAGATTTGTATTATTGTTGAAAAAGGAACCCCCGATTTGATTACAAACCAAAGAATCTCTTTGAAATTGAGATAAATTAAGAAAATATCACTGTTGTGCATTAATTTATATAAATGAATAATAGTCATTTTTAATTTTGTCAATTTTTTATATTTTTCTCTGAAATCTATCTTACCTTGTATAAAATATAAAGCAAATTTGAATGTAGACTTGTTGAGAGAAGTTGACATAATCATTTTTATGATGCAAAAACATTTTTATTTTTTATTGAAACATTTTTAGAGTATTCTATGTGTTTAAAGACTGTAATTTTAGGAAAATCTTATTTATTCATTTATAAAATAATTTTTTATGAACAATAAATAAAAATGTATTACGATGGAAATTTCATTTATTTTCTTATACGTTTTCATATGCTACCTCAACATTTCCACCCCATAGTATTAAAAAGCATACACATATGATAAATAAGAGTATTCAATGTTCAAGTTAATTAAAGGATGCATGGTATCTGGTGGTAAAACAATTTGAATTATAGTTAACACATCGGTCAATAAGTCCCGGGACTAACTACTAAAAAAACATTTGCCAAAATTCTTCTTTATTCATCAACATAGTCTCCTTCAAGAGCGATACATTCATTCCAACGCTTTCCTAACTTTTCTATGCCAGCCGTGTAGAACGATTTATCTTTGGTTTCAAAATAGGCGTTAGTTTCGGCAATCACTTCTTCATTGGAGCCAAATTTCTTTCCCTGGAGCATCTTTTTGAGGTCTGCGAACAGCCAATAGTCGCTGGGGGCCAAATCTGGAGAATACGGTGGGTGCGAAAGCAATTCGAAGTTCAACTCATGCAATTTGGCCATCGTTACCGCTAAATCGTAAACAGTGCCAAACAGCGCTCTGAATCATTGATGCATTGTTGTTTCTGTTCCATTGTGAGCAAACGCGGCACCCATTTCGAAAAAAGCATTTTCATGACCAAATGTTCATGCAAAATAGTGTAAACACTACCAAATGATATCTTCAGGATGTCAGCTATCTCAGGAAACTTTAATTTGCGATTTTCATCACGATTTTTAGGGTTTTTTTTATGTTTTCTGGTGTAACTGCCTCATTTGGACGACCAGAGCGTTCAGCATCATTTGTGTCTGTATGACCGCATTTGAAATCAGCATACCACCGACAAATGGTTGTTTTCGACGGAGCAGAGCCCGGATAACACTTTTCAAGCCATTGCTGAGTTTGAACGGTATTTTTTTCCATTAAAAAGCAATGTTTTACCAACACACGAAATTCGGTTTTTTCCATTGTTTTGAAAATAACAAAAGTAGCATCACTAAAACCACTGTAACTCAATGACACAATGTTGGAATGTCATGAAAGTTTGACACGTAACTTCTAAAGGCTGGTACTAACTGAGAATGGTATGGATTTGTAATTAGAGGCGCCATCTGTTGGTTACTCCCGGGGCTTATTGATATTGTATGGTCAAACTTGGTTACAGGGAGCATTAAGAGACAAGTGAAAGGACTTTGTAATAACTGTTAGACTAGTTTTCCACTTGACCACAGTCATACTGCGAACGTCTCATGAGCTGGTATTGGGTCGACCGTGAACTGACCTAAACATGCCAACATCACTTCAACTAAATCAAAGAATAAAATTAAATCTTAACAAGTAACGCAATGCTCTGACTATACATCATAAAAATAAAATATATGTTATACTGTCTCGTAAACTGAAACCTGGTGGATATGCTACAGCAGCCCAAAGTATATCTGAATGAATGTGCTGAAGTGAAAATACAGCCTACATTTTTTAAAGTTTGTAATTGCCATAATTGTGTGCATACACAAAAAATTCATCATAGGAAAACATTTTTTAAAAAAAATATTTGAGCTCTGGATTCACAGGATAATACTTCATGGTATCATCATGTTTCAATCTCTGAATTATTACGCAGAGCTGATCTACAACAGGAGCTCTAAGTCAACATTATTGTTGAAAAAAACCATCTATCTGTGATTCACTATGTGACGAAAGATACAAATTCTTCACACTGATAAAGCAAAATCTAAGGTGGATAGAGAATTTCTAGAGGGCATCATGGCTACAAAACATTTATAAATGGATGGGCAATCTAGACAAAGTTTTTTCATGCCATAAATGACATATTTTTCAAGAGTGAGCCAATATTCGAGTGTCTGAAATGACATTAACATATTTGAAAAAAGAAAATGATAATTAATCCTTTAGTTATTATAATATTGGAATTTAGTATGCTGAATATCTGCCTGAACATATGAAACGGTCATTTCAAATTTGTCGACATTGGCAACTGTCTAGTACAGGGATGGTCAACAGATCGATCGGTTGATTGCAAAGCAATTTTTGGTCAATTGCGGCAATCTTCGTAACTTACAATATAGCATGCGATGTTGCCAAATCTCACAACGGGCATACACTTGTCAACGCAGTCAATTAGTTATCGTTTTTTTTTATATGTCGTCTCCATATAAATGTAGTTATTATTCTTTTTTTTTACATGTGTATTAAATCTCACAAATTTGACAGGTAGATCAGGACTATTTTTTTACAAAAAATGTCAATTGTGACAAATTTTTTATGTAAAAAGTCGATCCTGACAACAAAGTTGGTCATCCCTGATCTAGTAGATAGTAATTTTTTGACAATCGCATTCAAGTTATGTAAATTTATAACTTATCATCCTCCCTTCGTGTAGATCATGACTAAGCATCGTGACTCCCATGATAACCCTTAACAACTCCTTGACGTCCATCCCTACATTCCACAGTCCAAAGAGCAATTGTTAAGGGTAGTCCTGTTGTATCTCTCATTTGCTCAGTCCAACGGATTGGGTCTCTTGCTCTTTTGTGTCATGCTTCCAGTGACCACAAGCCTCTCCAAACTGTCTCCTTGGTCACGAGCAATGTGTCGAATCGGAAGACTCGTCGTAGGCACATTGATGATTCTCAGTTCTTCAACAATGGAAGAATCAAATAACCTTGCTATCCATGAAATTCATAACATCCTTATCCAGCACCACATTTCAAATGCATCTATTCTACGTCCTTGCTTGCTCTTAGAGTCCATGTCTTCACACGGTACATAAATATTGTGAAGACAATAGACTTGACTAGGCGTATTTTTATAGTGATGATTCTATTTTTCCAGCTTAAAGCTGCATTCTTCCCCATTCTAGTTCTTTTTTTCACATCAGCCTTGCATCCTCCATTTTGATAATCCTAGAACCTAAGTAAATCAAATTAGTAACCACTTCTAGACCATGATTCATATTATTTGGTGACAGTTTATTACTGTGGGATATTATCATTAACTTGGTTTTTGGTCTATTGATTTCCAGCCCATGAGCTTGCTCTCGTATTCCACCTTTTTAAGGAGCATGACTATTACTTCTGATGTGGCAATTAACGTCGTATCTCAAATTTGGGAGCTTTCTTCCATCAATATTCTCTGTACATGTTAGGAGAGATAATGCACCTTTACTGTACTGTTTAAACTATTTGGACTTGTTGTTGACTTTGACTGTCGCTAAATTATTTTGGTATAGTGACCTAATAAGGTTCATAAGGTGCGCTGGTACTTCTATCTCTAGAAGGACATACCATAATTTATCCCATTTTATACAATCAAATATAATACATTTTGAAATATTTTGGTGCCATTTTCCCCAAACATTGGAGTAATTCTGCCGCTATGCAGTTGCTTCCGGATGATTTGTTGTTTCTAAGTTTGCTTATAGCATCCTCTATAATTTGTTGTAGGTTATCTGGTTCTCGGTTATTCAATCCAAATACATTGATCGAAGTTTCTCCATCCTCTTAGTACGATTCTACACAATACTGTCTTCATGTTTCTGCCAATAATGTTTCGTCCGTATCCTCTATAACCCATGTTTAGAGTTGATTCACGTGACAATATCTTAACTTTGTGATAGAACTCCTTTGGTTCGTTCCTGTTCTCATGAGCTATTTCTACACAGATATTTATATATTGGTTTTTATCTTCACGATACTGTTAATAGCCAATTTATTTCTGAACAATATTTGTTAATTTAATGAGAATTAAGTTTACCTCGATATATTTTAAGAATAGCCTATAAATAAATATATGGATGAATAATTTTTCGTTTTATAGCCTTGTGAAAAAAAATGTTATTTGCGCGGGAAACTGTAGCCGATCAGTGCGTCATTTTTTGCAGTGTATTTAATGTCTTCTACATTTATGATTTGCGCAATTTCTTAGGACGTGGTTAAATATTCGTTTAAAACATTTTTATTTTCGTTTTATAATTAACAATAGTATTTTATTTCTAAATCTTTATATTTACTTACGGTTAACCCAAGATTTAACCTCATTTAGTAATTTGACGGCACCAAAATGGTCGGAAAAATCAAGCTCTTTGTGCTAAAACGAGGTAAGATATTTTTATTTCATCATAATTAATATTAGTAATAATATATATTATTTTGATGGGAGCATGTGAATTCTACCTAATCCATATTAGCAGGGTTAATTTGACCAGCGGGTTTTTTTCATTTTGAAACTATTAAGGTCATGTATTGCACATCGAAAGTTATTTTATTTTGTATGCTTATTTGAACAATGCATGTTTTATCCAAGTATGATTTGTGTGATTTGAATTTTTCACATTTGAAAGGTTTAAGGGTTCAAATTAAAATAACGCACTACCCATGTTTGAACTCAATGAATGTAATTTTAAATACATTTTTTTCAAATTCCAGGTTATTCATTGCAACATTCACCAAATAAATTGAAGCATCGCAGCTTTTTAATAAATTTGTATTTATTTTCATTAAATATATTTTTTAACGTTTCCTTACTCTTGAATCTAAATGAGTATAGAGATAACTGTGAAATAAACTTGGTTTATTAATTTATATATGTACAAAGATTTTTTATAAAAAAATCAATATAAGTAGATTAGTAAGAAATTATTCCTCCCACTGTAGGATTATTTGTGTTAATTTCGAACAAACCAAATAATATGACTCCGATTAAAAATGACTACATTTTCCATTGAGAGAACTTATTGTGAGAATATTGAACAGTTATATCTATAGATATGGCAAGGCTCGAATTTGATTCAGTATTTAGTAAGAAAAAAATAATGTAGTTTTGTTTTTATTTAAAAAATTTGGTTTTATTTTTATTTAGACATTTTCGTTGTTTATAGAATCTTACTATTTCAGTCTTGGATAAAGTACAGTCGGATCAGTTTATGCACAGCATCAAATGCTATGTTTCCAATTGTCTTTCTAATTGATAAAATGCTAGGAAATTAAAAAGTAATTTTAAGAGATCTAAATAAAATATATCACTTTTTAATTGCTATTCATATCAGACCAAATAATGTATATTAGGTGATATAAAATATTTGAAAACATACAATTACTTTTTATAATTTCCTTAACATTCTCATTTAGTGCATACCTACCTTTTAAAAAAAGGTTAAATTGGTAATCATACTCTAAAATATAAAATAGGCATCTTCGGACAGCTTATGAGATCAAAATACATTTTCAGACGACTAATGAGATAAAACAAAATTACTAATGTTATAATCATGTGACAAAAGTGGTAAATTGTAAATGTAGTGAGGTGGAATAGATACCGTAAGTAAACTATTTGGGAATTATAATTGACCAGTACCTCAAATGGAAGGACTATGTTGCTTAGAAACACCTTGCTTAGAAAAAAAGAATGCATTAATTAGTTCATTTGTTTATTAGTCATTGCAATATATTACTACTCGTAAGACACTTAACACAATGACTGTTGAATAATTTGTTTTATATTTACTGTGCTCTTAAAAAATTAAAAAAGCAAGTATAATTCATTAGCACACAACCCTTACAAACTCTATAGTACCATAAGGCCACTCTGGACTCATTTGTTTTATAATTCACCCAAAGAAATTGGGAATAGAACGAAGATAGACATTTTCAACACCCAGCAAAGTTTATATCAACTCATATATGCATTTTCAGCACTGAACGTGTTAAGGAACATATACTTGACAGCCTGTTATTACATTACGATGTGCTGCCATTGTAATAAAAAGAGTACTTATATAAGAAACCAAAAGTAAATTATGTGTGTCATCAGATTAAGTTTCAAATTTTCTATCATAAAATGACAAACCAACAAATTTGTATTAACATTAAGAAATTCAACATAAACTGTTACACAAAAACTAAAAAATTCATTTACAACCAATTTTCATCAGTGTAAAGAATGTAAGTTGACCCATCTGAAGTCAGTGATAACACTGGTTGGTATTGTAGTTGAAGAGGAACCTCAGAAAGAATGATACAGTGTGTTATCCTATAATAACTTAAGAGATTTTGGAGTTCAATCCATTGTTTTGGGGTTTGTGAATGTTGTGTTGACTAAAATTTGTTGATGTTGTGTTTGTGTGCATGTGTATTAAACTATTATTTTCTCAAAAATGTTGTCTCATTTCTTCCTATGATTTAGATATATCTATAATTAATGGAACAAGATTGTGTTACGATAAATTATATATAATTTTTAATACTTTCTATAAAATTGATTTTGTTTTGTACTTTAATTCATGTTAATTGAATATGTTGAAGATCTGCAACGTGCACTTGACTCATGAAAGAAAGAAGAATATAAATTGTGACTTGCACTTGAATGTATTTTGCATAATGATATGTATAAGCACAGAATGCATCACCACCTTTTTAGAATACACTCATTTTGAAATTGATATGTACATTTTGTATCATTACAGGTATAAAATATGAAATAAATCAAATAGAACATGTTATTAACAGAATAAATATAGGAAAAACAAATAGCCACATGAATTTTTTTTTCTTTTGTTTAGGGGGACGAAAAGAGGAGGTTCATATTGACAAGATTACATCCAGAATACAAAAATTATGTTATGGCCTCAATATGGATTTTGTGGACCCGGTAAGTTGCTAGTGGCATGCTTGTATGAATTTTTAAAATATTAAAAGTCATTGGTCTCTGGTGGGTGATATAGTTTATATGCATCCTGGCTGCATTTATTTAAAATGTACTATAAGCTTATTTTTATTAGGGGTGGGGATAAAGAATAGCTGATTTATTGTTGGATAAACAATTGCTGATTTACTGTGGACAAAGTTTTTACACACATTTACTTTTTGGGAGATATGTCTCGAAGACTGCCAACTGTCCTTTTTTGGAAAGAACTATTCTTTTTTCAGCCCTTTTTGTCCTTGTCCTTTTTTGGGTTGCAAAAGGACGATATATCTCATGCCTGAAATAGTTTTTCCAAATATAACTTTTCAATTATTAAGTGGCTATTTTTAACAATATTAACTAAATACTTACTAATGACATTGTGTCGCATATAATATGCCCTGTGAAATGCTACAGAAAAACTGATACCTTAGACCAGTGGTTCTTAACCGATGCTCCACGAGGATGTTACAAGTGCTCCGTCATATATAAAATATTTGATCGATGTTTGGCGAATTGCTGTTGGCAACGCAGCCGAGGCGTGGCGCAATCTACATTCCCATAACAATTGTCACCTCTTTACAAATTTAGTTATATCGATCATTAGACCTGATATTGTTGAAATATGTAAAACGGCATCAAACTCAAGTATCGCATTAAATTTTTATAATTATGTTATTTTTTTGTAATCTGTATTTTTTATTTATAAATAAAAGTAATGTTCATGCATTTTTTATTGTTAGTTTTATGACCTTGATGATTTTGGTACTCTGCAAATTTTTAATCCTTAATCCTTAAAATCCTTAAAAAATTAATATTATTAAATAAAATAAATCAATGAATATAGTCCACCAGGTCCTCAATATTGTCAATAATAACATTTTGGGTCCCATTGACATTTACTGGAAAAGTATTGTTTAGTCACCCTTCTATTATATTCTAGAAAAAAAAAGGCTGATGAAATACTCTCTAAAATACTCCTTTTTGTAAATACCCCTACCTATTGCAGGTGTGAGATATGGTATATAAATAGAGGTAAAAGCCGAGGAAATGTTTATTAGTTTGTTTTTTTCTATATCAGGTCAGCATTACTCTGAAAGTTATTAGCGGAATTTATTCCGGGGTGACAACTGTGGAGTTAGACAACTTGGCAGCAGAAACAGCAGCCACCATGACTACAGACCATGCCGACTATGCTATCTTGGCAGCACGCCTTGCTGTCTCCAATCTTCATAAAGAAACCAAAAAACAATTCTCAGGTATGCCTTTCTATGTTCAATTTAGATTTTTATCAACATCAATAGTTTTAACTTATAACAAAGCACTTTTTTTGTTCTACTAATGGTTTATATTTTCAACAAGTTGGAGGTTGCTCCTCATTTTCAAGAACACTTTTAAACTGAAGTCAGAATATTTTATAAATCTTGTTAAATATTATGATATAGATTCTCACAAAGTTAAAGCCAAAATCTTTGATAAATTTAAGTCAGAATGGTTGTAAATAAATTTACACCAGCACATTGACTATTGAAGATGATAATGGAGGTAACTTATGCTTGTGAGAAGATATTATCTTAATGAATTATTATTTTAGGTATTGCTTTTTTAATCCTGGATTGACTAATGCAGAGGTTTTCATATGGTGCGTCTCGATGTCCTGGGGCGCTGCAGGATTTCGAAACTTTTGATAATTCCAGGCAGTTTTAATTCAATACACTGATGTCTGATCACAATGATAGGAAGCAATATTAACTGACACATCGCGAAACGCTTTGTTCATATAGTATTGAACTTGTTTTTGGAGAACACCTATCTCAGCATAGCAACTGGTTTTAAAACTAATTTCAAGAAGATAATATGGAGAAGTTCATATGAATTCAAGATCCAATCTCCAACTTACTGGACTCCAGTCGCGGTTAAGTCCGATTAAACTGTCTTACGATAGGACATTAAAAACAAAATTTGAAAAACAAACTGGTTGAATTATGGATATCAGTAAAGGATGAATATCCTTTGCCGAGTCCTAAAACTCAGCGAATCCTGGTTCCATTTGTGATGATTTACCTCTGTGAAGCTGGATTTTCAGCAGCAGTTTTAATGTAAATTAAATATCACTCAAAAATCACCTTTGAACAGGAAATTCGGATAATTGTGTCTAGTTCAGTTGACAAACTGTGATGAACAGCTGGATCACCCATTCCACTAATTGATAACTTTTTTTTAGGGCACCATGAAAAAAACTTTATGCATGCCTTTATAAAGTTTTAAGGGTGCCATGAAATGGAAAAGTTTGAAAATTATTGAATTATAGGATTTCCTTATTTCACTTATTTGATTAATTCTATAAAAACGGAAGTTTTAATTGTTATTATATTCAATATATATTTTCACACCTTTTTGGTGATAAATTTGATAGGTTATAATTTATTTAATTGCTCAACCATCCAGCAAACCTCTTTGATTACCTATTTTTAAAACCACTTACTACCTACCTACTATTTGCATTCCTAACTGTTTTGTACAATTTTCTCGATTGAATTTTATTTGAAAATAAGTGTATTAAATCTTGAATTGAAAATAGTATTTTAAATCGTGTAGATTAGTGGTCGCCAAACTCAATACGGATGTGAGCTACTTTCGGAAATTGAAATTGTCTTGTGAGCTACTTATACATATTCCTTCTTTATCATTTTTTATCATCGTCCTTTATCGTGCCATACACAATATTATTATATTACTTCAAATAAATTAGGACATTAGACTTCCAATAAAACATAAAATGCTTACTTTAATTATTTATTTATAAAAAAATAATAATTGAAAAATATCTTGAAATAAGTGAGTAAAAGTAAAAATAATTAGTGAAATTAGTGGCATTCACTTTCCTCCATAATTTTTTATTCTCGGTGAGTACCTTGTCACTCCCATCCGAATGCAATTATCAAGATGTACATCTGTGAGTCTGTTTCTGTATTTACTTTTAACCATCTTCATAGTGGAAAACATTGATTCACATAAGTAAGTAGAACAAGTATCCTAAACGAGCTAATGCGTGTAGACCATTAATTTTTATTTTGATTTTTTTTTTCAGATGTTATGGACGACCTTTATAACATCGTCAACCCTCATACCAAAGCACGAACACCAATGATTTCCGATTTTCATCATAAAATTATTATGGAGAATGCTGATCAATTAAACTCGTTGATTATTTATGATAGGGATTTCAACTACAATTATTTTGGATTCAAAACTTTGGAGAGGTCTTACCTTTTAAAGATCAATAATAAAGTTGTTGAGAGACCACAACACATGCTGATGAGAGTGGCTATAGGTATTCATGGAGAGGATATTGATGCTGCAATTGAAACTTACAATTTACTCTCTGAGAAGTATTTTACCCACGCCAGTCCTACTTTGTTCTCAGCTGCAACTCCCCAACCTCAGCTTTCATCCTGTTTCCTTGTAGCCATGAAAGATGACAGTATTGAAGGAATCTACGATACCTTAAAGCAAACTGCCTTGATTTCCAAGTCAGCCGGTGGAATTGGTTTACATGTACACTGTATTAGGGCAAAGGGCACCTATATTGCTGGTACAAATGGTATTTCAAATGGACTCGTCCCAATGTTACGTGTGTATAACAATACAGCTCGGTACGTGGATCAAGGCGGTAATAAAAGGCCTGGGGCTTTTGCTATATATGTTGAACCTTGGCATTCAGATATTTTTGAGTTTTTAGATTTGAAGAAAAATACAGGCAAAGAAGAAGTACGTGCTCGTGACTTATTTTACGCTTTGTGGATACCTGATCTCTTTATGAAACGAGTGGAACATAATGAGGAGTGGAGCCTTATGTGTCCACATGAAGCTCCAGGCTTGCATGACTGTTGGGGAGAGGAATTTGAAAAATTGTACACAAAATACGAAGCTGAGGGTCGTTACAACAAGAAGGTCAAGGCCCAAACTTTATGGATGGCTATTATTGAATCTCAAGTAGAAACTGGTACTCCTTATATGTTATATAAAGATGCTTGCAATCGTAAGAGTAATCAACAAAATCTTGGTACAATTAAATGTAGTAATCTTTGCACTGAGATTGTAGAATACACATCTGTTGATGAAATTGCAGTGTGTAACTTAGCATCGGTTGCTGTCAATATGTTTGTGAAAGAAAACAAAACTTATGACTTTGAAAAGCTTAAAAGTGTAACTAAAACAGTTACCAAAAACTTGAACAAAATCATTGATGTTAATTATTACCCAGTTCAAGAAGCTAAAAATTCAAATATGAGACATCGCCCAATTGGAATCGGCATTCAAGGTTTAGCTGATGCCTTTGTTTTAATGCGACTTCCATTCGAAAGCGCAGAGGCTCAAAAATTAAATCAACAAATATTTGAGACACTGTATTATGGATCGCTGGAAGCCAGTTGTGAATTAGCTGAAATAGAAGGGCCCTACCAAACATATGATGGGAGCCCGGTTAGTAAAGGAATTCTTCAGTATGATATGTGGAATAAAACACCTTCTGATATGTGGGATTGGTCAGCATTAAAAGCAAAGATAGCTCAACATGGAGTACGAAACTCTCTTCTTCTTGCTCCAATGCCAACAGCATCTACTGCACAAATTCTAGGAAACAATGAATCTTTTGAGCCCTTTACTTCCAACATCTATGCAAGAAGAGTTTTATCTGGTGAATTCCAAGTTGTCAATCACCATTTGATTAGAGACTTAACAGAAGCAGACTTATGGGATGATGATATGAAAAATTTAATCATCGGTCACAATGGTTCAATACAAAACATTGAACAAATCCCAAAAGATATCAAAGATTTGTATAAAACTGTGTGGGAAATATCAACAAGAGTATTGATTAATATGGCAGCTGACAGGGGAGCTTTTATTGATCAAAGTCAATCATTCAATATTCATGTGGCAGAGCCCAACTATGGAAAACTCACTTCTATACATTTCTATGGATGGAAGGCGGGTCTGAAGACTGGCATGTACTACTTGAGGACAAAACCCGCGGCTAATGCTATTCAGTTCACAGTAGACAAAACACGCATCAAAGAACAAATGAATGGAAAATCAACAGTGAATGATAAGTCCAAAGAAGACACGAAGCTCAATGACAAAATGGCTGCCATTACATGTTCACTGGAAAACAAAGATGATTGCATGATGTGCGGATCCTAAGCATTTTTCTTTTCTTAATCATTGAAACCAGTGAACTAAGTTGTTTTAATAAATATTTTTCTAAATCACTTTTCATCTGATAAGATAACTCGTATAATTTTCTCATGCCTGCCAAAGGTTAGTTCAATAAAATAAGTGCCTTAAAATTTTACATTTTAAGTTTTAAGGTACTTTTAGATGTAAGATGATAGTATTTAAGAAGGAAAAATGAATAGCCGTAAATTCAATACAAAACCATTTAAATGCCTCAGGGTTTCAGTGATTTTGTGTGATTTTTTCAATTCATCTGGTTAAACCATTTAATTTTAAAGTAAATTCATTTTGTTCCTGTTATCAAATTAAAATTGATGTAAAATAAAATATTTGGAAATCTAAAGTTGTTTTATGCAGAAAAAAATAAAACTGAATACATAACAAATATATTTTCATGAGTAAAGATTTTTTAGAAGACCCATAAGCGAGTTCTTTGTTTTTTTGTCTTCATTTCTATTAGGCTTTGTTTTTTTTAATTGGTTTTATTAAAAATCTTATTTTCAGTTTGTCAAAAGTTGTGTAGTAGTGGATGAAAAATATAAAATTAATTAAACGGCAATATTTTTATCAGCCAAAGTTAACTCTTTATTGTCGCTGTGCATTATGACTTTCATTTTGTTTTTTTTTTTAAATCTTTACACATCCTTAGGAGGTCTTACGTTGTGATATTTTTATTATATACATTTTTTATATTTAAAATTTTTTTTTCATTTACATGTATATATTTTTTGTCAAATTGTGCATTTGAAATCAAAGCATTCCGAATATATTTTTGCATATTTACATTTATGAAACAATATTTAATAATTTGTTTAAATCTGAATGTTCAAAATTTACATTATTCTCAATTTCTTAAAATTTAGTGTTGGATGATATCAACTGAGACAGCTATGTATAGCTTTGTATTATGAGTTAAATAAGAAAAGAAAAAATCTCACAAAGTGCATATAAGCGGTTTTATCTGTCATACATTCAAGTTCATTAATGAGATTCTTCATTCACTGATCATTTTTGACAGTGTAATTGTGTGAAATATCAAAATTGACATATTGGCAGAACTGCAGTATTGATCACTGCTCGATTTCAAATTTATGTCAAGATTAAAATGCATGTTTTCTGATATAAGTTTTAATTTCCCACAAGCGAAAAATTATGATTTAGTTTTTACTTCATACATAATACACATTCTATGAATACTCCACCACTTATCTGACTGATATTACATTATCATTTGAATTTATTTGTCAGAACTGATCAATATGCTTTAATTTTTAGTATTATTAAAAAAATAAGAATTAGATCTGTATTTTAAAGCAAATATTTTTTTTTTGTTGGCATAAGTTAATTTTGCTTTCATAATTATAATTTCTGCATAGTGAAGGGGATATGTGTACTTTTATCATTAATTTGAATTACTATGTTAAGTAATAATTTATTATTGATTTTCATTTATGCAATAAACATTCATTGATTTTTTTTATTTCACCAATTTTTTTTTGCCATAAACATTTAAAATATAAACTTTTTCAACTCAACAATTGCTGTTTTTTAAGATTCTAAGATTTTTTTTCTCAAATTTCACATTAAAGAAACAAATTCTGATTTTATAGCAAAAGAACACTTGAGCTGATGAATTTTGGATCAGTTATTATTTTTTTACATCTGTATTTTCTGATATTTCAATTTAATTTCAAAACCATAATGTAAATGTTTATACAGTGAAACCCTTTTAAGTGTGTTTTTCAAGAAAATTAGGTAGTTTTAAATGTAATGTTTTAAATTTTTTATGAATGTGTTACAATTTTTGTCTTTGACAAGGCGAAATTCAATATAAATATAATTATTTTATGTAAACACCCATTCTTTTATTTTCTATTTTTTAACCAGTCTAAATGTGGAACCATTACTCCTCTGAAAATCTGCAGTTGAACTACTTGTTTGCAATCTGTTGCAAAAGACCTAGAGAAAGACCAAAACAAGTGTTTTCGCCCTTGTGTGAGCTATTTTTGGCATTTTTGAGGAGTTGTAGAACAAAAAATATGGCAGGAACTAGTTAAATATGCCATAGACTGCCAGATTAAATGGATAGAGGCAATATCAAGATTTTAAGTATTTCATACTACTTATATTCTAATGAAATCATTCTGTATTGATGCGTAACAAAAACATAAAATTACTTAGGCTAAATTCCCAGTTTACTGCAGTCATATTGGGAGCTGATCATGAGATATCTTCGGGTCAACCATAACATGTTTTTCAGTACACTTCTGTTTTATACAGTGCAATCTGGCAATTTTGTCCAACCAACCAGAAAGATGCTAAAAGACCACCGACTTTTTGAGTTCTATCGAAAATCGAACTTGAAACCCTCGAGTTGAAGGTCAGGTGTTCTTCCATCTAAACCATGATTTAACATATGGGTTGCGACCCAAATTGTATCAGTTAACATTTTGAATGGGTCGTGAAATATTTTCAATGACAAAATCCAAGATTCACATTGATATTGAATATTGTTACTAATATAAGTAATGTATTATTAAATTTATTTAATTGTTTTCTGTACGTGTTATTTTATTTATCTTTACTTGGGTCGCAAAATCAAAACTAATACCATCAACATCAACACTGATCTCAACTATGAAGATAGGTCAAGATGATTACCCACAGAATAACAAGGCTTGCAGATTAATTTAATACGTCGAACTATTTTGAAACACGGCAATGCGTGACAAATTGTTGGGTTTTCTGCATGTACCATTTTTTAACTTATGGTATGACTGTGGTCAAGTGGGAATCCAGCCTTATAGTGAATATTAAAAAAAAAATTGAGTGGGGAGACCAAAGTTGAGATGGCTGTGTTGCGTGGCAGAGAACTACTACATAAAGGGTATAACAATATATAATTGGAAGAAAGATGCTGCTGAGAAAGATAAATGACGGGGACTCCTGCTGGCAGCCAAGATCCAACCTGGGTTATTTAGTGCTGATGAAATATGTAAAGAATATTCGAAACAATTGACATATTTTGTGATATGTATTTGAAAGTTCAATTGCATGTTTTTTTAAATCGGAATCAAACTATGAAATACATATTTCATTCACTTGATATATCACATACATGATCAAGGTATGCTTATTTGATATTTTAAATAAACCAAAAAAATATTTTGTGATTAATTTTAATTAGTACTCGTAATTTACAGAGCACTTGTTAAATGTGAACTATCACTCTGCGAATATTTGTTACTCAGCTGAGCAGATGACCGATTGCTCATTGTATATAAACAAGCTTGCAAGCTTTCTTTCTGGTGATCATGCCATATCACAGGACTTGCATTGATGTTTTTTTTTATGATGTTAAGTCAAATTGTTTGGCTGTATGCTGAGATTTACTTGGAATTCATATTTAATCCAAATCTACCTTTAAGTTACCCACAGAAGGCAAAATTTGCAAAAAAAGTGAATCAAATATGGCCTTTTGACACAAATTTGGACCATTGATTGATCAAATTTAAAGTTTGCTTCAAATGGGAATCTAGTTTAATTTTAAGTATTATTTTATGGAGTTATTTAATACATACTACATATGGTTTAACCACTAAGAAGTGCGAATTAACTGTAATGGACCAATCACTTTTTAGTCAAATGGAGTTTAAAAGACTACAAAGTTAAGTAATCATGTAATTTATAAAATGGGTGGAAATGTAACCCTTATATTGTGTGATCTAAAAAAAGGGTGGAAAGGTTACTCTTATTTTGTGATCTACAAAAATGAGGGAAAAGGAAACCCTTATAATTTATTATGGCTTTATAATCAAATTTATACATATTTTCCTGAAAATGATACATGTAAAATATAAAAACCATTAGTGGCATTGCAAGGATCTTCTAAGCCTGATGTCAAAACTTAAAATTTGCACTAGCTGTGAGAAGGTGAAAGCCTGATTGTCAAGGCAATGTCTATATATAATTTTTTTGATAATTTCAGTATGAATTAGCAAAAAAATGCTGAATTTCAGTATATATTACGTCTTGAGTGCGGTGATACCGATTTCCCCTGTCCTACCCTTCGAAATGCCATTAGGAATTATTGTTCAGTTGTAAAATAAATCCTTAAACTATATATAAATATAAAAAATAATTAAATTATGCCACATTGTCTGCTCAATATCAAATGGTGGTGAAAAGTTTAACTTTTTAATCAAGTGACAATCCCATTTTTGTTTCTCTGATTAGAGGAGCATTATAATATATACAGAAAATAGTATGATATTCGAAATACTAATCTTGTAGACTAGTGTTCATAATTGATTAATTCCGTATCATTAGACTGGATTCACACTTGACTGCGGTGACGTTAAGCTTCTTTCGCAAAATTCGACATGTCAATGCAATGCATAATTATTTTTTGCCCACCGCGAATAATATTCAAATTATTTTTTAAATATTTGTTGTGTGATAACGCAAAAAATATCATTTAGATCACATTTAAATACATGATCAATTATATTTTGACAATCGTTGCAAAAATTACTCAAATCATCACTCTGAATCGTGAAATGTGTGTCAAGAAATATTTTCAAATTCAATTTATTTGTCTTTGGTAAAAATAATTCTCTATAATATATTGTGACGTATCCTGACATTTCACGAATTCGTCATTAAATTTGTAAACAATGGTGATGTGTATGGCTCATTGGGAAGAAATCAGTTGATAATTATTGTTTCCCTCTAACTTAAACCAAAAATGGATACAGAATCCTTGCTTCCAGTTTTTGTTTCGCTTTTTATGTCAGTGATATCTTTTTTTGTAACATGTGATGTTATATCAAGGGTCAAACCCATGTTCCTCAAAGCTAATCTTTTTGGGATCGATTTGTGCAAAATCAACCGGCAAAAAATGTATGTTTTCATCGTTTAATCAATTTAAATAGTTCTTAATTTCATTTATGTTCTTCAGGTTGTTTTTGAGGCCAAAAGTTATATAATTTCATCTTGGTTATACCGGCGAATTTATTTTAAACACAATATTTTATGTTTTTCATACATATAAAACATCACGCCGTTTCCCTGCTGTGTTAGGCAGAGAGGACAAATCTCCATACTTTCCTATCTCGAAACACACGTTTCGCATCTTTCACATCTATACAATTTATCTTTCAAAATATCATTCACTTAATCCAACCATACTTTCTTTCACCAACCTCTACTTTTGTCTAGTCTTTCTTCATTCATTCGTTCCACATTCCCAAACCATCTCAGAGTGCTCTTCATCTTATTCAACACATCAGTTTCAAGTTCACATTCATCTCCAATCACTTAATTTCGTATTTTGTCAAACATCGTCACCCCATTTATCAAAGATGGTACTAGAATACTGTTTTGAATTATTCTCCTAGCAAATTTGATACTGTCTGGTTTGAGTATATATGTTTTAGTGCCCCATTGACTTTGTTTCCTATTACTACATGCTGTTCGATATCTCTTGTAACTCTTCCATCATCTGAAGAAATACTACCCAAATAGAACTCCTCAACTTGCTCTAATCTTTCATTACTCACACGTATATCTTATTTACTTTTCATTTCACACTTTTCTGCGGTTTTGGATTTCGCAACATCATTTTCAGATCTTTATTTTTACATCTCTCATACAATTTACTTATCCAATTCTGTAATTCGTCCTCATTCTTAGCTAACACTATCATGTCATTAGCAAACAACAATCCACACACATTCGTCATTTGTATGCCACCCATTGACCTCTGTAGTTCCTTCACATATGAAGCTATTAAATATAAATGTGATTCCAGTCTGGTTTTCACTTAGGGCCCATTAAAACATCTTTCTGATTGGTTGGAAGAGATTCCCACATGGCAATAAGCTCACCAGGTTTGAAAAAAAAAAAGCTATGTAAATATTAAACAATCAGGGTGACAACACATCCTTGTTTTACCCCTTTTGAAATATTAAACCACTCAGTCAAGGAACCAATCACTGCATGTTCTACTTTCAACATTCTATAATGATGCAATATCACATTAATTTACATTCAACACCATATTCATTCAATATTTTCTATTTTCTATAGATTGTTTCTTATCACGCAATCATAAGCTTTTTCCATGTCCACAAATGCACAATACACCTTTTTTCTGTACATTTTTCCATAAGCATACGCAAAGAGATTAACTCAAATCTGATTAACTCATTCTCTTATACTTAAAGAGGCAACTTGAGTGTCCCACACTTTCTATCAGACATTTTCCGTACAGTTTACTTACTACATTTAGCTCTGTAACTTCCACACTCTATTCTTTTTCTTGCTGTATGTTTTTCTAATTTCTGTAATCGTGCAATCTAAAATCAATTTTATCAAAAAAATGTTGTTTGCTTAGCCAATTGTGTATTTTATGTAACATTTTAAAATAATATAATTGATTTTTTTTAAATATATATTTTGTTTTCTGCAACCATCAATATCGGTTTTCCAGAAGTGATTATTGAGATATTCTATAATGCAACCGCCAATATATTAAATACATTTATTCAGAAACAAAGTGTTGTTTGTTTTAAAAAAAATTAAGAATATTTTATTATTTTCTAAATATTAGGTCCTTACATATGAAATTGGCGTTTTGCCGTACTGGCAACTTTGATCTCAAATATCTTCTCTTTGGTTAGGAATTCCAAATTCAAATTTATACAGCTATTTACTCAAGTATTTGTGTTTCGAAAATTATAATTCATTTGTTTTTTCCTCAATTGTTTTTTTTCTTTGCGTCACTCAGTTTACAAAATGGAAAACTTGAAATATCGCGTTATTTACGAGTACGAGTTCCACCGTGGCACCAGTGCTGCAGAAACGGCTCGAAGGATTAATGATGTGTATGGTGACGGTGCCGCAAAAGAAAACACAGTGCGTTTTTGGTTCCAACGTTTTCGTTCTGGAAATTTCGACCTGCAGAAAAAGTCAACAAACGCGCGTTGACTGCTGCGTTGCATTACTCAACCGGCACAATAATGAAGGGATTTTGAATCGAATCATTACCTGTGATGAAAAGTGGATCCTGTATGATAATCGGAAGCGCTCATCGCAATGGCTGAACCCTGCCGAACCAGCCAAACCATGCCCCAAGCGAAAATTGACTCCAAAAAAGTTACTTGTGAGCGTTTGGTGGACTAGTGCTGGTGTCGTTCACTACAGCTTTCTTAAATCTGGCCAGACGATTACGGCAGATGTCTATTGTCAGCAACTGCAAACCATGATGGAAAAGCTAGTTGCTAAACAACCGAGGCTGGTTAATCGCTCTAGGCCACTGCTGCTTCATGATAACGCTAGACCACACACTGCACAACAGACGGCTACCAAATTAGAAGAGCTTCAATTGGAATGTCTAAGACATCCACCGTACTCTCCGGACCTTGCCCCGACAGATTACTATTTTTTTCGAAATTTGGATAACTTCTTGCAAGGGAAAAAATTCAACTCCGATGGGGCAGTCCAAACCGACTTCAAAGATTTTATTGATTCCCGTCCGAATGGTTTTTTTAGTAAAGGGATCGATGAACTAGCTATGAGATGGCAAAAGTGCATAGATAGCAATGGTACATACTTTGATTAAATAAATATATTATATTAAAAAAAATCAACTTTATGTTCCTCCCAAACAAAACGCCAATTTCATATGTAAGGACCTAATATAAGTAATATTTACTTTTCACATAATACATTCCAGTACAAAATTTACTTTTAAATTGTCATAATGTAATTCAATAAATTTGACTTATTCTCAATATTTTTTTAAATTTATTTTACTTTTAAACAGCCAAAGCCCTTTTAAATTTAACAATAACTAAAACATTTTCTATAATAATGACCAGTCTTAGCTACTTTGAAATATCAGCATTGTCACAGGTATTTATCAAACTTAAGTAGAACAAAGTGAGCGAAAAATATATAGAAACTAAGCAAAAAAGAGCTGTATGAATAATTCTTTCATTCTTATTTTTCCAGCCCTGAAGCAATTGGAGTTGTATCGGGATGTATATTCTTAGTAACAATATTCTTGTTTATTCCCATTCCATTTGGAAAACATATATTAAATATAAAAACTTTTCCACATCATGAGGTACTTACTTCACATTTATTATTTAAAAGAAATTGATGATGCGCTCCCCAGTTATAACACAGGTTTGCAAGGTATTAATCTGACATGTTGTATAAGACAACCAACAGCTATAATTGTTCTCCTATTTATTGACTAATGGTCTGAAAACACACACAGTCCAAATCTGTAGTGTTATAACTAGTGAGTGGTGTACTTAAAATATGTTTTGAGGCCTTCATGTCAGTTGTATAAGGTCTTACAGAGTGTTATATAGCGTGGTTTAGCTTATGATATTGACATTTCGAAAACGTTGCAGTTTACATCTTCAGGGCTTGTTTGTTGTCAACAGTAGATGTGTGCCGGATACCGCTTGACCTATAATAGAATCTTTACCGTAATGCAAGTGCATGGGTCCATTCAGTCTCGCGGCTGTAACATGAGTGCATGGTTCCATTCCACCATGGGAGAACAAGCACGCAACTTCTACAAAGATTGAAGTTGTTCATTTTGATTTAGTTGTTGCTTCAATTTGATTATTACCAAGCTGATTTGAAGTAGAATCCGTCGTTTCTGTTAATATTGGTTAGATGGTTATATATTTATAATACCCTGATTAATCAAAGAGGCTTATAAGACTATACAACTGGTATACTTAAAATTATTTTTTAGTAATTATTTTCCTTACATTATTATAAAAAATGTTATTTTTATATTGTGGATTCTTTCTATTTGATTTTTAATATTTAAAGACAGTTAATGCATTTATATTGTGGGACCAACTGAAAGTTTTTGGAAAAGAATAGTGAAATTATTGTGATTCAACTATGTTGTTATTTTTCTAGTCTTGTTATTAAAATGTAGCATATCAGTAGCCTTCGCTTTGATCTAGTGTTCAATCAATATAAAATGGTACTGTATAAATCAGTTTACCAATCTCTCTTAAGATATGTCATTAACATATTTTTGATCCAACTTAGTAATGAAATATTGTCTTTAATAAATTATTCTTTATGTTGAGACACTAATTTCCAATTCGTTATGTATTTTATGTTTCCTTATTTTTGGATCATTTTGTCAGAAGTTATGCCCAATTCTTGTTGGTATCTTATAAATTTATTTCTTTTACACGTGAAAAAAGAAAATTTAAAATTTTGAAATGGTATGACAGAGAAAATCATAATTCAAAAAACATTTAACATAAAAAAAGTTAGTGTTATCACTTATTTATATGAAAATTTAATCTCGGGCAAATATTTTTTACCTGAATTTTGGTACAGTAATTATATTTTTAGTTTGCCGAGTTATTGGCAGCATTGCTGTCAATTTGTTGTATGCTGTTACTAGGCTTTGCTGATGATGTATTGGACTTACGATGGCGACATAAACTTTTGCTCCCAACTGTGGCATCTCTCCCATTACTTGTTGTGTACTATGTTAATATAAATTCAACAACAATAATAGTACCAATGCCATTTAGAGAAATGTTTGGAAAATCTGTTGACATAGGTGAGCTACTTGACCTTATTTTAATAATACTTCAACTACATTTCAGATTTTGCTTCAACTGATCTTACATATACAGTAAAAGTCCGTTAATAAGAATGATAATTCATATTTTGGCCATTTTCTAGATCCCGAAATTGACTTTATGTGATAAATTCTACTGTTAATTAAAAAAACTACATATTTTGTAATTTTTTGGCCAAAAAATATTTATGGATTCTAACAATTCGAAATTTTCCACACAAATCATGAATCCTTTGAATTGTAGATATCGGAATCAAGTGCATGACCAAATAAAAATGAATGACATCATGTTAATCTGCATTATCAAGTGACCATGTCAAAATCAAATACAGTGAAACCCCGTTTTTACGTTTTTGAAGGGACTGATAAAAAAACGTAATTGGAGGGAAAACGTAGATTCGGAGCTAGAAAAAAAATTGAAAATTATATTTTATTTAGATAATCACGTAAATCGGAAAACTTTTTTCAATCGATTTGCGATTTTTTATTATCGTAGCCAAAGTTGTAATGCGCGTGAAACATGTGAATCAACGTGTTTATTCACTTTTTCGAGAATTTTCGTTTTCTCTTGAATGGATAATGTTTTTCTTTGCTGAGGCATTGTTTGAAGGGATTCAACGAAAAATTTAAAGAAATTAAAAAAATGTAAATTGACACACGAAATACACGACAATTGATAATTGAAATTGTATGTACACGACTCACAGGTTTAAAACACAAGCTCAGATTGACTTGCCTATACAGTCTGTCTACCTCTGATTCGCAAAATTTCCCACCAATTGCATCGTATTACACGACTCGTGTAACCTTGACCAAGAGCACTGCAGCTGCAGGTGCACACATGTCTATAAATAGAAACAACATATTTCTGCTTCCTAATGTTAATTTCAAATATTTTAAATCGTCGCGCATTTATTAAATATGTTTATAAATTGATTAGCATTTTAAAAATTTCAAACGTAAATTGCGGGAAATTAAAACGTAAAAGCGGGTACTAAATATACTAAAATAAAACGGGGTTGTAAAAATTGAACGCAAAGAGCGGGAAAACGTGAATTCCGGGCACGTAAAAACGGGGTTTGACTGTATGTGACAATTAATGTTTTTTTTTTATTCGTACATGTTGGCTACCCGTACAATATAGTACGTATTTTTTTATTTATTTTACTATTAAATATGTTTTCTCAATATTGCAGAAATATATTGACAAAAATTTACATTACTTTTACAGTAAGAAAAAATGGCGGCAATGTTGCCAGCCATCAAATTCAAATGATTTTTTTTTTAGTGAAATTGAGTCTTCCAATTTGGAATTAACGAACTTTTACTGTATTTAGTACAGGGTGTCTCAAGTTAGTGTAGTTACCCTACAAAATCTTAAATATTAACCAAGAAAGTAAAGATTTGATTGGAATAGTTTCTTTATTCTACTTGTTAAAAAAATATATTCTGTAGGTGATTTCCATTTTCCACAATAACAAAACAGCCTCTTTTTCTCTGCATTTTAAAACACATAAGCCTTGAAAACTGTCACTTTAAAAGTAATACGAGTACCAAACTGCACAGATAACTAGGTCAATTTCTCGCTAATGAACTGCCCTTGGATTCTCCTCTTCTCCAAATTTTGGCTTTCAAAGAACAAATTGGTCAAGACACCAAGTACATAAGTTTTTCAATGTGAGTTATGATTCATTATTTGTAAAACTTACATTTTTTTAAATATAAGATCAAATTATGGTCAAGTTTCCTATTTATGTTTATATTTATTATTTCAGGTTTTTTATATTATATTTATATGGGAATGTTAGCTGTGTTCTGTACAAATGCCATAAATATATTGGCAGGTATAAATGGACTTGAAGTTGGCCAATCTGTAATCATAGCTCTATCCATTTTGATGTTCAATATTATCGAAATGTCAGGAGAGTTGTACAAAGCTCACCAATTCTCCATGTACATTATTTTGCCATATTTAGGAACATCATTGGGACTTTTAAGACATAATTGGTAAGAATATTGCTTGCATGTTTCATAGTCTTCATCTATTTGAGTAGCATATTCCAAAACCTCAGAATTATTTTGGATTTGGCGTATACGTGTTGTATTTTCACTTTTAATTCAACAGATGGTCATCATTAACGCTAAGCAAGCTCATTTTTCAGGTTCGATTCCTGGGGCGCTTACTACCACACTTTTATTAGACATTATCTCATTCCGAATTTGTTTCTCGACAGCTTATTAGCAATTTTAAAGAAATTATTATAATAGTTATTTGTGTCGATAATTAACTACTTAAAAAATTTAAGTATAAAATGGTAACCATTCTGAAAATACTCTCAACGACCGGTAAATGGACAAAAAGTTAATGAATTAATATAAAATAAACTTTCTGATTTATTTTGTTATATTATGGAGTTCTATCTAGAATTGTCTGTAGAGATCAACAAATAAATAGCACTCTTAGAATTCAATAATCAATTAAATTCTACAGGCATTATTTGAAATTGTCAAAAAGAAAGACTGTCAGTTTGAACCTGCCGACTGTCTTGGAACTTGGACCTTTTCACCATCAAAACTTTGGGTTTTATGAGTGAAGACTTTAAGCTTGCTGCACACAATAAACCAATACACGTACATGGCACGAACCATTCATAGGGCGGCTAAATATCATTCTCAATCACAAAAGATTTCTTACCATTCTACATTGAAGGTGGTTAACATAAATACCACCATGCCGTGCCACTTTTGGGGTAGATGACATCTTTCTAGCAATGAACGTGGTCTTTGCCTGTTTGATATTCATACATGCTTTTCTGTTTCTCATACTTCTTACCTTTCTCTCAGTTAAATTTGTACAACTGTCTTCCCTACCATTTCTCCTCACTCTATTGATTTGAAGGCTACTGAATTATTTTAAATATTATTTAGCAAGTGTTTTTGAGATAACACATCGATCAATAAGTCCCAGGACTAACTACTAAAACAACATTTGTTTGCCAAAATTCTTCTTTATTCGTCAACATAGTCTCCTTCAAGAGCGATACATTTATTCCAACGCTTTCCTAACTTTTCTATGCCAGCCGTGTAGAACGATTTATCTTTGGTTTCAAAATAGGCATTAGTTTCGGCAATCACTTCTTCATTGGAGCCACATCTCTTTCCCTGGAGCATCTTTTTAAGGTCTGCGAACAGCCAATAGTCGCTGGGGGTCAAATCTAGAGAATACGGTGGGTGCGGAAGTAATTCGAATTTCAACTCATGCAATTTGGCCATCGTTACCATCGACTTGTGACACGGTGCATTATCCTGATGAAAGAGAACTTTTTTCTTCTTCATATGGGGCCATTTTTTTGCAATTGCTGCCTTCAAACGCTCGAATAACGCTATATAATATTTGCGGTTTTCCCCTTTTCAAGGTGATCGTGAATATTATACCATGCGCATCCCAATATACGTAAGCCATAACCTTCCCGGCTGACTGTTGAGTTTTTGGTCGCTTTGGACGACTGTCACCGGATGACCAAATGTTCATGCAAAATAGCGTAAACACTACCAAATGATATCTTCAGGATGTCGGCTATCTCACGCAACTTTACTTTGCGATTTTCCATCACGATTTTGAGGGGGTTTTTTATGTTTTCTGGTGTAACAGCCTCATTTGGACGACCAGAGCGTTCAGCATCATTTGTCTGTACGACCGCGTTTGAAATCAGCATACCACCGACAAATGGTTATTTTCGACGGAGCAGAGCCCGGATAACACTTTTCAAGCCATCGCTGAGTTTGAACGGTATTTTTTCCCATTAAAAAGCAATGTTTTATCAACACATGAAATTCGGTTTTTTAAAATAGCAAAAGTAGCGTCACTAAAACCACTGTAACTCAATGACACAATGTCATGAAAGTTTGACACGTAACTTCTAAAGGTTGGTACTAACTGAGAATGGCATGGATTTGTTATTAGAGGCGCCATCTGTTGGTTAGTCCCGGGACTTATTGATCGATGTGTTATAACTAGACTTCATTTTAACATGTTCTATATTTAAAATAATTACTTAGGTCACTAAAGAATGGAAAATTTCATAATTGTGTAAAAAAAACTCAATTTTAATCAAAAGTATACTTTGATTGTTTTTTGACTGAATGAGGCATGTATTTTTACTCCCGAGATTATTGGAGCACTTTGAAGTTAAAGCTGGTCTAGAGCAGGCTAATGTACTTTTCATATTGCTCTTAAATTTAGTTGTAGGTAGATCTTTGATTTAAGCTTCTTCTTCAAGCAGGATTCACTATCAAAGGGTTGGAGTATGCTGATGACATTTTGATCCTTGGAAGAAAGGTTAACAAAAGATTAAGAAGAAAAAATATACCAATATTAAATTTAAAATGTTAGAATTGTCAAAAAATGTATTGTAATCCAGACTAAAATCTGGAAATAACATTTAATTAGCTATTAAGGACTGTTGAATATATGGAACTTAAGAATTATATGTGCTATTTTTTTTAAATTAGGTTCAAAAATGCTGTTTCGTGGACCACCCTGCAAGAAGGGTGTGTCTTATAGACCTTTAATTTTTAGATATTGCGGATTGAAATTATTTGTAGTGAAGTTACGGAAAATACTAATAGCAATGATAAGTATCTGATAAACTATTTCAAAAGCATTTTGTTATAAAGGTTTCAAATTAGAAATACCATTTTAATAGTAATCACTTATATTCATAATCCTTTTCATTTAAATATAGCGTAATATCTGTGTAAAATCAAATATTATTTTTTTACACTATTTCTAACCATTGGTTTACACTGTATTTCTAACCATTTACACTCAAGGTTCCATAATGCTATTCTAGATTGCGTAATTTTTAAATGGAGCTGGAATACAAACCAAGATACCTTCTTATGAAATCACCTGAAAATAAAAAATGTGATGCTAAGCTTTTAACATAAATGAGCTATTTAGTGAGGTTTCACTTGACAGGGATATGAAACACTCAACCAGTATTGGATCTTCAAGGTTTTTATGTCTGAAAAGAAAAGTATTTTAAATTCCCTACATTTATTAAAATTTAACTCCTTTATTTATAATTTGACATTTGGGGATATATATTTTCATTTTTTTTTTATTTCAGGTTTCCATCACAAGTGTTTGTAGGAGACACATTCTGCTATTTGTCAGGCATGACTTTTGCTGTTGTTGGTATTCTGGGACATTTCAGCAAAACAACAATCCTCTTCTTTATCCCACAAACTCTCAATTTTCTTTATTCTTTACCACAACTGTTTCACTTTGTTCCATGTCCCAGGCATCGTATGCCCAATTACATATCTTCAGCTGACAAGTTAGAAGCTAGTTGTTTTAAAATTGTGAAAAGCGAACTTAATACTTTAGGACGCTTGATAATTTTTATATTGAAAACTTTCAAATTAGCAAATTTTGCAGAAAAAGAAGATATAATTATAGTTAATAATTTAACCCTTATTAATTTTGTTTTGATCCATACTGGACCAATGCATGAAAAGAAATTAACTTTAACTTTGATGTGCATACAGATCCTCGGGTCCATTACCGCATTCACAATCAGATATCCCTTAGCGTCATACTTTTATAATGCCTGAATAAAATTTAAATATTTATTGTATCTAAATACCAAAGCAAATAATTTTGTAAAAATAACTTATGTTTAAGTAAGAAATATTTTGATATGTATTTTTACAAATGTGTCTGTGGTAATCAGTGTGCAAGTGTCATACAGCTCTAAATATATGGAAAGATGAATCAAATGAACAATATAATTTTCACAAATAAGAGAACTTTTAAAAATCTCATAGTTCTTCATCAAGTAATTTTTTTTATTGTTAAAATTACATAATTGTTGCTATGTATATAGAATCTACTATGCTTGTTTTTGATAATTTATCAATGATAAATATTAAAATAAGGAAATTGAGGTATTCCTGATTTTGGTTTTTCCTTATTTTTGTGTGCCCATTCTATTCCTGAATTCAGCCATATATTGAGTCCTACCATAATATTTAAACTATTCACATTTGCTTAAAATTAGTAATCGGAAATAACGTGAAGCAATAAATTTATATGATTTACAGAAAAAATCTGCGAAGTTTTCAAAACTATATTGATCAATTAACCTCTAAGCGAGTGAGATTTTGTATTGGAGTGAGTTTTTTAAATTTTAAAATTATCTGAAATTAGTTTGTTTTTTTTTACCTAATTGTTAGTTTTCTACCAACAAATATTTTTCACAAATAAAAAAACGTAATTGCGGCCGACATATACAAAATAATTGAATAGATAAAAACATTTGAGTCACATCCGTTTTATGGATAAATTCATGTATTCGGGAATAAAAACATTGGATGTACCATGTACGTCCATATTCATTTCAGGTAAAAATTCACTCGCCGTATGGCCATACTCGTTTAGAGGTCAATAAGGGCTTGACAATCGTTATTTTTAGAAATTACGCCATTGTCAACAAGATGAAGAATATTGGCATATTTCAGTTAAGTGATCAAATTTGATGTCTTTTGTTTTATTTTCACATTTTAAATTGACTATTGTAAACTTACTAAGCAATCTGGTCTGGTCTCCTGGATTCAATTCTTGGTGGATTTTGGACTGGTTATATATCAATCAGACCTGTTTACCTGCAACTTTACATAAATAACGCTAAATAATTATACGCGATGAAAGGTGCAGTACATTGGACCTATTACCAGGTCTGTAAATATGAAACCGGAATTTGCTCATAGATGGCTCTAGTTGTCAATATAGTGACTGTCAAACCGTGTCATTGGCGCCATTTTCTTGTTTACATTTGTTAAAAACTTTTAACTCACAACAATACAAGTTTAATACAACTACATATGTTTTCATAGCGTTGAACGTCTGTTTTAGTGCCTGAAAACTAAGATTCGCGGACAGTATTGATTTTCTGTTGCCATTTGAAGAAAACTGTTGCAGAATTGCATCAAATGCTTGTCGAAGCTTACGGTGAGCATGCTCTTGGTAAATCACAATGCTTTGAGTGGTTTAGAAATTTCAAAAGTGGCGATTTTGACGTGAAATACGAAGAACATGGAAGACCACCGAGAAAGTTTGAAGATGCCGAATTGCAAGCATTGTTGGATGAGGATAACGCTCAAACACAACAACTCGCGGATCAATTAAATGTGACACGAGAAGCCATCTCCATACGTTTGAAAGCCATGGGAAAGATCCAGAAGGTGGGAAAATGGGTTCCACATGAACTGAATGAAAACCGAAAGTGACAGCAGGAAAACCGAAAAACCATTTGCGAAATGCTGCTCGCCAAGTACAAAAGAAAATCATTTCTCCATCAAATTGTGACTGGCGATGAAAAATGGATGTATTTCGAGAATCCTTAAAGATAAATTGAGTAAGCTTAAAAGATCATGGGTAACTCCAAGCAAACCAGCGACATTGACTGCAAGGCCAAATTGCTATGGACGGAAGACAATGCTCTGTGTTTGGTGGGATCGGGAAGGGTGTTATCTATTATGAGCTGCTAAAACCTGGCGAAACCGTTTACACTGAATGCTACCGACAACAAATGATGTATTTGAACCAAGCATTGCGTGAAAAACGACCAGAATATCCAAAGAGGTAACACAGTGATTTTCATCATCATCATCATCAATGGCACTACAGCCCATTGTGGGCCCCGGCCTCCTCCAGCAGTCGTTGCCATTCCCCCCTAAACACAGTGATTTTGCTTTATGATAATGCACCATCGCACACAGCAAAACCGGTCAAGGAAACGATTGAGGCGTTTAGTTGGCAAATACTTTCGCATGCGGCTTACTCACCAGACATGGCTCCATCTGATTACTACTTATTTGCATCGATGGGACACGCACTTGCTGAGCAGCACTTCACTTCTTACGAAAATGACTCGATGATTGGTTTGCCTCAAAAGAGCAAGTTATATTGGCGTGGCATCCACAAATTGCCAGAGAGATGGGAAAAATGTGTAGCTAGCGATGGACAATACTTTGAATAAAATATTTTTTACCATTTTCATACAATAAATGTGTATTTTCTATAAAAAAAATCCGTTTTCATATTTACAGGCCTGATATATGGTCAGGGGAATTAAAACTAATTACTGTAAGAGTCTCACATTTGATCTGTTAAGAATTTGTTGTGGTTTGCTAAAACCCAAGTTTAGTTTACTAGCCATCAGTTATTATATACAATAATACAGTTTAGGGTTTTTAACAACGTGTACGTATGCACCATACAACATTTTAACATACCATCACACCATTTCCCTGTCAGGGCAGGCATAGCGGACAGATCGCCAAGAACTGAAATTCTAAATACTGGACATTCGGAAATTTGTAGCATGTTAAGATGTTATTACATTTTTAAGCATTGTTTTATATTAAGTTTTAATTTATAAATTTTGTTTAATTTTAGTATTTAAATTTTTAAAATTGAGGACTGGGCACAGTTGGATGACGCTTCAGTCAAATTATTGTGAAATTTATTTACTGTAAAATAAAATCCTTGTTTGCATCTCAAACCTACCTACCTTGTTGATGGGTAGTTGGTTAATCTTCAGAATAATGCACAACATAGTTTTCCTTCAGCCAGCCTGATATAGGACATCTGAGGTAATGAATGACATTAGTTGCTTGGATTACCTTTGTATTATATTTGATGGGACGAGAATCATTATAATATTGAAGAAAACATGTGAGGTGTTTGCTGTAATAAAAGAACAGTACTAGGCTTTTTGGATATTTTAATTAAACCAGTCATAATCATAAGCATAGATACTAAGTCTCCAGTCAATATCATACATTCTTGAGTCAAATTATAAAATTTATGTTTAAAAGCTAAATCTTGATTACATAATAACTCATATGTAATACGAAAATAGTTGGTAAAATACTCCTAGTAAAAAAGAAACAATCAACAAAATTTGATTGGATCTTTAGTGTTTGCACAAAATACACATTTCATCTTAACTTACATGGCAAGGGTGACCAATCATTAATACTTACAAAATTAAATAAAAATCTAATATTCCGTCTTGATCCTTTCAGGGATTGATTAAGTAGAAGCACTTGTCCATGATTCTGATTAGCTATTATATTATTCTATAACATTTTTGTCTACTTTTAACTATGTCGGCAGAAAATATACAAACCGATATACATATATGTAACAGTTTCTATATCTATTTATTAATTGTATCGACAGATTTATTGCCACCAGACAGTACTCACCACCAATCCAATCTGAATGTTAATATCAATATTAATACAATTACTATTAAAAAATGTTAACATTTAAGATTATCATCGCTCTTCCGATAAATGCAAATGTCCATTATAAAAAAAATCATCGATTGATTGATGGTGCTTCAAAAATAAAATAATTTTTAATTCATTACCTCTCCCGCATTAAAGTACGGATTAGAAATAATATTTATTGCGGGAGAGAAACAATATACCATGGCTCTTTAAATAACAGCGTGTCACAGTTTGGTTCGGCGGAATATCTAATTTTTTGTGTCAATCGGAAAAATAAATAATGATACTTATTATACGAATATAAAAAGTTTTGAAATTTTGTAGAAATCTTATGTGAAATGGCTGCACTTAAAGTACCATGCTTCCAGCTGGCAAAGCTATGTAGACATATACATTATTGAAAACAAATTTGGTATTTTTTCATTAAAAGAAATAATTCAAATAAACAAATTTTCAAAAAAAAAAAATTCAAAACAAAACATAAAAACAGTGACAACATTATCTCTTAAGGCATGGTAAAAACAAAATAATAATCTTGTTATTTTTTATATAAATTATTTAAATAAAAAAAAAACGCAATTTTCCACCATATGATTTTTTTAAAACCGTGTCCAAACACAAACGGTTTAATTTACCAATCAACTATTGAATATTATTTTTACAAGATGTGATGATAGGAAGTCTATATAAATCCTAAGATGTAAACTATTAAATATATTGGAAGGGAACCTTGCTTCAATAGAACCCAATCTAACCTTAATAGAGAAGGTCCTCACTGCTTTTGGTAATCCATTAGAAAATTTGTTTATTCAAATAATTACGAATTGGCTAAAAATTTAAAAAAATTGATTAGCTATCTTTAGAAGGAAAGATATTTAGAGATTTATTCCTAAGGAATAACATATATAGTATATATAAAGGGAATTATATATTTTATATATAATCTTTTTATATAATGTACAACATATAATTGCCTAGAATTCAAGTTTAATATTTTAAAAATGGATAAACTTGATTTGTCAACAAAACAAATGTAACGGAGTCAAGAGCTAGACTTCCCTGAGAGAGTTAAGATAAAATAACAAGGAGATATATCACAATAGTCGCTTTCGTCTAACACTAGTCTACTCCGGTCCTCTGTCCTCGCGCGTAATTCACTCGGGGCAACCTTGCCAGATGAGAAAAGTATATTTTTGCAAAGATTACTTTACCAACTATAAAAAAGTAGTAATAACACCGACAATCGGTAGCATAAAACTAACCTATGTATATAGTTAAAGGGTACAAGCGCTATTATCGCAGAGCGGCCAATATGAATAGATATATCGTAATAAATTTAAATAGTCATGATTTTGAAGTATACGCGAAAACTAAAATGTCAACACAAAATAAATATCAACGATCGTGTCCAAAGCGCACATTAGAATTTTCATACAAAACCGACAAGCCGAGAGAGGAACAGGAACAGCGTTCACATCACGAGTGTTTGACGACGATGACACCGGGGCGCGCTTGCGGGCGGAAGTGCAGCAACTCGTCCATCTCCAGGCGCAGGCGGCGCGGATCCGGCTTGTGCGTCAGCGCCAGCGGCGCCTCTTGCGCCTCCTCTGCAAACAGGTGGTCGCCCTCCAGGTGCCGGATGGCCTCCACGATAGTTTCCAGGTTCTGGCGTGATGTGCTGGCCAGGTATAGGCGCGCCGCCTCACCAGTTTCGCCGCCACCCGCCACCTGTCCCGCCACCGCTACGGGCCCCGCTACGCCCTCGCTCAGCACTTCCACCTCCACTTTGGGCTCGGCCTTGATAGCCGCCTCCAGCAGCGAACCCGCCCGCCCCGCACCCTCCACCACCATGTTAACTGGGCTGCCCGCCGGCTCCATCGCCTCAACGGCGTCCAGCCCTTCGATCACCTCAGCACCGTCCTCCAACTCTCTCAGCTCCGCCTCGTCCGCGTCCACCGTCTCCGCACTCTCGTACTGCAGAGTGATCTGATGGGGCATGTCTCGCAAGGGGTCTGAGTAAATTTGAGATTCCATAGTCCGTACTTGATCCTCTAGCACCATTCGAAACCGTCGTTCTCTGTCCAGCTGAAGGCGGAGATCTGTGATTTCTGAGTTGGGGGAGGGGGCTTCGGAGACTGATATTATCGCCACAGGCTCCGGTTTTATGTTCTCGACAAGTTCTTCTGTTTCGGTGATGACGGGACAGTCCGAAATGATAGTTTCCGCTTTTCTTTTCTTGATGGGAATGTCGCCTCCTTCGTGTTGATTGAGTAGCCGTTTCAGCTGACAGTTTTGGGAAAGTAGCCTGGTTTTTTCCTGTTCCAGAGCATAGATGTATTCTGCTGTCTGCTGTAGTATTGCAGCCTATAAAAAAAGTAAAGAATCAGAACGATGTACATATAAAAATATTGAAGTGTAAGAAAAGGTGGGTTAAATAAATAGATCGGCGGGTGGGGTAGTGAGTGTTGTCGCGTACCTTGCTGAGCTTCTCGCCCTCATGGCGAGGCAGCAGGGTGCGCAGGGACTGAAAGCCGGCGTTGATGCTCTGCATGCGCCGTCGCTCATTGCTGTTGGCAATTTCCCTGCGGATGCGCTTCTCCGCTTCCATCGTATGTGGCACCTCTCCACCGCCGCCCAATCTGAAATAGTTATATTTTCGATTAATCAAAGCCATTAAATACGAAAATAATCTGGAATATTTTGTGAAATTGTAAACTGGAAGTATGTATATTAATATTTTATTCGGAATGGGTGGTCAATATATAATAAATAATAATCGGATACCTGTCACTAATAACGTAAATGTTGGTTACCCCAAAAATCGAAGACAAATCTGATTTATGGAAATACACGCTTTGTTACTCGTCAAGTTGAGAAAATACAATATCGGCCATGTCACCAACATTCTATACTTTAGAATACGCAATTAATTTTCTACATCGCCGATTTGTTTATGTAAATTCGATCCACGTGCTAAAATTAGGCTTATTGAATCGAAAAATGTTGCATTTACGGTGCAAAATATCGCATGTTGATCATTCGATGTGTGTTTGTCAATGCTTAAATAGATTTTTTAATCTAACAAACGAGTCGGCTGATTTTGTTTTGACAGAAAGTACACAACTTTGTAAAGGGGAAGTTCTCAATCGAATAGAAAATAAATCTAAGAAAACCTAAAAGAATCATAAATATATTTATACAAATAAAATTTAATCTGTAAATTATAATTTAATCCGTAAATTATATTTTTGCAAAAAAATATAAGTTTAATAGTAAAGAAGTGTAAATACAAATGAGAGTATTGGAATTTTACAACGCCGACAAATAGTGCATTAAGGGATAATATGCGGAGGTTGTATGCAGAAAGAAGGGCAAGTCCGGCGTGTGACGTCAGCGCAATAGCATTCAGCGAACAGCCGGCTACACACCTTGCATCAGCTGATCGGGCCCCCCGTAACGCCGGCGCGGCGCGGCACACTCATCCTAAATAGACCGCCGACAGACCGGCCAGGCGCTTGTAACGAGGCGAAAACGCGGACCGATAAAATACGAGCTGCCGGAAAACGTGACATATCGTTTCCATCAAGTTCAGTATTATTTTTCCATTTTATATAATATATACATTACAATACAAGCAATATAAAACGGGCAACACACCATAGTGTGCGAGTATTAAACACCGATTTCGGACATAGACAAACATTTTATAATTAGGTGTAACGCTCAACGAATCAAAATAATCTTTGTTAAAATTATTGAAATTAATATAAAAATATCACGCAGGTCGAATAAAAATCTAAATTGAGTTTGGTTAGTCTTTACATACCAGTATTTTAGTATCAACTTTAATATATGCGAGTAAAACGTGGACGTGTGAAATGACTGGAAGGAACCAAATAAATGCTGTATAAATACATGCAATGAGAAGAATACGAAAGGAAATAATGTATGACAGAATACGGAATGAATTGATTAGGGATGAATGTGAAATTAAGGCTGATATATTAAGTAAGATCAAGAAGAGCACTCTGAGATGGTTTGTGCATGCAGAACGAATGAAAGAAGAGAGGCTAACAAAACAAATAAATAGTGCAAATGTGAGCGGAAGACGTGGTAGAGAACGACCAAGGAAAGTATGGTTGGATCAAGGAAATGTAAAAGGTCAGACAAGAATTAATTGTATGAAAGATTCGGGTGCTGTGCCCTCTAGACCTACGAATTTGGATATCAAATACGTAAAAAAATTGACCGGACACAAATTTTAGTAATATAATTAATGCATCTACGAAAAATCAACGTATTAATTATAATAATATTGCGTTCTGCATACAATGGGGACGTGCGTGCATAAAATTCCTTTGATTTAGCCAAGATAAAAATAATTGCAAGTGCCTATAGCAGCCGCAATACATAATCAGTTCCTGTCTGCTGGAGCGACTTGGTCCCCCCTGGGCGACCTTAAAACGGTGCCGGCCGTAGACGGCCGGCGGCCGCCTACTCGCCTCGGTCGAGTGGAAAGCCGCCTCGCCTCTTCGTCGCATGCGCCGCCACCGCTAGCGATCACCAACGTGTGGACCGGCTGCAACCGGCTGCACACGTTTAGTCGAGAATATTATTCGCAATAGCGATGCCGGAAGCACACTGCATACCTATCTACAGGTATATGCTATTATACTCGAGAGATGGAGTGAACTTCATCCTGAACTAGCGGCAGTGATTCATGAATACGTTTTATATTAAAAGAGGCAACTTTCGTTTATGGGTTAGAACTTGAACATGACAAATTTCAAACTATTTTTAAATTGAATAGTTAAATAAATATAGGTTTATTGATAGCAACATAGTATGTACATATATAAATACATTCCGAAATAGCACACATATCTCAAGATAAACTGCAGAAAATACATTTAAGAGAAAATCTATCAAAAGGTCTGGGCTCATCTCATAACATCGGATTGTATATATTTCTTAAACGTAAAAAATACAATTCTTCGGAAACATTGGATACGTTTATTGTTCAATTTGGCACAATACTTTTTATGTATATGTTCATAAATGTGAATAATCATATACTTTTTCCGACCATGCAAATTCCTTTATTTACTTTTGCCTGGTTGGTTGGAAGAGATTTCCGCCTGGCAATAAGCACATCAGATTGTTTTTACAATTAAGAAATTTTTACAATAAATAAATAATACATCAAAATAAATAATTTTAATTTACAAATATCTTATAAGTTCATTATTTGCAAAGGAGTAAAAAAAATCCAGTGGTGGAAAAGGGATTGTTATGATTTTACTCTGTATATGTATTAGGTTATTTCATATACGTGTGAAATGTTACGTAGCAAAAAACGTTTAAAATGGCCTCTCACAGGTGTTCTCCTATTCAGTCAAGCAACTGAGTAATAGGAAAATACAAATTGTAATCCAGTATTGACACGCTGTCTACAACACAGCAAAATAGAGCCCTATTACGTCACGTCACATTTCTGTGAGTCAGGTAGAAAGGCGATCCCTAGTCAAGGAGCCTGTTCCTTTTGGAAACGGTCCAGAATCCCAATTAGTTGAAATCTCATTTATCAATTGATTGATAATCTCGGTGATCGAAAACTTCACTATTTAGATTTTCGAGATTAAAATGATTATTGGATTATTATGTTATCAAGATCACAATATCCTTTGGAATAGAGAATTGTGTCGAATATTATTTAACATAAGTTCGCGTATTTCGCAGTTAACATACTCGTATAGTTGAAAAGATCGGAAATCAACAGCGTCCGCTGTTTTTATGTCTCAGACAGCTGAGAATCGCTGTTGGAAGTCGGTTAGCGCCATAGCATGGCTTTCATAAAGGCTATTGATATAGGAAGTCGGGGACGTCAAGTTATTAGCATGATATCGTCTTGCAAACTTAGGCGAAAACGAGTTATTATTACTTTTGAAATCAGCGCTCTCGACTTGAAGAACTTTTTATTCAAATTAATTTGCCATCCATGCTTTTTTATATTTATTCATTTTATGTACAGCAGAGAATCAGACTTTTTAATAAAGTACCATATATGTAAGAGAATAACGTACGTAAGATTAAAATAATTTAAATCTTATGTACAGAGAAACTGAAGTGAAAAAAAATACAGCAAATCAAGTTATAAAAGAAAATAATGTTAAAAGCTTAAAAAAATTGTTTGAATATATTTGTGTTTTTTCAAGCTACATAAAATCTTAAAAATGCTTTTCTGACGAGGTTCGTAAAATTAGTCATAGTTGGCGCTTTGCATAATGAAAAGAAAATCTTAGGGTACTAAGACACATGAAATAAAAAAAAACAAATAAAAAATAATCTGGAAAATAAATACATATCATTGTCATTTCATTATCGTTTTGAGGATAGAGGGAAAAAATCATCGTTTTGAGAATTTTATCGCAAGGATAAATTTTCTCGAAGAAATATTTGTATCGCATCCATTTTTATTCATCCAAACCTTATCGAAATCACAGACTAACCATAATTTTTTTTTTCTTTGCGTGACATGCCCATTTATTGAACGATAGATTCAGGGCTGAAATAGCTTTACACATACTATACCTCATACTTTTCTATCGAAAGTTATTCATGCATTCATTTCTAATGTTTTCATCCCATGCCGCCTTCTTTCACACGCGCACGTATCTCCATATAATAAATCTTACTTTTTTCCTTCTTCTGCCAAGTCCAAGCTTAACTGGCATACGTCAAGGGCTAGGGGTAGGCATGTGCATTTCCCTTGTAAGAAAATAGAAAAGGCCACCCCAAATAAAAAAAATATCACATATTTTTATCATCTTAAACGAAAGCACAATACTTTCTTCCAAGTCACATTTTGATTGATTTATATGTTCATGTCTACCAGGATTCCAATTTCCATAAATTTTGAAACGATGTTTCTTTTTAAATTCAAAATAATGCTTTTCAGTATTAATAACAAAAGTGCATACTTTTATTTTTTTGTTGAAATAAAAATGAGTATATTATCTATCGCTATTGGATTAGTGCTAGCAATCGACATTAGGAAATTGAATAAATACAGAATTCAGGGGCAGGCTCGAGACCCAAAGGTTGAGTTCGGTAATGTATTCACAGTTCACATATGATAAACATCCGATTTACCAGTGGATCATGGCCGGACACTGTGGTATTTCCTGCGTGAACACTGAGAAAATCGAGTGGGATCATTTAAATTTTTTTCACTGCACTTGAACACAAAACAGGACATATCGTTGTTGTTCTGCGAAAAGCATTTAAGTCCAAATATTGAGTTTTGAGATAAATGCAATTTAAGTTTCGGAAGGCGATATAAAATCAAGTTTTATGACTTTTTATCTTTTCATAACAGCAAAACCATATAACTTTTGGATATAAATGTTTTTTCCATGTGTAGATATTTTAATTTTAAGTAAAATGGCATCAAAAAGACATTTTAAACAAAAATGGACATAAATGCTTTTCGCAGAACGACGATATTATTGTATGAAACCTTGAATTCAAAAGAGTTATGATGAAATCAAAAGTAATGAATGAAAAAATGTGTTAAGATAAGAATTTACCTAAAAATAACTAAACTTGATGTCCATGACGAAAAATTTGATGATTTAAATGACGACTGCCCCTCCCTCCTCTACAAACTAATCGGATTCCCTTACAGTACTATTGTCCACTCGTAAAAAAATAAGATCAAACAAAGCAGTGGTGAAAGACATGTCCCCAGGGAGAGTTCCTGCCACAACAGAGTGAAAAGGATAACGGTTGCATTGATACAAGGGTTTGACGCTACAGAAAGAGAACGATGTTCGTGGTTCTGTTTATACTTTTACCACCAATGGCAAAGTATTAAATTTGACTAACTCTTTCGGATGTTAAACAGATTTTTTTTCGTAAATTATGTTCAATTTCATTATTTCCGGATCCTTTATTTTTACTTAATAATAATTTTGACAACGCAGGCAATACTTTTCTCGCAATATGATAATCATTTTGGAGGGGACTGAATTTGACTCAATTCGAAGGTGTGATTTTGATACTCAATGCAATAGTGTTTAATAATGTAATGAATTGTAGTTAATTTGTGACGAATAAAATAAGTCAAACACGGACAAAAATACTTTTTTACACAATGAAATAATTTTGTTGCATCAATAAAAAACATTTTTATTAAATATTAATGATACAACACATATAAATTAAAAGAGCAATAACAAACTCTCGTAAATAAATAAAAACTCAAAAAAGTAAATAAAATAAAAAAAACTTGAATTCAATAAAACCAGTTGTAATTTTTATTTTCATTCGAATATCATCAATTTATTTCAATAATTTCGCGATACTTAAGATAAACCAACGTAATTCAAATTAAATCATTTGGACGTATATATGTGTATGCGACGAGTAGGAATACCGTCTAAAAATGGAAGGACAGCTGACAGACTACATCTCAGGAATAGCAGAATACTCGTATAATAGACCGTTGATCTATACCAGGCACGGGCAGACTACGGCTCGCGGGCCGCATAGACAGGCGCAGGCATACAGCGTGATCTCACACGTCATCAACTATATCAACATGGATGCGTTAATTAATGAAATCGAACGAAGATTTCAACGTTTTTCGAGTCATTGAAAGCATTTTATCAATAATTCTCAACCTATTTTCTTCAAATGTTGATTCTGCTTTAGTAAATATTCAATTAGAATTTATTGATGTGCAATGCGACGAATTTCTACATGAAATACATTCAACCAAATGTATCTAATTTTTATTTAAAAAATCAAAACAAGCGTATATATTGATTGAAAGAATAAGCAATGAAAATGTTTGTGATATTTAGTTATATATGCGAATAAACTTTCTCGATAATGAGAATCCATAAAAAAAACTAACTCAAACCAGATTATTGTAATTTGTTTCAACAAACACTGTTTATTCCACTTCCAAAAAGTGGAATAAACAGTGTTTGATAAAACAAATTACAATGTCTTTAAGCCTTAACTGTAAATAATATATAAAACAAGATTAACCGATATCCATTTGGAAGCGATATTAAGGATGCCAACAATAAGCATAGGGATCATGTAGACCGCATGGAGGATACGAGACTTGCGAAAGTCGTTAAGACTGAAAACCCTAGCAGCAAGAGATTACCAGGAAGGCCGCCGAAAAGGTGGAAGGACACCTGAACGTCATCATCCTAGGACGGCCCACCGTCACAAACAGGTCATACGACCTAGACCAAGAGGAGGAAGAAGAACAATAAGCATGCAGCCTGACATGGAAAAATGGATGAATGATACAAAGCAGATTTATTTTCTCACTGATTATTTTTTAACAAATAGATTTATAATTAATATGTCAACTGTAGTATTGATGTACTATGGCCCGAAACGGCTTCTTCGGGTAATATGGCGCGCCAAGGTAAAAGTTTGGCCATACTCGATCTATACGAAGACGTAAAGCACTTTAGTGAGTAAGAACCTTCAAGGCACTTTGTATGCACCTTTAATGTAAGGCGATAATCGATTTTTTTCATAAAATGACATGCATATTTTTGAACGACATGAATGACAAATGTCACATTCAGATTTTGACCAAAATACGATTCAAATTATAGTTGAATGCAAATCTGTTCAAAATCAGACAAATAGAGAAAAAATGTATTTTTTATTTTATTTTCAACTTATTTAATTCTATTCCCAGTCTACAAAATTTGTTTTCATTTCAGTTGCATAATTAGTTAAGTTAGTAGTATTACTTTCGTTACTTTACATTTTAAAACCCAATTACCTCAACCTTATTAGATCGATCGCATCCCCGTATGAGGAAAGCACGGCACGTGTCCGAATAGATGATTAGATGACTGAATAGTTTTACATACAAAAATGTGTCAAGCAAGGGTGTGTAATGTCTCCCTGGCGCTTTGATATTTATAATGATTAACTCGTGTGTAAACGAGATGAAATGTGAAGCCTGAAAATGACAAATTTGATTGCGAATGGTTTGTTGTATGCAGACGATATGGTGACAAAGTGAATAAGTCAAACGTTACGCTTGTTGAAAAGGGTGGAATAAGACTCCTACAAACGTTATGCTTGTTGAAAAGGGTGGAATAAGACTCCTACAAAAAAATTGAGTTATCTGTAGTTGTCCAAAAACCGAACACATAGGTAATACTTTTCTCAAGGCAAGAAAAGTATGGAGATTTGTTCCCTCTACCTGCATTTCAAGGGACACTGCATGATGATATGAATGTATATAATACATAAAATGTTTTTTACGATAGTTCATTGTCGAAAAATGTCGATCTTTGAAAAATCAAGTGTAAAGTGGAACATTAAAGGAGCCAAGTAAATGCAATGGAAATGCATGTACTGAGAAAATGTTGTGTCGATATATGATAGAATAAGAAATGTATTATAATTACTAAGGATGAATGTGAGCTGAAAACTAATGTTAAATAGGGTGAATCCGAGCATGTTGAGGTGGTTTGGGCAAGTTGAACGGATGAGTGACGAAAAACTGACTAAATAAATTTATATATACATACCATCACGCCATTTCCCTGTAGGGGTAAGCAGAGGACAGATCGACAGACTTTCCTATCTCGACACACATCCTTAGCCTCTTTTACAACCATACACCTTCTTATAAAACTTTTACGAATTCTCTGACTTGCTACGTTTCCTTCTTTCTGAATATCATTAACTTGACCCAACCATACTTTCCTTGGTCTTCTCTCAAATGCCGTCCACGTACATTTGCATTATATATCTGTTTTGTTAGTATTTATCCATCCATTCGTTCCACATGCCCAAACCATCTCAATGTGCTCTTCTTCATTTTACTCAACACATCACTTTTAAGTTCACATTCATCTCTAATCACTTAATTCCGTATAATGCCATACATTTTCATTCCATGTATTCTTCTGAGTGCACGCATTTCTACAGCATTTATTAGACTTTTCTTAGTTTTTTTCAAGTCTACGTTTTACTCCCATACATCAAAGTTGGCACCAAAATACTATTGTGGACTATCATCTTAGCAAATTTTGATACTGCCCGGGCCGAGTATATATATATATTCCGTGACCCGTAGGCTTTGTTTCTTATCGCGACACACCGTTCGATATCCATTTTAACTCTTCCATCATTTGAGAAAATACTACCCAAATAGCAGAATTTCTCAACTGGCTCCAATCTTTCAGTATTCACCCATATATCGTATTTACTTTTCCTTTCACATTTTTCTATCACCATTACTTCGGATTTTGCAACATTTATTCTCAGATCTATCTCTTCGCATCTCATACAATTTATTTCTTTAACTCGGCAATTCATCTTCACTCTCTGCCAACACTACCGTGCCATATCTGCATACAGTAATCCGCATACGTTCCCATTCGATATTTCTATGCCACCAATTGACCTTTGTAGTTCCTTCACACATGAATCTATCTATAGGTATATGGTATAAATCTTATTACCAAAAGATGTCAAGTCCATTTTTGGTCGAACCGCACAAACTTAGTTTTGATAACAAGGCAGGCTAAACCTGGCGTATTTTGAGGCTAAGCAGCAGTTTGAATGGCTTATAAAGAAGAAACTGTGTGAATCTGATATTTTTTTAAACCAAGACTATGTTTGAAACGTCATACACAACAATATTCAACCACTATCCTTGTCAGCCCAAAAATGGGCATGCCTTGTTTTGACAATAAGCTCCTGAAATATTGAACAACCTGGGAGACGTTGAGATTTTCGATTCGGACTCACCATTGATTAGGGACAGTCCGTTTAGGCAGTGTTGAGATAGATCTGACGATGATTTATTGTCTACCTTCATTTCCTTGATTTTTTAATGATACAGTTAACGGACTTCTACAAACCAGTGTTCTATAACTGTCGGTACGTTTACCGAGACATATTTTTTTATTATACAGAGGTATCTTTTTGAAATTGCGACAATCAAATAAATATCCGTGGCACAGTAAGACACATATTTTCAAACCTGTAGGTTGCGGGTTCGGTTCTCGCTTGTACCCGACAGGGTTCCAGTTTAGTTTTCACTCGAGGCCTCTTCAAAATCTTTGTTTGGTTGGAAGGGATTGCCACATGACAACAAACCCGCAACGTTGTACTGAATACAATGAAAATGCGATACAATAAAAAAAATCCTTGATGGTGTTTCGCCAGGACTATTGCAATGTAGGTTCAAATGAGTCGGGAACATTTCAACTGTGTTTAAGCCTTTTAAACTAAGATATATAAACTATAATGGCATAACAGCAATTCTGCAAAAAACCTCACTAAATGACGTGCATGGAGAATTGTCTACCATATACATTGCGACTTATGAATTTCAAAGGCCTCAGGGGAATGATGCCGAGACACGTCGCTGATCACTGTGTACAGCATATGATACTTTTGTTGAACTTCGAGGTTTTGGGTATTACGATCCACCTCGACAATAAACAGAATAATAGAACTCAGAACCAAGGTGGAAGTTTTTTGACAATTTTCTAGGCATATTCAATCTACCTGTGGAGATGTGCGAAGAGGTGACTTGAGAATTGATCTAAACACTCTTCCATACTATATTATTTCTATGAATAATTAATAAAGAATCAAATAATTAATAAAGAAATCACACTAGTCACGAAAAGGGTGAGCCATAAATAGCTTACGAGTTGTATTTAAAATAACTATTCTTATTATTTATTTAATAATGACAATCTAAATATGTACAATCTTTGATTAAATTCAGATTAAGTGTACGCTTGGTAAAGCTGCGATGAATCACTTTTTTTTTATAACCACTTAATATTTTATAAAATCTTGGACAAATATCAAACATAAACAGTTAAGGTTAATTAATGATCTGACATTAATTTGAAAATGTATTTTGAACAAACCCGATTTTGACAAAAATCGGATATTTTTAATAATCTTTCAAAGAGAATAAGTTATTTCCTCAGATTCTTGAAATGTTACAATATTTTTAGAAAGAAAAAAAGACAAATAAATCCGTTGTTTAAAATAAAATGTCTGATAACATTGAGCTACATGTGTCGATAATTGATAAAAATGGCTATATTCATGAACCTTCACATTCAATAATTTTAAAATTGTCTATTAAATTACACATACTAAATCGAATTTCCACATATGAATAACATTTTCGCAAAAATCTGATTTTTTTTCATATAAAGCAATACATTTCACAAACAATTTAATAGAGGTTTAGGGATTTATTTAGAAAGGTGTAAATCAAACAGCATTATATTCCATCAACATTAAATAAATAAAATAATAATAAGGGCTTAAAATAAAAATTACATTTTTATTTTGCTAAATATAGAGGCGTCATATTTTTATTTATGAAACAATCGAGATTTAAATTTTAAAATAAAAAATAGAATGCTTTAAGAGGGGCAAACTTCAAGACCTTTTACAAATTATTATAAATGATTTCCCGCATTAAAAACTAAAATAATACAAAAAAAGCTAGATAGGCAGCTTATAATTAGTAAATAAAATATAAAAACTAAAAAAAATGCAAAATGATAAATATTCAAATATGACAAATCCAAGTGTAAATATGAATATTTTTTTTTACTTCCATTCAAGGTTTATTAGCCCTGAACCAGCTGTACATAACGGCATGAGTGCGTTCGATAATAAATATCATAATAAAAGCGCAACTTGAAGAAAAATCGCGCCGTAATGCCATATGAACCTCTTATGTTTCGGTCTTGGTCTGATACGATTTTTGTCAATAGTATAAATTGTTCTTCGGCCTGTCGATTCAATAAACCGCATGGTAAACAACATTGCAAAGGACGCGGTCGGTGATTGCACTATGCAGGCGGCAGGCGGTTGGCGCCAAACCATCCGCGGGCCGGCGCGGACGCGCGAATGTACGTGTGTACTCAAAAGGTGTCTGCGTGTACTACGAGACCGTTTCATTCAACAAATGGGCGTTATACTATATGCACGCTTGTAAACATTCTTCTATTTGACGTTAATTTGTCACAATTCACGCATAAAAACAAACAAAATTGGCGGAATAGGACCGATTATGAAACCGATCCATAGTGCACATGTTTATGAATGGCCTACGTTCACTACAAATACGGCAAAAGCCGACATCTAAACATGGCGGCCTAACAGCTGACCAACAGGCCGGTAATTAAACGCATCGCCAGCCCGTCAAATCTGCCACTTGAAACCGTTCTAGCACCTTATTTACTTTAACAAATTACGCAATTCTTTGTTTGTAGTATTCTTACACACAAATAAAGTTGTAAAATAGACTAATAATGGCAATAAGTTAGGCATACCGCCGGAAAACGTACCTGGAAATCCTGTGATCCACACCGCCGCCCTCGCTGTCGTTGTAGTCGTCAATCTCTAAATACTCGATGCCATTACCGAGTAATGACATAACTACGAATTATTTGCCGCTTAATAATCGTAATTTTTACCCAAACGGATGTCAAATAGTCCGGCACTGGGCTTCGACATGAAATTCACATAAGGGCCAGCACCCACAATGGCGGGAAACAACAATGGATCCAGTCAGATGACGCTTGTTCCTAACTTTAGCACAGACACTCGATTTGCGTAAAAACTGTAGTCACCACTAGTACTTCAATGAAACACGAATAAAAAACACGGTTCGGTATATTTTTCACTTGTTTTAAATGCAATTCAACACAATTATCGAAATAAACATGAAAGCTTCTAGAGGCCCCACGCCATCGCACGCACCAAAACCATAGATTACGATCTGGTTGGCAGAGAAGATTGGTCAGTCATGTATTGATTATTAAGAAAAATATAAAACATTCTACAATATACTCGAATGATTTTTCTTATGAATATAAAATGTACTGGAATTGTAAAAAGAATTATTGATTACAATATTTACATAAATTTAACACACTAAATGCTTCCGTTAGTGTTATCGAAATGTTCATAACAATTTGTAAATCGCCGTTTAGAGGATAGTTTCCTCAAGGGCGCTCTAGTTTGTGATTCGAACCAACTATTATTAATTTGAGAATCCATTAAGAAATATAAATTTATGAAATAATAAAAAAAAATTATAATACATGTGTACAATCATATGCATTCCACACATACAACCATTATAATTGAATGATGAATATAATAAATAAACTGTTATGGTCTCTATGAGCGGATTGTTTATATATATATTATTAATTAGTGGATTTGTGAAAAACACTCTCGGTCTTGGAAACGAGCTGAGAGAACGAAAAAATTAAATGAGTTCACAACTTTGTTCTATTTCAACGTTTTGTGAGGTTCGGTCTATATTTACAAATCCAAAGAAATATTTTAAGCGAACTGAATAATTTTGTAATAACAATCACTTTTATTTTTAGCCATTACTTACGATATATATCATAGAGATTCAATTTTAGTATATTATATTCGAAATCTGCTGACATGCAGTTTATTTAACATAAATACTCTTCTTCGATACAATTTATTGTCTTAAAAATTGGGTTAATTTTAATGTTGAAATTATTTTAATAGTACTCGATAACTTTATGCTGTAAAAATTGCCCTAACTGGATACTTACAGAGTGAGACAAAAAAGTTCTTGATACCACTGAAACGAAAAAATCTCCTGAATGTATAGCCGGTTCAATTGTGACGGTGGTGCGTGGAGATAAATGTGTATCGAAAAACTTGACACTACGTATCCCAAATCTAACGTAAAAAATATATATTCGAATCGCTAACTATGCTGACTTTGACACTTATATTGAATGCAGGAGACTGACTGCAAAGAAGCCTCCATTCAGCGATCTTACGGGAAGTAGTGAATGGGAAAATCAAAATAAAGGTTATCCGTTATGAATTATTAATTAGAGAAGAGGCGTTACAAATAAAGATAAATGGCAGATAATTTTGGAGGCAGTCTTAAGCCATCCTGGATATAAGTGTTAACCACTTGACAGTTTTGCCCGAGTGGGACTCGGGTACGAAGTTTCTTTTTATACTGACTAGCCTGAGTCTCGTTCGGACAAATCTTGTTTCGAATTGTTGGGAGTGTTTATCCCAAGCGTCGTTTGAGCAGATCTTGTTTTCTCCGAACGCAATATATTTTCGTATAGAATTTATTCGTTCACAGTTCGTCATTGTGTTACGTCGCGTGTTAAAATCCGACTGTTAAGTGGTTAATGATATGACAAATAAATTATTTCAACAAAATGTATATTTAACCACTGAGAAAAGTTATTATTCCACATAAATTGTAAAATGAAAATAAAATGACTAAATTACTTTTTCTGTCTAAAATGTCTTGACAAAATAAATCGATGTTAACGTAACGAGTTGTTTTTTTTTAATTTAAATGAACGTGAATATTTAAGATCAAATAAATATTTTATATCTATAATAATTTGGGTTGGTATAAAATAATTTCGTAGTTTTAGGTCAAATCCAAATGCCAAATTTATATCTCTCGTATTAAAAAACACTATTTTTCTCGAGCAAAGGCTTGATTTGCCCATCATCGTCAGCCAAATTATTACTTTTTATAATAAAATTCATTCGCCCCTTTGGAATTAAGTTAGTACCGAAAATTTTGCCTTAACATATATTCTAGAAATATAAAAGTTCTTTCAAGGAAATTTATTGAATACTATTAATTATTTGTAAAGTCAGCTTTTCCATCAAATTTCGATTGAATTTGATCTGTTGTTTAAGGAAACTCAATTATCTCTAGATATGTTGTTTATAGTTAAGGCATTAACGTTGTGGAGGTTTAAAGACATTGTAATTTATTTTTAACAAACACTGTTTATTCCACTTTTTTATGACGGTATAACCCTACCGGTTTCAAGGCTTTCACCTCATCTTCAGGGGAGCGTAAACAAGACAGGGGAGCGTAAACAAGTCTTGTTTACGCTCCCCTGAAGATGAGGTGAAAGCCTTGAAACCGGTAGGGTTATACCGTCATAAAAAAGTGGAATAAACAGTGTTTGTTAAAAATAAATTACAATATCTCTAGATATATATTATGTATATATTATATTATAATATATGCATAAATAGTCGAACCATTATTGTGAATGAGCTTACTAGTGTGACCAAGAAGTTCTGTCTCAGTCAATTTTCAAGAGAGAGAAAGAAAAAGAATGTCATGAGCGCTCTCACAACAGCACTATGGATATTGACCATAATTTGATAAAAAATTCATAGATCACAAATTTATATAGATGGGAAACTTTCTTTGGTGTATAGTTTCTTGTTCGCCCCGCTTTCAATACAAACAGTGGGGCTGGCGCAACGGTCGAGTTTTTCTGTGTGGTTTGATGTCTTTTAACTCTCCTGAAAAAATTCGATAGAAAGAAAACGCAACATTCGCAACATCGTATCGGTCAGAAAATTGCCCTCGGTCAACTAAAAGCAGTCTTAATATGACCATTGTAAAGTGAGAATTCAACTAAATAGTATTGAATAGCATATGCAAATATGAGGAATAGCGTATGCAAATATAAGAAGTAGTGCTGAATTCTTATTTGACTACGCTCATACCGCGAGTTACTTTGGCTCGATCGTGATTTTACTTAAGCATACCTGTGGCCACATAACTTGCATACTTGTTACAATGTGTCAACTAGACTTAAAGGTTGCCTACCTGTAACTTTTACATTTTTTGTTGATTTATATGCTCATGTTATCAAGCTCGCGTTGTGATCGCGGTAAAGTAGGAACCTGACCTAATACGTATGGCAGTTCGATGGCAGCGCCATACCACAAAAATCGTCGTACTTAACACCTACAAAACCAAATTTTTCTATCACAGGTCTCTATGGTGTTCCCCTCCCCCGTTGTCCTCCAGTTTCAAGTTGTCGATATCTTGAAAATATTGTCAATTTGCTTGGCATTCTGGTCCAGTTGGCATCCTTCAAATTTAGACTAGTCGTGTTGTATTTGAGAACGACTTTTAGGAAAATTTATTTTTCACGATTTATTATTTTGGAAGATTAATTTTTCTTGAAAAATGGTGAGTGGAATTTGGAGTTATGCACATTTTTTGTAATTATTATATAAAATATGTCATTGGAATGACCTTTAATCATTTCATTTTACTTTGAGGACGTGAAATATGTGTTTTAATATTTTAAATACTTTCAAGTTTTGAGCTCGAAATAGTTTATTTACCACTTTAAGTAGTTGGACTGTCGTTAAATTTTGCGCATGTGCGGCGCTGCAACAAAATTCGTAGTACGAAATTATCGTGCAATTAGGTAATATAGGTCATTTACTGCGTTCTCAAGGAATTCTCATTATATATACATATTTATGAAATTGAACGATTTGAAACTCGATACTGAAATAATTTACTTTATTTTTAATTTCAAACCATTTAAATGAATATGGACGGAAGAACTGTTTTTTTAAATAGATATTGCTTTAGAAAGTAAATAATTCTTGACATCGTTTTTTTATATCATTGCAGCGCAAAAAAATGAAAATTTACAAATAATTTGATCGTATTTTGGCATTTTTGTCAATTAATGTTTGTAGTAAAAATTTAAAATAGGCTCTTGTGCTTCTCATACCCCTGAATTTATTTCGATGCATTGGAACTGGAATCCAGTTTATTGAAAAAGTTACTAAACCAAGATATTCTTTGTCCTACTGACCACCTGCCCAAGATAAGTTGAAGAAGATTATTTAGATTGCAAAGAATTTGACCAAGGTATCCCTCTTTCTTCCTCTTGTTAGGTTTGAGAAGTTGTCTTTCAGTATTCATTACACGGATGATAACTTTATTAGGCTATATACCAATAGATATGCAGTATTCTTCAGTATATTCACAAAACTTCGACTCCAATCTTTTTCCCTATGGTAACTTTTAGTTTATGTATCAACATCCTTTATAATTTCTGATATGAAATATTTAACAAACTTCATATGCATACATTGTCATTGCTGGACCTCGTAGTCGGGAATCCCCTCGCTATTTCAACGTTTAATCAGTTGGAAAGTGACTGAGCCTTTGCACACTAGCAAACTCGCACACTAGCACACTAGCAAACTCATCGGCCATGCCACAGTACTGAATCCGATAGTACATCGAAGTGAGATGATCAAAGCACACCAGTATTGTGTCTTTTCTCCCATCTTTTGAAAGAATAGATATGACCGAAGTCATAGGTATCCTTATACCCCGAATACTAGATGAAAAAAATACCTGTCATTCGAGGGGAGTAGCATAGTGCAGGGTTTGAATCGGCGATCCTCCGCACAGAAGTCCGATGTATTACCATGCGACCATACACCTCACTATGCATATATACCATCACTTTGTTCATTGTTTGGGTAGGCAGAGAGGACATATGTAGGCTAGACCCATATTATATTTTTTGCCTTCTCAACATTTATATATCATTTCGTAAAACTCCTCTTACTTTAGTAGCTCTTTCCTTTTTCTAAGTATCATTTACTGCACCAGAAAATATTATAAGGTGAGACTATAATTTGTTGAGTCTCAAGTGGTCGATAAAACAGTGCATGTTTTGGCTAGCTACTGTTTTTAATATGTGACCCGACTACCTCCAGTACTTGTATTGTGATGTTTTTTGCAATGTCCAAATAAATACTTTGTTTTATGGTTCTTTAGAGCAAGCCATCTTTTAGGGCTTCGCCCAGATATTGGGGGTTTTGGGATTAATCATCCGTCTTTAAACATGAAAATAATTGAAAAAGCCATAAATTCCCCCTTTAGATAACATTTATATAAATTTATTATAAACAGTAATTATATGTTTATTCAAGGCTTTATTGAAGTCAGTCTCAGACTTATTTGAATATTACAAGCACCTTTTTTATTTAATTCAGAATAACAATATGACAGTGCATATTTCCATAGCTTGTAGTTTTTATTTAATTCAGAATAATAATGTGACCGCATATTTCCATAGCTTGTAGTTTTTTTATTTGAATTAATAATTCTATTAAATATTTATGCGCAATACCGATTATGATAATTTTTCCATTATACCAATTTTTCAAATATAATAAATAAATAATGTTCCATTTGTTTTATACACATTTCTTATCTAAATTTGTTTTTCCCGCATCTGCATATTTTTAGAAAAAACATAACATAGTTGATAAAAAAAACCATAGAAAACTTGTCAAGAGAAAGAAAACTTACAAAAAACTTTTTGCAGATCTTCAGATGTGTGATAGTAAAACATTCGGCTTTATAATTAACTGTTGAACAATCCTTGAGAATTGAAATAAATTTGACATAACAGATATCAGTATTTTTTATTTACTGCAGATTAATCTTATCAATTTCTATAATCAAATCCTGTTGCCTTTACCAATATATCATATAAATAAATAACAGTTCAAATGAACATGACAGTTAAACTTGATATACAACAGTTATTGACGGCATACATTCTGCCGATCAACGAAATCCATAAAGATAATAATAATAAATTATTCATCGGAGCCAATAGTAAAGTTATTAGAATTATTGTTAAGTAATCTTAGGAATCTTGAGTTTGATTACTAGAATAACTGTATATATATTTTTTTTAATAAAAAATTTCAGCTTTTATTTTGTGAAACTCCACATTAGAATATTGTATTTAAAAATACAAATAAATACCAAATCTCTTGATAATGTTATAAATACGTATCTCTGATTACAGTGGTCAACATAATTTTGGTAATGTAAAATAATACACCTGTTATATAATAGTTCGAATTTTCTGATTGAAAAAAATGACAGGTTTTTTAACAAGGTCCCTGTCTGTTGGCCCCTGTTTCTGATCTTAATGAAACTTCAATTATTGGCCCCTGTCTGTCTTGAAAGATAATGGATGTAGATTTCTAAGCTAGTGTAATCTCTTTTTATTAAGAAGTGCTACAGCTGATGATATACTGGTGCAATCAAAGACCTCATAGGTAAGGTTGTCTTGCCAAGTTACGCTAAGTATTCAACTTAAACATTACATGTGGAAGGCATGTATTGAGTTTTTCAGAAAGTAATTTCGTACTCAGGCTCCTCAGGCACTGCAGCAAGTATCGCGTGAACTACTCCTCACTGTCAATCTATCATGCAACATTCTCCATTTTTATTTGCTGTTCTTGGGTTTCCATATTCCTGTTCGGAGCCAAAGATTTCCAAGTTCTCCAGGGGCAGTTCAGAGCCAAGTAATAATGCCTCTACAGACAAAATCCACACGCTGTGGCCCGATGTTTCTCTCCATTTGTTCATCCTAGCAACAGCAGATGGTTGTCCTAGAGGCAAAGTGATCTTAATGAAACTGCCTAGATTTCAATCCTACAAAGGATGTCTATTATTACCAATAACATTGATGCTGTTGATATTCTTGACCTTTTCTACCTTTATTGTCCGAGTTTCGGAGGTATACGAGAATATTAAGAAATCAAGGTTTTAACAAGACGTATTTTCACTCTTTGAGAGATGTTTGTTCCTCCAGATGAATCCTAGCTTCGACATAGCACTCTTTGCAATGCCCATTTATTCTTCTCTTGATTTCATCTACTATTATCAGCAATTGTAGACCTAAGTAGATCTCCAAATCATAAAAAAACCTTTATCAGCATAACAAATTAAAACTCACTGATGATTGACGTAAATCCATTTGTTCATTTTTATTTTTATATAAGTCAGGCAAACTCCTTAATTGATTCGTAACATCTATGCAAAAATATTTAAAAAATCTTGTTTTAGTTGTGTCTAAATTGAAGCTAGTTGTGTCTAAATAGATCGTATGGTGGAATTAAAAGTGTTTTATTATCTACAAAGTATTATACTCGTATATATGAAATTACAGAGAATGTTGATGTAGAATCCTTAAAAAAGTAAAAATGCTTTGATATTTTGACATCAATATGATACAAATAATCCATTGAAACTGTATTACTTAGTTGATAAGAATATTGTTTTTTTTTATATCATGTATTAGTTATATAATTTCACAAGGTGCCCACCCTATGCCCTGTTTATGCAAGTACTCGATTTATATGTGACATGTTTTTAACCCTGAGAGCGCTACGAGAAAAAAATATAATTGTCTATCTAGTGCTGAGATATATTTACGATTCGGACATTCGTGATAAATATTTATTTTAAACAACAAAAAAACAAAAAATATATATTTTTACAACATAAATATATTTTAGAATATGTACCCTTGTATTCTAAATGAAGGATATTCATTTAGAATACAAGGGTAGAACAAATTTCTTCCACTGCTATAGCAGTGCGCCGATCTCTCAGGGTTAAACAACCATTACTAATGAATATTGTTAATGAACCTTCATTATCACCATGCAATCAATTTTGACTGAAAACTGGAGGTTATTACAGTTTCCACGGAAGAAAAATAATATTATTTAAATATTCAGACTAGAAATATAGTATCAGCGGCGGCTGGTCTCGAGGTGCATTGGTGCGCTGAGCACCAATGCACTTCGAGACGCTGAGCGAATATGAAATATCGCTGTCTCACGGTTAACTGTACATCTCTGTCTGCCCTATATGAAATTGCGTTTCCGTCCGGTGCGTATTGGAGATCGCTCCGGTAGTATTGGCAAACTTGGCCGGTCAATTTGAAAGGAATATTTTTTTAATTTATTTTGAATTTTCACTTAAATAAAAATACTCGTACTGTTTGTCAGTATTCTTATACATATTTAATCTATACAAATATTTAACATTTTTGGAAGTCATGTTTGCGAATGTATAATTGTTGCGAATTATTTCTGCGGTTCAGCGCACCAATGCACCTCTAGACCAGCTGCCGCTGATAGTAATCAACATTTTTTTCAAACAATTATTACTGCTTAGATTCCCAACGTGGAGTGTGGAGAGGTTACAAATTTTTCCACCTGATCTGATTGGTGTCTTGCCGTTTATACATTTTGCGGGTTCAGGTTTCCAAGACTTTTTGATTTGGTTAAATGTTTAGGGAAGCAAGGAGATCTATGTCTTGTACCATTGATGACCATCAGGAATCTAAATTATATATTAAAAAATCTCAGATAAGCATCCTTCCATTGTACTAGGCCATGGAGGTTGTCAAGACAATTTATAAAAATGTATGATGATAGTGGGGAAAAATGAAAAAAATGATGAATTAGCGGTGTTGGTTGAAAGAATGTACGTCAGCAGCCATATTCTAATGGTTAGCATTTACGGTAAGCAAGCGGGTGCCCCTGGTTTGATTCCTGGCGGATTCATTTCCAGACTGGTTTACTATTAGATTATTTTACATCAGAATTTATGTTTTTAGTAGCTTATATGCTGCTTATCGTAAAATCTTATAATGCTATTAAGTTAAACCATGCCTAACTAAAGGCTGCAGCAGATTAAATGTCAATCGTTTTGGAACTTTGATTTCTTTACCATTGGAACCTTGGGTTTGATCTGTCAAGACTGTGTGCTTGCTGAAGTAAAACAGCCTGCTTACAATAAACCAATAACATGCACAGGTGTCTTCCATACATAGGATGGCTGACAATCATACTCGACCACAAGGGATAGCCTAACATATGTATATATGTTATGTGTGCAAAGTGTTAAGAAAAAGATTTAAGAATTAAGTCATGGTTGTTGAAATAGATAATTCCATGAGTATTTGTAATGTATGGGTGAATACTGAAAGATTAGAGTAATTTAAGGATGGTGTGTTTGTTGTAAGATTAAATTCTTCATATTAGATTGGATTCAATGAGTGATAAATAGTAAATTTCCTATTGGTTTCCTATTAGTTTTCTAAACTCCGAGTGTTAAACCGAAATAGTTTGCATTGATTAAATAATACAGAATTTTGTTGAATTCATCTATTATATTAACTTTTCAATTCCCTTAAAAAAAAAATAATAAAAGTAAAAATTCTCAATGTTTTATAGTACGAGTATATATCAGACGTGGGCAAATGCGGCTCCATGAGCCGCATGCGGCTCTTCGTTGGGTTAAGTTCGGCTACCAATGTCTCTTATAGAAATATAGATACTTTCTTTCCCCATTATGCTTGTATTTTCATGATTTTCCTTTCTAAATGTTGTAAGTGACAAGATGTGACGCATGCATGAATGCAACTGTCAAAGACGCAAGTATTGGTGTATACGTGTGTGCTGTGATTTCAATGTGTAGGGTTGCGCCCGCATCTCCTGCCTCTTTATGTGCGCAAACCACGCAAACCGTATTCTGCGCTATTTTTATATTTTCTTATATTATATGTGTATTTTTTATACTTTATATAGCAATTAAGATTTGTGTAGAATATGTAATAAATTTGAATTTGCGTATTTAATACTATGTGAGAACGTGACTATGGTGTGGCTCTTTATATCTCGTATATGAAAATCCAGAATGTGGCTCTCGTTGACCTCATGTATGCCCACCTCTGGTATATATTAATAATAATATAATATATTTTTTAGTAAATCGTTATACTGATGGATTTTAAATTAATATTTTCTTATATATTATATATAGCTTAAGGAAGCTTTTGATCAACGGTTTTAGATTTAACTTTGTGGAATTTCATATTAGAATATGGAACAACAGAGTAATTTCTTATTAAATATTAAATAAGGAAGTTTTGTTTCAGTCTTCCATAGACGAAGGCCTTCAAATGTCAGCTAAGAATTATAGGATTCATGGAAAACCTTTCACACCTTCACCATTACCTGTATGTATCTCTATGTATTTCAACTCCCTCATATGGAGCTTAATTAGGAATACTTGAATTTCAGATATCTCATTACATCAGTTTAAGATGCATTCATGTTTTTAAATAGTACGAGTACAATCCAATTTTATGCTGCGTTTACTTAATAGTGAATTTATAATTTTTTTTCTTTATTTTAAGGCTATTTTGGTCTTTTTAATGAAAGAAAAAAATTGTTCAAAATACCTCACCTCTAAAAGACGATGCAATAAAACTTGCTGTAGGCGAATTCACAACCCCATTACTAAAAATATTTTTTTGCAGTAGTATTATTGGTTAGCGTTATTTTCTAGACAGAAAAAAAAACATCTTGGCGAAGAAGGCATTTGTCGCAATATTATATCTTCCTCTTCTTTAATCTTTCCTTCACAAACACGCCATCCGTGACTTGATTGTCCTGTCTTACATCCTGGGGGTTGCGAGTTGCGACTTCCTTTGGAACTTAGATTTTTTAAACAGGATTTTGGTCTGGTTTTCACTTTAGGCCTTTTCAATATCTTTCTGTATTTAACACATGTGTAATACAATGTGAACTAGGGCATGTGTGGGCAAAACACTATTTTATGATAATTTGTGGATTTATTGTTTATAGTCCAATGAAGGTTGCTAAATGCTGTTAATTCGAAATTTGACATAACTCAAAAAATTTTCAACACTAAGACTCTAATTGTCAATTTCATATGTCAATCAGTTCTGTAATTTTTCTATCAGGGGTAAGATTGTTACTTTTGCGGATGACATCATTCTTCTGTTCGATGGCAGAACATGGGATGATGTATTTTCAAAGGCAAACGAAGAATTGCGTATAGTTAAGGAATGAATGGACTCAAATTTATTGACTCTAAATTCCCAAAAAACTAAATACATCACATTTAGCATCTCTACAAGAACTCAAGCACCAAGTACAAGTAAATATATAACACTGCACACTTGTTCACCTTTGGCTGACTGTAGTTGTGTTTCTTTGGAAAGTGTTGATAGTATGAAGTATCTTGGAGTTTTTATTGATCAGTTTCTTCGCTGGAAGGTTTTTATTAACGCTTAATAAAAACCTTCGCAAAAATCAGAAAACTAGGGTAATGGGGTGCCGAATTCAATAAAGGCAAAAGGAAGAAAACAATTTAGGCAGTCGATCGGAGCGTGTTTGTTATTGCGACAGGAGTTTGAATACTTGGGCTTGCAAGAGGAATGACTTGTAGTAAAGGTTTGTGTGAGCTCTTGAGTGTGGTGTTTTTTATTATTTTTTATGATTATGTGCGGTATATTGTGGGATGAACGTTTTGGTCTGTCTGGAGTGATGAAGTGTGAGGAGTTTGATTCACGTGATGTCTACATATGTAATTGAGTATCACTGTTTGTCAGGTTGATGAGAATGTGCAACTGAGTTTTATATAATCAAAAATCGGAAAGAAGTATCGATTTATTTTTTCATGCTATATATCCTCAATGAGATATAGGCAAAAGCCTAGTTTACTGGGGACATGACAAATGAAAGGCAACAAACCCAGATCCATTAAAATTGTGTCCAAATTAAATTACCTGTTGGTTTTTCGCAAATTATGTATATTTTTGGTCAAATGTAAAATAAATCAAATAAATAGTTGATAAACTCGGTCAATTTGAAAATCCCGGTAATTTGTAATTCAAAGTAATTTTCAGACCTCTGCACCATAAATTAATATCTTGGGGTAAATGGAGATATCCATGTATGCACACTACTTGTTCACAATAACTAGCAACAGCACTACATTATTTGGCTCTATCTGTTGCAGAATGCGCTCAGTTGTGCTGAGCTTTAATGTTTTGGGGCATCTCATGCAGTACGTCTTTATAAAAAATGTTTTCATAATGTATATAAATTTTTGATTCACTTCCTGGTTATTACTAGTTAACCTATAATTCATGGGCAATGTCAAAAAAAAACCTTGTAAAACTGCAAAATCTTAAAGCAGAATCTCCCAAATCAAAAACTACTTGTAATTGATTAATTATGACAATGAGGACACGTGTGTCATCTGAATTAAACTATTATTAATTCAAGAGTCTCTCTTGTTTGCTTCTTTTGGGTCTGGGTTGTCTCTCTACATTGCAAGAGTCGTCCATGCCAGCCTCTTCGATTCCGTAAGCCTTACATCAGCCCAATATAAGTGAAGCGTTTGCATACACAAGATCTCTGCTTGTTTATTCCATCTTCTTTTTGGCACTGCTATTGGTCTTCTATCACTTGGATCTGATTCAAAAATCTTGTTTGGTAGCCCATGTTCTGAGATGTGTACAAAATCTTCAAACTATATCAACCGAGGGTTTTCTATCTTTATATTTCTGAATTTAGTGACTGATTTACATCAGAATTTCTGTCTCAATTATTTAAGTCATTATTTGAAATGCAAAAAAATATTTTTAACTACTTAACATTTTAGAACTTCAATTTTTATAGTTTTTTGTTCCTCTTGTCAAATTTGCAATCAGACATTTAACCCTTTTAATCCCAGCATATTTTGGCAAAAAAACAGTAGTTTTTATTAAATTTTTTATCTCAGTTAATATTTAGTTTTAAATGCATTCTTTTAAATGTGAATGATTCTCAAAGTTTCAAAAAATATATATTAAACATAAAAACTTGTATGAAAACTTTAAGGCCGATGATCGGCCCCATGGAATTTTTCCAATAAACCAGTTGGTGCCGATGACCGGCCCCGTGGGATTAAAAGGGTTAAAATGGATCTAACTAGATTTTTTTTTAGTTTCTTTGAAATATCAAAGAAGCTTACCCCCCCCTACCTTTAATGTGCAAAAATATGAAGCTGCTTAATTTTTTTTCCTGCGTAAAGAGATGTGTTTCATTAAATTTCTCAAAATAGTAAAAATGTGGGTTGGATAATTCAAATGTTACATATTTTTGCCCGTAATTGGTTAATATTATGCACTTTGAATATTCTTTATTAAGGATTTTTTAAATTTTTTGATTCAGTTTGAGCCAAATAAGGATGCCGTGCCAATCAAGGTGGTGGTCACTGGAGCTGCCGGCCAGATTGCCTACTCCCTCCTCTACCAGATTGCTTCTGGAGAGGTCTTTGGTCGCGATCAGCCTTTGGTCCTTCACCTCTTGGATATCGCTCCCATGATGGATGTCCTCGAGGGTGTGGTCATGGAGTTGGCTGACTGCGCCTTGCCACTGCTGAGCGCTGTTGTTCCCACCGCAGATCCTGAGGTGGCCTTTAAGGATGTATCTGCTGCATTCCTTGTCGGAGCCATGCCACGCAAGCAAGGCATGGAGCGCAAAGATCTTCTGTCTGCCAATGTCAGAATCTTCAAAGTGCAAGGAGAAGCTCTTGACAAATTTGCCAAGAAGGATGTTAAGGTAAGCATTTTTATTATTTTAAAATATTGAATTGTAAAATGTGTTAGACTTTTCATTGACATTATGATAAGATATTATCTTTTTTTATGGTCACATTTTTGTTTTTTTCTTCTGATGAACTTTGTATTTTTATTACTCTTTGAAATGATTATTTAAAAAAATATCATTTACCGTCTTAGTTTGAAGCAAATTTATTTGTGTACGAAAAAAAAGCCATGGAACAATTTTTTTGTTTATTTGAAATATTGAAAGAGCATTGTTTCAAGTTTTGACAGTTCATTAATTTTACTAAAAGGGATAGTAATCCTGTTTTTTTTTTAGAGTATCATCGGAAATTAAACCTGAAACCCTCTGGTGGAAGACAAGTGTCTTACTAACTAGTGAATGTATCTTAGTTTTGAAATTTGTGTGTGATTTACGTGTAATTAAAAAATTAAATCATCCCGTACCTAAAATTATAGAAAGTTAGAATAAAATACATTTTTTAAGTGTTATATAACATTTAGGAAATTAAGAACTAGGGAATTAAATAAAATATCTTGATGAACGAAATGGGGTGAATTCGATAAAGTAGCATGATTTAGTATATTCCATACTGTAAACATATTTTTTTTATGTAATATGGTAGGGGTCCCAAACTATGGCCTGCAGGTGCTTTGACGTATAAATAATAAAAAAATTAATTCTCTGAAATGGTGGTGTTTCCGTATGCAGTATACGGAAAACAGTTGTAACAAGTAAACTTAGTTTAATTATTCTGACAAAATTGTCATGTTACAAAATTATTTTTTTTCATAAGTCATTTGATGGTGTTTCTGATGAGGTTGATACAAATATGCAACTAGAATGAGGTTGATACAAATATGCAACTAGAATATAGAATACATTAAAAATATTATTTAAAAATGGATGTTTTGTGTTCCATTGTTTTCTAATAAAAAAAATCTCATTTTCGATCAAACTCATTTGCATTATCCTAATGTAGCCCACCACTCGATAAGTTCAGGGACCCTTAAACTAGAGTATACTTCTTATCAGTTCTGTTAAATTTACTTTGAACTGTTACTTTTTATTCCGCCTGAAGAGAGCCTCGGGAGGTAGAACCACTCAGGGATTAATGTAATTAGTGGAATAACAAAGTTATTTATTGTTCTAATATGGAGTTCCACAAAGTTAAAGCTGAAACCTGTGATAAATTGGGAAAAAATATTTTCTGAGAGGTTTAGCTTACTAGAATTGCAGTTGCTTTTTTTTTTTTTTTTTAATATTGCTTATAAGGCTAGATTCCTTAGGGAGAATTAGTGGAGTATAAAAGTAATTTATTGTTAAATATTCTGTTACTTTTGAATTTAAAGTGTTATATTCTTAGGACGAAATGGTATTTTTATATTGCATGCGTTACTCAGCTACCCATTTTAGTGTGTTTTGTCAGATTAAAATTTTATCAGACACTTTAAGCATGCTTATCAGATTCTGTTAAAAATTATAATTTTAATCCGATTAAAAATATCATGTTTGACTTTATTATTAGTTAGATATGATTAATTCAATGCAATAATATAGTAGTATATTGTTATCAGTGTACTTCATTTCTAATTATTTTTTTGGACTTTTGCTCTTTATGTCTTTAAAATTGATCTGTTTTTGAAGTATGATATATCAAAATTTGACTTTTGATTTAGTGAATTTTAGTCACGTAGTAAAATAAAAATTAAATCACTTATGTATTCCCACATTCGAGTGATTTATTTAAGTTGATATTTTTTTATATACATACATACCATCACGCCATCTCACTGTGGGAGTAAACAGAGGATAGAGTGCCAGATTTTCCTATTTCGACAAACATTCTTCACCTCTTCCACATCCATTCACCTTCCTTAGTTTCTCTGACTTGCTACGTTTCCTTCTTTCAGAATATCATTCACTTGATCCAACCATACATTCCTTGGTCTTCCTCTCGCACATCTTCCACTTAGATTTGCACTATATATCTGTTTTGTTAGTCTTTCTTTATACCTTTGTTCCACATGCCCAAAACATCTCAGCGTGCTCTTTTTCATCTTACTTAACACATCAGCCTTAAGTTCACATTCATCTCTTATCACTTTATTCCGTATACTGTCATACATTGTCACTCATGTATTCTTGACAATGCATGTATTTCTACAGCATTTATTCAGCTACTATAAGTATTTTTCACGTTTCACTCTCATATATTGTATCAAAGTTGGCACTAAAATACTATTTCATCTTTATTATACACAATAAAGATGACCTCCATGACCTAGTTGGTAAGGTGCCTGTCTTCCAACTTGTAGGATGCGGGTTTGATTCCCGCTGGAACCCAGATTTTAAAAAAAAGTTTTTCAGTCTGTTTTCCACTTGAGGTCTCTTTAACATCTTTATGATTGGTCGTAAGAAATTTCCACATGCCAATAAATTGACCAGGTTATCTATATACAATTAAAGTCTAATACTGTATTAATTTAATGTTAATCTAATTAAATGAATCTTTATATTCTATATACAATTAAAGTCTAATACAGTATATGTGTTTAATTTAATGTTAATCTAATTAAATTAATCTTTATATTCTATGTACAATTTAAGTCTAATACAGTATATGTGTTTAATTTAATGTTAATCTAACACTAATATGTGTTTCTTTTTTACAGGTATTGGTGGTTGGTAACCCAGCTAACACAAATGCCTTGATCTGCTCTAAATACGCTCCGTCAATCCCTAAAGAGAACTTCACAGCCATGACGAGGCTGGACCAGAATCGTGCTCAAGCCCAATTGGCAGCTAAACTCGGTGTCCCCATCTACAAAGTCCGTAATGTTGTCATTTGGGGAAACCATTCATCAACACAATTCCCAGACGCTAGTGGCGCTTACGTCACAACAGAAAACGGTCAACAACCACTCCCCAAAGTCCTGAATGACGATGAATTCTTGAAAGGACCTTTCATTGAGACAGTACAAAAGAGAGGAGCAGCTGTAATTGCAGCGCGTAAGATGTCTTCTGCCATGTCGGCTGCAAAGGCTGCTAGTGATCACATGAGAGACTGGTGGAATGGTACACCTTCCGGAACAGTTGTATCCATGGGTGTTATATCCGATGGTTCCTTTGGTGCTCCTAAGGATGTAGTCTTTTCCTTCCCTGTTAACATCACCAACAAGTCATGGAGCATCATCAAGGAATGGTCCCTGAATGATAATGCCAAGAAGATGCTGGAAATAACCGGCAAAGAATTGCTGGAAGAAAAGGAAGAAGCTCTGGCGGTGTGCAAAGATTGACTATCTAAAATCTAGTTTGCACATTCGGATTGACTAGTGTTAGTGTGAGCTTTTTCAATTTTCAGTTTTAAAGGATGTAAATATATAATTTATACACAATTTACCGCATTTACTCGTAGAAAAAAGACTTAGATCTGCTATATTAACACTTTAAGATTATATTTTTAAAGTTTTATTTTTGTATACTTCTGTTGAATAAATCCACATATTTTGTTGATTTTTTTGTTTCCTTATTATCGTAAAACCTCAATTTCATTACACCACTCTCAAATAAAAATATATTTTGTTTATCAACATTGTCAAATCTATATTTTTATTTATTCAATGACTCCATTATAAAACTCAACTATCTACAATACCATTTACAATTTTACCATTCAAAGATAAGGTCAAATTTCATTATAACGAATACCGAAGTAAAAAATAAATATTTTTGTTGAAAGTATATGTGTAATGAAACAAAAATTTCAGTAAAATAAACATTTTTCGACAGAAACCTGGATCTGAAAAAAATTATTTACAAACTTTTTATTTTGAAATGAAACAGTTTTCAATACTATTGTATATTTTTCTCCCATATTTAGTATAACGAAAGATATTTTATAGTCCTTTGAATTTCGTTACAATGTGATTTGGCCTGTTAATCCTGCTTTTTTTAAATAAAAAGATTTTAAATAACGTAACGTAATTAACTTGTGTCATTCACTTTATCAGTTTTAATCACTCCGAGCAAACATCTAGAACAATGTTACTCAAAGTATTCCTCGGACCAGTGCTGGTCTACAAACAGATTGTTACTGGGCTGCGATGAGGTTTTATTTAAAATTTAATAATTATATAAGTAAGATTAATGTTGTGTTTTAGTTCTCTAATACAAGCTTAGCCTTAATTTACACTTATAGATGGTCTGTAAAAGAAAATTTCAGCTAACACCAATATGTACTAGAAAAAGTTTAAGGAATCTTGGTCAAGAATTTCTTTATATTTGCAATACTTTTGTATTTCTTATATCAATAAGAATTATACTACATTGAATAAAAAATGGATCTAATCAAACATTTTATATAAAAACATACTTTCTTATATGGTGATTAATTCTAATTCAGTAAATGTTAATTTTTTTATACATGGAAGCTAATTTCATATCTTTTAAATATTGTAAAAAAAGTTTTGGTTGTTAAATGATCAAAAATGTTTTTTTTTCATTAATAACAGTTAAGTAATTATCGAGTAACCTCTTTGGAATTATAGTACACAATGTCCATAAAAATTGCTTCAGATATATTCAATGTTAATACTGTTCATCCGTTAAAACCCATTCATCTCTATAAAATACTTGAAACTTGGATTTTTTAACTAATTTAAGGATAGTGTGGAATAGATAGGATGTGAAACAAGTTGATGTACTTATCTCGAAAACACTTAAATGCGGACATACACCCATCCCTCAATTTACGAGATAGATAAGTTTCAAGAATATATGCGTAAATTGAAATTGCATAAATTAAGACAAGAAACTTGTGCAAAATTGGAAGATATGTTCCAGAATTTCAAAATCCACTTAAATTGGGGTGTAAAACTTGTCGAATAAAGATACCAAAAAAATGCGTAAATCAAATTTATCAATTTAATAAAACTCAAAGAAAGGTATAATGAAACATTTTTATTTATTAATATAAAAATATTTTTGATATGCTTGTATTGACCATTTAATGTAAGAATAAAATTAAGTTAAAAAAATTTTGTGACTGAAAATTATCCTATCTGTAGTTATTTTTTGTGTTGTTAGTCTGTTTCAGTGCCTATATGCTTTTCAGTACTGAACATGCTTATTGAGGTGAATGCACAGATGTATAATTTACTAGACAAAATTTAAATAACACAGAAATTGTTTTTAAAAAGAATATTTTTAATCGCAAGGTGAAACCGCGTAAATCGAAATACAAGTGTATAATTTCAAATTGGTGAAATGTGTAGGCAATATATATATATATATATATATATTTTTCATCAACTGTTATCAAATGATTTATTTTGATTTAAGTCAAATAAAAGTTGACAGTCATGCAACAATGTTTATTTCAAACTAATTTTTCATCACAATATTATGTTGCGGCTTTTGCTCGAGTAACAAGGCATGAGATAACTTTTTTATCATATTTTATTAAAATTTGCCTAGTGACTGTTTTTGTATTAAGTTATTTTTCATCTTTATCATAATAAAGCTAGTATTTGATGATACAAAAAATGTTTATTTTAGATATGCATTATCAAGCACTATGTACCTATATTAATGTCAATGAGTACTTGAATATGGCTCATCACTAAAACAGGCCTGGCCTGGCAGTGATTACTGTTTCAATTCACACTTATTTTTATTTCATCTTTTATACAGTTATCTAATTGAGGAGTGCCATTTCCAATCATGACTTGTCATTTATATTTTTATTTGTATTATGAATTTACTTTTGAGTTTGCAATTTATTATTGAACGTATTTTAATTTTCATTGATTTAATACTTGAAAACTGTAGGAATACTAATACATGTATTTGAATATACAAAATAAAAATGTTTTGGTAAAAATAATGTTATTAAATCGGTGATTTGTATAGTACTAAATTGTAAAAAAATATTTCCTCAAGAGCACTTTGTTTATGATTGTATCAAAGGTAACTTGAAGCAACACTAAATAATGATGGAAGGAAATTTTATTCAGACTTGTTAAAGAGATTACTCACATCCATGATTATAAAATAGTTATATACGTATAGCTCATTTAATGTGATATTGTCCCAAGTCCAAATTGCATAGTTTGGAGATGTTACAACTTTATTTAAATGGCTATTCACCCAAATTGGGGTGTTTTGTGTGAATGAACAACGTTGAGATGATTATATTAATTTAGAATACAGAATATGTTCTAAAAGCACAATTACAGTGAGATCTCGCTATATTTCTTTTTGAATAATACCACTTACCAAATAGGAATACTAGTTTTATATCTTTATTTAGTTAGAAACTAGAAACTTTCTAACACTCTTCAAACGGAAGGAGACATGTTCGTAATGAGAGCTATTGTATTGGTTGGCATTGGGTTATTTACCAAAAGTATGTCTTCATAAATCGTCAGATACACATCATTTAGTGAATATTAAATAAATATATGATACGACATTTTCTCGCCGTTGAGGCTATATTTGCACATGCTAGAATTTAGACATAGATCATCAAATGTTCCTGTGCTGAAAACTATCCAATATACATCTGACATACATATTGGGGATGAAGAAGACTTACCCTAGAGATATATAATTAAACCAGGACCTAGACTGCACTTGTGATTGTAATGTTTTGAAGTATTTTCCCTTTGTTCTCAATTCACAGACATAATTTTATTCCTGGCTATTGGAATTAGGTCATATACATAAACTTTGTGGAGAAGACTTACACTGTTTTGTGTGGCTTCTGTAATGGTAAAACTGACATTGACACTTGTTTTAGATAGTTATAATTATATAAAAAAAACATATAAAAACTGTGTCATCAGAACAAATGCCTGTTCTGAGACAGTTGATTTTTCTCTACAGTATTCTTGTTTATAATTGAACATAGTTAATATTGTTTGAGCCGTTGCCTGAAAACGGAGTTTGACAATTCATAACATACAAATGCTCAAAAGAAGAGAAAAATTGTTATTTTACAAAATCACCTCTAAGTACATGTCACTGCTCATGAAAGTGAAAAGCAAATATGTTTTGTCTTATTTTGTAATGTAGCACTATAAATATTTTGAATGTAAAAGATTTCTCACTACAAAAAATGTGTTGACGCCCCAGGGGCGTCTTTAGCAGCGAACGTGTTAAAGAACTCGATGAAAGATTAACATAAACTTTGATAAATTCCCATTTTTTCTTTATACGATTATGTTGATATTTGAAACTATTGTTTAATTAAAATTTAATGTTATATCTATGAAGAGTTAAATTTGAATATGGAAAAAAACATTTATTGTAATTTTACTTCATACATTCAATACTATTAAAATTAAATATCACTATGGTGAAAGAGAATGTTTAATTTAATTTTGTTTTGGAAATTCGGTATTTTAAGAATTTTTAAATCTGATATTAAAGATAGTATAGTGACATTATACAGTTATAGTATGCATCTTGTTTTAATGAAAATGTATTGTTCCTAAATTTTATTACTAAATATTTTTGAGTATTATTGTACATGGAGGAAGTAGGGCATAGTATAACACAATATTTGTGTTTTAAATATTTTTTGAATTTCGTCTACTTGAAAAATGAATATTATTGACTAGAACAGTCAAATACATAAAAAATATAATTGAATATATAAATAAACTATGGTAAGATGCAAGGTTTTACACTGTTTTTAGAATACACAGTCCTTTATTTTCAAGCATACTTGGAAAATGTGTACAAAAGTTGAATATATACGAAAGTAGAGTAATATAAAAAAATATGGAAAGGCGTGTTTTAAAATATTTATTTTACAATATTCATGAATGCAATATAAAACATCAAGTTCGTTAACGAAATGTATTATTAATAAAGTTAAAGAAGCAAATTATTATTACTATCAGGTATTTTATTCATATATCAAGAGATAGTATAACCCTTCTATTTATTTTATTTATAAATACTTCTATAGCAGGCATGTCAAACATGTCTTGACTGGTTTCAACTTGGTACTTCTACAGCAGGCATGTCAAACATAGACTGGACTGATTTCAATTTATAATCATAAACAACAGGAAAAATAAATAAATTGTTAATAATTTGAGTAATGCTTTTGATTTCTAGGTTTTAATTGAAATTTTAAGTAACTGTATTGTTCTAATATTGTAACTTTACACTTATGGTTTCAATAAACTGACAGCCTAATCATGGGCACAGTTGAGTAATTATAATATAAAATTTTACTAATGAAATTCAGACTATTTTGTAAGTTGTTCCTAGTTCTTGAAAATTTGCAATATTTCTTAGGATATTAAGGTTTACTACAATAACCAATTCCTTAATCTTATTACACATTGCATTGTAAATTAGTATTTTGTTTGATTTACAAATATGAAAATTAGAAGTGTTCGAATTGATCAAATTCAAAATGTTTCATAATGTATATGAATAATAAGTTATAAAATAAGAAAAATTAAATATGAAAGAATATTTTTAGCAGTGCACAAAAATTAGAATATAGATATTTTCTTGTGTAAATCAGTTGGCATTTTGATGACTCCTAATGTGGTGTTCTACTGAATTATAATATATCCTAATGTGGTGTTCTACTGAATTATAATATATCCTAATGTGGTGTTCTACTTAATTATAATACTTTCTATAAGTGAAGCAAATATTGATGATTTCTATTGTTTGATTTAGAACACTGATTTTTAGTTGTTATTAAACATACGAGTATATTATTTAGTCAATGCATTAACACTGTGGAGGTTTAAAGACATCGTAATTTTTTATAATTTGTTTAGTCCAACACTGTTTACTCCACTTTATATAATGGTATAACCCTTCCGGTTTCAAGGTTTTCACCTCATCATCAGGGAGCACAAACAAGACTGATTTTTATTCGAACTGAAACTTTGAAACCGGTAGGGTTATACCGTTATATAAATTGGAATACACAGTGTTGGACTAAACAAATTACAATGTCTTTAAACCTCCACAGTGTTAATGTCTTAACTATAAATACCACATTAGTCAAACAGTGTTTATTTCACTTTATGTAATGGTATATCCCTACCGGTTTCAATGTTTTCACCTCATCATCAGGGGAGCATAAACAAGACTGAATTATGTTCGAACTGGTACCGACATACACACTTCTAACGGTAAAAAATTGTGTTGGGGATTGTAGGGGGAGGGAGGTAGGAGACAACTTCAGCAAGCAGCGGTGAGATTTTGGGAATATATGTATTGACCAGATGTTCATCCCAATGCACTAACTTGGATATTTCTAGGGTCTCTAATCTGGCTATTTCCGTTACTACTGATATGCAAGAATTTGGCACTATCAATAGAAACTGTGTGATTTTCATGGTGACAATGATTAACCATTTCAGAATAAATTAGAGGATTCGTTAAGGCAAATTTATGTTCACAAAATCTCTTTTCAAAAGGTCTACCTGTCTTTCCTATATAGAAATTATCGCAGTTCGCACATAAAAATTGATACACACCATTTTTTCAAGTATTCAATTTTATACCTTTCCTGTTAAATAGGAGTTTCCGGAGATTGAAATTAGTGAAAAAAGTTGGTTTTACACTAATTTCAATCTGTTTTGTTTATTTTTTAAGTTTTACTTTTAAAAAATAAAACGTGAAAGAAACTCATTAAAGATTATATATTTGACGACACCTATAAGTATACCTATAAATGGAGCAAAGTTCTATTTATAAAAAAACATAAAGGAAATAAGAAAAAAAAAATCCAAGTCACATAAAACCAGTTTTTTACAATAATTTCAATCTCCGGAAACTCCTATTTAACGGGAAAGGCATAAATGGAATACTTAGCAAAAGTGGTTTGTATAAAACTTTTATGTGCTGACTGCGATAATTTCTATAGGTATAGGAAAGACAGGATGATCTTTTTAAAAGAAATTTCGTGTACACAAATCCGCCTTAATGAATCCTCTCATTTATTCTGAAATGACTAATCATTGTCACCGTGAAAATTACACATTTTCCATCGACGATGCCAAATTCTTGCATATCAGTAGTAACGGAAATAAATTGTAAAGATTAGAGGCCTTAGAAATATCCGATTCAGTACATTGGGATGAACATCTGGCAAATACATATATTCCCAAGGTCTCACCGCTGCTTGCTTAAGTTGTCTCCTGCCTCCCTTCACCCATAATCCCCAATGCGAATTTTTACCGGTAGAAGTGTGTATGTCAGTACCAGTTCGAACATAATTCAGTTTTGTTTATGCTCTCTGATGATGAGGTGAAAACATTGAAACTGATAGGGTTATACCATTAAAGTGGAATAAACAGTGTTTGAATAAATAAATTACAAACATAAGAGTTATTCAATCAAATGGTGCTATTTGAAAATACATCACATGGAAAGTTAAGATGATGCACAGCCTGAATCATTACTGTGCATATCTTTAACTCTTTGAACTCCAGATTTTTTTTTGTATGACATACCAACAACTCCAGGGTATTTTTTTGAAATTTTACTATAAAATGATAGGTTTTAGAAATAATTTATTTAAAAAAAAATTAATAAGGTTTCATGCAATTTTTTTATTCAAACTATTAGATAAATGTTTAAATGAGTTTATTTTGATAAAAAAAATAACAATTCAACATTATTTTTTAGTTTTATAATCTTTCAAAGTATGATATCTGAGGAAACAATCCCCTAAATGCATCCTAGGTTTTCCAGGACAGGTGTCGCAAAACTCATATGTTTCATGTCGTTTGCCCATTTTGCCTCTATTTGAGCAGACCACACAGTCCTTCTTCTTTCCCTTCTGCAAAACATGAAGTTTACCATCTAGTCGTACATCAAAAGTAGAAGTTGATGGCCTACTTCGCAGCTCCCGAAAGTCTCCTACCAACTGATCAACTAAATTCTTGACAAATTTCAAATGAGTTAGTGGTTTTTCATTATTTTTCAATTTTATATTCTTGTAGAGGATGTATGCATTGATTGAGCAAATTTCCATTCCCCAGAAAAAAAGTTTTCTCCACCATTTTAATGACTTCCTGAGAAAACAATATGTGGAAGCATACTGGTCGGCACGGTCTACTCCACCCATAGATTTGGTGTAGTTTCGTACTACATTTGGTTTTTCTGTAACTAATTGAACACCTCCCTTCCCTGTTCTGGAAACAGACGACATGCCAGCAGAATCACCAGTACTCAGCATTGTAATTATTCTTTTATCCTTCCATGCCAAAAGCATTGTTTTTCTTTTTCTTACAGCCAAAACTTTTTTATTGCCAAACTTTGGTTTTTTTATGGTGATCGGAATGCCTTTTCTGTTGGTCTGTATCGTCCCAGTTAAATGACATTTCATCTTCAATAGTGCTTCAGCAAGTGGAAGACTTGTGTAGTACCTGTCTGTAAACAAGTGGTATCCTTGTGCATGGGGTACCTTCTCCAAAATTTTTCTGAACAAGTAGATGGGTATTCTCGAACTCACAGGCAAATCTGGGCTTGGTAAATTCTCTGTAGTAATACTACCGTAATAGGGAAGAATACTGTACACATATGATGTTTCAGAATCCGCCAAAACGTAAATGCGTATTCCCCATTTAGTAGGCTTATTTGGATTGTAAGTGATGAAGCATATTCTTCCTTTGAATTTCACTACTGATTCGTCAACACAGATATTTTTGTTGGGTATGAAATAGTCAGCAAATTTTTTATTTATATATTCTAAAAAATTACTGACTTTCTGAATCCGTGTTCTTAAATCACTATGGCCAGTTTCTTGTGTATTCAAGTGTAACATCCAGAATATTTGATGAAATCGAGATCTCGTGAAAATATTTGCAAAGAATGGGACTCTGGAATTATCTCTAGTAGACCAATATTCTTGCATATTGGCAAGTGGCATTGTTCCCATATTTAAAATGACCCCAATGAATGCCCAAAATTCATCTTTTTGTACATCACGCCAATTTTGCCAAATAGAATTTGCAGTTAGAACTTTTGATTGAAGTTTGACTTTTGCATATGCATTTGTTTCCCGTATTATCTCCGTTACAATTTCTTCCGTGAAAAATAATTTGAAAAATTGACTTGGTTCTTTGATTGTTAAAGGAACATTTGGTCCGACATTCTGAGCTCCGATGTCAAAATTTATAATGTCAGGAGAATCCACCGTATTGGATATATCAATCCATTCATCGTCTTGTGAATCTTGAGCGCTTGTAGTACTTGAAGAACTATCTGATGATAAAAGAGGACCAACTCTGCGTTTTTTATGACCAATGTACTCTGATTCATCACTAGAGGTCTGAATATTGATGTTACTATCACAACTTTCATCACTATATACATTTAAAATAAATTCGTCTTCACTTTCACTCAGTTGCGATTTTTCCATTATTTTAGAGGGTAAAAAAAAAAACTTGTGTAATCTCAACGGTGTAAAAGGGTGCGTACTGATTATTTTTCAACCGAAACACGTCTAAACAGTAGAACAGTTGTTGTGAAACTAATGTAACATGTTTATACCTGCTCCTGGGTGTCCCGAGATGTTTGTTTATGTAAACAATACAACCATAAAAAATGGCGACATATAGTCGCCTCTGGAGTTATTAAAATAATTACCATGGCGACTATATGTCGCCTCTGGAGTTATAAGGGTTAATACATCACATGGAAAGTTAAGATGATGCACAGCCTGAATCATTACTGTGCATATCTTTAATACATCACATGGAAAGTTAAGATGATGCACAGCCTGAATAATTACTGTGCATATCTTTAATACATCACATGGAAAGTTAAGATGATGCACAGCCTGAATCATTACTGTGCATATCTTTAATACATCACATGGAAAGTTAAGATGATGCACAGCCTGAATCATTACTGTGCATATCTTTAATGCTTGCTATTAACACTGAAGTATATTTTTTGATCTACACATTCATGATAGATGAGCCAGTAGGCTATTTTTGAAGTGATAAATAGACAATTCAAAAAGTAATTAAATTATTTCATTCATCCTTTCTCTGCTTCCTTTTATTTTTAATGGTTTAATGTTCTTAAAACAATGAGTATATAAAATATTGTGCAATTTCTAAGTTTGTTGATTCCCAAACAATGATGGTGTATATTGGAACCGGTATTAGACTATTACAAATTTCTAAGTTTAAGAATTAGAACATCTCAATAGTAACTTTGTAAGTACCTGCCTTGCGAAATTCGTATTTATATTTAATTCATTCTAAATTAAAATAAGATTCCCAAGTTTGGGTTCTCCTTCTTCTTCTTCTCAGTGTCATGTCAGGTCGCCCCAACGTTGAACATCACTTGAGAGTAGATATCTTTGTCCCCAGCAGTAACATATCAATCATACCATTTGACTGTCAATTTAAGTGATCGTCTGTTGAAAGTGACTGAATGGAATAGGGAGTTTTGAATGCTGTCACCACTGTATCTCTGAGGTCCCTAAGAACAAAAGGGAATACATACGAGGGTCATCCAGAAAGTAAGGTTACAACATTTATGTAGGATCGAAAAATGCTTGTATTTAATTGAAATTCGCAGGATACTTCACAAATATATTAAATTATTTTTCAACATAATCGCCGTCGAGATCGAGACATTTCTGTAGTCGGGGCACCAGCTTCTGTATGCCAGTGTCATAGACCTCCGCCGCCAGCTCTTTCAGCCACTTCTTCACAGCTTCCTCGACCTCCTGATCGTTGGAAAATTGTTGGAGTGTAGTGACACACCCACGTCTCATCCCCCGTCACGATAGCGTCCAGAAAAGCTTCTCCCTCCTGTGCAAAACGATCTAAAAATTCACGCGCGGCGGTCACGCGATTTTAACGGTGCCCCGGTGTGAGGCACCCATCTCGCATACAACTTCATGTAACCAAGGTTTTCTGACACAATATCACCAAGGAGACTTCGAGAAATGTCAGGAAATTCTTCGTGAAGGTCGTCAAGCGTCACAAGGCGGTCATTTCGCACTTGTTCTTCAATTTTTTGCACAAGTTCGTCAGAAATCACTGCCTTGCTTCGTCGTGAGTCGGGCCTTCTCTGAACAACCTAACCCACTTCGTGACATGTTGTCGACTCATCACATCACTACTATAAACTTCCACGAGCTTCCGATGGATATTCGCGACGGTATTGTTCTGCAAAGTCAAAAACCGGATGACCGTTGGGGTGTAGTGACACACTCGCCACCTCCCGTCCATGCGAGATCCGCGCGACGACCTTTCCATCGGAAGAATTTACTGTGACTGAAAAAAATGGCCGACAAACACGCGGAACCAAACAAACTGACCGTTAGGATCCCCCCTACACGCCAGGTGCGCCAACTTCGAAACAAAAACTTTCCCTCGGGCTCAGGAGCCCTTGTAACCTTACTTTCTAGATGACCCTCGTATGTAAATCACCTTTAGACCATATCGTTATAAAACCAATTATGATTATGATCCTCATTTATTTTTGACTGGATAATTGAATAAATTAATAGTGTGTCAGAATAATAAGGCATAAATATTATTCTGTTAAGTCAGATAATCAATGCAAAATAGAGATAGAAAGTGTATGAGAAATTTTACTCTACTATGCACCTACGAGTATGTCTACAACAAACCACTATTTCATTAAACAATTTAATACTGGGGTGCAATTATGCTTCTGGCTAAAAAAAAAATTCTTCATTTTTTTACATTCCATAAAAAAGAGATACACTTCAATAATCTTATAAAAATTCATTCTCCTTCCTCTATAATGTTTTTTTTATTCTTGGCTTCTCTGAGATAGATTGTGGTCCACCTTGATAAACGTTTGACCATTCTTGGTTTATAATTTTGAATTATAGTTATGTTTCCACTTTCATAATTACCAACAGTAGAGTAGCGAGGTGCTAGCATCTGCTTAGTCAATAGTAGCAGTAATAATACAAGGGCGCCGTTGGCACCCTCGGCGCCGTTTAGGTACCAAGTTCCAAGCTTTGACGAAATTGAAAAACTGCGAATATTGAAATTCACGCAAACGAATTCTCTAAGGACGCCAAAAACCTATTTATGTCGCAGTTTGCCAATTAGGCCGCAGAAATCTTCACAACTTAAAGAGCTCCACAATGCGATGTCAGTTGCTTTTGACTAGATGGAAAGTTTGCCTATCAAAATTATATATATTAGATATGAGAGTAATTAATAAGACCTTTATTGAAACAAAAAAATACCGAAAGGGTTACTTTCTAACAAATGGGGATATGTATATGATTTATTTGCCCCTGAAAAACATTCTGTAATTTTCTTGCCAAATATATGAATATCACATGAGTGAATGCGGGGTAAGATGCTAATGTGAGACCTCTATTTAAATAAAAAAATATTAAAAGTTTTACTTTGTGACATGGAGAGGTCTATGATTTGATTATCCCTGGAAAGTATTCTGCGACTTTATTGGTAAACATGTGAACATCTCATGTGTAAATGCGGGGAAGTTCCTAATGTGTGAGTTATATTTTAAGGAAAAATTTCAAAAGTGCTACTTTATAGCATATGAGGTCTATGGCATATTTACCTTTGTTAAGCAGGCCTGTACAACTCAAAATGGGATGAGGGCCATATTATTTTAAGGAATGTTGCTGCGGGCCGCAAGAAAACAGGATAGAAAAAAAGAGAATATTTTGTTTATTACACTATTATTTTATTACAATATTATTAAGTGTAATTAAAACTACAAAATTAACAAATGTTTATGATAAATAAAATAATTATTGTAAAACTATAAAAAAAATGTTAGAAATCAACATGGAACTTAAAAGGGTTGTTTTTCGAGTGTATAAATTAATTTAATAAGAGACATCACATTGTTTTTCAGCAATAAGTTTGTCATATTCGGGAGACATATTTGAACTAACCGTTTTTAATATATCTTCCAAATGATCGTCACTCAAACACGAGCGTTACTTATTTTTATTAATGTTCATAATTGAGAATGTCTGTTTACATATATAAGTGGTCCTAAATATACAGAAGGTATTCAGTGCAACATCGATAAGATTCTTGTACTTTTCACGGTCCAGATTTTTATAGAAATCTTGTAGGTTTCGGTAAACTGTAGAACATTGCAATTAAATAACCTCCAATACAAAGGGCTTCGCAGGCCGCAGAGTGAGTGCTGGTGGGCCGCATGCGACCCGCGGGCCGTATGTTGTGCAGACCTGCTATTAAGTATTCCGTGACTTTCTTGCCAAATAGTTCAAGTTACCTATACAAGTGAATATCACATGTGCGAGTGCGGGGAAGTTCCTAATGTGTGACCTCTATTTAAAAAAATGTCGAATGTGTGAAGGTGCAAATGATGAGAGAGGTAGGAGGGAGGAATACTTCGAGAAAAACGATATCTAATTTTCAATTTTCTCTTCAATATTTAAATTGGATACATATGTGATTATCCTAGTGAGCTCATCCTATATTCACCAGGACCCAAATTTGATTTACGGCAAGGAGGTGTGAGTCAATGGGTTATATGGAAGTAATTATTCAAAAGAAACCTAAACCACACGTTACCTATTCTAAGATAATTGATTAAATATCCCACTGCTCGTATGGAACAAAATTTTTAAAGACGTAGTTTAACCGTGAAATACCCCATTAAATAGTAATTTGTAAGATCGTTGTCTTCCGGCCCGGAGGTTGTGATTTCGATTTCCTTTGGTACCCAATTTTTTTTCAAATGGTGTCCAAGCCTGATTTTCACTTAAGGCTTCCTTAATACACATAATATTTCTCAGTGGTTGGAAGAGACTATCACATGGCGATAACCCCGCTAGGTTATATTATAGACAAATTACAATACAATGATCTATGTTTTCTTGATATTTTAAATAAATAATAAAAAATTGGGTTGTGTGGGTTTGGTCTTTTTTGCATAGTTACGCCCTTATTGTCCTCACTTAGACTCTAGCTTTGAGCTCGTGAGTAAGTTTATTGGCACTTTCTTTTGTTACAGAATTTAGTGCTTTGATATGTTTTTTGAAATGGTATGTGACGATAAAAACTCCGGTTTCCAACTTTGATGATTGAACAACACTCGGATCAATTTTCTTTATAGGTGATTGATGTGTCGATTTATATCAGTGACTCTTAAACTTTTTTGATTCACACCCTTCAACTTATTTCTGCGTTCTGGTCGTATTTATTTAGTATAATGTATTGCCGTTTTCAATCACTAAAAATAATTACAATAAATTAAACTCAGACTAGAATTTAGAATGCAGAATCAAATTGTTACAAAAATTATGAACATTAACGTGACTTACACACAAAAATATATAAGAAAAAGTACGTAAATATAATACCTACTAGCCTTTGACAGACCAGGGGTCAGGAGATCCAGTGCCGTAACATAAAAAAAAATAATCCGTTTGGAAATAATAAAAACAAAAATCAATATATAAAAAAATACAATATATAAAATATAAAAATACTTATGTACTATATAAAAATACTTATGTACAAAAATACATAACAAATTTCAACACATTTTCTACATATCTCATACATACCAACACGACATTTTTCTTTCTGGGTAGGCAGAGAGGACAGAGTCCTACACTTTTCTAACTCTACACACATCCTTAGTCTCTTTCACATCCATACACGTTTTTATACAACTTCTACGATTTTCCTGACTTTCTTCTTTTCCTTCTTTTATAATATCATTCACTTGATCCAACCATACTTTCCTTGGTCTTCCTTTCGTACGCCTTCTACTCACATCTGCACTGTATATCTCAAAAATATACTTTTACATTGAATCCATTATACAGTAAGTGCTGATGAAAATCCTTTTCATATTAATGAGAACAATATTTATTATTTACACAGAAAATGGTGATTTCACTCGTAAATATTTTATTCATGCAGCGGCCTTAACAATTAAATATAATTTTATTATTTATACATATATTTTATATTCATGTTGATGTATGTTATACCAAAATCGATCGTTTATAAAAAAAAGAGCCTGGATATTGAAAAAGATTGATAAGAACGTGTCGATGTCTCGCGAAGAATATATAGTATTACAATAAATGATTGAGTGATGTTTGATAGAAACGAATGTTATAACATATTATATTATTACCATTGCGACCTAGTTGCTAAGGAACTTGACTTTTATCTGAGGGATTCGGGTTCAAGTGCATGAAAAAAAAAGAGTTTGTCTGGTGACAATACTTGAACGAAAATATTGCCAACAAGTGCATTGACAAATTTCGTGCCACCTCCAGTGGTTCTAAGCCCAAAAGTTCCGCTAATGGGGTTGAAGACAATGTTTTCTCTCGGTCGTGCACTTTAATATGTCTGAATCACAAATTTGAATATTTTGAAGGGAATACGAATTAAGAAAAAACAATTGTAATGTATTACACTATCGTTGTACCATACACGTGAAACCTAACCAGAGTTTTTTGTTCTGTGGAAATCTATTCCAACCAATCAGAAACTTCTTAAACAAGTCTTAGTGAAAAATAGAATCCATAAAAAAAATCTGGGTACCAACAGGAATCGAACCCGCAACTTCCGGGAACAGGCGTCTAGCAACAAGGTTAAGTAAAATAAAAGAGATTTGGCCACATTGAGATATTGAGTTGTGAAAGACTTACAAAACAAATATAATATATATGAAGAAAAAAATAATGGAGATAAGTAGATTGGGAAAACAACGAAATGAGATATTTGGAGAAAAGTAATAAGTATGTGAAACAGAAGAGCATGAATTAGGAGATGTATGGATGTGAATAAGGCAAAGGCAGTGTATGTAAATAAAAATGCGTGACTATCTGTCCATTCTAAGAGTCGTGGTGGTATGTACGCTTTTATGAAAATACTAATATAACAATAATTTGAGATATTTATTTTAAAGAAACTATTCGTAAAAATATAAGTTTCATGCTTTCGTATGAATTAGTTGGGTTATATTTACATAGAAACTATTCTCACTACATCTGTCGAGCTGTGGAAAAATCGTTTTCTTAAAATTAATTCAATAAATCCAGCCCGCGTGCGAGTAGGGATACTCTCAATGGTTCCTTTTGAGAATAGAGCACCAAACATGTCACGATAATGTAAGTAATTGTTGAACATATTTAATAAATTTTAGTTGATCTACGGGGAATTTTCTATTTAAAAGTTGTATACATTCCCTCATGGAGACCTCTCATAGATTACAGTAGGGCAGAACAACAGATACAAAATAAATGAATTCTGAAATTCTGCTTCAGAATATATGTTTTTAAGATTAAATGTCATGAAACATTATTGTTGTGCGAAGGCTTCAAAAATCAAACTTAAAATAAAGAAAGGTAAGTAAAACTAGATGAAGAACAGCTACAATAGAAATGGGGGTAATGAACGATGGAAAATAATAGTTGTGATTTGGAAGAATGAAGCAATTTTATGGAAATTATTGATACAGAAATTAGAAAAGTTATGGAAGAATGTTATCTTTTAATGTCACAATTTGTGGAGAAACATTTAGTTACAATATGTAGATACAATATTATGAGGAAAATATGCAGGCACAATATTATGACGAACAATATGTAGGTACAATATTATGACTAACAATATTACGATACCAATATTATGACGAACAAAGCAAATAAGAAACAAAAATTAAACATCCATACATACTATTACGTCGCTTCCTTGTTGGGTAAGGTACAGATGATGGAGTGCCAGAGGATAGTTTCCTATCGCGACACACACCTTTCGCTTAATCTATTTGACTTTTTATATTTCATTACATCAAAATATAATTCGCTTGATCTAACCACATTTTCTTTGATCTTCCTCTACCACGCATTCCACTCAAATTTGCAATGTACATTTGATTTGTTAGTTTCATTCGTTCTACATGCTTTAACCATCTTAGAGTCACGAAAATTATAAGTTATAAGATATGATGGAAAAGGAGATGTAAGTTGACGGTAAGGCAGAAAAGCTGCACTAATGATTTAGATGGATTACAATATTATATATGTTACACCAGACCAATGTATCCTTCGATATTTGGTAGAAATCGAGAGTTCTAATGCACGATGAAACGTAGTGTAAGGTACATATAGAAAACATTCGATATAGTTTATAGCAGCCGCTACTTTATTTATTTAGACGTTTTATTAAGTTTACAAATTACGAGTTTATTGCTATACGAATATCTTTTCTAACCGAACAGATAAAAGTTAAGCAAATTCATGTAAATTATACAAATTCATGTAAATAATAGGCTATAATGGTATTTCCAAAAAGTAAAAAAGATTCAAACTTATTTTAAGGAAAAAGCGAAGGAAGATTGGAAAGAACAAGAAAATATAAGAAATACAACCTTACTGACCGACTACCTTCTGTTAACGGAGGAAAAAGATAGAAAGAAACGAGCCATGCTAATCAAAACTTTTCTTGCTATCACGGACACCAAACGGGGAAAATCGCAAAATGGAAAATATGTTTTCTTAATTATTTTTTTATTGACTTGTAATTTTATCTCTATATTAAATAGATAAAATTATAAGTCAATAAAAAAAGGTTCCTAATATAACGTACTCGCGTATAAACATGATTTACCGGACAAATATTTTTTGAAAAAGCCTCGATGGGAAAACAACGATGTTACCAGTTTGATATTCGAATGAGTTACCCAATTTCGATTTAAATCGACTTGAATTACAAGAGGAAAAGGTAAGACGCGATGGTTCAAGAAAGTTAATTAGAATTGGTGATTCGGACTTATTGAAGATCGTGTCCAGGAGACCTGGTTATCTTCAGCTTTATACTCATCGAGCCTTCGGGCTTAGAGCCATTTGAAAAGGTACGTAGTTCGAGGTTCGTCACCGGACGAGTTGACAATATTACATTGAACGTAAATATGTAACAACACTTGCACATATCTAGCACGTGTGGATATTCTTACCAGACGAAATCTTTTATCAAACTAGGACCTTTGTATTTAATTTTTTTCGGGTACCACCGGGAATCGAACCCGAAACCTCCGGGTGGAAGTAATCGTCTTACCGACTAGGCCACAGAGGTCGTCGAAGTCAGAGAAAACTTTTCTGGTTCACTCGTACGTTAAACTGAAAAAATCGAGGAATGGGGAATATTTTTTCTTAGCAGATGTAGATATGAAATTATAAGTTTAAAAAAAGAGCGTCTAAAATACGGTACATAATACGCACCATCACACCGTTTCCCTGTCAGAGTAGAAGAAGAAATAGTGCCAAACTTTCCTTTTGCGATACATATCTCTTCTACATCCATACACTTCCTCATACAACTCTTGCGATTTCTCTGATCTTCTACGAATACGTTTGCTTCTTTCAACGTATCGTTAATTTAAACCACATTTTCCTTGGTTTTTCTCGGCCACACCTTCCATTTAGATTTGCTCTGTATATTTTGATTTCATTGTTTTTCTTCATTCGTTTGTTCTACATGTTTTATTTTGCTTTACTTTATTTAGTGTTCATTGTTTTTCTTCATTCGTTTGTTCTACATTCGTTTGTTCTAAATTCAAACATTGAGTGCTCTACTTGAACTATAATGTGGTAACGCATGTATTGTAATATTTGAACATTGCCAAAAAAATGTGTTTTTAATAAGCCCATATACGAAAACAAAGATGTTTCCAGTTCGACATTTGAAAAAAGGTTTCTGAGAATTTTTATTACTGCTATCAAATAAATACCCCGTGTTCAACAGAGGAAAATTGTCTAATGCTGGAGCAATTATGGAGGTAAAGATAATCAGGAGCGAGGAAGTGATTAGAGAAGGAAAGGATTTGTATAATGGAGTTTATCAGGAAACCATAAGGACATAATAGTCCCAGCTCTCACTTTTTTACCTTATTACAATACGAAGTGAGAGTGGGCAGTAGATTCTTTATTCATACGTTATTGGCCAAAGCCTTTATTTCCCTTCGATCCGAAGCAATTTTACGGCTATGTATTTTTATCTTGCATCATTTACCTTACAATTTCATCTTTTCATCTCCAATAAAATCTAATATTCTACCTTATTGGTGCCATAATCCTTTCAAAAGGTTACCAATCGATAAATAACTAAGCGTCTCTGCCGATACAAGCAAAATAAAGGGAAGGTAAATACAACCTTTATGAGAGTGCCGACCATGATTTTATCCGATAAGCCGGAACATGACAGCCTCACGCGACAATCCTTGCTTGCCCGGCCACCCCCGCATTATTCCTAATTGTTATCGCAATAACGTTTGCCCTTAGATGGGACATCGCTACATGGCCATTGGCTCCAATACAATTATCGTCTTTTTCCCTTTTAAAATCTAAATATTCAAATATATAAAATTATACAGTGAACCGATTTTGTTCTGTTGGATACAAAATTAATTTTATTAGGTTTCTCATTACTCATTTTTCTTACGTGACGTTTGAAGTCATAGCCATTAACTTTTTTTATAATTTTATTTATTTATTTTACACATGACAAGAAATATGGTATATATGTGGTAATTTAATTTATACAGGTAATTTAATTTGGACCCACAATTTTAATGGATCTGGGTTTGTTGCCTTTCATTTGTCGTGTCCCCAGTAAACTAGGCTTTTGCCTGTATCTCACTGAGGACATTTAAGAGAAAGAGTTTATATTTTTATGATTCCCGTTAAGTGTTCTTAATTTTCGGTAACAAAACATTATAAACAGTAAAAAAATATAATGATGTAATTCTGTAGAGGTTTTGTTAAAATTAAAGTATAACATAATTTCTGTTATTTAATTTATTTTATCACCATTTACGGAATAACCAAAAAAATGATGACCTCCTTGGCCTAGTTGTAAACAGGCATGTCTTACAACCCACGGATTATAGGTTCGATTCCCGATGATACCCAGATTATTTAAAAAGAGTTCCAGTTTAGTTTTCACTTAAGGCTAGTATTTGGTTGTTTAGAAGAGATTACTAAACACATGGTACACTGAAATGAGACGCTCGGTACACATGGGCATGCTATTTTTTAAACAATAGATATGACCGAAGTCATATGTATCATTAAGCCCAGAATACTAGATAGAAAAAATACCTGTGTCATTCGAGTAGCACAACGTGGGAATATAACTGTCAACCTTTCGCATTGAAGTCCAGTATGTTACCGCGCGGCACCTCGACATAAATTAGAAATTTGTGTGAATTCGGAGACATCGTAAGATGGGGAAGGAATATAAGATGTTATTGATTGAATCCCATTTAATGAATGGATGTGGCTCGGATTACCCGTATAGTTTCTCATGTCTCCCCCATGTATCAGATGCCAGGAAAATGATGAAAAAAAAACAAATCAAGAATCTAAAACAAGAAGAATTTGATGAAGGACGATCATTATGGAGTCACATTGCGTGATTTCAATGTTTTGTTTCCAGAATATAAATTAGAGAGAGAGTATTCCAAAAAGAAATTTGTTTATTTCTCAACTTATTTTTTCTCGGAAAAAGTTCCAAGTAATTCAAAAATATAGTTATCCTTTTATGAAGTAAACACGCCGCTATAAATTTGTGAGGGGAAAGCTCTTAGCCGATTGTGGCAGAAAGTTTTATCAGAGACGCGCGTGAGGCGGGTCTTGATTAGTCTGGGTGCACTCCTGAAGCCACGATGGCCCAGGAAAAAATGTTGTTGACCACTTCAATTACTTCTTATGATACAGGGACTGCTGTTGGTAAAAAACTCATACTTCGTGTTTCCCAAATGTAACGTAAACAACATGGTTAGTTTATATGTATTGAGACTTTCGCGGTTCTTCGTATCAGTTGTACATATAAGATCTTTCGGAGTATTGTACCGCGTAATGCCGACGTTTCGAAAATGTTGCAATTTTCACCTTCAGGGCTAGCTTGTAATAGCGAAGTTGACTAGAAACAAGCCCTGTAGATAAAAACTGCAACGTTTTCGAAACGTCGACATCATAAGCCAAATCAAGCGGTACAACACTTCGATAGGCTTTACATAACTGATGCACTGTTATGTTCAAAGATTTGTACTGTTTTCCATTACTTTCACATTTGGTAATATTTTACGTCATCGCTCTAAGGATGAAGACTACAACACCTTCGAAACGTAGTTCATCATTTAAGTCAAGTCAACGTGGAAACAAATCCGAAAAATATTTTAAATAGAGTTAGTTTTTATATTTTATTATAACAATTTATTACTACAATCGTTTATCCGTAATCTTCTATTTTCGTATCGTACCTTTTAACACATCCGAATTGGTAATTCAGACATATCAAAGAGCGTGGCTGGAAGACAACATTGTCTTTGTCTTCAATAACCGAATATTTGGGCTTAGAACCAATGGAGAAGGTATATAACTCATAATAAATTATAGAATGTGTTGGCAATACTACTAGACGTGAAGAGGCGAAAACACTCGGCGTGTACGAGCAGCGGTTGACTGCAATTATAATGAGTCGATCGAAATCTTTTGTTCTAATTTAGTCAATTAAAACAATAATTTGCTTTTATTATTTATTATAATTTGACTATATTTAAAGTTGGAAAATACCTCTCGCAGGATACCTCTGTTGAGGAAAGGGTTAACAAATGTTTATAAGCTATAAAAACGTGCTTGTAGGTCAACGAATGCAAGCTAAATTTCTGAAAAATATAAAAGCCACATTTTCTCCAGTTCTAGTGGGAATTTCGTCGTTAAGTATCTTTAATAGTTCTCTATTTCTATCTGCGAGATCTTTCTCTACACTTGTTGATCAAATTAAGTGTTTTTTGTTTTATTTTCGATTTTTTAGGTAGATTTCGATCGAAATACTATCTACAGCAGATGGTTTCATGTCCCAATATCTGAAAAATTTCTATACAATTTCTTCGATCATGACCAGGAGACTCCAAAACTATCCTCAATAATAAAGGTTATCAATATATAGGTTGTCCAATAAATATATACACATTCACACTTTTACACCGTGTCATTTACTTGAACTTTCTGCAAGAATTTGTCGCACCATGCTTTCATTAGGAGTTCAGGGATAAATAGAACTTTAATTTACAGCAATGGGCGCATTTCCACAACCGTCGTGATGTGAAGACCTTCTTCTTCCTGGCACTGTCCCAACTCATTGCCTAGGTAGGCTTTTGGGGTCGGCTCTTCTCGTTCTCAGGCTGTATATTCTTCGGTTCTGGGTGTCGCTTTCATCTAGGCCGTTTCTCTGCTGGATTTTGGAGCATTGAATCATCCAGGAGTTATTTGGTCTTCCTCTGGACGGCTGTCGAGGAAGATCCGCAGACATTGCCTGGTTTACAGTATGGTCTAGTGGTCTCCGTCTTATGTGCCCGTACCATCTCAGCATTCACTTGAACTTTCTGTAGGAATTTGTCACACCATGTTTTCATCAGGAGTTCAGGGATAAATAAGACTTAAATTTACAGCAAGTGGCGCATTTCCACAACCGTCGTGATGTGAAGGCCTATCGTGATGAAAATTTGCCGAACAGATGGATTGGACGTGAAGGTAGTATTGAATATCTCCGCGCTTCCCAGACTTCACGCTAATGCCATTTTTTATGAGGACTCATCAAATATTAATTTTATGGTACAAAACCAGCAACAATTATTAATTGACATCAGCTATTAAAATATAATGCGTCGAAATATCAAAACAAGTGAATCGTAATGTTTGCGATACCACGTTATAGGTATCGCAAATATTTCGAATCGTTATAATTGGGAGGTTTTAGAATCTAATTTCCATTAGTGTTATGTGTCTTATCACCCATTGTGTCTTATTTCAGTGATTTGAGGAATACCTTTTCCACTGTTACGATTCCAGTCTGGTTTTCACATAAAACCTTTATAACATCTTTCTTGTTGGTTGGAAGATATTGTCGCATGGCAATAAGCTCACCAGGTTGTACTTTATACAATGAAAGTGTAATACAATAACTCCGCAAGAGCATATAAGATTTTTGGAAAATGTGTAGCATAAATTTTAATTTGTTTATTTTCAACTTTCTGAACGTTTAAACGTTCTATAATCCTTACAATGTATGTCTTTGACATATTTAATTTTATTAGTGGAGATAAATATTAGCGAGTGATTAACAGAAATGTTTATATTACTTCGAAAATTAAATTGAATTTTTGGATCGTGTTTAGCAGCCACTACAGAGAAGATTTTTCGCATGAGAATTATATGTTATATTGACCTGTCAAAAACTTTCTCGGTGTCACGAATAATGGATGATAAATTGTAGTTTTTCTCTTTAAGTACACATGTTTCTCCGCAATTATTTATTCACAGAATCCGATAAAACTAAAACAATGTCGGATACACAAGAGTCTGGTGATTACCAGTTCATTCCTCTAAAGTTGCGCGATAGTTTTGTGTTCCACCGTCACATTGCATACTCGTAGTATCTATCGCCCGCGTCGTGCTGTGAGGAAACAAGGAAACTTCTTCCTTCTTATTTCGTCTGTTGCAAAATTTAAGTATAAAGTGATAAAATGGACTTGGAGTACTCCAGAGACAAAAGAAACATTTAATTTATTTAAAGAACCATTTTTATAGAATGTCATGTTACTTTTTTTTAAATATAATCAATTACACATACATTAATATTATTTTTTTATTAAATAATCTTTGTAATGTATTTTTAATTCATCCACTAGAACATTTTTGTATTGTATAATAATGAAATAATAAGTTTAAAAATAGCTATATATAGTAGTCGACATATAGTATACACATATTGAGTTGATTCATAAGTTCGTAGCGTTTTAAAATTTATGTTTTTAATTAAACAAAATACAAAAACTTATCAACAATATATTTTGCATTGTTTACGATTAACTATTAACGTTTTGACAGTTTTTCGATTCCACGCCTGAAGAAATCCGGTGGTTTGGAAATGAAGAAGTATGCATGAAGTCCAAGCTGCAGTTGCTCTTGAGATTTGATAACTCTTAGTAAAAATATGTTTTAATACAATTCCATTTAAACATTTATCACTATTTTACAGCTTGAAGTAGTTAGAGCGTGTATTGACGTGTATTGGCATAGGTGCCGTCTACACCCTCCGTATATTGCAGTTAAAATTTGAAAACTCTACCCATAGTAGTATATCAACTACAGTAGATAGAAGACTTGTTGTTTTGTTATATTCCGAAATGTAAAAAAATATATATTGCGTGTTGGAAAGATGGAAAAAATCTGGCTGAAATTAAATGACGTTTAAATGCTGTCTACGGGGAATTTTCTCTATCATATTCCACAGTTAAAGATTTGGGCTAAATAGTTTCACCTAGGCAGATAATCGATTGTCATTTACTCACCTCAAAGGCAGACCAGCAGAAACAATCACTGCGGAAACAGTTGCATTAGTGACAGAGCAATTGTTACACGACAGAAGACTAAAATCAAAATAAATATCCGCCAATAGAATTTCCAAAATCATAGAGCTTTGAATTCTTCACGATCATGTTAGCATGAATAAGGTAAATGAAATATGGTTGCCAACATTTTTATTGATGTCTATGGTAACGACGTGTTGAATGTTGAAATGAGTTTTTAATTTGCAAAGGGAAAGAAAAATAAATAATTCAGTCAATTATCACGGAGATTGATCTACGTGTATGGTTTTGTACCACGATCCTCTGTCGAAAAGAGATTATGTAGATAGGCGCTGTCCGGGATCGTCACGGTTCAAAAAAGACAAGGTGACACAAGCCCAAAAAAATATTACGACATTTTTTAGGCATTATTAAGAATTCTACTAATTGATTTACAGAAACACTGCAGTTACTGGCGAGTATTATGTGTCATTGATGTACAAATTAAAGGATGCCATTAAAAGAAAACGCCGAGGGAAGCTGTCTCGAGTCGTCAGATTGCATGACAATTCACCTGTACACATTTATGTTGCTGCAAAGGATGCCATTCCACACTGTGGTTTCTAAGAATTGAATCACCCGTCATACGAGTATATCATAGTGGCCCCTAGTGATTAAAAAAAAAATAATACTGAAATAAAATTGACGAAGAAATTATTTCTGCAGTATAACACCATTTCGAGATAAAAACTTTTGAATATTTTAAGTGGTATTGAAAAATAAATTTGTCGTTCTAAAAGATGTATTGAAGTACAGGGTGAATATATTAAATTTTTATTTTAATCCTATCACTTTTTTATATCCTTCGGCCGGAAACTTATGGAATTTACAACGCAATTGAAATAAAAATAATAAGATTAGTGTTTAACAAAATTGCATACTGCTATTAGAGGAAAACAAAAAAAGGTTAGTTATACGAGTATTGGCCGTTCTTTTGATTAGTTTGACCGAAGAACAATCTCTGGGAGTGTCTGGCGAGCATGCAGGAGCTCTTCTTGAGTTCCTTGAGGAGCAATTTGCTTAACAACTGGGGGATGGCGGAGTATTAAGCAGATTGTGCATCGCCCGCGCAGAACTGCCCGGAAGAGGGGCGAGCTCAACACGACAGGACCGGCGCGCAGACTAGGTCTAAGGTGTACTTACCTAAGAAAGTGCGTTTAGCGTAGTTTTATCAAATGAAATATATGGCAAACGATTCAGACCACATCGTCATATTGTGGAAAAAGCATATTTTTGTTGCATCAACAAAAATATGATTTTGAAAAATAATTATTGCGCAGATATTAGACTTTTCGCTTTGACAAATAAATTTAATTTTGTATACATGTATACACATTATCACGCCGTTTCCCTGTCGGAGTAAGCAGAAAGGACAGAGTGCTTGATTCTCCCATTGCGAGACACATCTCTATACGCGACATACACCTTATACAGCTCTTAAAATTTTACAGTTTTAAACATTTGGTTTACATTTTTTTCCCTTCAAAATATTATTGGCGTGATTCCACCATACTTACCTTATACACACATTTGCACTGTATATTTATTCTCTTAGTCTTTCTTCATTCATTCATTTTAGATGCTTGAATTATATTAGAGTACTCTTTTTATCCTATATCATCAGTTATTAGTTGACAATCATCTTTAATCACTTCGACTACAATTATTCCCTTCAGTATTTTTTCACAACCACGTTTCTCTCTCATACATCAAAGTTAATACTATAAACATCTAGTATTGTGGATAATAAAATGAAATAAAAATACAAAATGTTTTTAAAACATTCGATCTATGATGATCTGTGGTCTCGTTAGTACAACGCTTGACTTCCAGCCTGGAAGTTTCAGGTTCACTTGCTGGTGAAATCTTAAAAAAAAACGGGGCAATCGATTTTTATATATTCGTAATGGCTTTAAAAAACCTTTCTGGTTGGTTAGAAGAAATCGCCTTATGAAAATAAGTCCCCTAGGCTGCGTTTTAGGCAATGGGAAGATACAATTTTCTTATAACCTAATGTGCCACTAAAACTTGCAATAAATGTACACCTTGCGTATTGTAAATTTGAATAATTTTATCACAATTCATAAAATATTATAATATATAGTACGATTCAAACGTCCTTCTCTAATTATTAACAAAATAAAATATCATAAATAATCAATAACATTTATCCTCTCCCCATTTCTTACTCTATTCTCCATAAAACCATAGACAACATTTGTATAGTCATTTATTACTCTATTACCCATAAGGTGTTGTCAGTGTGAGTAACATGTAATTGGTTAAATTATCTCACATGAGGAGGACACATAATTAAATGTTTCCAGAAATAGTAAAAGTAGAAGTACTCAATAGTACCAAGTCGGTCCTGGTTTCAGTGTTTTCATTTACCTTTAAGTATAAAAGATAAGGCGTTCAATTTTAAATGGCTGTATACTTAGCACGGTTAGTTTGAGCAAGTTAGTACCGCGATAATCTGCAATGAACTAGAAATAACAAACGGATTCAACATTAAACCAGAGTCAAAACATTAACTGAGAGTTGGAATAGTACTCGAAATATAACTGAATCAGAAATAATTAAAATGTTGGAATAGAGCAGGGTTCCCAATCTTTTTAGAATCAAGGACCCTTGGTTCATCTTAGGATAAATCAAAACCTTTAAAATCAAAGCCTTTTGAACGTTCGTTTATTTGTTTTGAATAAATTGTATACGTTGTGCTTTTTTACACAGTAAAGAAATGTGCGAAAAACACACAATGATGGCATTGTATGCATGTACTTAAATGCATACATACATACCATCACGCTGTTTCCATATCGGAGTAGGTAGAGATGAGAGAGCACCAAGTGTTCCTATCGTGACACACATTTTACGCCTCTTCTACATCCATACAAATCCCACGATTTCTCTGACTTGCACCTTTCTTTCTTTAAAATTATCTTACACTTGAACTGACTATACTTTTCTTGGTCTTCCTCTACCACGCCTTCCACTCAAATTTGCACAGTATATTTGTTTTGCTAGCCTTCATTCATTCATTCGTTCCACACGTGCGTGGTCACGCGGTAATCCAGTGCATTACTTTCATGGGGAAGGTCGCCGGTTCGAACCCCACGCTGTTCTGCTTCCCTTGAATGACACATGTATTTTTTCCGCCTAGTATTCGGAAGTATAAGAATACCTATGTCTTCGGTCACATTTATTCTTTAAAAAAAAAGGAGAAAATGTGCCTGTGTGCTTCGGTGCACTTCGGTGTGCCATATGATTCAGTGCAGCGGTGTGGCCGGTGAGGTACTGGAATTTACATTGGAATGGCGAGGGGATTCTCGACTACGAGGCCCAGCAATGACGACAATGTTCTACATGTCCAAACCTGCATGTGTGATGCTTTTTTACTACCCCATAGGAAAAAATGCCACACTAACATGAAAAAAACATGTTAAGTATACGACAAGAATGCAGTAAGTATTGGGATTTTTATTTCATAACTAATTTTCGTTTCATACGTGTACATATACAAGGTCATATAACTGAAACTGAAAACCATAGATTCTTAATTTTGTACTATTCATAGACAATTTTTGTACCTGTGAAGCGAATTACGTTTGCAAGTGAGCTATGCGGCTAGGCTGAGATTTTTTATATCATCTAGACGATTAACATGTGTCATTTCAGATTTTTTTTTAGAAGAATAAAGCGGTTATATTATAAAACGGTGCTTGTATATTAAATATTCACTTGGTTAACTACTTACTACTCCTATAAACATATTATTATATCAATTTACCAAATAAAATATCGCATTAAACACAACAATACCGCCCCAACACATCATCTACAGCTGAGTATTTAAAATAAAATCTTGACACGCGACTATTATTAATTCAATACTGCATTAGGATGTACATAAAAATAAATTATTTCAATTTTATAATTAAATTGTTACAACGCGGCTCATTATATTTACAAAAAAGAAATAAATAGTGTGACATCTGTTATTAAAAATCAATCTATTTAAATTTTTATCGACAATAATGTTTCATTTGAACGATACCTGTTTTAAGATTTTTTTTTACCTTCGAATAAACTTAAGGGCGTTCTGGATAGATATAGGTAATAAGTATTATAATACCACAATGCCCCCCCTGAAAGGCTTAACGCCTCTCTAATAATTCTGTACACCTCAACGCTTCCCCCCCCCACCATAAAGTCCAAAATTACGCCCGTTGAGAATCGTTGGAATAGAGTATGCGGTGATATTGTCTCAACATATCATTTTATTATGATCATCATTCTTGTTGTTATGAATTGTTGACAATGTTATTCAGTCTTACTTAAAGTTGTTGACGATGTGATTTAGAGTAGCTTGAAGTTGTTTGAACCATGAACTAACTGTTTTCTTCATTTGTTAACTACGTAACGCATTAAAGAACTTTTACACTAATTTGTACAGGAAATTATTTTAATTTGTTCTATGCAATTCCAAAGAGGGATCGGTCTGTCAAATTTTCAGGTGTTCTCAGTGGTTGCGACTTCAACTATTATATTACAATACATGTATTACATATTGCGCATGAATCAAGATACAGTAGGATGAAGTCAACTCTTTCAGAACAGGCACGGAGCATAAAATATTCCATTTATTGTATTAAATAGAGATGCAAATATTTATTTTAAATATTGTACATCAATATCTACAATTTATCAAAGATTTCAATTTTGACATTGTGGAACTTTATGTTAGAATGTTTAATAAGAAATTTATTTTGTTATGTTGTTTATAGTTAAGGCATTAACGTTGTGGAGGTTTAAATACATTGTAATTTATTTTTATCAAACACTGTTTATTCCACTTTTTTGTGACGGTATAACCCTACCGGTTTCAAGGCTTTCACCTCATCTTCAGGGGAGCCGATATACACGCTTCAACGGTTGGGGGCTGAAGGATGAGGGAGGCATGGGACAATTTCGGTCAAGAACAGGATGGAAAATTAAATTTCTTGGACCTAACATTATCTCGGAAAAATAGCACATTTGACTTTGATATACGAGTATATAGGAAAAATACTTATTCAGACTCTATAATTCCAGCAACTTCTAACCATCCTAATAATCATAAATTCGCCGCCTTTAACTGTATGCTTCATAGATTGCTCAGTGTCCCATTAACCGACGACAATTATAAAAAGGAATTAATAACCATAAAAAAAAATTGCTACAAATAATGGCTATCCTGGAAGCCTCATTGATTCACTTTTAAAAAACAAAACAAAAAAGAAACTTATAAAAGATTATATATTTAACGACACCTATAAGCATACCTATAAATGGAGCAAAGTCCTATTTATAAAAAAATATATCATATGAAATAACCAAAAATATTCCAAGTCACATAAAGCCAGCTTTTTACACTAATTTTAATCTCCGGAAACTCTTATTTAATGGGAAAGGCAAACATGGAATACTTAGCAACAGTGGTGTGTATAAACTTTTATGTGCTGACTGTGATAATTTCTATATAGGAAAGACAGGAAGATCTTTTGAAAAGAGATTTCGTGAACACAAATCCGCCTTAACAAATCATCTAATTTATTCTGAAATGGCTAATCATTGTCACCGTGAAAACCATACTTTTTCTATCGATGATGCCAAATTCTTACATATCAGTAGTAACGGAAATAAATTGGACAGATTAGAGGCCGTAGAAATTTCTAAGTCAGTACACCGATCCCAACATCTGTTGAACAGTTATTTCCCAAAAACCTCTCCGCTCTTGGCCGAAATTGTCCCATGCCTCCCTCATCCCTAAGCCCCCAACCGTTGAAGCGTGTATATCGGTACCAGTTCGAACAGCATTTAATCTTGTTTGCGCTCCCCTGAAGATGAGGTGAAATCCTTGAAACCGGTAGGGTTATACCATCACAAAAAAGTGGAATAAACAGTGTTTGATAAAAATAAATTACAAAGAAATTTCTTTGTTATTCCACTAATTACGTTTATCACCGTGACACGTGTTCATACGTCTTATCTTGAGGCTTTCTTTAAATGAAATGATTCCAATGTGTTACGAGAGCAATTAAGTTCAATTGGTGTCATGTTCTTCCTTCAAGACAGCGGAAAAAGACGATGCATATCCGTCAAACCCTGTTGGTGCATTACCCAAATGAAAGGAATTAGTTATGTACTCGTATACCTTCTAATTGAAAATAATAATAAAAAGTTTTTTTAACCAATATCTGTCTTATTCAGATTAAAATCCATTCACTTCATGCTTTTTTCTAGTTACATGAGTTTTTCTCGTACCAAATAGTCGCAATCACTAGTGCTATGCGTACCACTAATGGTATGCAGCAGATGACCAGTGGTATGCGTACCACTGGTTGCATGCAGCAGATGACTGATGGTAAGTGGATAATTTATGCTTTACACATTGTAAGATAACGAAGAAATACATCATATAAATTTTAATCGGTTATGCATTCCAAATGCACTGATTCTAGACTTGGGAACGAACGACAGTTCAAGGATCTGTAGATAAGCCAACGTTTATTTTATAAAAGGCGTGACAAGCTCCAAAGACAGTTAATTCAATGTTAGCTTTACGATATTCTTAATATCCTTACGTAGTCTCCTAGAATAATATTGTAAAGTTTTGTGCACGTTGTATTATATTTTTCTTAATATACAGTATATATATAAATAGTATTAAAAAATTGTGCTCATTTTCAATAATATTGATTTTTCTTGATTAAACAAAAAAAACCAATAGATTTAAAGACATTTCAGAAAGAGCAATAATATATATTAAAACAATTTGATTCAATGTACAATTTAAGTGAAGCAATTTTTTTATATTTTTTATATGATAACAATTAAGTGAAGCCATTTTTTTATATGTTTATAAAATAACCAAAAAATAAAACTCGACTTGGATTGAATTATGTAAAATAATTCACGGTTAAATGATGTAAAATAGATCAAGAAACAGAGAAACTAATTTCTGTCCATCAAGCATTTCTGTATTTGCAAGTTAAATACTAGGATAATTATATTGTTAATCCATAATTATATTGTTTAATTATCATATTTTTTATTTAATTTTCTAATCCTTTTTAATGTTTTAAAATTTTTATACAAGAAATTAAATTAAAATATGTGACAATAACTTAATAAAGTAAATAAAAAATCTTGCCTTCTTATTTATTATATAAATCAGACACATTTTTGCTGATGATTTAAAACATTTAAATTGTGAAAAAAAAACTACCATATTGTGTATATAGAAGAGAACCACTTGACTAGGCGACACCTGTGACAAAGTGGTCTTATTCATTAATCACAAACTTAGCTGAAATATCCATAATCTGAATTAATGTCCTTCAATCCCAAGTTATATATTCAAGAAGTTATGTTATATATCGCAAGAACCACATCAAAATCATGTCCAACAACTCCACGCCACACGTTTCTACATTTGCATCAGTCATTTACTCCCAAGACTATGAGGAGACGTCCTAAAGCTCCTTATTCCTTTGTTTACCGAGAACATAAAAAAAAATAATTTATTTGGACGTTCTCATCGATCGTGGATAAAATAAATTAATGAATGTAACATATTATTTGGATATATCAGAGTTGCACAGCAGCCATCCATATTGAAGAAAAAAACTTTACTTAAGCATATTTGTAATGTTCATAAACATAGCGTACTACTTTATGTAACCGTAAATTATACAGTTACAACCCTATAACAGTAGCACCCCATTGTGTCCTCTGAATTAAGAAAGCTATTTTCATGCGACAGCAGAATCAAAATAAAAAAAAAAACATTCTCTAAATTTTCAAACATGTATAAAAAGCCTTCTTTTTAAAGGAATTTGTGGCCACCTCGTTAAGGCAAGTACTATTAAAAAAAACGAGTCATGGGAGAAAAAGAGGAAAAGAGGGAGAATAGGGGTTTGGAAATATATAAGTATAAGAAAATGTTGATTCGTAACTTTTTTGAATACAAATTGGGATTGGAGGCTATTACTGTTAAATTGATTGGAAAATACAAATTTTTGCGGTAAACTAAGTTTCCCACTTAAACGCGATGTGGAAGCATAAAGCTCTTATCTCGCTCCCTCCACGGGCCAGATAAAAGAAATTGGAAAAACTTGGAAACTGTTCATCTATGCAACTTCATTCCGAGTTCCCCGATGCTCTGACTGCATTTTTATTTTATACAAATTTTATATAAAAATTTTACCCCCTCATTCTGCAGAATAGCTCCCTCGGGCACTGTGTTGAGGGGCCATTCTTTCATGATAGGATGACCACATTTTGATAATGGCCCATAAATAAAAACTATAATTTAATAAGACGATAACAAGTTTTAAAGTAGTTAAATGATGCCCAATATTTATGAGTTTGGGGAGACGTAATAATGACTAAAACGGGTAAAAAATTAGAAATTAACCTGGTAGAGGTAGACCAAGAAAACTGTTATTGGATTAAGTTGAAGAAAAGAGGTAGAAATAGTTGTTGAAGAAAAGAGTTAGAAGTATAAAGAATAATAAAATAGACGGAACAAAGTGAATGAGATAAGTTATTATATAAATTACGAGTATATACACACATGTGCACTAGTTTAGGGGGAGAGCGAGAAGTAAGGGTTTTTGGAGGTTTCCTAATAGGTGTGTGAGTGAAGGATTTTTGGAACACATGCATACACAAACGCACGCACGCATGCAGAGAAACACACACATTATTTTGAGGTTCAGGAGAGAGATGTATATTGTGCGTGTACTCTGTTCTTAATACGTGTACATGGTGCTCCTTCGCCTAGTTGGTAAAAAACTTGTCTGCCGAAGTGGCGGGCTGGATTTCCCTTGTTATCTAGACTTTTTTTAAAGTTGTTCATAAATTATATTATTTTTTTCGAGTACAACTCTGTGATTTGTTAGTTTCTTATGTATTTTCAATTCCCACAAGAAATGTGGCCCAAATCAAGACAAAAGAAACAGATTAATGACAATCTCTGTGACATAGTTGTTTAGATGTTTATTTTCTAATTCGGGGCTATGAACTCGATTTATGTTTGAACCCATTTTTCTCATAAGGCTTATAGTGCGGTTTTTACTTAAGACCTCTAAAACATCCTCCGTGGCGTTGTTGGTAAAACGCTTTAGTGACCTTATATCGCTGGTATTAAGCGATTGTCTTGTTATTTTTATTGATTTATTCGTAAGGTACCCTTCAACATACCTGAATTGATGACCTCCGTGGCCTAGTTGGTAAGACGCCTATTTTCCGACGTGGAGGTTGCGGGTTCGATCCCCGCTGGAACCTCTATTTAAAAAAAAAGTTTTCAGGCTGGTTTTCATTTAAGGCCTCATAAATATATTTTTAGTCGGTTAAGGGAAATTACCACATGGCAATAATCTCAAAAGGTTGTACTGTACAAAAATAAAGTGTTATGCATAGCTACCAGACCTGATTTGTTTAATGAGTGGGTTCAAGTTCCTCGAGGAAAGTTTGCTCTCTAAACGGCGCTTTACAAAATTGTCCATTGAATTGAAAATTAAAGAGCGTGACTGGGATATAATATTGTCTTCGACCCCATTCATCGAACCTACGGGATGAGGATCACTACTCATAGTCACCATCGTATATGTTTAAAATACTACCACATGTGGATAAGCAACAGCACTCGTTCACGTCTAGCGAGTCCTAGTATTTGTTAATAGACGAACTTTTAAACCAGACGGGAACCCTTTAATATATTCTTTTTTGAAATTATAGAGAATCGAACCCGAAACTCCTGGGTTTAAGGAAAAAACATATTACCAACCAGATCACGGAGTTCGTCTCGTTAGATTTCAGTTTCGACTCTCTTGCTGCCTGTTTTGGGTCAAGTATTTTTCGTAGTTTTCGAAGCATAGTAACTTTTGCAGGTCTAAATACATTTAAAAATCAAAACAAACTAAAACACAAAAGTCATCTCTCGACATAAAAATCCTCCGTGTTACTATAAGTTTTGTTTGTAAAAAAGAAAACTATTGTTTTTAAATTCCATAAGCGAAATATTGCTTGAGCTTTTTCTCGGGAAAAACTTATAAAGATGAAACGAACAAGGCTTTTTCACCTGAAGTTTTTCACTAGGATTAGTAAGTTACTGTCAAGATTTTGTTTCTTCACAAAGTTCTGGACGTTGTAATGCCTGAAGAATAAACTTGTTGGTAACACGTTCATGCCCAAGTAGTACCCGTCTACTTATCGATAACAATATCTTCATATTTTGTTAACTCTTACGGGAACAAGCCAGTTCGGAGTCCTGTCAAAGTGCTTTCCGGGGAATGGAACTATGTACATTATAAGCACTTTTGAATTTATAGCACTTAAATCTTAAAAAAAATATCGTTTTAACCATTTATTATGTATGTCTTCTTCTTCTTTCTCTTAAGTTAGACCTGTACTTTGTTACTATCAGAACTACCTCTCTTGAGATGTTGTTGACTACCACCTATTTTCTCTTGAGATGTTGTTGACTACCACTTATCTTTCTGGTGTTTTTCCTGCGGAGACGGCTGTTTTGGATGTGGGTATTTCATACATTGCTACGTTGGGAACTATTGTGTTATTCGTTCTTTTCATATGATTTTGCCTGTATCATCTGCGGTTTCTATACCATCTTACAATATCGTCTACATATTTCTTGGATACGGGAGTTTCTAACTATTATATATCCTTTAGTGTTTTACCTGATTGATTGAGAGAGGGTTGGAGAGAGAGAGAGATTTTTAAGTTTTAACATAACATATGGAATACAATACAATCTGGACGATTTAACGTCATATGACAATTTAAAAAAAATCAAGTTATTAAAATTTTATGTATGGTCAAGGCACTAACACTTTGATTAACTGGCTGGCTAGAAGAGATTGCCGCCTGGCAATAAGCCCGCCAGATTGTATTTGCAATAAAAGTGTTAAATAAATAACACAGTGGACTTTTAAAGACATTGTAATTTGTTTAGTCTAACACTATTTATTCCACTTTATATAACGGTATAACCCTACCAGTTTCAAGGTTTTCACCTCATCATCAGGGGAGTGTAAACAATACCTTCCAATGTTGTTTGTGCTCCCCTGATGATGAGATAAACACCTTGAAACCAGTAGGGTTATACCGTTATATAAAGTGGAATAAACAGTGTTTAACTAAACAAATTACGCTGTTAAAATGTTTTAAAGGAAAAAAATAGACAGAGCCATTTTTTGTTTGGTTCGAAGTTCAACCTGAAATATCGAGTTGTTAGGCAATACTTTCAAAATAATATGTTAACTCCAAATTAAAAAAAAAAGGGAAAGGTTTTGAAAAAGAATCCCTTAATCTAATTGTCTGAAAGATAACAAAAACAATAGTGTTATAATATTTGTAATAACTCGTTCTCTGACATATTGGATAAAACACGTCAAAATAGAGTTTTAACCAATACCTCTGCAGACTGTTGATTGGGATTTCAAAGAGTAATTATTTTTTTCTAGTGTCGAATGACATTTTTCCAATTTACGAGGATAACCTGCAAACAGCAAATTTTGCAGAGAAATAATTGCAGTTATCACGAGATTTTGTTGAGTGCTTTTTTAATTCATTTTTAATAATATTAGTTACAAGTATAGACCACGTTTAATAAAACTATTGATTGAAAAAAAACTTGCGGTTTCAATAGCGTAAGAGTATTTTATTATGCTCGACTAGTTTCGAGACGTTAATCAGGTGTAATTCTCATGGGTTTGACTCATTGTGTATTAAGTGTATACAATACCATCTGGTGGGTTTATTTTCATGCTCTTCCAACCAACCAGAAAGGTATCAATGACGCCTTAAATGGCAACCAGACTGAAACTCTTTTAAAAAAAATGGGACCCAACAAGAATTGAACCCATAATCCAAAATTGGGGAGACAGGCGTCTTACCAACTATGCTGTGGAGTTCGTTTCTTTATACTTAAAAAAATGTATTGGGTGTTAACAAAAGTTGTGTCCGTTTTCTCCAAATTTAAAAATTAGCAAAAAAAGTAAAACAAAATGGTAAAGGTTATACGTCATTCGAAAGAAAATTTTCTGCTCTACGAGATATTGTGTTTGCTTTTACGTTACATGTATTATTTTATTTGATGACAATCCTTCAAAATGGAATGTCAAGTAGTCGAAAATGAGCATTTTCGACACCTCCTTCTGTTCGCGTTTAATCGAAGGAATAAAGCTGCCAAAGCTGCTCGCGATATTTGCAAAGTGTACGGTGAATATGCTATGAATGAAAGGACAGCTCGTCGATGGTTTTTGCATTTCAAAGACGGTAATTTCGATCTGAAAGACATACTATAGAGCGTTCCGGACGACCAGTGGACTTCGATGAGGACTGCTTAAACCATATTATTCATGAAGATCCCCTTCAAACTACCGTAGAATGAACTGAGCAGATGAGTTGTAGTCACATGACTGTATACCGCAATCTTAAATCAGTAATGATGCGGTAAAGGAATATTTGCTTGTGGCCATGCGTAGCTCAAAGACGCGCGAGCAAACCAGCAGAAATTGTCGAACGTTGATTTTTGATGTTTTCACTCAAAACATGTGGAACCCAAGCGCCGAACTTTTGAACTTTTCCCATTAATGTAAGATGGCGGTATACAGTCATGTGACTACAATTCATCTGCTCAGCCAATTCTACGGTGGTTTGAAGGGGATTTTCTTGAATAATATGATTTAAGCGATCCTCATCAAAGTCCACTGGTCGTCCGGAACGCTCTATGTCTTTCAGGTCGTAATTACCGTCTTTGAAACGCAAAAACCATCGACGAGCTGTCCTTTCATTCATAGCATCTTCACCGAACACTTTGCAAAAATCGCGAGCAACTTTATTCTCTCGATTGAACGCGAACAGAAGGAGGTGTCGAAACCTTTACCATTTTATTTTACTTTTGGTGCTCATTTTTAAATTTGAAAAGAAAAAACGGACACAACTTATGTTAACACCTAATATATTCATATGATAGTTAATTAAGATTCATAAATAATAATTTGTTCAACCTACAAACAGGTCTTATTCCCTTCAGTTAAAAACCATCTTAAAAAAAATCTCTGTGTTAATAAAAATATTTTTTAGGACATACCTATTGAATAGACAACGAATTCAGTGACCCGATTGAATGCTTGTCATCCAGCCAAGGAATTTTGGTAACGATTGTTGATCATACCCAAGAAAATAGCACATTACTTTAGACATTCTTATCGAAATCCTGGTTGAGTTAAAGAAATTTCCACCGAAACAACAATTCTATCGGATCGTATCGAAAACAACAAACGGGTGGAATAATTAAACAACACAAAAAGTTTAAATTTTTTTATGAAGACATTTAAAATTATCATTTCGTGTTGTTAATTCTAACAGGGTGTTCTAATCTTAGAAATATGTCATTATCTTACTATCCACTACCTTCCTATCCTTACACTCCACTTATGTGTATCATTTATTTTGTAATATTTTTTATGAAGACATTTAAAATTATCATTTTGTGTCATTAATTCTAACAGGATGTTCTAATTTTAGAAATATGTCACTACCTTTCTATCCACTACATTCCTACCCTTACACTCCACTTATGTGTATCATTTATTTTGTAATATTTTTTATGAAGACATTTAAAATTATCATTTTGTGTCATTAATTCTAACAGGATGTTCTAATTTTAGAAATATGTCACTACCTTTCTATCCACTACATTCCTATCCTTACACTCAACGTATGTGTATAATTTATTTTGTAATGTTTTTTTATGAAGACATTTAATATTATTATTTTGTGTCATTAATTCTAACAGGATGTTCTAATCTTAGATATATGTCCCTACCTTTCTATCCACAACCTTCCTATCTATACACTCAACTTATATGTATAATTTATTTTATAATTTTTTTTATGAACACATTTAAAATTATCATTTTGTGTCATTATTCTAACAGGATGTTCTAATCTTAGAAATATATCATTACTTTTCTATCCACTACCTTCTTATCCTTACACTCAACTTATGTGTATAATTTATTTTGTAATATTTTTTTAATAAGGAATCCACCCACATTAGGATAATTTTTAATTTATAATATTTAAAATCTGTCGATAATAATGGGCTCGAATTCTGAGTTAGAAAGCCCTTGAGGAGAGTTTGTTATAGTTGTCCTTTCAATATTATTAATAATTATGTGCGAATTTATTAGAAGGTATTCTTATATTTTAAGAGTGTTTAAACTAGGATTTGGGAAAACATTATTTGTGGTTAATGAATTACCGTTGGACCATGTTGTGGCGTAAACTTCAATAGACCTTGTGTGGTCACTCCATCTTGTTTTATATTTCAGTTTGATTCATGGTAAGATGGATTGGATTCTCTCAGGGGGTTCCCTTTCTTAGTCTGGTAATTGTTTGATAATTTTTCAACTTTTTTAAGTCAAACTTATTGATGGATCGAATTTAATTTCGAAAAGATGTGGTTCCGCTATTATTCTTTATTCAACCAGTTTTTTCAAAATAAGTAAATGCTGAAATAACTTTCCGAAATAAATTTTAATTAAAAATACATGTTCTTATCACTAGACCAAGGAAGTTACCAGGATGAGAATATTAAAAAAGAAACATGTTTTTTTTAATTGAATCAAAAATTGGTTTTGTTTTTGAAAATTTTTGTTGTATATTTTTTTCGGATATCTTTCTGGTTCTACATATCACTGCTAAATAGCTTTCAAATTTTGTTTAAAAGTAGAATTTCCCTCAATTTGTGAATTAATTTCTGTTGAAAAATATACTAAAATAGACTATTGGGCGAGGCTGATGCACTTTGCGCAATAGTTTCGCCCACCCGTCAGATATTTTCTCAGTAAAATAATGTATTTTCATAAAGCCTCGATTAAAAAAATCGGTTTTATTTAAATCCCGCTTGATAAAATCGGGGATTGAGAGGGATAACTGTAAAAGGAAGTGAACTTAATTGATATTTATTACTCCATTTCAGGTAAATTCAAATTAAAAAATATATATTATTGCCAATCACAAAAAATCTTGACAACCATGATGTATGGAATCAGAGCCTGGGCATTGAAAAGGAGTGTTAAGAGCAGAAATGCGCCCCTTGCGTAAAATATCTTGTATTACAATGTTTGCTATAGTAAAAAAAAATACCAAATAAAGAATAACTGTTTGTTAGAGATGGATGTTATAAGTAGAATAAGGAAGGAATATTAAAAATGAGACGCGAAAGATTAACGAAAAAAAAAAACAAATGAGAAAGAGACAGACTGAGAAAATTGTGGAAAAGGTAATTGGATAAATTTTAAGTGAGAGATAAGTGAGAAGTATGAGAAATAAGAGACCATGTATGAAGAGATGTATGGATGATGACAAGACGAGAGCTATGTGTATGGGTACTTAGGCGTATATATTGTCTTTTCTGCCTACCCTATATATACGGTATGGCTGTATTATTTGTGAAGTAAGTTGTAAAGTAAAAATAATTCAATTTTTAAATATTTTTTTATGGTTTCGACATCAGCGAAGTAAAAGCAGCTAAATTTAATATTTTATATGAGAATTGCTTAATGGATATCATTTATAAGGAAGGCAAAACCTGCCGTCTTTTAAAAAGGATATTCAAAAAAGTTGTTTGAAAAGGAACTAAATGGGAAAATATTTATTACGTCCATGTAAAAGCAATTTAAAATACTGTTTAAATTTTTTTCTTCAAATAAGTATGAAGGTCTTATTGCTCCTTAACATGTAGACATTTGCAAGAAGCGCTATAAGTAAAAGGAATGATTATTTTATTTACATATATTATGGTTTCTTCAATCATCCTTCTAAAATAAAGAGTATCATAAATTTAATTAATTTATTTATTCCAGTAAATATGCAACAGTGTGCAATGTAACTCAAGCCTTATAAAAAATACAGTGTAAGTAAATATATATGGTAAATAATAATAATACATATATATATATATATATATATATATATATATATATATATATATATATATATATATATATATATATATATATATATATATATATATATATATATATATATATATATATATATATATATATATATATATATATATATATACCACCACACGTCTCCCTATCGGAGTAGGCAGAAAGAATAATGTGCCAGACTTTCCCATGACAACACACATCTTTCACCTCTTCTACATTCACATTCTCATACAGCTCTTACGACTTTTAACATTTATTTCTTTCAAATATCCTATACTTGATCCAATCATACTTTCCTTGGATTTCCTCTGCCACGCCTTTCACTCACATTTGCACTATATATTTGTTAATCTTTCTTTATTCAATCGTCCCACGTACACAAACACAACTGTCTTAAGTTCACACTCATTCCGTAACACTTGATTCCATATTCTGTCATATAGTACATTGTCACCCCATGTATTGTTTTAAGTGCACGCATTTCTACAGAATTTATTCGGCTCTTTTCAGTGTTGTTCCACGTCCACGTTTCACTCTCATATACTAAAGTTAGTACTAAAATACTGTAGTGTACTATCATCTTGGCATTTTTTTATTCTGCTCGGTTTGAGTGTATATGTTTTAATGTACCGTTGACTTTGCTTTCTATCGCTACACGCCGTTCAATATCCTTCGTAACTCATCTATCATTTGAGACAATAATTACTCACCTATATATCGCATTTACTTTTCCTTTCACATTTTTCTATCACCATGACTTTGAATTTTGAAACATTTGTTCTCAGATAACAACTTTCATTCTTATTAATAATACCTAATAAATAATAATACCCAAACACTCCCTTTTACCAAAATTATGATGATAATGAAACAAGAAATACAAAAAAAAATATTGCTTCCTTGAATGAGGTTATATATTTTTAAATAAACTTAAAGTAAAAAATAATAACCACTACATTAAAAAGATGGCTGATATAAGCGTTTTTTTATGAATTTATAAAAGGCAATTTATAGAGGCCACTAATTAAATTCAAGCGAAATTTTGTCGGTCAGCAAAATCAAAACGAGTTGTCAAGAATAAATAACAAGTGTACTGTTAAAAATAAAAATACACTTTAAATCGCATCATTTAAAGAGCAGACAGTACTCCAGGGCGCTCTAAATCAGGAATCAAAACAACTATTATTGTTTTGATTAACAGCATTACAAAAAAATTAGAAAGGTTGCGGATAAGACCAGTAGATTGGGTACTTCCCCGCATCTGCATATGTTCAGAAAATCACGTTTGGTAAAAAAAAAACTCCAGAAAACTTATCAATGGAAGACAAACTACAAATAAACCTTTGCAGATCTTCTGATATGTGATAATAACTCATTCGGCTTTAGGTGGAGTGTAGTGTATCTGTTTATTGTTCATACATAATCATACATTTTAATAAGACCTCCAAGAAGTTGTTTTCAAGTGCTTCCTGAAGTTGCACATGCAACCAATTTTTTTATCACATCCACGCCACAGATGCGCCGAAAGACGGCAAAAGCCCTGCCAATATATGTACTATACGAGCATGTCAGACTGTACTCACGTCCGTATGTAACATTAGGTGTTGCCATAGCTACGGTTTAATAGTTATTATTTATTTGATGTCATAGAACACTTTAAAATATTATTTGACGACTGTTATTTCTTGATATGATTATACGACATAAAACACAAATGTCAAATAATGTATTCATTAAGAAGATATGGCTTTACTGTTGACAGAAAAACATACATATTAAAACGAGAAAATGGTTTATACTGAGTTAGAATGCTTGATTCTTCTAACATTTAGAATATTAACAATGATTAGATTCACATTTCAGTCTGCCACTTCATACTGTTGCTTTGTACATAAATGAATTTGGTTATTACTATAGTTTACATAAAGTTTTCTGTCTATAAGATATATATTCCGTTCAGAGTTTCGTTTTATTCAAATTCTACATTTCTAAAGATTTCAGTTTCGGTCAGGAAATGGATTTAACTCAACATTTTGTTAAAAGTAACAAAGTTTTAGATTGTTCATTTAAGATAAAAGTTTAATGTAAAGTATCACAGACTTATTATTATGGATCAAAATGGTAAGATGTATGCGAAAACAGTTGCAGATGCTCAAAACAAGAGACGATCGCGTTAATTACAATGAGCAAGCGAGACTAGAGAATTAGCAACATGACGACAGAATGAAGCAGCACAAAAACAAACCCTGCGTCATATTAACCAAAATATATATTTACTTTAGTCATTATTTTTTTTCCACTTTGCACGGATTTCTCCTGTTACACAAAGAGGGTCTGCTCCTAGCGTTAGCTTATTCATTAGGAAGAATATTAGCCAGGATTCTTCTCATACTGCTAGGCGGTGCCGAGAATATATCAAGTGTCATTCAGTTGGTTCAATATCTCTATACCACGCGTGACTGATTGTGTTTAGCCATGATATTTGTTCTGTAAGTTGGTATGTAGAATAAAGGGTGATTCTTAAGCACGGCTATATTTATTAGGTACATATAAACTTAGTGCTTCTAGAATCGCGGGACAGTTAAAGCAACCTTGAAAAGCCTTTAGTAGGAATATCGCAATGGAGTCTTGCCTTCTTGTTTCGAGGCTTCTACTATTGTATATAGTTACACACCGTGAGAAGTTCGACATGGTGAGCATGTTTTGGGTAATCACCCTTTGTTCTGTACCATAGATATCTGAGGATTTTTTTTGTATTTGTTTTATATTGTTTTTATATTTGAGCTCACGAGGGGCTCAAACTGTAGATGCATATTCTAATTTGGTTCTAATCAGATAATTATACAAGTTTCGGAGGATATTGGTACTGTTAAATTCTCTTGATATTCTCATTATAAAACCGAGTAGTTTGTAACAGTCCGATATTAAACGCGAGACATGGTTAACGGACGAGAGTCCGACATCAAAGGTTACGCCCAAATCTTTGAATTCAGAGACTCTGTTTAATGCCACTCCCTGTATAGTATACTGATGGCGGATTGGTAAAAACGATCGACTATAGGATACACAGACACATTTATTAATGTTGAACAGAAGCTGATTTTGCTCACTCCAGGAGACTAGAGAGTCCAGGTCCTGTTGTAACTGTGCACAGTCGTGATGTGAATTAATCTTCTTGAAAACTTTCAAGTCGTCAGCGAACAATAAACATGTCGAGTGACTTATGGAATTTCGAATATCGTCTATTAATATGAGGAACAGCAGGGGACCTAGATTAGATCCTTGTGGTACACTAGATCTTGCGATGAATTCCACAAAATACTTGTTCCAGATTGTTACGCATTGAGATCTTTCTTTTAGGTGCGATGCAAATAATCCAATTAGATCATCGCTGAAGCCAAGGTTATGCATTTTCTTAAGTAATATGTTATATCGTGATCAAATTTGTCGAAAGCTTTCTGAAAGTCAGTATATATTGCGTCCGTTTGGGAATGTTCGTCTAAATTTGACGCAATCTGCTGTGTGAGAGAAAGAAGGTTAGTAACAGTCGATCATTTTGGCAAAAAGCCATGCTGGTTTCCAATAAATCTTGATGATACTTGGTGGCTCAATGGGTTCCACAGTACAGTTTCGAAAATTTGACAACCTCTGTGGCTCAGTTGGAACCAATAAGTCGTGTAAATAAAGAGATGATGCATTTCTAAAAGAATGACTTCGTAAATTTTAGTCTTCCTTTTCTAATTTTTGAGTTACGAATATGTAACTTTTGTTGAATATGTGCAAACTGTTTATTTTGTTGAATTATTTATTTGACAAAAATATTGTTATCGTTTATTAAAAAAATATTATATTTTTAAGACATCTGCGTAAAACAATAACACATTTTATTATTTTCTTTTTTTTTCTCGTAATAAATTGCTATTTCCTTTTTTTAATTTAAGCAAAATTCATGTTATTTATATTCAGCTTTCAAATTATTTTATTTAAGGAGAACATGCGTGTGTTGATAAATTTTCTTCGAAGGTTTTTATGATTTTCCATGCAGAAAATATTAAAAAAATAGCTGAGTAAAGCAAATTCTGAAAAAGTTCCAGTTCATACTGTTTCGATAAAAATATGACTCTAGATCAGTGTTTCCCAACCTGGGGCCCACGCCCTACATGGGGGCAATTTGATTTTTAAGGGGGGCAATTCGAAAATTGACTCGTTCAGAATTTAGTCGTATTTTGATGTCACCGTTACGTAGGGGGGGGGGGGCATAAGAATTTTAGAAAGGCTTAGGTGGGGCATAGCACAAAAACGTAGGGAAACACTGCTCTAGATAAACCTGTTTTTTTTCTTTGATAATTTGATAGTTTGGAATTTTTAAGTTATAATTCAAATAACATTAAGTTCAAATTATTTGGACATGGAGAACGACTGAATGAAGAAAGGTTGACATAAAACATATACAGGGGAAATTTGAGTGGAAAGTGTGATGATGTATGACAAAAAACGAAATGAAATGATTAAGAATGAATGTGAACTTAAGCCTCAAGTATTAAGTAGGATGACGAAGAGTCTACTAAGATGATTTAGACACGTATAAAGAATGTGTGAAGATATCTTGATAAAACACATAAACATGTGAGTGGAAATCGTGATTATTTATGACAGAATAAGGAATGGAGTGGAATGAAGAAGAACACATTAAGTGGATTTGGGCACGTAAAACGAATGTATAAAGAACAACTGACAAAACACACATACGTGCAAATGTGAGTGAAAGCCGTGATTAGAGGAACATCAATGATACTATGATTGGATCAAGTGAACGATATTTGGAAAGAAGGAAACGTTAAAAGTAACGTGAATTGAATGAGATACATATATTAGTTAGATGGTGTATGTATGTGGAGAAAACGAAAGATGAGTGCAGCGATAAAAAAGTTTAGCGCAATGTCGTTTTTGTCTACCCCGACAGGGAAGCGGAATAATTGTATGTATAATATGTATTTATATTGAAACGTATTATTCTTGTTGTTTTATAATATATTGTTAAGATGAGGTCTAATATATTTTTTATTAAAATTTTGTCATCTACATAAATTCTACTCCTTTAACATTTTCGTATCCATCTAAGCTTATCACGTTTTGCCATTTTTTATGACGGTTTATTTCGTCTAAATTTTAATGTTTTAACCAGTTTAAATATACAATTAAGTTAAGTATACAATCTAAAAACTTCACGCTTCGTTTTTAGTTACAGTTCGATAATAAGAGTATATAAATATTGTTTACTATAAATAATAAGTAACCTGTCTATGATATCTGCTTCTTCCCAGTGTCATGTCAGGTCCCCCCAACGTTGAATATCACCCGAGAGTACACATCTTTGTCCACGGCAGCCCGAAAAAGATCCCCGACGCTCCTTATACCAGTCCAATCACGTATATTGCGGAGCCAGGAGATTTGCCTCCTGCCAACACCTCTTCGACCCTCTATTTTGCCTTGGATGATCAGGTGCAGTAATTTGTACTTTGCTCCTCTAAGTACATGACCCAAATTGGACACCTTTCGGATTTTAATATTAGTCAGCAACTTTCTATGAACTTTGGCTCTTTGAAGAACGCTTGTGTTGCTGACCATATCCGTCCAGGGTATCCCTAGCATTCTCCGGTGCATACACATTTCGAATGCTTCCAGTCGGTTCGTACTACCAACTTTGAGGGTCCATGACTCCACTCCATGCAATAACACTATGATATCTACTGTCGTATATTAGGCATTTCGGAAACTGTGCATAATATTCCATTAAAGTCTATTTCTTATTAGTTTTAGTCGATATCACCGTATTTTTCATTATCTTAACATGTTTATTCTGTCCGTGTCACAGTTATAATACTATTGCGTAACATTTAATTAATTGATCTTTATTTTTTGTTACCGTTCGCTTTCTAATTGTCTGTTTCAAAGTGTGAACAGCTTTAGGAAGTACTTGAAGATAATCCTTTTTGGGAAGATCTTAAAAGGTTTCTTTGTACATGTAGATCGTCTTCCTTTGGTAAGTTTTCTGCAGTTTTCTTACCAATTATGTTTCTTTAAATGTATGCAGATGCGGAGAGTTTATAATGTAATGATTATTTCAACTTATTTAACTTATCAACTTATTTTATTTTTTGTAATATTTTATCTGTTAATAATAGTGGGTTCGAATCTCGAGGTAGAGCGCCCTTGAGGAGAATCTGCTTTCTAAACGACGCTATATCAATTGCACTTTTATTATTATTATTAATAAAAAGGAGGGTTACAGTTATGGAAATTGTTGGTTAATATGGAAGGTACAGTAAAAATATTTTGAAATTTTATACAACGCTGATACTTTTTTTAAGAATAGCATACGTTTTGAATTTAATAATAATGGGGTTTAGACCATTTCATAATAGAGCGTATTCATAGTTTATTTTGTTATAGGTATACAATATGTGTAATACAGAGAAAATAAGTTAAAAAATAATATAATGATTTATGATGTATCTAAAAACATATTATACACTAAAATGAATGTACAGGTTTTGTGTTGTCAGTTGCGCTTCCACGTTTTCCCTAAGCGACACTTGGCTTACACTTTGTGCAAGGGGCCGCAGATGCTGTGTCTGTTTTCGAGCGCAGTAGACCCTTGCTACCCAACTTTATTGGTTTTATTATGGCGCAAATTCATATTTCGATATCAAACAAGATATCACTTGCGAGGGAATTGAGATTTTCGCAGTCGTTAAACACGTATGGAAAATAAGATTTTAGGAGTAATTCCTCACTGTGTATTATTATTATTTCGAATATATTACTCCGGATTTCAGGCTGACCCATCTTCAGAAAAAAAAAATCCATGTTCGCGCGTGAAAATTTATCATAACATAGATTTATCCGTTCAAAATTATTATTAGTAGTAAGCAATGATTCATTGAAAAAATATTTTCCAACCATATTTAAATATTACTTACTCATTCCTCTAATCCCACACTTGATAACCGAGACAATTGTTTTTGCTTTAAATGCTTAAATGAAATATGTCACCAATTTTTGGCATCAGGATAAAATGATAAAAATAAATAAGAATTCCTCTCGTAATACGCCAAGCCAAGACCAGTGCGCCTAAAGAGAGCTGTGGGATAGGAGTAAGAAAGACAATTCAAGGTAATTATAATATATAATTAGTGGTATAAAAAATAAATATCTAGTAAATATTCTATATTAAAGTATTTTAGTTCCTAAATTCTACGGTTCTATACATTTTTGTTTCATCCTGAATTAAGCTTTTTACTGTACTTTTGTTGATTAAATTTTTTTTTATTTTGTAAGCAGACTATGAAAAATATGTACCATAGTTCACGATATATTGCATAAATTGAGTTTTTATGCAACATCTCGGTATGTTCTTATTAGATCCTTCCGTGGTTGCAGTCCTAAGACTGGTTTGCAGCAATTTGAACTCTTCTCCTCCATTCCCCCCTGTCCTGTGCGGCTCTCTTTAAGTCTGTATATGTTGAGCAGCGCACGTCCACCAACAGGTCCTCCAGGTACTCTCGGCGTGGGCGTCCCCTAGAGTTTGTCCCCTCGGTCATACCCTCCATTATGGCATGCAAGAGGCCCTCTTGTCGTATTATATGAGCGATCCATCTTGCACGCCTTTCGGACAGGATCCTGAGCATATTAGATAGGCAGAGATAATTGATCTCCACTTCTTTTTATCCTGTCATATATATAATATTTCGCTATTTACATTTCGATTCACTTTTGCATGCATACTATCACATTTTTAAGGATTTTCTCACTTCGTTCTTTGAGAGTTTATTTATTTATTTTAACACGTCTATGTAAATAGATCTGGAAAATTTATTGCTTTTAAGCAATCTCTTTCAATCAACCAACTTTGGGTTATCAGTACGCACGAACAAATATTATCAGTACGCACGAACTTATTTTAAACTTATATAATATTTAAGTATAAGTTTTTATTGAGTAAATTTAACAAAAATTAAAACAAAATATAAATTTAAAGGAAAACAGGGATAATAATGTTAATTGTATAGGATTATAAAATAATTTAGAAAAATAATGCCTTTTAGTTTTTTTTAGGGATGTAGCAATTCTGATGAAGCGAGAAAGATCGTTGCGAAATCGAGCCAAATTAACCGCAAACATTAGAATGATATACAATATATGGTACGTTGGAATACAAAGGCTCTTGCTATTACCAGATCTTGCCACGACCAAACTTCATCTCCAAATAGGGCAATATTTTTTTTCAATTTTTAAAATTGAAAGTGCTATTTGAATGTTTATACAACACACGTTTTGATCTGCTATTAGTCTTAATTTCTGTTTATTTTATTCGGATTTTATTAAATTTCTTTTGGATAATTTGAAGTAAAACTCTCCAAACACTGATTTATATGACCATCTCTGAGTCTCTCATTAATGTTCCATTATTTCGATCCTGTTGTCCGCCGCTAGCTGACTTCGTGACTGAGGGTAACTGCCCCTGTTAATAGGAATTTAGTGGTGTATTAATAATAGTTACCCCCTCTAATAGTTCCATTACCTCGCGAGTCTCGTCTTGGAAAAATATCTTATTTTTCTCACAAGCATCCAACTTGAGGGTTAATTGCTGGATCGTTAATTCATTTAGCATTTTTCTTGGTTAAATAATTCTTTTCCCCTTTTCTTTTCAAAGCACACTGAAATAAAAATAATCTATAATAAACACGTTTCGAAAATATACTTTTTTAGTTAAATACTATTATTTTATATAGGTTGTACTCGTATATTGTTTAATATTTTAATTGAATACAGTACAACATGGGGGGATAATTTCCATATAGGAACACCTTCCAACCAATCAGAAAAATGTCAATGAAGCGCTAAACGAAAACTGGACTGGAACTTTCAAAAAACTTAAAAAATGAGAATTCACAACCCCCGAGTTGGAAGACACGGGTCTTACCAAATATTTCATGGATATCTTAAGTATTTTGTTAAAAAAATACTGTCAATGAAAATAATGAAGAAAAGTACAGAGACGGGGGAAATAATGGTTGCTGTGGTCTTTATAAACGCTTATAATCCTTTTTTCGGTCTTTTGTTAACTCAGATTTATCGTGGTCTTGAACTCAGTCGGGTTATAACTGTAACTAAGGTGTGTGGTAAATCAAGGAATTATTTGTAACCATTTATCACAATCTTTTCCTTCTCTTGTTATACTATAGAAACATAGATACAAATACAACATCACGTACTTTTCTGTTGTAGGCAGGAAACAGCGTGATGGACAGAAGTCTAGACTTTTATATTAATACATACATATTTCACCTCATAAACATCTGCATTTTCTAGTTTTAAAATTGAATTTGATTGGTCCAACCATACTATTCTAGGTTTTTCTTTCTTAATTAAGGTTCTCGGCTTTCATTTGTTCTTTACGCCCAAAATACTTCTTCATTCTGTTTATTATTTCAGTCTCCAGTTCACATTCATTCTGAAATACTTAATTTCATATTTTTTTCAAAAGTTTTAATCAAACTTATAGACTCGGTATAAATATTCCATGTATCATATTCATATCCTCTGCAACTGAGTGGAACTGGTTTTGATAAGCGTTATTCGACTCTGTCTCCAGCTGTCTTCTCCGGCCCTTTCTTGATCTTCTACCAAATACAGTCTACAGGATTTGTTTAAAGTAGCCTTTGCAATAACTTAACTATATAGGGGAATCTTAGTTAACCCAATCAGTTTAACTAAGATTCCCCTATATTTGTTAGAGCACCAAAGATTCGATCCTGAGTCCCTATTTTGTTTTGTCATTTCTTATTTGTTGTCTCTGGAATTATCCTTTAGCTTCTCTGAGTAATCTATAAAAATGGATTTAGGGTTTTAAAATATAAATTAAATGTTTTAAATATTGTTAGATTTGGTTGTGAATGTTATGTTGTATGTGAAAAATATTATGATTGTGGCGAGAAAGGAAAATAATCGAATAAAGAATGAATGAGTTAAGAATAAAAACATCTACATCCCAGTTGGTAAGATGCCTGTCTTTCGTCCCGCGGGTTAACGGTCCGATTTCCGTTTGAACCTAATTCATTTTAAAAAGGGTTCAGTCTGGTGTTAACTTATAGTCTCTGATTTTTTTCTTATTAACATATGTTTTAAGATTGTTAAATGACAATGAACTCACCAGGTTGTACTGTGTAGAAGGACAGTGTAATACAATGTAAACAAATAAAAATATATGTTGTTAAAAAGGACGATTTTATGAGAATTTGTTTAAAAAGTGTGAGAAACAAAATAGTATACGTGACAATATTTATGGATACGAGTAAAACTTTTTCTTACGAACCCAAAAAAACATTAAGCATGATGGTATTTATGAATGTAAAATCTAACAATTGTTTATCACATAACATAAGAAAAACCTAACAATTGCTTAATCACATTAGCATAAAAAAAATCTTGACAATTGTTTAATCACATTAGCATAAGAAATATTTGACAGTTGTTTAATCACATAATTAGCATAAGAAAACATTGACAATGGTTTAACCACATACGAATAAGAAAAACTTAACCATTGTTTAATCACATAAGCGTAAGAACAAATTAATTGAATAATCACATTATCATAAGAAAAACTTGACGTTGGTTCAGTCACATAAGCATACGAAAAACTTGATAATTGTTTAATTACAATAGCGTAAGAAAAACTTGACAATTGTTTAATCACAATGCAAAGAAAAACTTGACAATTCTTAAATCACATTAACATAAGAAAAACCTAACGATTGTTTCATCAGATAAACATAAGAAAGATCTTACAATTGTTTTATCACATTAACGCAAGAAAAAATTTACAATCGTGGAATTTATTTTATCATAATAATTTTTCACAAATTACGGGCATTTGAACATACGAGTATTTATGTTACCCTTCTTGTTACCATACGCATTCGTATATTAAAGAAAAAATCTCCTATTAAAATAGTATAACAATATTCATACATTTTATGCTGACCATTTTTCTGCGAGATTTCCCCAAGACATATTACACATGAGTATGGCGATCTCGGAACGAAAAAGGGTTCTAACTCCAATTCTGATAATGTGCAAGTTAGAAATTTTTACTCGATTGTTGGGCCACGCAACAAAAAGAGACGTATCGTGATCGTCAATATTTAAGATAAAGCCTTTTTTTGTTAGGTAGATGTAATGAAGATTGTCTTTAAAGCGCATTCCATAAAATGTATATATTTGTCTGTATTACACTTTCGTTACATATTGTACACATTGGCTGGTTTACTGTTAGATGTCAATTTCGTCAAACCAACTAGAAATATATCAAAAAGCTTTATTTGAAAAATTAGATATAAACTTATGTTTTTGAGAACGAGGAAAGAAGACGTCCATTATAAGCATGTACTAAAACAATAGCGACCTCTGTGGCCTAGTTGGTAAGAGATTTTTTTTTTTTTCAAAACAGGCTTATCCCAATTACTTCGAAAATACAAGACATTAAAAAAGAAGAAAAACTACATAGAGGAAAAAAAATAAGTTAAAAAATTATATGAAATAAAAAATAATGCATATGCTTACAAACGAGTATATACACACAAACATATTATACACATACTCGTATATTCACAGTCATTTAGGTATGTTGATGAGTGCTTTCTAACGCGCTCAATCTAAGAAGAAAATTTACTTTTGCTTTTGGTAATGTGATATGAAATATGTCAATATCCGAAGCAGTCCCGTTCAGAAGAGTTAAGGCCCTTCCAACAGGCATAGCGGCTGGAAGACCCGTTCTTGCGTATGTTATTGAGAACAGTTCTTGCCGGCGCAGTCTAGTGTAATTGTTAGGAACATTTAACGCTAATCTTTGTAGTAATGCTGGACAACTCACAACTCCTCGAACGAGTTTGACAACGTATACCAGGAGACGCACATCTCTTCTTACGCTCAAGGAGTTATACCCGAGCATGCCCAGCAGGAACTGAGTAGGGATAAAGCCATGGATAGACACCGAACTCTCTCATATAGAGATATCGTAGATATTTTTTTTGTACTTTATCCACCATGAGCGAGTTCTGCGCCCCCACCGGGCTCCAAATGCAAGCATTGCTTTCTAGTTTACTACGGATCGATCTCGTTATACTCGTAATACTGGCGCACTAAATGTGTGCGAATGTTGTTTTCATTATACGTGGTGTAGTATTTCAACATGCATGACGATGAAGTGTAAGTTAGTTACTGTATGCTCCAATGGCTCTCAATCAGGTGGCTCGATTATTGATGCCGAAGACAATGTTTTTTTCGCAGCCACTATTTTTGCGTTTTTATATATATTCATTAATAGATGCCATTTTCCTGTAGGAATAGTTAAGACGAGTGACAGACTTTTATATCGCGACATATACCCTTTGTCTATTCTAACATATATCTATAATTTTTTTCATGAAACTCCTTAAGTGTTCTGACGTATGACTTTTCTTTCATTCAAATATTATTATTTTGGTCTAACAACACTTTTCTCGGTCTTCCTCTACCGTTACTCACGACTCACTGACTACAACTTATGTTCGCCTTGCTGTTGTATAATTCATGTAGGCTTTCGCTGCCATTTTACAGAAATAAGTATACTCTTTTCAAATTGGGAGAAAATGATTAATTTGGCAATAAGAATTATATTTCCATGTCATAAATTAATATTAAAAAAAAAAACAGTATTACATATTTTTTTAAATCAGAACAAAAGCTCTTTGATTCTTTTTCCTTTCACCATCACGCTATGTTTTGTTTCATTTTCGTCATTAGGTAAATTATATAATAGAAGATCGATATCTTTGAAATATGAAAATGTCAGATGTCGTGTGAAGCAGACTGCAGATTTTTCCGTTTAAGGTCGTGTTATGAGCGCGTGGATTCCAGTATAACAATCTCATTGAATCCATTCCTATTGAGGCATCCGGGAGTGGAGCAGTACGAGTATATTCCCCAAACCCACCCGCCACTTTTCAGCGCTCTCCATTCGGCCCGTCCGATTTCATCGGAGCAGAAAATAACAGTTTTGTGAAATGGAGGTACCGTGTAATGCTTTGTATTAAGTTTTCCATGGATACATTGAGGTTTGGGATGGCCCCTACGTATACTCGTATGTACTATCCTTAAATGCTTCACGGGAAAAAGGCTGGCCTCGATATCATCATGATTTTTGTTCAGATATTTTATAAAACTTAAACACATTTATAAATTAAAACTTAACCCAAATGCATTTACATACATACACATCATCACGTGGTTTCCCTGTCAGAGTAGGCAGAGACGAGATACCGTCAGACTTTGTTATTACGATGCTCATATTTCTACTCTTCAATATCCACAAAACTTCTCATACAACTCGACGATTTCTATAACTTTTTACCTTTCCTTTTTTCAAAATGTTAGCCACTTGATCCAGTCATACTTTCCTTGGTCTTCCTCTACCATGTCTTTCAGTTACGTTTGCACTTTATATTTGTTTTGTTAGTGTTTCTTTATTGATTCGTTCCATATGCCCAAACCATTTCAGAGTGATCTCCTTTGGCTTACTCAACACAACATCCTTAAATTTACATTAATCACTTCATACCGGTTCCTGTCATACATTGTCACGTCATGTATTCTTCTAAGTGCATGCTTTTATACGGATTTGGCTCTTTCTACGTCCACGTTTTACTCCCATACATCAAAATTGGTACCAAACTACTGTTGTGGATTTTAGCTGATTTTGATACTGTTCGGTTCGAGTGTGTATGTTTTAGTTATGCTGTAGATTTTTTGAGTTAACTCACATAAGAACGATAGTAACAAACGAGATAAAATCTTATCACACATCACAAACGAATACGTATATACTATATATCAATATAGTAAATTTGAATAAATCTATTTTAATAATTAAATTTCATATTTAACATATGTTAGTTAAGGAAATTAGGAAATTCTCTATTTTGTCTCTCTAGAATGTGATCAGTGAAATCACTGCTCGTCTTCTTGAAGTATTTGGCACAAAAGCCTTGATATTAAATACTATGGGTTATTATTGTCTCGTGTACTCTGTTTGGGATCGTTCTCTTGATGTTCCCTGAGGGACCCTTTGCGTTTCGGGTTTCTTTGTGATTTCACCTTCAAGACATGTGTTTGTTGGTCTATAAAGATACCCATGATAAGCGATAATGAAATGATGCCAAGTATTGTTAGACCTATTTCAAAATATATTACGGGTATAACAAATCTATTGACAAATATTCGGAAAATATTGAATCTTTCTATCATTAATTTGCTAATTTGAATGTGGAAAAGTATTATAACATATTTATAGATAGATTGGCTGTGAAAATCGGAGATTTTTTGTGTCTTTGATATTTGGTTTCGTATTAGATTAATATTAAGTTATTCCTTATTTAGATAATTATCATACATTGACGTATTTTGAAATTCGGAGATATTTCATATTTATTACTTTAAGAAAACTACAAGTATACAAGTATTATTGTAGTTTGTAAAATAAAACTAACAATATCGTTTAATTTTTGGTTCTTGGACTTACAAATATACAAAGGAAGTTTTTTTCTAAAATCGTTCAGGTCTACATTTTATTAATAATTTTATTAACAAAAATATATACCATATAAGCAAAAAAACACAGTTAATATGTATATAAATAATAATAATTTTGGGTGGATTGCCTATTAAAAAAAATAAGAAAAAATTAAAACTAAAAAATATAGGAAAAATGTTAAAAAAATAATATAATACGTCAATACACATCAATTAAAAAAATCTCCGCGAAATGATATGTTCAAACATTCTATTCATGACATCTTTCACTAAATTAAAACTTAAAGGTCATATTCAAGATAGGGAATAGAAATACGAGTACATATAATGCTAAAAAAATTAAGTCTTTAAAAAATATTTATTGAAAAAGTGAGCAAATTCGTTAACAACAGTTAAAAAGCGTAAAATATGTACAGTTTTCATAATAAATAGGACAGACAATCTCTGTGTCCTAGTTGGTAGAAGGCCTATTTCTCGTCCAAGGGTTTCTGTTTTCAATTCCTGAAAAGGAGTCTAGTCTGGTTGAAATAATTCGTATCTAGTCACTGATGTGGATGCATTGTACGAGAGTGTGGTATGATCTGTGTTAGTGATTATTGTTACCTCGACGAGCGATAGTATTGCTGACACGTACTCGTACATGCATATGGAACATGAGTGATGTACCTACTCTAGTAATTATTAGTTTAATAGGGCTAAATATAATATTTTCTCCCTGTCCAAGTACCATACAAAAGAGAGAGAGAGAGAGGGTGGTTCTCATCATCATCACTATCACACCATGTTACTATTGAAGTAGGCAGATATACCAGATCTACACTTTATTTAATTCTGGTACACATTTTTTGCTTTTGTCAAGTCTATACGCCTCGTTATGCAAACTCTCCAAGTATAAAAGCTTTCCATTCTTCGCTGATTAAGAATATGATTTATTTGTTGTGTCACGTTTTCTCAGGTCTTTCCAAACTCCTCATACCTCATATACTGATCATATATCTGTTTATGCCACATTTTTCTAGATCTCTCCAAACTCCTCATTCTATATTCCTCATATAGCTGTATTTGCCACATTTTTCCAGATCATTCCAAACTCCTCATACCTTTTGTACTACTCATATAGTTGTATTTGTCACATTTTTTCCAGATCTTTCCAAATTCCTCATACCTTCTATACTACTCATACAGCTGTATGAGTATTTGCCACATTTTTCCAGATCATTCCAAATTCCTCATATCATACATTCTATACTACTAATATAGTTGTATCTGCCACATTTTCTAGGTTTTTCCAAACTCCTCACACCTTCTATACTACTCATAAAGCTGTATTTCCCACATTTTTCCAGATCATTCCAAACTCCTCATGCGTTCCATACTACTCATATAGCTGTACCTACCACATTTTTCAAGATCTTTTTAAACTCCTCATACCTTCTATACTATTCATATTTTCCAGATCTTTGCTAACTTCTCATGTCTTCTATTCTACTCACATATATGATATAACTTTTGTAAATCTTCCATAATTTATTCTATGTGACCGAATCATCTCGATGCTACTTTCTTCATCTCAAGTACTGTATCTACTTTATTCCATATTATTTCCTAATATTCTCATTCCTTGTTCTGTCCCACATTATTTTTCTTACGAAACTTTAAAATATAGAATAAGATACTACAAATAATAATAGATTGTTTTACCATATACATATCTAGTTTACAATACGTTTTCTTAATTTTAATGAACTTGCTTAACGTTAATAGTCTTTCTTTACTTATATACAATTTTAAACTTCTTCAATTCCGTTTCACTGCTCAGAAAAAGAAAAAATACAAATCGGACAGATTAGATGCCCTATAAATATCCAAGTCAGTGTATTGAAACGAACCTCTAGCAAACACATATATTTCCAAGATCTCACCGCTGCTTGTTGAAGTTGTATACTATCTCCCTCCACTCATAATTCTCAACCTGAATTTTTACCGTTAGAAGCGTGTATGTCGGTATCAGTTCGAAAATAATTCAGTCTTGTTTGGGCTCCCATGATGAGGAGGTGAACACCTTGAAACTGGTAATGTTATACCGTTATATAATGTGTAATAAACAGTGTTCTACTAAACAGATTACAATACAATATTGACTATGAGGCGCTATATAGTATTAGTACAATATACTAATTTCGTTGAATTTTGACATAGTTTATTTTTAATTCTACCGAGAAAATCCAACTTTTGCAATTTTTAGTAATAAATTAAATACATACATACCATCACGTTATATCCCTGTCTGGGTAGGCAGAGTGGACAGAGCGCCATACTTTCTCAGCTCGACATACATCTTTAGCTTCTTCTACATCCAAACGCCTTCTCATACAATCCCTACGATTTCTCTGACTTTCTACTTTTCCTTCTTTCTGAATATCATTAACTTTATCCAATCATATTTCCTTTGTCTTCCTCTCATACGCCTTCGACTGTTTTATTAGACTTTCTTCATTTATTCGTTCCACATGCCCAACCCATCTCAACATACTCTTATTCATACAACTTAACACATCAGCCTTAACCCTACAATGCGCATTTTTTTTTTTTTCAAAAATAAAAATATATTTATGCATTAAATATGTACTGGAACATAGAATTTTTTTTTTGTTTTTATGTATTTATATTTAAAAAAAAGAGTATGGTTCATATATGAATCACTGCACATTTGTAAGGTAATTATATGATATAATGATATAAATGAAATTATATATTTTACTTCACTTATTTTACACATATGTACTAAAGAATAAAAGAAAAAGAAATAAGCTGTCCTTGATCACCAATAATAAAGTAATTTGATTTCAAACTGGAACAAATCTCAAAAATCAACTACGCGCAACAAGTCAAACTTCAACTGCCAAATTGACCGGTAAAAAAGTTTCCTATTAAACCTATGTGGTTTTATAGCATGAAGATTATTGTATCATACAGTAACAGTGCGTGAGTCGATGTTTATACCACTCAACACAAAAATATTTAGAAAAACTTTGGTTGATTCACATGTGCATCATTGCGCACTGTAGGGTTAAGTTCACATGTGCATCATTGCGCACTGTAGGGTTAAGTTCACATTCATCTCTTATCACTTCGTTCCGTATTTTATCATATATTGCCACTCCATGTATTCTTCTTAATGGACGCATCTCGATATATTTAATCGGCTCTGAAAATAAATATTTGAATTTAATTTGCTTACCCACATACAAGTGATGGTCTTTTCCATTGTTTTCTCGAACTGACAATGGCCTTTTTCTAACTTATTCCTTAGATGTAGATATTTATGGTCGTATGACTTATTATCTTTGTTACGGTGGTTCCGTTATTTTTTTTGGTTTTCAAAAACCGAAAGTCATTACAACTTCTCGTGAGATCATTATGAACCTCCTTATTGCAATGTTATTTAATCACCAAGTTTTTGTTGATCCGTACAAATTCATGAATCATTTAATAATTTTTTTTTGATAAACTTTAACACACAGATATTTTTCTCCGAAGATTTTCTATATCTCCTATAGTCATATAATTCTTGAAGTTCTTATGTCTCCATGATGATGCTGTACAAGCTCAAACTCCTTCACTGGATCAAGAATTTTTCAAAGTGTCAAATTGGAACAAATGCAGAGATCTCTCGGTGCATTTTAAAATAAAATAAATTGTACTAAAATTTATTGAAATGACAAACACGATCCCATTGTATTTAAATTAAAATGCAAGGGCTTATTCAGCCGGATTAAATACATTTTGCAACATGTTTGCACGATTAAATCAATCAATTTATTCAAAACGTATTTATTTTTGGTGATATTTTTTACTTTTGTTTAAAATATTGTATAAGCGTGCTTTTTGAAACGTATCAACATAAATAATTCTTGTAGTTTATACTCATACATTGGTCACAGTACAACCAACATAAAATAATCATTTTTCCAATATTATTTGACAGCTGTCACTTCTTGATACGATTATGTCATTGAATACACTGGCGTATACTCCTTCATATATAGAAGTTCATGGCCATTATTCAAAAAGAAGAAGAAAAAGTCATTGAATAACAATGGCAATAATGTTTTTATTAAGAAGAGATGACTGTTTTACTGAACAGTAAAATATATATATTAAATAATTTGAATAAAAAAAATACTGATATGGTAAATAAATAGTTTTTTGTCGATATTTGATAACAATTAATGACATATAAAAATAATCCTTATTTCCAGGTTCGTACTTTTCTCCCGTTACGGAGAGAGTTTACTCTTTTTTTGGAATAGCGGTGAGCCCTCTTGCCGAGAAAAACAACCTCCCCGCGATATCTTCAAAAATTCTCATCTATCGCACCAAAAGACTTCGTTCTGCTTCAACAATTCAGTGAGGATATACAAACGAAGCCTCTAAAAAACAAAAATCAAACACTTAAAACGAATGAATAAATCTTGAAAACTCAAATGAAAACATCAATCCGTTTCATCGATAGGTACCCCGCCATTCTTTTCGTCGAATTATATTCTCAAAAATATCCCTGTTTAGTAAATCAATGTCTGGTTTTCAGTTCGATTGATTGACTAAACAGGGATATTTTTAAGAATTTAATGCGACGCGAAGAATGACGGCGCGGTAACGCAGTTGAATTCTTTGCGGAAGGTTGCCGGTTGAAATCCCGGACTGTGCTACTCCCCTCAAATTACACAGATGTTTTTTCCGCCTAGTATTCAGGGGTATAATGATACCTATGACTTCGGTTTTATCTATTCCTAAAAAATGCTAGTGTGCTCTGATCGTCTCACTTCAGGTGCGCCATCGGGTCCAGTACAATGGTGTGGCCGGTGAGTTTGCTGGTGTGTAACGGCTCACCCACTTGAAAAAAGAAACTCCATTAAACTTCATGTACCACCAGTGAAAGTGTCATAAGGATGAGTTTCTTAAGAATAAATATGACAAGTAAATGTGGAATCTCATTATGTGACATGAGTTGAAAAATTTAAATGTGAAGTATTTCAATAATACAAATAAACGAATGTCATACGAGTATGTAGGTAAACGCCAACTGTATATTAATAAAACTCACCAAACTGAAATGGCAGGCAAAGAAATGGAGTGCTAAAAAGAGTAGTTTATTTTGAAATATAATTTTTTGCCCCACTTTCGAAGTGGTACGGGCCATATGAGTGCGCGACTATGTTTTCCGGCTCGTGTGATGAAATGTACGAAATAAATTTTCGTGGAGGGACTGTGCCGACTGAAATCGGGGCAGAGTCCATTCCCCAACTCGGCACCCTAATCCCAGTAGACATTAATGACTTTCACATAGATGCATCAATATATTTCACACAGATGCACTGATAGCATTTACCGGGCGTTCGATTGAGCTCAATGCAATTTAATTGAATAGCTTTATTGTATATGTATTATTATAATTGCAGGTGACAATGGGGATGTTTATATTAATTGCATATTGGATTGCATACTATTTCTAAGTATTTTCAATCAAATGTGCATCTGGGTACCTGATGCATATCCGTGTAGAATTTCACGTTCATTAATGATACTGAATGTATATTATTATGAAAGGTAATAGTTTGACGCATTTTTGGTCATTGTTTACTCAAATAACTTGAGCAGTTTTTAAACTTTTTATATGGGACAAAATAACTTGTGTTTCGGTGCTTGATACTTTTTATTGCTGCAAATAAAAAAAAAGCAAAACGTAAATAAAAATTATACCGTTTATGGTGACGATGCAATCGTGTTTGTCAAATGTGGTTTGAAATAATTCGTAATGGCGATATAACACTCGAAGATGGTGTTTGTTCTGGAAGGCTGATTACCATTGATGACGACCACGTCAAGGTTTTAATCTAGAATAACGAGCATTCTATGACACACGAGAGGATGAAGATATGTATCGAATTTTTTGCATTTGAATACAAAATTACTTTATGAAGACTTTATAAAACACATTTTTATGAAGACAGTCTAAATCATGCTAAAACGAATACATCATTCATAATGGTATGATGTACTATAAATAACAGGTATCACTTCGCTTTAAAATTCATCAAAAAGTAGTCTCCCAAATTAAGAAGAATATAGAACTATAATTGAAAGAGAAAGGCACAGCCGTAGCTCTGCGCCTTTTATTCACGTGTGAGTGAATGGTCGTGGTCAATGTTAAAAAAAACTTTGTATCTCTTTCCATCTACTACTTTGTGATATAAATCTTTGATTTTAAGACCATGATCGTCGTGTAAAAAAACTGGTGAATCACTTTTACAACCTTCGTGGCCTAGTTGGTAAAATGCTTGTCTTTCAGCCCGGGGGTTGGTTAAATTGCCATTGGAACACGATTCCAGTCTGGTTTCACTTCCAATAGTTCCAGTCTGGTTTAACTTCAGGCCTCTTGAACATGGTTAGAAAAAGCGCTGTATAGCGATAAACCTGCTAGAAATGACGAATAACCATGTAGACAAATTAATAAAGGCTGCCCCTTGCAATAAACTTGCTTGGTTGTATTATACGAGTATAAAACGAAAGTGTTACATAATGTAATACTTTTAGTAATTAGGTTGCCTTTGGCAAATGTTTGTGATATCGATTTTTTATAATAGGATATCCACCCAAACTAGGATGATTTGTGCCAACAAATTAAAGTCATTATATAATTATATAATAACATATGAGTTAATATAAAAAACGAAATAAAAAAGGACAATTCTAGCCAATTTAAAGTTTCAACTGATTAAGCTTCCAAAATAAAACGATCTTTCAGCTCCACGAAGATAGAAGAAGCGCAACGCAACATTTGTTGGACGTGGTCAAGATATTGCTGTTTGTAAATCAAACCTGTCTCGCTAGCGACAACCGAAAAATACATGGACTATAGTTTTATCGTCCAGACCACACTCGTAGTAGGAATTCTCCACAATACCCATTCTGTAAAGGTGACTAGTCACCACGAAGTGGCCTGTTATAGATTACTTTATTAAAAAAAACAATATTTTTAGTGTTATGTTTAAGTATATAAAGATCTCCAATAAAATAATAGAAAAAATGTCAAGCATTGTTTTAAAAGGAGAAAATTGTTTAAAATGGGCTGTTTATGTATGTTATGAGTTCGAGAAAATTTGTTAGAAAAAAGCTCTTAGATTTGGAAATTGAGATTTACAATAATTCGTTTACTGTTACCATTAGCACATCTACGGAGTTCGGTCCTTTCTTCAAATGCAGAAATGGTGATAAAGATGAGATGAGATGAAGCTGTCATTATGAAAGCTTAAATATTAATGAAAACTTGAAAACAGATTATTTTAACTGAATATGATTTTGGTAGTGTTTATTTAATATTTTCGTTATTTTATGAATTTTAATTCAATTAATTTTAACAATTTTGATATATTATTTAAGAAAATATTATATTTTCACTGTTTACTTTTAATTTTTTGCTCTCAATTTATGAACCCTTATAAAACCAAATAGGTTTTCTCCAGTCGTCTCTCGTCTTTTATCTTGAAACCTCGAGCAGATTTAGTTTGAAATAAAATATTTTCCTTTGATAAACTTCCCTTTAACAATTTCATTCATGTTTATTAACGGCTTTTCAACTAATGAATCATTGTTTTAGAAAGGGTTTATTCATATTCTAATATACACACTAAATATTTCTTGAATATTCCCATTTCTGCTGTTGATTGTTATTTACATAATTCAAACGTTGTTTGTACTCGTAAATATAAATTATTAGGAATTAATCGATTGAATTGAAATAAAAGAACAAAGGATCCTCATTTTCAACATTATGCCTTGTCTCTATCGAGGTAGACAGAGATTACAAATCTCCACTCCATTCTATTTTGGCCCACATCTTTCGCTTCTCCTACCTCCTTAAAACTTGTCATACATGCTCTTGTATTAATTTTTTTCACTCTTCTTTCTTTCAGAATGAGTTTTTTGGTTATGCTACTCGTACAATTATCTAGCTTTTTCTAAACTTGTAGTTTAGTTTTATATTATGTACTTGTATAGATTATTTTTGAAAATATTTTATCATTCATTCTTTCTACGAGGCCAGATCATCTCAATGTCTCTATCTTTATTTTGAGTACTGCATATTTTTTCAATCATGTATGCCAGAACACAGGATTAAATGATAGGGATGAATATAAAATTAAGGTTGATTAGTTGAGTAAGATGAAGAAGAGCATGCGGATATGTCTTAGACACGTGGAACAAATGAAAAAATTACTAACAAAATAGATAGTTAGTGCGAATGTGAGTGAAATGTGTGAGAGGAAGACAAAGGAAAGTATGGTTGGATCAAGTTAATGATATTTAAATGAAAAAAAAAAAAAACAAAACGTAGAAAGTCAGATAAATTATAGAAGTTGTATGATAAGGTGTGGAAGTGGAAGAGGCTAGGGACGTTTGTCGAGATAGGAAAGTCTGGTGCTCTTTCCTCTCTGCTTAACTTGACAGGGAAATGGGGTGATGGTATGTATATACCTTTTTTTAATCTACACTCTTTACTAAAGTCCTCATTCCTTATTCTTTCACAAATGAAAAAAAATGATAACTTTTCCTAAAGAAAAATATTCAAGTGTGGATTGTGAAAAACATACCGACTTTTGTTTTGACCTTTTTCTCCACTGTATTTGAGCACCAGGGCAGGGCGTAGATTAAGTGATAATGCATTCGTTGGTATGCAAAAATGCGCGCAGGAACGGCGCGGTTTGGGCGCCCGGGTTTTACGCGCGGAATTTGATGCACCGCCCGCTGCGGACTGAATAATGTATGCACCAGAGGCAATCTGCCGATAATGCCACATACGCGCGCTTCTCTTAGCGCTCCCCGCTCGTGACGGGTATTAATCTTGTCATAAAAAATATATATGTGAAAATCTTTGTAACTGTCGCATTATGGAACATGACTTGTGATTTGAAAAATTGTGGAAATTGTAGAAAAAAAATAAATCCTAAAATATAAAAAAATCTCCTAATCATTGTACTATATTACGGTTCCGTTATAAACAGTATCTTAATAATTTATTGCCACGCAGTTATTCCTTACAACCAACCAGAAAGACGTTAAAATATCTTTAAGGGAAAATTAGACTAATACAAATTGAAAAAAAAAATGTATTAACGGGAATCGAATCTGTATCTTCCGGGTCAGAAGACAGGTCACATTCACCTTAGTAGGCCACATACACCTTAGTAAAAGGTCACATTCACTATAGTAAAAATGTAAATTGGTTGAAGGAATTTCGAAGCATGTTTGGCATCAACTTTAAAAATTATTTAATATTTTCATTGATACGGAAGACAATGAGAAACCACCGCAATATTTTCCCAAAAGAACTACATAAATATGCTAGACGAATTAAGAGTTATGTTCCTCAGCATTGAGACCACGACGAAGAAGAAAATTTTTATAAAGTATTTTTTTTTCAAAAAAATATTACTTTTGGTTCCTGATACCCCCTCGTTCCGCCAATGCCTGCGATGGCCATATAACTCTTTTGAAACTTTAGAATTCTCCACATTTGACGATCTTCTGCCTTTTCTCTCCAACAGTTCTCCATGCCAATTGTTTCCAGGACTGCCAACACTTTATTCAGGAAGCGCTGTCTTGATCTGCCAAGTAGTCTACTTTCTAAAGTATATGTTATTGATATACGTATAAAGAATTATAACTATATTACAGTGAGTTTCGTACTATTTGAACACTAAAAACATACACTACACACCAAACTGTTACTATCAAATATCGGAAGATTTATAAATGTTTCTTTGTAGTTTGTTTTCTTTTTGTAAGTGGTATGCTCGGCCCTGAGGTTGCGGGTTCGATCCCTGCTGGAATTAAAAAAATAGTCTAGTTTTCACTTAAGGCCTTATAAACATCGTTATATGTACATGTACTGTATATTATACAAGATTCGCTTGGGCGATGTTACAGCTGCCAGACGTGATTTGTTGAATAATAATGGTTCGAGTCTCGAATTAAAGCGTCCTCTAGGAGAGTTTGCTTTTTTAAACAGCGATACATAAAATTGTCCTTTGAATTAAAATGTACGCAGTTTTCTTATGAAATATATAATTCTAAATATACGCATGATACGGAGAAATACTGAATCTAATGGCCGCAGTCACCCCCTTCATATCCTTACACTCAAAATTAATTTTGTAATATTTTTAATGTCAATAATAATGGGTTTGAATTCCAAGTTAGAGTGCCCTAGAATCTGCTCTCGAAATGACGCTTTATAAATTATTCTTTTTATTTTTACTATATGGTCGAACATATGGCGAGGCGAGCGGTTTGTAAATAATTGAAAAAAAAAACATATCTTTGAAAAATGAATCATCACTTAGCTTAATAATAGTATAACATATTATTTATAGTTAATGCATTAACATTGTGGAGGTTTAAATACATTGTAATTTGTTTTATCAAACACTGTTTATTCCACTTTACGTAACGGTATAACCCTACCGGTTTCACATCATCATCAGTGCATCGGGGTAAACATCTGGCAAACATATATATTCCCAGAATCTCGCTGCTGCTCGCTGAAGTCACCTGCCTCCCTCCACCCACAATCCCCAACCCGAATGTTTACCATTAGAAGTGTGTATGTTGGTACCAGTTCGAACAGAATTCAGTCTTATTTGTGCTCCCCTGATGATGAGGTGAAATCCTTGAAACCGGTAGGGTTATACCGTTACATAAAGTGGAATGAACAGTGTTTGATAAAACAAATTACGATAGTATAACTATAAAACATGGTGTAGTAAAAATACGTTTCAGTTGTTCCAAAATATTTTTGTTTCTTGTTGAAACCCCTGGGGAGCTTCCAAGTAACCTTGAAAGCATAAATACCTCATGTTGCTATAGTGGACTGATACCAGATGAAAAGATTATGTATTCAAACTCATATAGAAATATTTAATAACGGTGATACTATTGTTATAGCATTTTTCACACTTATCATTTATTATATGGAGGAAATTCGATATTGAAGTATTGTGTAAATATTATTATTACATCTAAAAATAATATCGCAAAAGCAAGTTAAGTGAAATTCCTTTGAAATTGTTTGTTGAAAGTTTTATTAAAAACGACACGAAATCAGTAATGGCAGGAACAATCGATGTATTTTTAACGAATGATAAATAATTCAGACTCCGCTCGATGCAGTATGGGCTGACCTCTGACGCATCTGTTCTGAACCCCTGTTCGAGGTGCTGAAAATAATCAAACAAAAAAAAATCAATCTATTCCGTAAATTTACTTATTTATTATCTACTATACAATACATCAAATTTAAAATAGTTTTAATGGAAAGGCAAACCTATAGTACAAGTACATAACAAAGTATAAACACATCATTTTGTGAATATAGAGACATACCATACATCATTAAGTAAGACCTGCGAAGAAGTGGTCTCATTCTTAAATCACAAAGAAGTGGTCTCATTCTTAAATCCCTCACCTAAAACATTTACACATTTTACATTCACATTTGTACACGTATTTTAACTCCAAGTTATCAAATACACAATTCTAACAAATCACAATCTCCACAATCACATCAACATCACGTCCAGTAACTCTTCATTACCCACTCAAAATCGATTTATTATTCACTCGCTTATGTGGAGACCTTTAAAAGTTCCTTATTATGATGATGACAGTGAACTGGATGATTTAAAAAAAATCTCAAACTAATATTTTTGTAGTGCAGTCTTCCAAGTATGGTATATAGGATGTTATGCACCCGAACTCTGAAAATAAGTTCATACCATTGCAGTGATCCAACAAATGAATGCCCGTTTGCGATACCCAAACTTTTTGGCGCGCTCGAGCCCTATAAGACAGTTCAATTCATAGATGTGACCCAGCAACACTAATTGCCTGTTTGCATTGCTCAGGATTTCGGGTGGGCTCAAACGCTGAAAGATAGTTCAACTCAACTGTGGTCCAGTAACAGCTATAGTCTCATTCTTAATACCCAAGTATTCTTGCGAAAGTTTGTTTGACGTTTCAGCATTGGTAGATCGCAACAATCTTAGTTTTTTTTGTTCACATAGCTCAGATATACGAGTATATACATATTCGTACAATGGAGTGAAGTCGTGTATTTATCCCGAGCCAGTGTGTCTGAGCCCATGCACTCCCGCCCCCGTCCCTGAGTATCGGGAGGGGGTGTAATACGAGGGACAATGTCGAGTGAAAACTAATGATTTATGGTGCAAACCACTAAATGCAGCTGAACTCACTTGCGTGTTTCATTCGTGTGTCTAGCATGGCGGAAACATAACCTTTTTGTCTTGATTTTTAAATTATTTGCGTGTTTGATGATATGTCTGTAAGTTTTGGAAGCGTCGTAGAGACGATTAAGAAAATAATTAGTAAAACTAGAATGATAAACTGTTGTTGCTTAATAAAAAAGCACCTATGTTTTTTAATTCATGAAATGCGTGGAATTAATTAAAGGAAAACTTGGTAAAACAATAGTATGGTAGTTTGAAAGAGATTTTCAATGAACAATAAATTAGTTATATTGTGAACTATATAATTAAGCATTACATACATAATATCACGCCGTTTACATACTTTGGTAGGCCAACAGGACAGAGCACCATTCTTTCCTCTCTCGACGCTTATATTTCGCTTCCTTCACATGCATACACCTTCTTATACAGTTCCCATCATTTCTCGTATTTTTTACATTTCCTTCTTTCAAAGTGTCATTCACTAGATCTAACCATACTTTCCCATGTATTTTTCTACTAAGTCTTCCACTCTACTCTACCACGTGCCCAAACTATCTCAGTGTGCTCTTACTCTGCACATCAGCCTTAAGTTAACATTTATCCCTGATCATTTCATTCCGTATTTTGTCAGACATTGTCACTCTATGTATTATTCTAAGTGCACACATTTGACTTTAAAGTGCAATGTATAATATTGCGGATTTATTACCATTTTACCCAACCAACCATACGATTATAGCGATAGTTGATGTAGAGAAAAAAAATTAAAATAGCAAAAAGAAAAAAAAACGAATAAGCAACTAAATTTGAAAATGTACAAATTTTAAAGGTCATCGATAATTAGAAGTAAAGAGAAGAACAAAGTTGTGTGAATGAATATCAAGTATTTAAAATACCATAAGTGAAAAATTATTGCAAATCCATTTGAAAAAAAGTAACTAATGAAAATAAAACCTGTATCCTCAGAGTCGGAAGACAGTCATCTTACTAACTACGTCACGGAGGCTGTAAACCTGTATCTCCGGGTCGGAAGACAGTCATCTTACTAACTACGTCACGGAGGCTGTAAACCTGTATCCCCCGGGTCGGAAGACAGTCATCTTACTAACTACGTCACGGAGGCTGTAAACCTGTATCCCCCGGGTCGGAAGGCAGTCGTCTTACTAACTACGTCAAGGATGTTGTACACCATATGTTTGTTTGGCAACTACAAAACCTTGGTCCGACAAAAAAGTCAGATGAAAATGATCTGAAAAAAAAAAACAGTCTTACCCTCAATCAAATTTAATTCACGACACCATCATTAAAAAAACGGGCTAATAATTAACCTTCGTGGCTAATAATTACTGTATTTCTTTTATAAAAGGGTTCTGATATTATGAAAGAAACGTTTATTTGAAAAAAAAAATCAATAACAAAGATATTTGACCGTATCTACTCGTAATAAGATATCTTTTTCCAGCAATTCTGTTTTATATTCACTTCCTCCGTTGGTAATGTTTCCCCAAATATAGTTCTACAATATTCATGAATATTCATTACAATAATTTAACGCGATCATGCAATATTCATTAAGGTTTTCGCTCAATGAAAAACTTACATTTAAGTTCGGTTAAACCGGTTTTTGTGAAAAAAAATAAGACAAATTAATTATTCAACAAAGTTGTGTGAATGAATATCAAGTAGCAATTAATTTTATTCCTTGGCTATGAAAATAAGACGTGGCACTCACATACCGAGTTGTGTAACTTTAAATAAATACAAGAGTTTCGTCTTTTGCTAAGCAGTTGCTGTTTTACTGTCTGGGAAGAGAGGTAATGGATTGTGAAATGCATGAAGTACGGTGACTAATGAAAAAGTTTTTATTCTTCCTGTGGAACTTTTTTTCATTCCTCTTGTTGCATTGGATCGTGTTCAGTTGTCATAACAATGAGCCGGATAATGGAAATCTCTGGTGTTTCCATTGTGCTACATGACTTGTTGTTCTAGTTTCACTGTAAATCTGTTGCAATTTTCTCAAGCAAGTATTTTTTACTTCAGTAGAATAATATACGTACCATCACACTATTTCCCTATTTGGAGGTTTGCAGATAGAACATGCGCGAAGTTTTCGTATGACGATAAACATCTTTCCCCTCCTCCACATAAATATATCTTCTAATACAGTTCCATCTACTTCGCTCAATAATACTAATTAAAATGACAATTTATATAGCTTTGTTTAGACAGTTAATTCTCATCAAAGGATCCGAACCCTCTTATATTTTTTTTATAAGACCTCCTAAAAAAGGAACCTGTATGCACCACCGATATCTCTGATACTTAGAGGTAGACTATTCCACGCCACATGACCAGCAACGGCAAATGCTCGATCGTAATATCACGCCCTATTTAATTGATTTGCTTGCTTCTTACTTTTCCTTCTTTCAAAACTTAATTCACTTGGTCTAGCAATACTTTTCTCGAATCTCACTTAAGCTTGCAATATAAATTTGTTTAGTCAGTCTTTTGTCACTCATCCGTTTAATATATCCAAATAACCTCAATATGCTATTTTCAGTTTTTAGCTCACATTCATCCTTATCATTAATATTTCTTATTCTGGCATACATTAATACACTACACATCTTCTCAACGCAACCATTTCTACTACATTTACTTGGCTGCTTTAATTAATTTTCCACATACTCGTTTCCTTTCCATACATCAATATAGGGACTAATACACTATTGTGAATAATTATTTTAGCAGGTTTTGATATGGCTTGGTGTGACTATATATATTTTAGCGCCCAATTGACTTTGTTTCCTATTGCAACACGCTATTCAATATCTCGTTCCAGTTTTCCGTCGTCAGAAAGTATATGATACTTTCCAAATAGCAGATTGTTCGTTTTAACCTTTTATCAGTAGAATAAAAGTATGTAACATACAAAAAATATCTTGCAATTCAAAGAAATTAATGAAACGATTTATTTATAGTTGGTCTGATTTATCTTGTTTGCTATGTAATCATTATTATATAATGAAATGATAACTTATTTAAAATTGATTTTTTTACATTTTTTTCAAATAAAACATTTTTGTAGTACGACTCGACCATTATTTACTAGCTTATGTTAGACTCGCCCCGTTACTGCCATGTTACAAACAGCGATTAAAAAAACACTAGTTATTGGTGTATCGTTTTTAATACATGATCACCTTTTCCCCTATTCCAACCCTTCCTCTTTTTAACATATTTCTGACAAACGATGGAAAATAAACAAAGGGCTGAGAAAGGAGTAAGGAAGATCGGGAACGGAGCAAGGCATAACACTACATAGTGTTTTGTTAAATCGATTAATGATAATACGTGGTTTGAGAATTATGATGCGCTTGTTATGATCAATAATCAACTCGGCATATCACTAAATGGCAGCCTCTCATAACCAATTTTGCTTCTACTGAGCGAGATGAAGACTATAGTCCGATGCCACCACCCTCAACGCTGTCAAGGGGAAGAAAATAAGTACACACCCAGCGCGACCTACACTAGGAGTGAATCTATTTTATTTATTTTATGAGCGCGATGCCATGAAGTGACGAAGAAGGAGCTGCCCAAATGGTCTCTTTTTCCGATGGTGAACACGTCTGAGTGGAAACAGACGGTAGCAAGGATGGACTTAAGGTCCGACATCACGAGAGATGTAAAATTACTCGTAGTGCTGTAAATATACTTATAAAGCGGCTTAGGGTCTGGAGTTTAAGCAGCTTAGCACATTGCCAGAACTTTCACATAAACTTTCGTATTAAAAAAAAACTATCCTTTGACGGAGTAGCCAATCGGGTCGAATATGAACTGATATAAAGCTAAGTGGAGTTCCCTTCGGAACTTATTGACTCGACTATCATCGCAGTACCATAGAACATGATCTGAAATGATTGAACATGATCTGACATGATTGTGCAATGAAAAAAAAATAATGTCTGTCTTCCCACGGATGATGACTATCGATGTTAATCCTACAAAGTTGTACCATATCAAGATTAAGGTAATCAATCCTTTTGGACATACGATGAACTGACGGGGGACCGAGAGGCTGGAGAGCCGGCTAGGCGGCCAGTGCAGGTTCTCCTAACTTAAGCGAAGATCGGTAGCAGGATGTACATACATACAAGTACATTTTTCTTCATTCATTCTTTAAACATACCCAAACCATCTTAGAGTACTCTTTTTTATCTTAATCAACACCCTTATGTTCACAATCATCTCTTATCCCTTCATTCTGTATATTACCTCGTGTATTCTTCTCAATACACGCATTCATACATCACTTACTCGGCTCATTTCAGCCTTTTTAAGTCCACGTTTCATTTTCATAAATCCAAGTTGATACAAAAATACTGTTGTGAATTATCATCTTAGCAGATTTTGATACTGTCCAATTCGAGCATCTATATTTTAATATCTGACTTTCTTTCCTATTGCTACACGCCGTTCGACATCTCTTGTAACTCTTTCATAATCTGAGAAAATACTACCCAAATATCATAATTTCTCAACGTGATCTAATCTTTCAATGTTCATCCATTTATAAAATATTCTTTTCCTTTCACACATTCTATTACAATAACTTTGAATTTCATAACATTCATTTTCAGATCTGTCTCTTTGCATATCTTATGTTATACAGTTTATAAAAATCTGCAATTTATCTTTACTCGCTGACAACACCACCATGTCATAAGCATACAATAATCCGCATACATTCTCATTCGACATTTGTATACCACCCATTGACCTCTGTAGTTCCTTCAAACATGAACCTATGTAAATATCAAACAATCAAGAGCAACAAAACACATCCTTGTTTTGCTCCCTTTTGAAATATTAAGCCATTCAGTCAAGGCAGAATGTACACTTTAATAAATTACCCAAAAGTTTACTGCATTGTAGAAGGCCAGAGGAAACCACTAAACTATGTACCCAAGATAAACGATGATGAAGCAATATTCATACAACGGGTTCTTTGATTTTTTTTGGACACATCCAGAGCCCAGGATACAGTTTGGAGAAGAAACTATCCTTAACCGCTGTTTTTCTAACTGCGCAGTACATGGGTGGATAGAAAGGAGTAGTCAAGAAGTCATAATGTTTAGTCTGACGATGAATAACATTAAAATATCATTTTCGTTTATGATTTATTGAAACATTTTTTTTTCAATAATTTAGTCATTATTTGACATCCTGTTTATTACCTTCTGTTGGTTATATAGAAGATATTGTCACAAGCTACAGATGTACTTTTACAACGAAGTGATTAACACCATAAAACTAATATATTATGAAATAACTGGTTCATATTATACCCATAAACATATCTAAATTTGTGATGCGGATGTGTTGAAGACTGTTGCTGGGATTATAACATTAACTTCAGTCTCATTAACTTGGTCTTTCAGGTTTAGTAGCGTTGTAGTAGGCACGTAGCTTGTAAGAAATATATCTATTCGTTCTTACTAGTTACCATACTAACTCTTGGGTGGATAGAAAGATACTATGTTAATACGTACTAGTTACTATAAAGATATTTATATGTACTAGTTACTATAAAGATATTTATACGTACTAGTCACTATAAAGATATTAATATGTACTAGTTACCATACTGGGATTAAGTATCATCGGAAATCACAACCAAATCTCCTGAGTGGAAAACCAACGAATTTCTACTAGTTTACATAGATTCAACCTAGCAACAACACAAATAAGAAATATATATATTCGTTCTTTGTGATTCGTATTGCATTCTTATCAAATAAAATATTCACAACCTCTTAAGTCTACGATACTTGGTAAACCACTTGATTTCCAACCCGGGGCTGCAAATTCGATCCCAATGGAACAACCCTGCCAGGCAATAACTACATGGCAGTAACCCCGCCAGGTTATACAATATAATACGAAAGTGTGATGCAATATAATATTAAATTATTATGAACTTTCTATTATTTATTAATTTTCTTTCTTTTATATAGATGTTTAAACATGATACATCTGGTGGGCATATTGCTACATAGCATTTTTTTCAAACCAATTTGCTCATCTTGGATATATTATATTTAACTGTTTTAATCCGTGACAGATGTTTTCAGGATTACTGAACTAAATGTAATGTTTTTTTAGTCAAATTTGTGAGGTGCATGGCCACGTGGTAACGCACTGGACTTCCGTGCGGAAGGTCGTCAGTTCGAACCCCGCGCTGTGCTACTCCTCTCGAACGACACATGCACTTTTTTAGTGTTCGAGGGTATAAAGATACCTATGACTTCGGTCATATATCATCATCACCATCACCATCAGCCTGTATCAATCCACTGCAGGATGTAGGCCTCTCCAAGTTGTCTCCACAAAATCCTGTCCTTTGCACATTGCTGCCACATAATACCTGCATGCTTACGTATTTCGTCCACCCAGCGCGCCTTAGGTCTTCTTACAGGCCTTTTTATACCTATTGGGTACCACTGGATTACTTCATACGTCCAACGATGGTCTGTTGCTCGGGCGATATGTCCAGCCCACTTCCACTTGAGTCTTTTTGCAACCTCTATAACATCTTCAACCTTTGTTTGGGCTCGTATCCACTCATTACGTTTTCGGTCTCTTCTGGTATAACCTAGCATGCACCTCTCCATGCTGCGTTGTGTTGTTTGGAGCTTTTGTAACATTCGTACCGATAAAGTCCAAGTCTCGCATCCATATGTTAGTACTGGCAAGATGCATTGGTTAAATACCTTCCGTTTGAGGCAGATTGGGAGATTGCTCTTGAAGATGTAGTTTAGTCGTCCAAAGGAACTCCAAGCTAGTTTTGATCTTCTATTTATTTCATTTAAAGTACAGTCTTCAAATGTAATACTTTGTCCTAAGTAGATATATTGTTGGACTTGTTCTAGCTGTGTACCGTCCACCTGGATAGTTGTGGCATCAGCAAAGCGGTTTAACATATATTTTGTTTTATCAATATTCATTTTTAAACCTGCTAATTTGCTTGCCTCCGCTAATTCCAGTATTTGGCTCTGCAGTTCCTCAGGACGTGTAGCGAAGGTAATAATATCGTCTGCAAATCTAAGGTGGCTCAGATATGAACCATTAACGCAGATTCCTTTATTTTCCCATTCAAGCTTTTTGAACACATCCTCCAGGGTAGCGTTGAATAATTTTGGCGAGATGGTATCGCCCTGGCGGACACCTTTACTTATTGGAAATTTATCGGTACTTTGGTGGAGATTTACTGTTGCTGTCGCGTTATTGTATATATTACTGAAGAGATTGACGTAGCGTTTTTGAACTCCCTGATTAAGAAGGGCCCTGATAATAGCGGATTTCTTGACCGAATCAAAAGCCTTTTCATAATCTACGAACGCCAAATATAATGGAAGTTGGTATTCTTGACAACGCTCTATTATTTCCTTAACTACCTGAATGTGGTCCATTGTGCTATAACGTCCTCTAAATCCGGTTTGTTCTCTGGGTTGATTTTCATCAAAGGTTGTTCTTAACCTATTGGAGATAATCTTAGTAAAGATTTTATAAAGAACTGGTAGTAAGCTAATGGGTCGGTAATTCTTAAGATCTTCTTTATCTCCCTTTTTATGGAGTAGGATGATGGTGGCATTTTTCCATTCTTCGGGAATATCTTCCTTTTGCAGATACGATGAAAAGATTTTCGCCAGCATCTTATCTACTTCTTCTCCCGTTTCCTTAAGTATGTCAATGGAAAGGCCGTCAGAACCTGGTGCTTTTCCCGGTTTCATACCGCGTATAGCGTTTCGTACTTCTTCGGGTAGAATGTCAGGTACTGCTTCCTCATCATCTTCCTGAGTTTGGGTAGAGAAGTCTTGTGATGTATCTGTGGATTCATTTAAGAGGTTGCGGAAGAATTCTTCTCCTCTCTTCAGCAACATGTCGCGATTTCTGGTAACCGTGTTGTCCGAGAGTTTGAGCGCGGTGATGTTTTCTTTATTTGTTGTTAATTTTTGTTTCGTTTTCTTGAGGCTCCTTCCAGTCTCGATTGTTTTTTGTACGAGGTTCATATTGAATTCACGGATATCCTTCTGAATCTTTTTGCGGATCACTTTACAGAGTTTAGAAAATTCAGCTGCATCGGAAATCTGCGATGAGGCTTTCATTTCTCTCCTCTTTTCCATGAGTTTCAACGTTTCATCTGACAATTTAGATGTTTTTTGGAGACCTTGTGAGCCCCCAACTTTACTTGCCGCGCTCAATATCTCCTCAGTTACCTCTGCAATTAGGTTAGTGATGCTAGGGTCATTTTCAAGAGCAGAGAATCTGTTTTTGAGTTCAAATTGAAACTCTTGATTATGGGTTTTCAGGTCTGCGGTATTCACTCGAGCACTGGGTTTCTTTGTCAATTTTGCCCTTTCAAGTTTGATATTGAAACTGATTTTACATCTTACAAGTCGGTGATCGCTACCTGTATTGAAGCGATTCAAGACGGTGCAATCATTTATCATGTTTTTGTTATTAGATAGGATGTAGTCAATTTCGCTGGTTGATCCGGAGGGACTCTTCCATGTCCACTTTCTGGAGGTATTTTTTTGGAAGAATTAGTTCATGATGAAAAGATTATTTCTTTCGGCGAATTCCACCAATCGGTTGCCTCTTTCATCTCGTGTCCCAAATCCGAATTTTCCTACTGCAACATCATCTTGTGCTTGGCTTCCAATTCTAGCGTTAAAGTCTCCCATTACGATTTGGAAGTGAGATCCACTAGCTTCTTGAAGAGTTTGAATTTCTTCATAGAAATCTTCGACTTCCTCATCTGTGTAGCTCTGAGTAGGTGCGTAAACCTGAAGAATCTGCAGTTGATATCGCTTGTTCAGCCTCAAGGTGAGGAGGGCTGCTCGGTCAGATGAGCATTTACATTCGATTACTCTGTCTTTCCATTTTTGGTGTATGATAAAACCCACACCACTTGTCCTGCCAGTATCTGTACCTGAATAGTAAAGCATGTGTCCACCTTCAATTGTAATGTTACCTTCTCCTTTTCTGCGCACTTCGCTGAGACTGATAATGTCCCATCTGATGTTATCGAGTTCATGTTGCAATTCTGTTAAATGGGCTTCTTTGGACAGCGTTCTTGCATTGTATGTGGCAATGTTCATTGCACGGTAGCCTTGACAGTTCCTCCGTGTCCGAATCGCGGCCTTCCCTTGCTGGCCGCCACCTTGGCCAGTTTTGGTTTGGCCACCGGAGGGGGTTTCTTTTTTTGTTTTGGTCATCTTTCATGTTGGAGGGGGTGGGCAAGCTACTGCGTTGTAGCCTTTCATATCACGCTGCCCAAGCGGGTTGATATGAGGTTTTTAAGTCAATGTTTCGAGTTTTCCTTCTCTTGTTGGGGTTTTCTGTTGGGGTTTTCCTTCCCTTGGCTGGTGTGGTCTGGTTTTTAGGCGCCAGAAACTCGCCTTTCATCCTTCCGCTATCTGCTATGGTCCACATAGTGTGACCACATTGCCCAGGGTTCGCGACGGGGACGCTAACGAATCGGACTAGCCAGTAGTGTTGCTGATAGTATGCAACTAGGCGTTCCACAGCATTTTATAGACTTACACCTTCCAGCATAGTGTAAGTCACTGTGACCCTACTGACAATTCGGTCATATATATATTCGTTTAAACAAATCATATGTTTATTAGTTAATTATTATACATTTAAGTAAATGCATTATAACTGAATTACTATTATTTCAAAGTCATCAGGGAGTAATCAAAATCAAAGTGAGTCAATATTTTAGATGAAATAAAAACAATTAAAAATGAAATAAAAAATATAAAAGAAAAGGGATTTATATAGTAATAATTATGTTAGGTGGATAATTACATATTATTCCATGTTAAAATGCAAAATTGTTAATTTTCTATACAATGAAATATTACCTTTAAGAAGATATCAAAATATATGTTAAATTAATTCATTATTCCTTCTCAGACAAGATAAATAGAACTTCCAAGTGATACATAAATGTACTGGTATAGTTCATGGAATTGTTAGCTGAATCTGATTTCATCAATCATTGTTGTCTTCACTTTGTTGGACTAGATTACCAGAGGACACAGTAAACACCTTGTGAAATGGTAATTTTAACCTTTCACCTTGGCCCATGGCTATCGTTACCTACATCAACATGAACTATCAGAACTGGATTCATGGGGATTTTTTTACTGTATTTCTGTTAGAATTTCATGCCAGAAATAAAAAATTTATGACTTACAGTAAGTAGTAAAATCTAGCTGATTTAGGTTAATTTTGAAGATTATCAAAAACAAATAATTTGTATTTTAACAGTTAAAAATAAAAGACCAAAATGAAAAGAAAAACAGAATCGGTCAATCTTGAGAATCGAACATAAATCAAGATCAAAATCTACTATCAGGTTATCGAGGTCGGAAATGAAGAATGTAACAACATTCAATGATTGAATTATCGGTGAATTACTTACATCAACAGGGATAATAAAATATTTTTTGTGTGTTTCCATGACCCGTGTCATACGTTTTCATAAACTCCCTGAAACTTATTAAAATAATTATTGTATTTTAATGCGGGTATCGAACTTGTGATTGACTGCACAGAAGACCTAACCACTTAGACTGTACGGCCAAGTACGTCGACGAAATAGTTTGAAGGAGAATTTATAACTGAGTTTCTTAAAATAATAATTTTTTGCATTTATTTACATAAATATTAAGACTCATCTAATTAATCCCTTGAGAAAGGTTTAAATTATATAGAATAACAAACACGTTACCTTTTCAGGAGGCTGAGCAGGGAAATAACCTGCGTGACCTAGTTAGTAAAACATCTGACTTTCAATTCCCAATCTCTAAGTTTACAGTTTATCTTGGTTTTCATGTTTGGTCTACTCAATCAATTTGATTATTTAAAATAATATTGTAGTTACAATTCTACTGTTATCTGTAGTGCTTTAAAGCGAATTGTGTCAGCTCAACGACGATCAATCAATATGACAAATATTACATTTGAACGGTAGTTGCTATGTTTATGTTTATCTTGTTTTGGGCACATACATTAATTATTGTTTAGCCTAGTTGATAAGACGTTTTAAATCGGATGTTGGGGTTCAGTTCCTGTTGGTACCCAGATTTTTTTTAAAAAGGTTCCATTCTCGTACTAACGAAAGGTTTGATTAACATATTTCTAGTTGATTGGAAGAGATTGTCACATGATAATAAGCTCGCCAAGTTATACTGTATATATCGGAAGAATAATAATATAATATAAACTCGTAACATTAAAATTGAACCTACTTCTTTACAGAAATATACTTCACACTCAAAATTACGTTGGACATTTTTATCATTATAGTGGATTTAAAAAAAACATACGAGTATAAAGCTTCAAAAAGTAAATTTTTCTGTTTTTTTTTTGCTTTTCAATGTCTTTTGTTTCTTTACCTTTAAAGAACAATGAAAACCGTTGTTATTACACAGTGTAAAATTGACTTGAATATGATAAATATTCAAAGCGTTATGATTTTTCATATTCAATAAAGACGAATAATGTTTATCTACGCCTTTGACAATATTGGCAGATCTGTCACATGTATGTCACGTAAAACCTTTAGTCTCGATCCCCTATTTGTTTTTGATTTGAGGGTTTAAACGTCTATCACTCCAGGAGGCCTGACTTTTGTGTGATCACCGCCTTTTTTTCATTTCGCCCCAGATATGTTCAGGGAATTGTTGGGTGTAAAAGAACTCAACGAAAAACTAAGATAACATCACGGATTGGGGGAAGAGGCAATTTTGGAAAAAAATGAGTTTAAATAAATCAACTTTGACTAATTCAAAAAAAAATATATGTTTAGGAAACAATGCCGAATTTCTTTATAATAAAACTTTATTGAATCTTTGAATATTGTTGTTACTGGTTAGATCGATAGTGGGACTGATAAAAATGGTAATTTATAATACATTATATAATACAATTGCTGTGAAACGTTTTCTTAAAAACAGCATTACGTATATATTTTTTTTCTTTTTGACTTTGTCGGATAATCCGGAATGTTGAATAATGAAAGGTTGGATGATCGGCACTCTACTGTACTTTCATTCATTCGTATGAGGACCTCGCTAGCTTAGTTGGTAAGACGCTCGACTTTCCCCGGAAGTTCCGGGTTCGATTCCTGATGTTAACCGAAAAAATATTAAATGGTCGTAGTCTGATAAAAGAGTTCGTCTGGCAACAATACTCAATCGCTAAACTTGTGTTGGCAATACAACCACAACCTTACGGGTAAGGCAGAGAGAACACTTCTTCATATTTTTTACTCCAAATATACAACATTCCCCTCTGTTATATTTATATATTTCATCATGCTCAATCTTCTATTATAGATACGAGTACATCTCATTTTACTTTTTTCAAAAGCTGGTTCATTTTATTCATCCACGTTTTTCTCAGTCTATATTTTCTGACTTGTATTCTCACTTAGTCATTATTTCATAAAACATTCTTTCCACTTATTCAAACCATAATGTTCAAATCCCGTGGCCTAGTTGGAAAGACGTTTTTTCTCAAACCGGAGGATTTCGGTTCGATTACAGATGGTACCCAAAAAAATATTGAGTCTCCCTGGTAGTCACATGCGCTGGCTAAATGAGTGTTATTTCCTCTCCACGTGCGGTAGTATTGCCAATACTTTCGATGAAGAACTACTAGTTATGAATGATAAATGAACATCTCGGATGTACAAGGTTGATTACGCTATCTCTTAAAATCTTGTATCTTGATTACCAAAATGCCACCAAAAACCTTCAGGCACCCCACTCCTTGACAATGGACACGGCAAGCAGTCGATCTGTTGGTGTATATAGATAGAGAGAATTTGTAGCTTCTGCATGCTCCAATGCAATAAGAGTACAGTATTTTCCCCACAGGCGACTCTGATTATAAAGCGACTCAAACTTTTTTCAACATCCTTTGGGGGAAAAATACTGATTATAAGGCTAGTAGTTATTTTAGCCTGGTTGAAGGAAAAAATGCGTATTTTAAGCGAAAAACAAATTATAACTATTTCGTACCTACACAATTACAAATTTGACAAGTACACTAATACATCGCGATATTTATTAAACTTAAAAAAATTTACTCTGAACTCAAATATAAAAATAAAACAATTAAAAAATTCAGATATAATTAGGTCGTCGGTTCGAACCCCGCGCTGTGCTACTCCCTTCGAACGACACGTGCACTTTTTCCGCCCAGTGTTCGAGGGTATGAGGATACCTATGACTTCGGTCAAATTTACTCTTAAAAAAAAAGTAGTATCTTCATTGTCAGATTCGCACACGGTATCCTCAGCATCAGATTCACATCATCTTCGCATCAGCATCATCTTCGGAACCATCAATCATATTTTCTTGTAAAACATCACTTTCAGGACCGTCTATTTTATTAGATATATAGTACATATAACATTTTCAAATTCCATTGATTTTAATCTTACTATTGTAGAAATTTGGTTCCTAGCCTACAGGATCCACTCACATAAAACAGTGATAGATGTTTTTTTTATCTATCTAGTGGATATACGGATGAGATTTGTAGAAAGTAGCTAATTCAAGCACTGCTTAAGTAGCCTAAAAAATATTTTTTGCACAACCATATTCAAAATTTGTAGTTGCGAAGTTATCCCAACAGGTATGATCACAAAATTTGTTTTGAGTTTTCTAATTAAATTTTTTGCTGAATTCGACTTCTTTTTAGTCAATCAATAACAAGACTTCCATCTACGCTGCTTTATCCTGAACCCTCACGATAAGTCTATTTAGTAAGTTCTTTCTAGGCAAATTTTTTCTTTCCAAAATAATATAAGGTGGAAGATTTGTGCCATCTGCTAATACAGTTATATTCCAGTCAAACTTCATTTTTGATTTTCTTTAGTTTATATTAAAATAGATTTTTCATATTTTTGTGTAACTGTTAAATTTGTAGGTATATAAAAAACAATAAAATGTAAAAGTTTTTTTTGAAATTCAATTGGCAAATTCATTGATAAATTTGTATATCGCCGCAGATTCAACCCATTTCGAATTACGAGTATCATCTTTGGCACCTACTGAAGCCGGCTTTAATATAAGTCTCACTCTATTTTTATTTCTTGGCATTTCACGAGTTTTATATTGAAATATTTCTTTTGTAACGAGAAACCCCCCGTCTGTGTTTATTTTTTACATACTAGATTACTTTTTTATTCATTGATTCAAAGCGTCCTTTATGAGGCCCTCAAAATGCCTTTTTTGAAGAATATGCAGTTATTATTAGGTCCTGTTTTTACGATCGTCGAAGTCTTATATTGTTTCCAATAAAACCGAATTTACTGGCAGCCACAGAATTATTAATAACTTCTGCAGCACGCAATAGCATGACCTTGGAATATAAATCGTTGCTCCTGGGAATTGCTCGGGTGGTTTGATTTTTTCGAGCTCCTCGCATTTAAATAAAGTCACTCACCATATTTTTGTGGATATAAGAATATGAAAAATGCACTACAAAAATTAAGATAAAAAATAACTTGAGAAATTGTAAATAATGATGTTTGTTGAACGAGCTCATTAAAAATATTGTGTGAGAGAGAAAAACAAAAGTATTTGAGGCAATTTAGGAGTCTCGGTTATCGCGTAGTAGTTAATTTATTATTCATTTGTTTGAGATTCGAATATAAGGCAACCTCCACATTAGTTATTTATTGAAACGATTAAATGTTAACATATTGTCGATATATTGTGAAGTATTTTACATATTGTAAAAAATACATTTTCGAAGACAGTCTAAATATAAATATTTAAAAAGCCAAATTTTTAAGTCGATAATCTCATAATCGCACATCTTTGCAACTTACCGGGTTGCTAATAAAGCAAGTCGATAGTTTCAAATATCTAGAAACCCTAATTACTTGTGACCTCGATTGATATACAATAGATAAGTTATATGCCGAATTCGTTTGGCACGTGCTAGATTTATCAAGATGAGATCAGCTTTCTGTAATAACTTGAATTTTAAACATCAATAACACATGTTTCAAGTACTATATACACGCTCTATTCTACTTGACAATCTTGAGACATAGATTATGAAAACAAGAATATTAAATAAGCTGAAAGCATTCGAAATGGGATCTCACAGGAGAATGCACAGAATTTCTTAGTATTATCGTATCTCAAACACTAATTCAGTATGGCGAGCAAGTGTAGAATAATAGCTATTAAAAATAATAAAATATCGAAAGATTGATTATGTTGGTCACATATTGAAATAATATATTACCACTTCTAAAATTAATATTGATGAGCAAAATCGAGGGTTGACATGGAGTCGGTAGAAGGTGCCTGTCATGGTTACGCGACATTCATGATAGAAAAGATCCAGATAGTTAAGTAGCTGTTCGGTGCCGTCAAAGATAGATAGATATATTATCTCAAGAGTGAGTATCAATGTCAAGGGGATCGGACATGACACATGAAGATATTGAAGAAACACACATTGAATTTCAGGAGTCCTAACGATGAGGCCTGTAGACTTTAAAACAAGTTGACTTTTAATAAAAGTGTTGGTGAAATATTATATTACATAAAGTGTATTTAGTGTAATGAAATATACAATTTCATTACTAAGTGAAGCCGTTATTTAAAAAAAAAATGTTTGAACTTTTGTTTAACTTTAGTAGTAATGAGAACATTTTTAGTTCTTGAGTTAAGACCAGTATTTAAAATGACCGGAGTACATTATTGACTAGATACCTGAGAAATTGTGTAAATCTCATCTCAGTGAAGTGGCCAATCCGCTTAAGACTAGCCCCTGTTTAGAGGCGAGCTTTTAGGAGTGATTTATATTCCGCAAATTGTTGCTAAATAAGATAAATGCTTCCAGGGGAAACAAGTGAGAAATATCGTATTCCATTTTTGCCACGGTAATGATGGGACGTTGAAGAAGCATCACACAGTTCTGTTTGGTTAGAATATATGAACCTATATATGCAAAATGGACCCAACCCACATTTAATATGAAGTATTTTGTATGGAATGATGTATTTTACGAAGGAATCTATTTGGAAAATACACATTTCACTGGTTTGAATTTTACAGATATAGGATTGAGGTATGATTATTATTTTTGAATAAATTATGAATATGTACATTTATGGGTTGGTTAATTCTTACAAAAATATATCCATATGCTGAAATAGGGTGAATATATATTTCTAAGTAAGTAAACGTCTTAGACTTAACTACAAGCTAATTAACATACGAACATCTGGTTACAACTAGAGACCGTGTTTTATTTGTCTATATATTTGACCAAAGATTATTTGTCAATTATTAAATCACTCAAGAAATAGAACAATATACTAGGGGGGTCGCCTCTAAAAGCTCCGCTTGTAGCGATAGTATCTAATAATGTGTATTATATTTACATCCATTAGTTAATTAGTATACATAAAATATTAATTTATAGGTAATTTTAGAACTCTGAATAAAATTATTTAAATAAATAAAATTCGATGATGGAAATTTATTTTGTGATTAAGAATGCTCATTTCAACATCATTTAAAATATGGTAAATGTACAACAAAAAAACATTAAATTTAATGATAAATTTAATGATAAGTTATATTTGCCATATACATACGAGTATATTACACTCGAGAGTTAATTTTAAATAGAAAAGATAATCGTCAACATGTCATTGAAAATATAAACATGATGGACAGTAAACGAAACACATTTATATGATACTAAATAATATAAAAAATAGCACACTCTTAATCTAGTGTTTTTCCAACAGATATTATTTGGTTAGCTGAGCAGTTTAAGTATAACACGAGTATTTCAAGTTGACTATTTATATTTCAGTATTGTAATGTAAATACAAAGATGTTTTCCGTAATATAAATACGCTTTGAAATACATACATCTCTCAAGGATTGTCAATATTGGCTATCATGGCAGATATTTGCCAGTAGAAATATTTGAATATATAATTTATGAAAATGTAGTCAGTTTTTTTCAAGATATTACCCCTCTTGAAATGGTCATAGGATGAACGTCAATAAACAGGTGCACAAAAATATTTTGCAACATTTAGTAGAATAATCCATATATAAGACATACGATTCCATAAATAACGCTATTTTAGTTTTTAGCAATTCTTCTTTATTTTATTTCATAATTTCATGAAGACAACTCGACATTTAAGGATATCGTAAAGTCAGCCCTTCTTAATAAACCATGAGTAATAATGTCTTAAAACTTGTTTTCCAATTACGTGAACAAAACTCTCTCAAATTTCTCACAATTAACAAGTTCTTCGCAACTTTAAAAAATAGCAAAAGATATTGACGTTTTAATCATACATTTTTAGATGGACTTTCGAGCGGAAGGTCACCGGTTCTAAACCTTCGCTGTGCTACTCCCCTCGAATGATATAGGCATTTTAACTGCCTAATATTCGGGGTTATAAAGGTATGTATGACAGCGGTCGTATTTTTCTTTCAAAGATACAAAAACATACCGGTGTGCTCCGATCGTCTCATTTCACTATCAGAGTACAGCGGTTTGGTCGGGGGTTTTTTATTAAACAAAGTACTCGTAAAATATATGGTACAAATATTTGCCAAGGCTAAACCTATATACAAATTTACTACTTAACTAATCTTATTTATATATTATAATTTATGAACTTACTTAACCTTATTTTCTACATGTCATTTTATTTTTATTTATTTTGTTGTTAGTAATCTTAATCAAGTTGATTAATTTTGATTTGTTGAATTATATGAAGTCAGATAAATAATCGCAACTTTGTGAGAAGATGTGCGAATTGAAGATCAAATATTGGTGTCATGATTTGCCTCGTGTGCTTTCAACTCTGACAGGTAGGTGGTATGACGAACGTATACATATATATTTTATTATAAAATTTAAGGTTTATTCAAGGTCTTATATTTGTATGGAGTAAACATTATATGGTTAGGAATAAATATCAATGTTTACAGGAGACTTCAGATGTTGACTATTAAAGATTGCACTCGACACAATTAAATATTAACAAAGTTTGATGTTATTCAATACCTCAGAATTTTTAAAATCATTTGATTTTTGTGTGTAATAAATCTATAAAATTAAAGCTTTTGATTAGAAAAATCAAAATTGAACGCTTTGATAGTGCTTCGAGTATATTCTTTATTTATTTGCTCGGTGACAACCGTTTCGTCATAAAATGGTATTGTTAAACTGTGGGTGAAGCTTACCTACGTGACTATATACGAGTATATGACGACAACGATAATTTTTAAACTAAAACACAAAATATTCAGTTATATTCTTCATATTAAACTAACAGCAATCATAAGCATAGTAACAAAAAAATACCTGGGGATTTTGAGGTAAAAGAGATTTTCGAACAATGCCATAGATAAAATTCCCAATGTTTTCGCGATTCGTAATAAAATACTGGAGTCTACACGGCGTGCACTATCCAAAGATAAAGAGGAACACCAGCATATTGCAGCAATAGATAATATTTACAATTGTACAGGCTTGGAAGGGCGAACAGAAAGCTTCTCTTCAGAAACATAATGCTGGCGGTAGAAAATTTGCACAAACTAAAAACATAAAAGTGAGTCGTCTGGAGAGCGAGACGGGAGGAAACAGAGATTTTATCTGTTGCAGTTTATTCATTTCCGGATAGCGCCTGCAAAAGAGAGAAATTTTAGAAATCTGAATCTCAACAGAGAGGCAGTTTCAAATTCACGATTCCGAGTAAAGTTTTGTTAAACATGCATAGGAAATTCGAAACATTGTATTTACTTATTGGGAAACTACAAACCGTTATAAAGAAAAATTTATGAAGGAACTTTGTAATAAGGTCAATTACACGCTAAAACATGATCGAATATGGTGATAACATTTTTAAAACATGATCGAATATGGTGATAACATTTTTAAAACATGATCGAATATGGTGATAACATTTTTAAAACATGATCGAATATGGTGATAACATTTTTAAAACATGATCGAATATGGTGATAACATTTTTAAAACATGATCGAATATGGTGATAACATTTTTAAAACATGATCGAATATGGTGATAACATTTTTAAAACATGATCGAATATGGTGATAACATTTTTAAAACATGATCGAATATGGTGATAACATTTTTAAAAACGTTGTATTGTATTACATTTTCACTATATACAGTACAACCTGGTGGGCTTGTTACTTTCCAACCAACCAGAGAGATGTTAAAATACCTTAAATGAATACCAAACTAGAATCCTATTTTATTTAATCTGGGTTTCAACGGAAAGCGTACTCGCTACCCCTTGGTTGAAAGATACTCGTCTTATAATGTATAGGATGCAGGACGTCCACTTGAATAACTTAAATACATGAATTACCACAGTCAAACACACCCTGATATTATTGTTATAATCATTCGCAATTGGACTTAAACTTACAAAACACATTATTGGTATAATCTTAATTTTTCTTTTTCTTTTAGGTTTGATCCTTTTTGCAAACACACGCTCAATTAAGATATAAAACAAAACAAAAATAACGCTGCAAACTCAAGCCACTCTATTAATTTTTCTTTTACAAGTTGTTGAAACACGTTTTTATTCACCAATTCTCTTTTTTCCAGTTCTTAATGAGCAGAGCACTCGTAATTATTGATTGGACTTGATCTTGCGAGCTAATTGACCGCACTGTAGAAAGAATGATACGTTTCCATTTTTCACGATGAACAGTATTTCTACAACACAATTGACAAATAATATAACTAAAATATAGTTTTTAGGAGAATTTTCAGTCTATAAATAAAATTGTTTACTCACCTATTGTTACCACATAATTTCGAGCACTTAATAATTGTCGTCGAGTCCAAGGAAATATAATCCATTGAATCTATAAATTAATCTAAAATTTCAACTTTTAAGTGGTCGTTGAATCTGTCGCCTAAGTATAGGTACATACACCTACAGACGCGACGTCGCTGGGTGTTAGGTGGTACGACCACGTTTATTAATTATACGGTTTGTTTTAGTGTAGCAGTAGCCATTAACCACTACAATAAGGGTGTAATTCTGGAAAATTATGCGTCACGCATTCAAGATATCGCCAGGTCAAGAGACGCTCTGTTTCATTGATCGCAAGATTCTCGATGAATTGGACGCCTGTCATACAACATATATTATTAACATATACGAGTATATCGGTGTTACGTATTTGCATACTCGGCCGTGAAATGTCGGGCTGTGAACCGACCAAGAAAGTGCTGATCGAAACCTCCTCAGGGTGGTCGATAGAAGAAAAGGTAGATTGCAAAAAATATCTTCGGGCGATAGGAGTCAAATAAAACCTGTTGCAGCTGGTAGTGATTGGAAATGTTGAGGGGCGGCAAGCTAGGGTACGGTTTTCAGCAAGGTGGATATACCAAATCAAAGAGATAACTTATTGAGTGCTGCACTTATCGTAGCTCGTAGCTCAGGATTAGGGCTGAAAAACATCCGATATCCTCGCGGCCGGGATCGTCGTATATTGGTGAGGTGTATTTCGGCCGGGGGATGTTATGAGATGAGCTTCTTTTGATAGCTTCTCTCTTGAATGTGTTTTCTGTTTTTTATCTTGAGATATGTGTGCGATTTCGGAATGTATTTATACATGTAAATGCTATGTTGCTATCAATAAACCTATATTTATTTATAGTGAAAAATATCTCGCAGTTCCAGATAATTAAGGAAACTAGACACTCAGCCATGAGCAACACAACTAAAAAGGTTTATCAAATATTTATATACTTCTTCCTTTCATTGGCAACTTTGCCAATGTCATAAATCATTCTCTTTATATGAAGGTTTTTTTTAAATGGAATTCCAGTCTGGTTTTCACTTAGGGCCCAGTTAAACATCTTTCTGGTTGGTTGGAAGAGATTGCCACATGGAAATATTCGCCAGGTAAAAAAAATAAATAAAAAGGTTTGCCCAGTTCAGCAGTCGTATGATAATAATGGGTTATTTTTATTTACAGCTTTTGAAATGTTCACAGAATATGTTCCATCCTTCAAAATAGGACCAATCTGACTTTATTTTATGTTTTGGTTGTGTTTTAAATATAATTTTATTGAAAATCCTCTTTCACTGCCTCAAAATAATTCGTCACAATTCTGAAAAACCTGCGTAATGCACTTTTATCCGAACTAAGCCCGTTTGATTAATGCGTTCAGAATGAATAAATAATGCAATCGATATGTCAAAATAATGAAAGGTGTGTAATGCAGTTATAACTCATAATTATTACGAGTAATGTTTATCAGTACAATGACCATTATTGTATAAAGGGGATGGGATACGAGTATACAGGGGCGGCTTCTGACGTGAAGGTGGCAACTGTACGAGGATGCATCAGCGGCGGAACCTGAATCAATTTGGGTATATAAGTGGTGAAAAATCATTTTAATAATAGATTTTACTTATAAAATATTGTACCTTGATAGCGAAACTATCAAAAGTGCCAGCTGATATGCTTGATGACGCAAAATTATTATTGTAGATTCATTCTTCCTTGTTAACATCTCTAAAATGATTAATTTTGATTTGATATAATAAGGTTATTCACAATATTTTTTTTTTTTTAATTTGCCTTGTGATATTTAAATACGTTTAAAAGTCTTTAACGATGTGTGGATTGTCTCTATGAAATTCATTGGGTGTCAGTCAATCCACAATAACGATTATGAAGGTTGATGCTGAGTACATTGTTTAGTCATTATTAAACTTTGTTTCTCCCATGTTATTTTTTTGTCTCTCGCTTTGATTTCTTATTTTTTTTGGTTTAGGCAATTCACCTTATTAAGAGTGCTTCGTATGACCAATTTCATGAATGCAGAATTTTTATTTCATTATTTGCGTCTTGTGATGTTTTGGTCGATATTGACTTTTGATTGCCCTTAAATTATAAATGTGTTGATTTTTATTTATTTATTTTTATTATTTTGTTTGTATACCAATGAATTTTTCTTCCCACATGAATGTCAAGAGTAACGCTCGGTGTGATACGGTGCGGGCTGCTCGTTTTGAGGCAGTCCCGTATTGCATTGATAACTGTGTAATTATTTTATTGTGATTGCGTAATTTTATTGGGTTTTATTGTACTGTTTTAATTATTTAAATTTTTTTTTAATATTTGTATTTTGTAATGAATCAAACACTCGCTACTAATGTTTTTGAAACATTGTTGTAAAGTATATTGTATTTGTGAAAAATAAATGAATAAATAACGTTGATAACCCCGATATATTGGCTAAAATAGGTTTCCACATTTCTGTTAGAAACACACGAAGCTTTATAAAATACATCAATAGCAATTAGCTAACGACAGTTGCACGTTGTAATCCATTAATCATGAGAATGCTAAAGTTGGTACCTCCATGTCTGTATTGGTGGATATTTTAAAGGCTGTGGAGTGTTTCCAAAATGATATTTCCTATTCTTTTTCCTCAATTTTAGATATTGACTGGTTATTAAATTTACATTGCAGAGTATCTTAATATTTTTTTGTTATTTGCTCTATAAGTTCATGTTTACGGTACTTTCGCGAGAGATTTTTCTACTAAAATGTTTGAATTGTTGATTGAAGAATATTTAATTAATTGTAGTTATATTTTCTTTTTTTTGTGTGTTTTTTCACAAATTGGTATTTTCATTCGATAAGATTGGCATTAGCCATATTGTAGGCAGTCATAACGATAGGCATCGTAGTTACGTTGATAAGACGCATGTCTTTTAGCCCGGAGTGGCGGGTTTGATGCTCTTTGGTATCCCAGTTTTTAAAAAGGTTTCCAGCCTTGTTTTCGGTAAAGATTTCTTTAACATTTATCTGGTTGGTTGGCAGATATTGCTATATGGGAATAAATCCATCTTGTTGTAAAGTGTACATCGAAAGTGTAATATTAAACTTTAATTATTTTATTGTTTGAATGCCATTTAAAACGATGACACGTTTCCAATAAAACGTTTTATTGTTTGAATGTCAATTAAAATGATGACACGTTTGCAATAAAATGTTTTATTGTTTGAATGTCAATTAAAATTATAACACATTTGCAATAAAATGTTAACTGAGCGATGTTACTTATCAAAACGTGGTAGAAGAATTATTTCAATAGGAAACAGATTTAATTATTATCTGTGACATAGATGGCAAATCTTATTAAAGTTTTAAACTTAAGTTAGCAAGTGTATATATTTATAGTCTGATTTAAAAAAAAAAAAAACTTTATTTTATTTAATAATGTGGTATTTCATTACAAAATATCATTTTTACATCTACGTTGTAAATTAGATTTTTTTCGTATTTTCATAAATTTTAAATCTTAAATATAAAAAAAGAAAATATATAATTTTACCTATAGTAAATAAATAGCGCAAACCATGATACTTAATTTTCTAGAAGGGCGTTTTTATGATTTTGTAAAGTTAAAATAACTGTTTTTTTAATACGAAAATTTTAATGTTATACAATTGACCAACTCTTTATTAGATACAATAATTGTTAACATTGTCAAAATACAACCTTTAAATGAAATATCAAAGTTTTTATTGTGAAATGAAAAAAATAGTATAAATTTAGAAAGTTTTTAATTTTTTGATTTAAAAAATCGATTACACAGATTTAAAAATTAGATGGATGAGTTAGCGTTTTGCTCATCTATTTATATGAATGTGTCATTGATATGTTTTTTTGGTAAGCTGTAATTTAATCTTGTAACGGAAACTCCAGCCCAGGCAATGCACACTAAATTTGTATTTTACATTATATAATATATGGTATGTGAAACAAAATAGTGGAAAGGTTATATGTTCGATTAATTTTAATACGCACTATTAAATTAGTATTAAAATGTGGTTGATACGAGAATTCTACGCTTGTTTAATTATAAAACATTTAAACAAATGTGTACAACGAATTTAGATGCATTATATAATAATAGGGCGCTATCATTCCAATATGTTCATTAATCGGCGCTTTTTGGAGCCATCAAATTTTATCTAATAATAATAAAAACTAGCTAAAAGCCAGGTATTGATTGGACTCGGGGACTGGACTGTTTCGAGTCAGTAATTTTCGAAGTGAACTCCACTTAGCCTTATATCGGTTTATCTCCGGACCGATTGGGCTATACCGATCTAGTGGCGTCAAAGGATAATTTTGTTGCATTTGAAATTTTCTGTGAAAGTACTGGCAACTTGCTGGGCTGTTTGGCCTCCAGGCCTGAAGAGATTTCACCACTATTCTTTTCACACTAAGGTGTGTCGCCAACGGAGAAGGAGTCCCTTTGGGTAGTTTGTTCTTCGTCATTATGTGACGTCGCGCTCATAAAAAATAAAGAAAATCTTGTAGATCACGCTGGAAGGGGACTAATTTTGTCTTCCATAACAGCGTGGGTGGAGGTGGGATCGAACTGAATTGAACTGAACTGGACTTCCTGTATTGGAGGAAGGGGGCAAACTTTCTAAGTTTAAATTTTTTTTTATTTACCAGAAAAAAATAATTAACGAAACTTAACTTTGGCGTTAGCATACCTTAATTATGAAAAGCACAAAAGTTTAGTGAGTTGGAATGTTTTACATTTAATACAGAAAAGTGGGATACTGGATTATATTTGTTTAATTTTCAGGTAAATAGTTGTTAATAATTTGTTAACTATTCTGGGTATCTTTGAAACTTTCACTGAAAGAATTTATTTTCGTTGTATGAAGCTCAAATGTAAATCTTTCAACCAATATTGGAAACTTAATTGTTCTACAATTATCAGGTTATTTGGTAGATATTGCAATTTGGCAATATATCCGCCAAATTGTGCACTGTACAATGATTTTTTTTAAATTGGTATAAAATTACATGAACGCAACTTTTTGAAGTTTTTTTTAGTTTGTTTTCTTGTTTGCAAACGCTAAAAGTCATTGAATTTTCCAAAGCAATTTAATGAAAGCGTCGCGAAATGCAGACGCTGAGTGCAGATATGAGTCCTCCAAGGTGCCACATATCTCCCACCTGGGCTGGCGGGTCCTGAAGAATAATATCAAGACTAGATAAATCTTTCGAATCTGCATAAACAGCCGGGGGGAGAATTTATGACCGAAAGATGGTACAATCGGCAGATTCTCTCTCTGCACGGACCAAATAACAAAGGCTGCCAGGGGAATTCCCTTGCAGCCCTGCCAAGAGAATTCCCTTCTGAGTGTGCTTCCAATAAAAGTTATGCTGAGCGCATTGTTTGGTAAAATACATTTCATTTATAAAATATCTGAGAAACTCTCGTGATATTCAAACTATAGGTAAATGTATTTTTTAACAGGTTGCAATACAATTGTCAATCACAGTTAGCTGAATTCAAAGTAATTTATTTTTGAAAGGGACTTTTTGTAAAGTTACATGAATATTGTACTATTATATATTACACTTAAATTGCTTACATTATAACCTGGATGACTAGACGACCTCCGTGGCTAGTTTGATAAGACGCGTTCTCCCAACCCAGAGGTTGCGGGCTCGATTCTCGTTGGAACCCAGTTTTTTTTAAGGATTCCAGTCTGGTTTTTCCTTAAGGCCTCTTTAATATCTTTCTGGTAAGTTGGAAGGTGTTGTCAGATGATAAAAAGTCCGCTAGCTTGTAATGTATTCAGGTGTCATGGAATACAATAATACAACATATATCCATGTGCCATTTCTTTCTAAGCAACTCAATACATAATAAAACCTTAAATCAGGAGTAGTCAATTTTTTTGAGTCACGTGTCAATACGAATATTGGTTAATATGCTCGCGGACGGCACATTTTTTTATTCATAGGCATATCAAAACTTGAATGTCTGATAATGAGGTAACGTTCCTCAATACAAAACCGTGCTATGTAAATTTATATAGCGCTGTTTTGTATTTTTTTTTGTGACCCTATCCCCATCATCCAAAGAGTACTGTGTCAAGTATACAGTATACATTCAACTTGCTAATATAATGCTACAAAACACCACTAAACGATATATTAGGTGTACTCGATTTTACCGGCCCGAAATCACAGCGGATAATATTGTGATACTACCGGGAATCTAAGCCAGGGCTCCTGGTTCATTTGTTGACCATTAAACCATGAGAATAGACAAAATCTTATATTTTTATTGAATATAAATACAATTCAAATTATATGACTCATATTACATAAATAAATAGAGAAATAAATATAAGTATTATTTTGGATACCTACTTATTGCACGTAAAAAATAAACATGTACCTATTATGTGTTTTTTTTTTAATAAATTATTACATTTCTATCATTTTGGGCCCACCCTCAAATTATATTTATATTCTTATATAAATCTTCTGCATTGTTTCAGAAAGTTGGACGGTGTCGTTATTATTACACATTTACATGTCCTTGTTATTTTTTTCATGATTTGTAAAAAAACAACTAGCGAGCGTCACAAAACCATGACGGTTGACCATGCCTGCCTTAAATACTCGTAGATAACCAGAATTGAAATTATAATTTTTTTTATATTAGGTATCATCCGGAGTCAAATCCGAAACATCCAGGTTGCAATACAGGCATCATACTATCTACAGTACCCGGTGGTAAGTAATACACATCGTTTGTAGAGCGTCGTCTCTGTCATTCATACACGCGTTCCGTCGCGATTTGTCAGTCGTTACCGGACCGGACTGTTAGCGCATCGTGTGGCAGAGACGACGCTCTTCAAACGATGTGTATTACTTACCGCCGGGTACTGTACAATACTCACATCGTGTTAGAATATAAAAAAAGTTACGTTCACACTTTTTGATGTCATACTTAGGAAAATTGATCACAGTTTAAGTAATTATTGTATTACATTTTCGTTCTATACACTACAATCTGGCGGGTTTATTGCCTTATGGCAATCTCTTCCTAAAACCAAAAAGATATTAATGAGGCATTAAGTGGCAACCAAACTGAAACCTTTTTAAAAAAAATAGCGTCAATGGAAATCGAGTTCGCAGCCCCAGGGGTGGGACGGACGTCTTAACAATTATAACACTGAGGTTTCGCATTTTATTACTTTATTTGTATTATAAGAGTATACAAATGTCGAATCGAAATGTGTATAGATTACTGTATGCTGATGAGAGGTAGTATTAGATGAGTGTGAAGATGAATTACAGAGTTTGGTAAGTAAATAGTATGAGTTGCGAAGAAAAAGATCTGAGAATGAATTAACTCCAAAGTCATGGTGATAGAAAATATAAAATGAAAAGTAAATGTGATATATGGGTAAACATGAAATATTGGAGCAAATTTAGAACTTATGATATTTGGGTAGAATTTTCTCAAATGATGGAAGAGTCACGAGATATATTAAATGATGTAAGCGATAGGAAATAAAGTCAATGGATCCCTAAAAATATATATTATCCAACCGGACAGAATCAAAATCTTCTAAGATTTTATTTAAATAGCTATGACCGAAGTCATAGGTATCCTTATACCCTCGAACACGTCGTTCGATGGGAGTAGCATAGCGTGGGGTTCGAACCGACAACTTTCCGCACGGAAGTCCAGTGCATTACCGCGCGGCCATGCACCTATAATCTCCATAAAAATATTTTGGTACAAACTTTGATGTATGAGAGTGAAATATAGACTTTGAAAAAAAAACACTGAAAATAATACATGGCGACAATATGTGACAGAATACGAAATGAAGTGATAAGCGGTGAATATGAACTGAAGGCTGATATGTTGAGTAAGATCAAGAAGAGCGCTTTGAGATGGTTTGCGCATGTAGAACACATGAGTAAAAAAATACAAATATATAGTGCAAATATGAGTGGAAGAGAAAGACCAATAAAAATATAGTTGGATCAAATGAATTATATTTTGTAAGAAGGAATCGTAGGCGTTATATAAAAAGGTGCACGGGTGTGTAAGAGGCTAATGATGTGTGTCGAGATAGCAAAGTCTGACGTTTTGTCTTCACTGCATACCTCAACAGGGAAATGGCGTGATTGTATATACGTACAGTGTATAAATGTGAAAAAATCAGACCATTTTCTTATAATTTTCATGGATTACCAAAAACTGGGACCGAGGACTGTTCGCAATGATTATTTTAGGATAAAAAGTACGAAAATATATTTAAGGATAAATTACTAGTATTTAAGGATATTGTCAACTATATTGGAATAGTCGTCGTTTTTTTTAAATATGTGGTTATGATTATGATCGTCATTTTGCATACATAAAACAATTGCAGCATTTTTATCCCAGTTGAATAACTAGGTACACGATTCGAGAAACAAAAAAAAAAACAATAAAATCCAAATTAACATTTTTTGTTCCACACGCATCCATTCTTTTTTATAAAGCGGGGACTCTCATACCAACTACATATTTCTATGTTAGCAATGGTGTTCAGCAAGGATGTTATTTTGACCTCTTTTTTTTAACAACAATGTTCTCTTCAGACATGTAAGATACCTGTTTTCCCACCCTGGATCGAAACGATTTTAGAGAGCTGGCAATTCTCAAGGGCACTCTAACTCGAAAATCAAACTCATTTTTAAAGAATAAATATATTACAAAACATATAAAAAGTTGAGGGGGGGGGGGACTATGGTAATTGCATTGGGTATTCCCATATTTGCATATTACTCTGTGGTACTCGTAGTAATCCAACTCATTGTGAGCGATCGTGGCATGGCTTCCTTTTACACTATTGAATGCTTAGCTCTTATTGAATGCTTAGTCCGTAACAGTTTTTGTCAGCCTTTTTCGCGATTTCATCATATGCTGAAGAAAACATCATTCAAATCAACCTGCTTCTCTCTTATTTAAATTAATATTATAGTTACTCACTTTTATAATATGTAAACATATTTCCGTGGATATAGAAGTTTTCATAACTGTCTACCAATTTGTGTTAGATATTGCATTGAAGTGTATTACAATTTCGATGTATACAGAATAACCTGACGGACAGCAATCTATTTCAACCAACTAAATATGTGTCAGGAAAATAATAAATGAAAAACTTTTTCTAAATTTGGGTTTTAACGGGAATCGAATCCTCAACATCCCCAGGATGGAAGACCAATTAAGCTACGAAGATCGTCAATATTATTTTTCACTAATTAATTGAATCTTTGGATTAAACAAGTGTATCATATTACTCGCTTATAAACTCGCGGTTGTTGTCCAGAAGGACAAAACTTACCATTTATAAGACACTGCTACGACCTGTCCTCACATATGGGTCTGAATGCTGGGTATTGAGTAAGAAGAACGAATCTTCCCTTCTAATATTTGAAAGAAAAATACTCAGAAAAATATTCGGACCCATACAGGAAAATGGATCTTGGAGAGTGAGATATAATGAGGAGTTATACAGCATATACAAAGAGCCCAACATTATAAAATACATCAAAATTGGGAGGCTACGTTGGGCGGGGCATGTAGCAAGAATGGGAGAAGAGGAAATGCCTAACAAAGTACTCTTTTCCAAGCCCCAAGGAAGACGTAGCGTGGGCAGACCAAAGCTTAGGTGGATGGATGGGGTGCAGAATGATGCAAACGTGATTGGCATCAGGGGCTGGAGGAGTGCATCCCAGGATAGGGGGGAATGGCAACGACTGCTGGAGGAGGCCGGGGCCCACAATGGGCTGTAGTGCCATTGATGATGATGATGATGATGATGATCATATTACTCGCTATCTGTCGCTGTACGTGTTGGTAGACAAACTTTTAACTAGACTTGGACCTTTTTTATACCATCGGTAATAGAACATGAAACACCTAGTTAAAACCAATTGACTTTCTGACTACGCCACGGGAGTCACTGTTAATCATTTAAAAAGAGAATTGGGCATTGAAAGGGAGTGTAAATAGCAGAACTAATTAGTAGAAATGAGTGCGTTGCATAAAATATCTAGTAATACAATATTTAACAATGGTCGGATAAAAGACTACTGTTTGTTAGAAATGGTTGTTATACGTAGCATTAAAAAATGGTTTGGCCAGATTGAGAAAATGCATTGCAAAAGACTTACGAAACAAAAACATATGTCTCAAATTGATCAAGAGGGAATAAATAGTAGACAAATGATATTATGACAGGAGAAAGTTGGAGAAATTTTATGTGACTGAAAGGTAAGAAGTATAAGGAATATGATAGCATGCATGTGTTTGCTTATCAAAATGTATAATTGTATATGGATATTTCACACATATATGGATATTTCACACTACACCTAAAACAGAATGTGTTGCTATCACATATCTGAAAACTTACAAAGTTTTCGTAGTGCGTCTTCACTTGAAAAGTTTTCTGCAGTTTTCTTACCAAATATGTTTTTCTGAACATATTCAGATGTGGGAGAGTAGCTTATCTATAATAATAAACACATCTATCCCTTTCCTATACTTACACTCAACTTATAAATATTTTTTTTGTAATATTTTTAATCTCCATAATAGTGGGTGCGAGTCCCGAGTTGCAGTGCTCTAGAGGAGATTTTTTTCTCGAAACGACGCTATATAAATTGTCCGTTTATTATTATTATTATTGTAGACGAGACTAGAGCAGTGTGTGTGGATTGAAAGGCTTGGGGATCTGCTTTCTGTTTATCCCAAAAGGGACATGGCATGATGATATGTATGTTAAAATAGAGGCATCCCTGATTCTCATTTTATGATAAAGCCTGAAAAAATATAATAGGGGGTGCAAAACATTATCACGGCTTTGTCTGAGCGCAGTGCGCAGCTTGTGTTGCGGCCAGATTGCTCTCAGTGGCTGCGATGCGGGAGCGATCAGCCGGAAAGTGGGATAAACCGGGACTCGGGTGGGCCACGCAGTTATTAATGGGGCTCGGTACAAATATCACGGAGGAATAGGGCCTGAATTGAAGAAACATTCTTCAAATAATTATATTTTAACGATGTTTATAAACGAATGTTTTAACTTAGATGAAGAAAGGAGTTTCAAGATGGCTTGTACATGTAGAGAGAATGAATGACTAAGCGAGTGTACAAGTCAGAAGTGTAAGGTGTGCATGGAAGAGGTAGACCAAGGGAAACGTGGTTGGATCAAATGTACCAGATTTTGAAAGAAGAAAGAAGATTGTGCATGACGACATGTGTGAATGTGGAGGAGGCGCAAGTTGTGCGCTTGAATACAAAAGTTTGGAGATTTGTTCTCTCTGTCTACCTCGCAAGGGACATGGCATAATAATATGCATGTATGTAAGAAATCAATAAATAAATTGACGCACCTAACGATGGAGCTACGAAATTACACAAAACGTTTTTTTTAATATAATTCCACTAATATTCAGCGCATTTATCGGTTTCATTCAATAAACATCTTCCCAAAGGTTCATAATAAAGTAATAGGTTAGTCAAAAAGTTTTGAAAGCGACATCTATGGAGCAGTAGAAAAACCAAAATATCTACGCCATTTTAATATTTCATCTTTCATAAGAACGTACTCAAAATTTCATTTCGATCTGTCAATTCATTCTTTGTTTACAAGCCATTTGAAGTTGACGTGTCAGTGTATTTTTTAACAATGGAAAAATCCGAATATCGTGCAGTGGTTAAATTCTTTGTTTTGGAAGGTTTATCGGCTACTGAGATCCATGCAAAGAAGGTGAAAGTATTAAAGGAGTCTTCTCCTTCATTTCCAACCGTTCACCGATGGGTTTTGGAGTTTAAGCGTGGCCGTACAAGCGTTGAAGACGATCCACGCTCAGGACGTCCAAAAAGTGCATCAACACCAGAAATCATAGTGAAAATACAGGATATGGTTTTGGAAGATCATCGATCGACTGTGGATGTGATAGCTGACACCATAGGCATCTCATATGGAACAACATGGCATATTTTGGCTGAAGTTTTGGATTTCAAAAAACTGTGTGCACAATGGGTGCCGCATTTGCTAACAATGCAACAAAAACACGTTCGAATGCGACTTTCTGAGCAACATTTGGAGCAATTTCGAAAGGATAAAAAGGATTATCTGCGTCGATTCATCACTATGGATAAGACTTGGGTCTACCACCATGATCCTGAATCAAAACAAGAGGCTAAAGAGTGGTGTGATTCAGGCACTTTGGCTCCGAAGCGAGTTCGTGTCCAGAAATTGGCCAAGAAGGTGTTAGCGTCAGTTTTTTGGGATGCAAAAGGAATTTTATTGATAGATTATCTCCAAACTGGTAAGATAATCAACTCTGATTATTATTGTGACCTTTTGGACCAGTTGGATGAAAAAAATTGTGAAAAAAGACCCGGTTTGCAGAAGAAAAAAATCATTTTTCATCAAGACAATGCACCTGCTCACAAAGCTCAAAAATCCATCGCGAAAATCAATGAATTGGGGTACGAATTGTTGCAGCATCCACCCTATTCGCCAGATTTAGCTCCCTCTGACTTCTGGCTGTTCTCACACCTCAAAAAATTCCTTCGTGGAAAGCATTTTTCATCAAACGAAGAGGTTATAGCCGTCGTAGAGGAGTATTTTGCAGGCCTTCCAGAAATTCACTTCCGTGATGGGACAACAAAGTTGGAAGATCGTTGGACCAAGTGTATTGATCTTATGGGAGACTATACTGAGCAATAAAAGTGATTTCCCCCCAAAAAAAATGTATTTTCATTTCCGCTTTCAAAACTTTTTGACTAACCAGAATATCGTCGTCGTTGCTAGGCCTCGTAGTCGACTATTGAGAGACGATCGAGGAACACCGGTATGGTTTTTCCCTCTTAAAAAAATAGATATAACCAAAGTAATAGGCATCCTTATACCCCTGGACATTAGACGGAAAAATGCCTGTGTCATTCGAGGGGAGTAGCATAGCGTGGGGTTCAAACTGGCGACCTTCCGTACGGAAGTCCAGTGTGTTACCGTGCAGCCGTGCATCTTATAGTGGAATACTATATATACGAGTACTTTTAATATTATTCGGGAATATACGAGTATACTTTTTCTATCCGGTTATATATACTTTCACTATCCACAATAATAGTCAACCAGAGCCAGGTTTTTCGGTGTATTCTGAAATGTTAAAATGTCAATATCGCGCGGTTATCAAGTGTCTTTCAAAATAAGGTTACGCATGGTAGACATTAAATGACGTCCGCATCTAAAAGTCGTTTAATTTCTGAGAAGTTTTTCCATTATTTTGCAAGAATCTTAATAATCACGCAATATTTAATTTTTAACTTTTCAGAATACAGCGAAACAATATGTCTTCTATCGGTCTTACTCAAGATATTACTGATGGTCAAGGTATCAAATTTTGACTGAAACATCACCTGGCTATCAAGCAATGGGCGTCGCCGACGTGATATCTCATCATGTACACTCTAATTTATTCAGACCGGAAACCTTTGGAATATATCATAGTGGTATATCATTTTTATAGAAAGCCTAATCGTCGAGTACAAACACTAATGCATACGACCTGTCATTTTGTGGATATAAATAACCACTTCACTAGGCAAAGTTTGTGATGAACTGGCCTCTTTTCTTAATCACATTTTTTTTTTAATTTGTCGTAATACTAAAACAAAAGTCTTCATTCACCCTTACATATTGACGACCTTCATGATCTAGTTGATAAGATTAGGGTTTCAGTGTTCAATACCCGATGGTATACAAAAAAGAGGTCCAAGCCTGGTTCAAGAATTAGTCTTTGAACAATTCTCGGACGCGCTAGACGTGTGCGAGTATTGTTATTTGTCCACATGCGATGTACTTCCAACACATACTTTGGAGATCTGTTAGTTACTTGTCTATTCCAATGATTCTTAACCCAAACGGTCGATTACTGGGGCCAAAGATGATATTGGACCCCAGACATGGTTTTCTACATGCCCGCATCATTGATGATAAGGGGTACCATATGAATGAAGGAAATATTCTTACATACACGTAAATCCCAATTTAATGCCTACTTCATTTTTTTTTTTTAATTGGGTTCATTCGAAATTTGTCTGTCGAGAAACTTACAGGATACTACAGGATAGCAATATGAAGACGGTGTGATGGAGGACAAAACCGAAGAAATCATAAGTCAGGTGGATGGGAATAAATATTGCTCTGATGCAAAGAGTTTAGACGTGAGGTGACAGATAAGTTGATGGGGGTAAACCATGAGAGAGGCTTTTATTCAGTGTTGAACTAATAAATGCTAAGAATGTTGATGATGATTATAGTACTTCAATAAGTAAACTTCCATTTTTTTTTACTTGCACGAATCTGATTGAAAAAATGGACTTTTTAACGAAAATATATTGTACACACATATTTTATAATAAAACCTGACAAAACCTCCATCATAACTTCACTATTTGGATGAATATAATGGAGACTGATATGATTGGCGTTGCAGTCATGCAAACGAAAAAGCTGTGATCACTCGTTGAATATTAACAAATCATCATCATCTTCTACGTTCCACCAGTAGCACAGGGTTGCCTCAAAGGAACCCTATCCATTTCGGCTTACAGCTTGACACTTCACACCCTTCTAAGGTACATACGAAACCACAGAAAGTTATGAGACGAACAACGAAGAAACCTCTTGCAAATTTTTCGATCGCGATTGTATTACGTTCAGCATATGTATTGTATAATGTGTGAAATTTAATTTGTGGTGTTAAAAAAATTTGAAAATTGCACCATCTATTATTAAATTACCCTAGGCGAAATAAGTAGTACTGTCAGCAAAGAAAAACGCCGAAGTAACATTTCAATGGAATTGTATGTATTATGCATATGATTACATGCAGCGTATTCTACCAAATGTAGCAAAATAATGTCCTTGATTATATGCAGATTATTCTATCAAATTTGTTGCTGCACGCTCCTTTATAAAATGGTGACAGTACCTTATAGTATCTATGTGCATCTAATAGTAAAACCTTATAGTATCGATATACATATAATAATAATAATAGTATATATAACAATATCAATTTGTAGGCCATTTCAGAATTCTGATGGCCATTAACTTCGCGATTAACAGTACTCATTCTTCAAATAATTTGAAAAGGGGATAATTTACTGCAAAAACCTTCTAATAAAATTATAAATAAAACATATTTTAAGGAACTAAAATATTAGTGAAATGATATATACGAGTACGTATTATATAGTTATCTTAAATTAATACGATAATCGTCCAACTTTTATTAATACCATAAATACGATAGATGTATTAAACTTAAATAAATAACATAATGCGGATAAAAAAAACTTAGAATCTCAATTAATATGACATTTTTTGTACAACAATAATTTTGAACTCCAAGGTGGCGCGCAGGTCAATATGGGATTGGGCCGCAGGGTGGCCAGGAACAGAGTCCCTAGTTACCTTATACATATTGTATCAATACCAAAGGGTTGCCATAAAGCGCCACTAACCAGGTCAGTTCACATCCCAACACTTTACGTCATCCATCATAAGATCTCGACTGCGAACCTTTCTATTATAGCACCGATAAATGGTGTACGATGGACGTCCGATTCGACGAGTTTCTTAGTTTAGTAAAACAGCGTAGGTCTTGATCGGTGGCAACCTCGATGGGTAATGTAAATATAATACTTAGACCTTATTAAGACTGCGGCTACTACAGCTATCACCGGTCCGCAGATCACCATTTGAGGAATACTGCCTTAGTCAACAAATAACTCATTTTTCAAATTAATCACATACCTACTCGTACCACATACGAATGAGATAAATGAGTTTTACTTAATATTCTCGCGTTTAACAAATCGATGGAAGTAATTATTCGGTGGGAAAATAATTTGCTTTCAAAAATCGTATAGGCAAAAGCGATGAAATGGCAAAAAATTTAAACTCAATATTTTATATTTCGTGAAAACACAGCCATTACACTTTTTATCATAGTTGCCATTATTTTTGTGTGGCACCGAATTGCCCTTGCGAATAAAGCTGTTCGGAGCCCTTTCTGTCCCTGTTTCATATAGCACATTAGACAGAGACAGATCTATTCGCTCGGAAATGTTAGAGAGGTTTAACTATTTATGGATATTCGAATTTAATGTCTGCTATCGGCAGACATGACTAAAAGTATTAGAAAGGAAAAGTTACAACTCTCATCCAATCGGAATATTTTTTTTTTGTCTTAGATCGAAGAATTTTTTATGTTAGACAATAACGACAATTTCTGTTACCTAGTTGGCATGATATTTGTCTTCTAATTTGAAGATTGCAGGTTCAATTCCCAGTGATATACGATTTTTAAAAGGTTTTTGCTTTGGTTTTTACTTTCAGCCACTTTAACATCTTTCTAGTTGGTTGTAAGAGATTTCTAGATGGCACTAAGCTAACCAGGTTGTACTGTATGTAACAAGAGCGTAATATACTCATTAAATAATGTTCTAATAATATATTATATTATTTATAGTTAAGGCATTAACATTGTGAATTGTTTGATAAAACAAATTACAAAGTTATGATAATCGTTAACTTTTAGTAAAATCAACAAAAATATGACTTGTACATAACTGTTTCATTATAAATTATTGCTTAAGAGCGTTCCGTTATTAAAGTTATAATCGCATTTCCTAAACACCAATAAATACATTTAAATGGAATAAAAAATTCCACAAAACAGGGATGTTAATAAAAAATAACAACTCTACTATTCATTAGACCAGCGTTTCTCAATCATTTTAATGTTTAATTTCATATTCGTAATTTTAGTAGGTGTTCCCTGAGATATGAACATTATTTGAAAGGCTCCGCAAGGGTAAAAAGTTGAGAAACGTTGCATTAGATTATTAGAACCTGTAATGCTATTTCTGATATTTGAGCAGATATTTAGATATTATGACAAAATAATGATAATTTGATTGGGCTAGTTATTAAAAACCCTAAGGTCATTTTAAAAAACTAATGCCCCTGACTTGCACTTAAAATCATTATAGCAACAATTTATAGCAAAATTTCACACGCATGTCTATATACGTAGTAATGTCTAAAAGCTTCCGGCCTGAACAAGTAAGAGGGTGTATGGATAAATACCATGCCGACTATGCCCAGCGCATGGGCAGGCTATGTTACGGTTAAAATTTGTTACATTTACTCGGTGTAGTATGGCAAATGAAGTCGATGGAAGACGTATTGTAGCGTTATATTTTAAAATATCAAAAATTTAATATGGTGTGGTTATCAAGTCTCTTTTTAAAAGAATGGAAAAGCCCGGTATAAATAAAAAAAACGTTTAGATGCTGCGTATGGAGAATTTTTGTCCGTCTTATTCCACAATGAACGATTGGGTTCAACAGTTTCGTTAAGGCAGATAATCTATTGAAGACGACTCTAACCAAGGAAGATCAGTAGAAACGTTTACTTCCGAAACACAAGCATTAGTGTAAGAGCGAGTATTACAATGCTGAAGACTAAAATCTAAAGAAATACCAGCTAAGTGTAGGATTTCCAAAACAGTCCTTCAAATTCTGCACTATAAGGTGACCGCAACATGGTGTTAAAGCTCACCGTTCTAAAATATACAATATATTGAACTATAAGGTGATTATATTGAACTATAAGGTGATTATATTTAACTATAAGGTGATTATATTGAACTATAAGGTGATTATAATGAAAAAACAAAATTGTGTTCAGGGAGGTAAAGAGATAGTAATCTGAAGGTGCTAGGTCAGGGGAATGCGCGGGATGGTTCAGGACATCCCATTTAAACGAGGCGAGCAGTTCCTTCGTGGCGTTGGCCGTGTGTGGTCTGGCATTGTCGTGCAGCAGGCAGACTCCCTTTGTCAGCATGCCTCTCCTCTTGTTCTGAATCACCCTCCGCAATTTTTTTAGGGTCTCACAGTATCTTGCAGAGTTGATGGTCTCCCCTTGAGGCATATATTCAATTAAAATTGTGCCTTGACAGTCCCAAAACACGGATGCCATGATTTTCTTGGCTGAAATTGTGATTTTGAACGTTTTGGCGGAGTGTGAAGAGGTGTGACGTGACCGTTTTTAAACTCGCGACACCACTTGTACACACTTGTACGATTCATAGCTTTATCACCATATGCAGTTTTCACCTCATTATAAACCTCAACCGGAGGTTTTCCCTTCCAAACGAGATAACGGATGACGCCGCGTATTTCGCACTTGGCGGGAGATTGGATTGACATATTTCACGAAACGTGTTGTCGCGTCGACACTTCTCAACGTACTGACCTCGAACCGGTCTCGTTGCGGAGGGGAAGGGTCACGCTACACGGAAGTGTAGCCAACATGTCTAAAATAAAATCCATCCGGTCGTGACAGCCACAGTACACTTACTTTCTGGATACGCATAGTACTTCTAATGGTCGTATACTTTTGCATAGCTCTAGCCAATAAACGATGTATTTCCATCTCGAACGATCTTGAGTCTTTAGTTCTCAATCCTCCGTTTCCCCAAGATTCGAAATGTGAAATATTGAAAATAAGATTTAAAGTAATGACCTTTCAAATTATTTCGAAGTTGCTAATAATCCTTAGTTATTTCTTACGACTTTACCCTGAAATATTGGCGCTAGAGAAAGGAAGATCAGAAATATAAAAGTTAGAGGATGAGTCGTGGAGGTTGGTTGAAGAAAATGCAGGTGGAACCGCCTTAGAAAAGTGGGCAACTCCCAAGCGGCTTGACCATAAGTGCTCTGGAAGCGGCGGACAAGCATCTCGCTGGAAGAATGCACTTTGGCTTATGCATGTAAATTTCCATAATCCGTTGAACATTTCAAGTCTATTTGTTTATCGACTAGACCCGTTTTCTAGATGCACGAAAAAAAGATTTGTGCTTTTGCAGATGTTTTTAATGTATTCAAACGAACTATTTATCTTCATGTTTGTGAAACTTACTTTATTTTAAATCAGTCGTGAGGTTAAAGAAATTCATGTACGAGTATAATATAGTAGTTGATGTATATGTGTAAATTTCCAAAAATCTACAGATTCTCTAGGTAATCTGAATATTACCTCTACCATTTAGTTTAAGTTTAAAAAAGTTCTAAATTTTTAATAGATAATTAATTGACTAACTAGTTAATTGTTATATTTACTAAACCTGGACAGATAAAGTTCAAATTTTATCTCAAGCACACAAAGATTACATACATAAAGAATACATTCCTAACTCACGTGTAATGTATTTTATGTATGCTATTTACTGCCAACAAGTAAGATCTTATTTGTGTAACATTTGGTAGCAATTTACTCTCAACAACATAGATCTTTTTCCATAACATTTGGTAAAAATTTACTGTCAACAAGTTAGATATTATTTGTGTAACAATTAGTAGCAGTTTACTGTCAACAAGTTAGATTTTATGTTTGTAACATTTGGAAGCAAGTTTACTGTCAATAAGATATATTTTATTTGTGTAACATTTGCTAGCGATTTACTGTCAACAAGCTAGATATTATTTGTGTAACATTTGGTAACAATTTGATCACGTAATTGTGGCTAAAAAAGGATTTTAATTATAAATTATTTATATTGTTATGAAAACACTATTATTAGAAAAATAAATAAAACATCAGGTTATAGAGACCTTAAATACTAAAATTTAAATCAAAGGATGATGCAATCAGATTTATAATACTCTATAAAATAAATCAGGTTTAATGTAGGCAAAGTGGCTGGTGATGTGGTTTATTGTACTTAACTGTTCAATACCTAGCTGTGTAGTCAATGTTTTAAGATAAATTGAAAACCATTATTTATCAAAAGCATTTTTAGACGTGTTTCATGAATCACTTTTGTACGGGTGTCATTACTATTTTGCAATGTTTTCCATCTAATAAAAAAAGTGTTAAACAAACCTTAAGTGGTAACAAAAAAAAGGAAACTTTAAAAAATCTGGGTACCAACGGGAATCGAATCCATAACCCCCGGGTAGGAAGACAGGCCTCTTATCAACTTTATTATGTAGGTCCTTACGAAGAAGTTCGTAAATCAAAATATAAAAAATTACCGTCAAATAAAATACACCCAGTTCATGAGTTTTATTAACATAAAATAAATTTGAATAGACCACTATTATTTTGTCAAAAGAATATATATGTAGTTATTGCAATTTGTTTAGTCATATACTTTTTATTCCACTTTATATAACAGTATAACTCTATCGGTTTCAAAGTTTTTACTTCATTATCAGGATGAGGTAAAATGCAAAGATGACGAGGTGAAATGCATAGATGATGAGGTGAAATGCATAGATGATGAAGTGAAATGCATAGATGATGAGGTGAAATGCATAGATGATGAGGTGAAATGCATAGATGATGAGGTGAAAACCTTATAACCTTCAGGATTATACTGTTATAAAAAGTGAAATAAACAGTGTTTGACTAAATAAATTGCAATATATTTAAGCCTCCACAGTGTTAATGCTTTAACTATAAAAATATTGAATATAATTATTTGCCAAGTAATCAAAGACACCTTTCTAATGCCCATAGTGTAGTGAGCAGTAGGCTTGTTATGCATTATTGGCATCCCCTTTTTTAACAAACTTTCAGTTATCGTTCCATCTGAATTTATTTGGAGGCGCAGATGGGCTACTCTTTATAAATGAAAAAAAAAAAACAAACAGCACTCTTGAGGTGATATTTTATTGCAAAATACTACAATACAAAAAAAAAGTTTCTTATAATTACTAACGATTCTATAATATAATATATTAAGACAGTATAAAAAATAGTAAGTAAATGCCCTATGATATTTTTCTCATCTTAGGCTTGAACTTACTAATTGAGATTTCCAAATAGAAAGTTAGAAATTTTTATTGTGATTCAGTTTAAAAAATAATTACTCATAATATGTAAATTCACAAAATAGCATAATCGAGAGAATTGTTTATAAACAATTAATAATTTTTTTTGGATTGAAGTCAAAATGGCAGCTCCCTAAACAAATGTCAGAACATTGACTGCATTGAAACGAGACACGTTCGCTGTTTCAAACATTTTTAAATGCATTAAATTATATTTAATTGAGATATGTGCATTTCTCATCAGTATCAGTTCACAAATTATTATTTTGTGTTCTTAAAAATTGTGTTCACGATTCTTTTTTCTTTTCACAAGACAAAATTAAAAGCAATTATTAGATTTAGCCTTCAGAGATTTGTTTGTAATTTAGTGCAAAAATTTTTTTGGTAAGATTTAAACCAATATGAGAACGCTCATTACAAACTTATTACCCTCCGTTTGCAGAATTTTAATAAAGTTTATGGTTTGTAATGAATTAATTATTAAAATTAATGTGGTATCATTGTTAATTTTGCTAACGTGAGCTTACTGTGATTGCACTTTCAGATCATATTTTTTATTGTCAATGAATGTAATCAACTTATCACTGCTCACTGGCTGATAACACATACATTTGTGTGACGAGCCAAAAATTCAATAAAAAATATAAATAATTAAAATGAAGGCTGTGTGCTTGTACAACAGCTTGAGTAAAATACACTATTACAATACATAGGCGTCGTCTATTCGTAGGAAGGCTGGCAATCATGCTCGATCACTTGGGATTGCCTATTAAAAATAACTCTTCTTACGAGTACCATGGTATTTCTCGTAGTATTTAATATTGTATTAAAATTAACGATTAAAAAAATAAAAATTAAAATCTGCACCATTGTCTCACGGGTCGATCTAGACAGCGTATATTATTATAGAAGAATATTAAAAGAAAACAGAGCGTTTTGACTAAATGAGTATTTTTTACACCCCCAGAAATTTTATGTACTTCCACGAAGTGTCACGGCTTACAGCTTAAGAACAGTTTTTGAAACTATTTAAAGTGTTATCAGGTTCTTTAGGAAACTACGATTCTCTTGAATCTGGATCACGCAGTTAAAAGAAGTTCATTCAGTTTTCATTATAATTCACGCGTCATATAAAAATATTTCACTTGTCGCACGCGGCCTTAACATTCTCAGATCTGACTTATGTCTGGGCCTGTTTTAAGGTGTGAAATGTACGAGTTTACCAGTGGTCATAAATATATGAGGCGATTCTATGAAAAGTGAAGCCTCATTATTGTCGAAACGTGTGCTTCTTAAAAGGTTAAGAGCGCTCGGGAGGGGCCAGAGCAGACCACTCGATCCTGGTGCCGTTGCGGTGCCGGGTGGACCGGCCAAGATACGCGTCGTATTTCATGTTAGGTGGACAGGGGCGGATCGCCACTGGTTATACGATTCCACTCGTTATTTATATCAAGCATATTATACATGTTTTATACATCCATACATCTAATTCAAATAACGGCGCGCGTGATTCTTGTTTCTTTGCAAGACATAGTTACTATCAGAATAAAAGGGAGCAAAAACCAAAGATTTCGAATTTATCCAGTGGGTTATCATGAACAAGAGTTTATAGGCGGACCGTGTTGCAATTTACGTCCCTTGTGCTCCTCAATCGATGATCATAGGTGATATTTGAAGTATGAGAACACCATCTGATTTTTCATTCGCTCCCAGGATGACCTCCATGGTCTAGTTGGTAAGACGCCTGTCTTCCAACCAGGAGGCTGCAGGCTCAAATCCTGCTGGAACCCAGATTAAAAAAAAGGATTCCAGTCTGGTTTTTACTGAAGGCCTATTTAACATCTTTCCGGTTGGTTGGAAGAGATTACGACATGGCAATACGCCCGCCAGGTTGTACTGTAAACAACGAAAGTATAATACAATACAATATTGTGAATGTTGAGTGAATGCTCAGAGTACATTTTTTTTATCAGTTCACTTGATAAAAAACTTCTTGTGAAATATTTATTGTGAAGTATTTTTTTAAATAATTAAACAACAAAAAATTATACTGCAAATCACCCAGAAACTTGAAACCTCGGTGCATCGAAACCGCTGACTTTTTATGTCCGATGAGATATTTGAAATTTTTGTAGTTGTTAATAGATATGATAAGAAAATATATTATTTTAGGAATTATTACCCACTGTGCATGATAATTTCGAGTAGATAACTCAATATTTTAATTATAATACACAGCGACTAATAATTCTTAAAAAATAATTATTTAATTATGTTCATACTCTAGAGATTGCCTGTATGCATGTTTTTTTTACCTTAAAGGTTATCGTGAAATAAAAAATGACTTTATGATCACAAAAAAAAACCATTTTAAGAGTTTCCATCAGAGCAAGAGAACGTTGCTGAAAATGCCTTGAAGAAGGGTTATATTATCCTTTTAAGTTTGTGGAAGTTTTTCCGATAATCCTTGGCAAACTTGTGTATAAGTTATAAAATAATGAAGTTGCTTTTTGTGGTAACTTTATGTGCATGCTCAGAATTGTGAGAATTAAAGCTAACAAATACTTCGTTTATACTTGTTTAGTAAATACCACTTTAAGAGTGATTAGTTTTAGAGTTATAAAATAATGAGTTTTATTTGTGTATATAAAGTGCACATAATATAGGGAAAAATACAAAATATAACTAAAGATTATTAATTATATGAATCTGGATTGGTTGCATATTGTTTGTCGTGACCTCCGAAACCAAGACTCTTGTCTATCTCTTACAGGATATATTAATATTGATAAACAAAATTGAACACCTTTGAGGAGAGTTTGCTCTCTCAACGGTGCTATAGATTATTATTCAATTTATTCGCCTAAAAATCTCATTGATTTCATAAGTTGTGAGACCTAGTTACAAATATGTTAGAATATGAAATAGTCCTTAGCGTTTAAGTAAAATAATCAAAAGGACTATCAATCCTTTAAGTAAGATATTATTTTCGATGGGGAAAATCTCGTCATACCTATCGATAAATTAATATTTTCAATGTCGATCTGTCTAGTACAAACAAAGTAATTTTTAAAATAATGAAACATATTTTTATTAAAATTTGTAGTTCTTTATATTACTCAATTTGTCATACGTAATCATTTAATGGTAACCAGCCCATGTTGTAGTAGTGTTCTCTCATTGGCGATTTAAATCCGATTAAATATTTATTTGTCCTCAATTCGTGTAACAAGTAACTAATAGTGTGCTTTGAATGGTAATTCAAGTTAACTAAATTGTAGTAGGCCCTTAACAGTAATTTTTATGTAGTCATTTCAAGTAAATAATGATACACCTTAGACAAATAGTGATTGACGTATATCTAAATAATTAAGTTATTGAATAGTAATTCTAATGTGTGTCTTAAATTCAAGTCTAAGTAAATAATGTGTGAATGGTAATTCAAGTCAAGTTTAATAAACAAAAAAATCAAGTCCAAGTAAATAGTCATATGTGATCAATAGTAATTATAGTTTTCGTACCAAATAATGTTTTATGAATAGTTATTCGAGTCAAAGAAAGTATCTAAGTGTCCATAATACTTATTTAAATATTTGGAAACAGTAATTCAATAGTAATTTGAGTAAGACATTTTTTGGCAATTTAATTCTTTAATCGTTTTGTTTATGAGAAGTATGAAAATGATATCAAACGAGAAGTGAAATAATTTTTTTAATTTTTGACGTAAGTTCTAAAAATAGATTCGCTGAAAATATCACTAGACTTTTCCACAATCTTTATGTAGCTCTTTCTCTCCCTGGGTGCAAGTCCGACTCTATACGAGGTGCATCTTGTAGCGAAGTCTCCGATAAATGCCTGAGCATCGTAAATCAATCCTCCTTGAAATCTCTCCCCCGCAAGGAGAGACAGAGTGCAATCGATATGGCGTTATTCAACATGGTCACCGTACCACACTCTTGCTGCATATGCAACCTGCAACCTATAAGCTGAAAGCTGCAAGCCTGGAAGACCAACCATGCCGCTACAGCCGGTCGCGGGCTCCAATGATTGATGACCAGCTCAGTTCCAGGGTGTGCTGTGAACAATGGATTTTCCAATATGTCGATGTGAAATGTTTCGAAAATGATGAAATGGTATTGTTTTGCATACGATACCGAATTCGCCGCTTCGTGCATGTAGTTTAACCACACGTTAATGTTATCTATGGGGACTATTTTGTATTAATTTATTTAAAAAGTTTTTTTTGATAAAAACATGTATTATATTACACTCCCTAAATATATATTTTATTACGATAGATTTGAGCAAATTGAAATTGATTGAGAAAATACAGAACAAAATATTAAATTACAAAGACTCAAACCATGAACGTTTTACTTTCTAGATAGTAGGTCTTCCCTTGTTTAATGTATATCAGAGCTGACATCAAGATGGACAGAACTGGGTGCTTCATGAATCAAGTCCTCTGCGGTGCAAGATACTGGGCTCCTCTACCACTGCAGAAAGTGTTGTATGGACTATTTCTCACTTCAAATAAAAATAGTTGATCTATCATGTAGTATTCCTCATATTGCTATGTTGTTCTTTCAATTGCTGATCGGAGACTGACCTGGCCATTTAAAGCTATGTGGTAATTCCTCTACTATCAAAATTCACCCATTAAGGCTCGATGTTCCCAACCATTAATTAATTTCAGTTCGAGAGGCATAGTGATCTGAATTCATGTGTGCCTGGATTTCAATTTAAATACTAGTGGTTACGCAAAGGATAACTGTGGATATCCGGTTGTGTTGGTTGGATCTTTCAGCACTGATTCTAATGTTTTTCCTGATATTTGTGGAGACAATCCTGGCGAGGATGTGCACCTCATTGAATGGATTTGGAACTAAGTCATTCCATTATTAGAGACATATTTCATTCAAATATAATTCAACCTGACTTTATCTGCTTTACATTATTAGACACATTTCATTCAAAGCTAATTCAACCTGACTTGCGTGACTTTATCTGCTCTACATTATTAGCGACACATTCCATTCAAAGCTAATTCAACCTGACTTTCGTGACTTTATCTGCTCTACATTATTAGAGACACATTTCATTCAAAGCTAATTCAACCTGACTTGCGTGACTTTATCTGCTCTACATTATTAGAGACATATTTCATTCAAAGCTAATTCAACCTGATTTGCGTGACTTTATCTGCTCTACATTAAAATCGAGAATGAAATATTATCATCCGGCGGCCCCTGGAATTGACTTTAATGCCGTTCTAACATTGTCCCACTACGGTACAAGATTCTCCAGGTGTGATTGTATTACATTTTCAAATATTAAACTTCCGAGTATGTCCGTTTTTTGGGTACCATCGATTAATGAACAAAACTCCGGGCGGACGACAAGAGTTCTTTTGATTAGATCACGGAAGCCCTCAATATTACTTATGAAGTAAAAATTAACATTAAAGTAATCATTTTATATTTTGAAAAAATAATTGATAAAATTCGTTGCATATAAGTTTTAGTATAATTTATGTGTTTTCTAGAAAAGCTTTCTTTTTTAACCTTAAAACTGAAACAATTTAAACAGAAAAAGGTGTGAAAATGGAACTTAAACTAAAATATCCCAAATCGGTAAAAGTGTACTATTCAGCAAATAATCAACGTTTGGAATAGCTCTTTTTAAGTAATAGTAATAAGGCTTATATGAAACAACTATAGAAATGTGAAACTTCGCCTTCAGTTAGTCGACAATACGAATTATTAAGTACAAACGTATCTTTGGTTGATTTCTGATAATTTGTATTTAAAATTTAGAATTTTGACACTTCTCTGTAAATCGTATGAATGTTGTCGAGGTCACTCAATTACTGTCAAATCAACATTTAATGAATATTTAATTTATAAAAATTGAGTATACTCGGTCTATATATCTTTTTAACTTTTGACCAAGGACTTGAAAAAATTGAATGACTTATCACATATGGTACGTGTATGTTAATATAAAATAAAGGTTTCACTATTCATCATCATTACCATCCCCCCACATCACTATTGTGGTAGGCAGAAAAATGAGTTCACCACTCTGTTCTCGGCAAACATCATTCGCTTCTTCCACGTCCATACACCTTGTAGTGTACAGGCTAGCCCAGAATAAAGTTCACTTTTGAAAATTTTCAAATAAAACGATGGTTTGTTGTTATCAACTTCAATTACTGCAAACATATAACAAAAGGTTGAAAATGTATTATATTTTTTTAAAACAATGTCAAAATGACCACCATGGCGTCGAGGGCATTCATCTAATCTGAAATATTTGAAGCACGCTCTCTTGCATGTTTCCTGAGGTATCGCTTCAATTTATTGGCGATTTTTTATTTCAATTGCAGCGCAGTCATTGGATTATTTGCGTATATGTACTTGACTTTTTAGGCATCTAAAAAAATCTAGTAGGGACAAACCAGGGCTTTGTGGTGGCCACACAATGTCACCCCTTCACGAAATATTTTTTCCGGTAAAGGGGTGACATTGTGTGGCCTTTTGAACTACTTTCAAATTTTTATTGGACGTGTGACAAGTGAGACCGCCCTGTTGAATCGCGTCCTCAAATTACATCCCGAAAATTCTTGCAATTTCACCCCCAAAAACTTTCAGCATTTGAATGGAACGCTTCGAATTCACTGTTATTGCTTGGCCTCGATTGTCCTCAAATAAATTAAGACCGATAATTACCGATGCTCATATGGCAGTCCAAACTATTAGTCATACACAATGAAGTGGTATCTGGTGTTTCAGTCTTGAGTTTTCATTGTACTTACAGCGGCAATTTCGCTTATTGATGAAGCCATTCATATAGAAATATGCTTCGTCTGAAGAGAGTGTGTTGTTAAATCTGCAGATCTTTTCAAACATTTTGGCCGCGAAATCCAACCGTATAACATAGTCTGTTTAATTTATATCCTTGACAATTGAATTTTAAAGGGGATCAAGTTTTAAAGTGAGAGATAAAAATCAACGTAAGGTCGTACACGACGAATACTTGCGGGTTGATATCGTTGAATCGGCGTACACAGACTCATTATCTTGCTCTATACTTGGTTATGGGCGTAAGGATATACAAGTTTCACTTATATATATCCTCATCTTCTTATGAAAAACTCCAGTCAGTAAACACATTGTATGATTCAGCATTCATTATATCACTGCTACGGCTAGTCTTTTTTCAATATCGCATTCCGCGCGGTTCTCCGATGAGAAAATACTTCCAAGATACAAAATTAAACGAGCATTAGAGACAATGATATTTATAGCTTTGTTGTATTTTCTCTTTTGCGGTAGTAAATAAGCACCCAGAACCGAAAAAAATTACTTATTTTGTTCCATTTTAGAAATGAAAATAACGCTCAAGCAACTTATGTATAAAATTACCGACAATTCGCTAAACCGTTCATAATAACATACATTTGACACGTTTGGAATGAAGTTTGCAACAACAAAATATTCTAACTATGTTATATATTTTGTATCACACTAAGCATTTTAATAGCTATAAACCAAAATTTGAATTACATGCTCACTGTTAAACATCCATAGTGTGGTATGGTGTTAATATCTTTAAAATAAAAATTAGAGAGCAGTTCTAATGTAATTTATTAAAAATAGGGTAACCCTAGACAATGCAGTTTGGAACTCGAAGTAAACAGTTTTTATTTTGAAGTCGGACTATGAACGATTGATATTTTATGTGATGATTTATTGAAATACTCAATTTTGGTTCTATATTTCTCGCGTAGTTTCAATGAAATATTAGAATATTTTTACAATATTTTTAAATGGTGCCTTTTGCGGAAAATTCAAAGTTTTTAAAGCTTCTATATTTGTTATTTTTCTTCAAAATATATTCGACAATATTTCAATGTTTTTTTTAAATTATTATTGACGGGTTTTAAGATATTGCGATGGAAGACTGCTTTGTATCTCCTTTTCAAAGTTCCTTTCCTCTTACGATGCTAGTGATCATCATGGCGATCTTGACTTTCAAGGTAGCAGTTCTGAACAAAAATACTATATTAGAATGAATGTCTTTAAAAAATATTATCGAAGGTAGGGTCCGATATCAATTAAGGGAAAATAACGATAAACACTAACCGACAATTCGGTATAAATAATCCATAAAACATTCATTCGATCGCTTTTATATATTTTCACAATTCACAACGATATTTCAACGATTCCACATTTCCAAGATGTATTAAAGCTCTTTCAGTTCCTAGTCTTTTTTCTCCTGTTCATTTTTTTTTGCCCAGCTCAAAGTTCCACTCGCTCTTCTCTCATTTATTAAGTTTTGTCATAGTGGAATAGTTCTTTTTCCTTTTCCCACCTGATATGCATATTCGGAGCGGAGCTTTCTCCTCTCGGCATATTGCCATGATAAATGGAGCCGGTCCTAATGGCGTTATGAAAAAGGTATCATTGCTAACAGCGTGTGGAAAATTGGAGCGGCTGGAAATTTATTTGTGTTTAAGGCTGACAACCGGCACTGAAAAGTGGCAATCGGAATAATTTATTCGCCAACATCACACAACCGTGAATATCCTGCGAAAACTAAATTCTACTATGTGAAGTAGGGTTGTCAATAACACTATGGATATTCATTTCGATGAAAGATTAGAGATTTACACAGTTAACGTTAGCAATGACTGGAAAATAAATAATAGGTTGTACGGAAAGGATTTTTGGGTCAAATTCATCTGCATTTCATTTATATTCAGATTTTATTTTATTTTGTAAATCTGTTTTCGATCTATTTTTTTCGACATTACTGCAATTTCTATTATCGTAGAACGCTGGATACATTCGGTCATAGCCTTGAATGGATCATCATCAGTGGTAATTGACGTTCCAGAGCGGACACCATCTGTGAGTGCCGTCGTATTACTATCACAGATTTTTTAACCCACATTTGGCTCAGATAATCCATACTGCATCTTTGCCATGCATTTTTCATTGCTGTCGTAAAAAAGCATCAAGTATCGAAAAAAAACGATTTATTTTCTTCCGTCATAAAAAATTATACCAAATAAACACTCAAGCAAAATGGGTTGAAAATTGTCGAAAAATGAGTTGAACTATTAACTTTCATAATAATATGCATTCAGTGTGTTTAGAGGGAAGTTAATAATGAAAAAATTATCTTAACGTCTTTCCAAGAAATTCGAAACAATTCTCCGGATAACACAATATTTAGTAATAATAACTTACACGAGAGATATAAAGCTACAATAGCTCCTCGAAATAGAATCTGAGTTCCAACAACCCAATACTTTGTAATTATAGCTCACATGAGAAAGTAATGTTGACTGCTTATAATGGCGTCTCGGTCCCAACATAAGGATATGCAAGCGAAATTTGGATATGACAGAAAAGTAATAAAATTAAGATAAATGTGGAAGAAATGAGAGGATTATGTAGAATAAGGGGAAATAATGTAAGACCGGACCAGGAATCAGGACATGTCTGTGATATCTCTATATAAGTGAATTTAGTGAATATCTATGGCTTTTTATCCTACTCAATTTGTAATGGCATGCATGGACATAATTCCTTGAGCGAACGAAGAAATTGTCACTGAAAATATTATTCACTCCCGGCCACACTATTCAACATATCCGCATAATTAATTCAGATATTTTGAGGGATATCATACGAATGAATGAAAAGTTAATTCATCATACCTCGAATAAAATATGAATGATAGGGCCCAACCCTTTTATGAATAAATTCTAATGGACATTGAGCGGTTCGGATTTAATCGCCTTGTATCAACGAGATATTACTGATGCACTACGTTGCATCGTGTAATGCTTTATTTTATGGCGAAATATTTTGTCGAATCTGATCTATGCCCATGACGAATTGAAGTAATGCATTTGAAATTCTAAACATCCATTAAAACAGAGTAGATTGCCGCGTTTTGGTGAATAGTTAAATGCAATTGAAAATGCAGTCAAAAGATATTAACCAATGTTGTGTAAAATTAACGGAGCGCAAAATGATGAAGTGCAAAACCAACACTGTAAATTATAAATGTTGTATAAATTAATGTCAGAATAGATAATTTAAAACTAGTGACGACCTCCGTGATTTAGTTAGTAAAGTAAGGGTATCGGGTTCGATTGTCGATGGTACTAAAAAAATAATAATAAAAAATTTCAGCGTGGTAAAAGAGCATACGTGCGAATGCTGTAGTATTATATACATGTGCAAAGACGAACCGCGAGTTCCGTGTCTACTCCAGTGGTTCTTAATTCTATGACACAATTACTGGGAATGAAAACTATGTTGCGAATCACCGATTCTGATACGTTTAACGATACTATACCGTTTTTTAACGATACTATATTTGTTTCTGAAATTACTATTGTTTTGTAGTTATTTAAATTTATCTTGATTTGGGAAATTAATAGTAAATACTCTTGTTAAAACATACAAAAAATACATTGTATGAACAATACGACTCATTAAAGAAATTATTTTTCTCAAGAAATAGATACTTGAAAATAAACAATAAAAACACAGAAAAGAGACATTTCTTACCCTTAAAAATAATTGCTTTAAGGGAAGCATTTCATTCTCTGCACTGACGATCTCCATGGTCTAGTTGGTAAGATCCTGATTCGAAGGTTGCGGGTCCGATTTCCGCTGGACCTATATTTAAAAAAAAAAGGTTTACAGCCTGGCTTTCCCTTAAGGCCTCATATATGTTACACCTTTCTTGGCGATAGGGAGAAGTTGTCACATGGTAGTGGTCCCACAGTGTTGTACTGTGTAGAAAGAAAGTGTTATACATGATTCGCTCGAACGCTGCTATAGTATATGGAGTCATCCGATTTTTTGGGCACATTGTTCGTGGCCAAGGAGACAATTTAGAGAAGTTTGTGGTTACTGCAGGCGTGGAAGGACGACGCACAAGAGAAAAAAATTCCAATGCGTTGGACTGACCAAATGGACTACCCTTAACAACTGCCCTTCGAGCCGTGGAGTGCAGGATGGATGGAGAGGAGTCGTCAGAGGTTATCATGGGAGTCAAGATGCTCAGTCATAAGCTACACGACAGGATGGATAATTATGTTTCTTCTTCAATATTTTGATCTCCAAGTCAAAGTACATATACGAGTATGTTACAAAAATTTAGACAAGTTTTTAATTTCTGTCAATTTGCATTTATTATGAATAAGTTATGAGAGTCCACTGACCGTTAATGACTAATTTACAAAAATATTTTTATTTATTTTTTCCTAGCATCAATAGTTATTTAAAAAATGGACCTTAAAGTTTTGCTTGGTTAATCTACCAACTTAATACCCAAAGGATCAAACATTTCCCGGTATTTACACATGTAAATAGTGAAAAGGTTGGTATATATATAGAATTGCTAGGTTTCCCCTTACAACTCCCACCTTTTGCATTAACGTTAGTTTGTCTCCGGCCAAGGTGGCTGGTTAAGTGAGCAATAAACATGTTTATGTGACTAAATCTATCCTCAGGGATGCTATTTAAACTAGATATGAAAGATATGCGTAAATTAAAGTTGAAAGAAGAAACAAATGGCTTCTAAGTAGTATTATTTCAAACTATTATTATCCTTCAGAGAAGGAAGAGCAAGGAAAGTATGGTTAGACTAAGCAAGGAAATAATTGGTAGATAAATAATTTAGTATTGCACTACATATTCGTTCTATACAGTAAAACTTAGCGGGCTTGTTGCTTTGTGTGAATTTCTTTCAACCAATAAAAATACGAGTGAATACAAAGAGTACCCTTGAGTGAAAACCAGACATGAACCATTTAAAACCAATCAAGATATCAACGGCAACCGATCCCGTAACCCCCCGGGTTTGATGACAGACTATCCAACTAATCCACAAAGGTCATCATTAATTTTAGCAAGATTATGATAAAACGTGGATGCCGATATTATCGATTATAACCCATACATAAAAATAAACAAAAAAAAAACAGTTTTATAAAACGACAATTGGCCCCTTTTTTGCGAAAACTTCGTCTTATCAATGATTTCAGCACTCTATATTTTTTAAAGGAATTGAGCAACGCGAGTTGTATTCTCTATGTAATCCAACAAACAAACTTCCAGTTTGGTTTTTCTGTCTGGATGGTTGGAAGTAATTGCAACGTGACGGACACTTATAAATCCGTCAGGTTGAAATGTATACAAACGAAGTGTAATTCAATAATACAAATGCAGGCGAGTGAAGCTTATGTAATTGTAAATGTTAAATATCACGTTTCACCATGCAGTTTAAATGCAACAGAGTTTGAGGTTTTTAATATTACCAGTCTGTGTTTAAACTAAATCCAAGAAATTCCAAAATCTAAGTTAACCCGTTTCATGTGACATTACTATATATATTATAAGTGAAAAGAATATTGTTACAAATTTTCTAAAAAAATATGAGAAAAATTGAGCTTTTTTCATTATATTTTTATCAAATAGAGTTTGTTGAATACAAATATATGGAAATGTAGTAAGTTTCGAACAATCGTTACTACTCGTACATTGTTAAAAAATAATTGAAAGAAATTCCAAAGGTAAGACAAACCTTAATAACTTATTTTAGCTATTTAACTAAATGTCTTCTATCCTTTATGTTTATCATTTTTTAAAATTATTTTAATGGAAAAAAGAAAAAAATATATCGCAGGTTCTTGAAATTATGAGATGAAAACTAATAAATGAGAACTGTTGGAATTATCTCCCACAGGGAAATGGTCTAATGTTATGTGCAATATTTAATTTATATTGTGTCATTTAGTGCTATAATTCACCACAATCAAGCCTTGACTTAAATAAGGCTCTTCTCAATTATGATTGAACCTAAAATTTTAATTAATCAAAACCCTATGTATGGGGCATAAAAAAGTAAAGCAACATTAGATTAACTCTTCAGGTGCTGAATAAAATTTTTTTTATATGTAACATATATAGTAAAAGAGTTTTTATATGTAACATATATAGTCATTATCTGCTGCATCTATGTTCACCTTCAGAATTAATTAAAAAATATCTGTTATAAATTAAAAAGGAAATAAAGAGAAAAAGTGTGAAAGAAAACTTTATTTTTGAGAATCATTTATTTAAAATTAGTTATAATAAAAAGCATACAACTTTTAAATAAGTAAAACAACAATTTTCCGGGTTTAATCTGAAAATAAATTCAAATATATTTTAATATTAGAAATGTATTTACATTTTTTTTATATAAATTATGAATTACCATTGCCTCTACGCAGAATCTCGATTCAAACATTGACAATATTTTTTATATTTGAATAAACAAATCTCAAGGGCGAGACTAATTTACGGTGACAAATTCTTAACAAAATTTGAAACACGTGTAGAAAGACTATGAGAGCATGTTTTACGAAAGAATGTCAAAAGTTGGGGAAAAAGGTTTGCTCAATAGTTTTCGGATATAGCCGCACCTCGCACTCAAAACCTGCGTTTTTTTTTATAGAGAGTGGGATAAATCCGAACTTGAGAGACGTACACGGTGATTCGGATTTATTCGCACTTTGCATCTAAAGGGTTAAGAATACATAATTCTTTAGACATCACGCCGTGGCATGTAAGGAAACTCCCTGCTAGACAGAGCGACAAATTTTCCTATCAAGACACCAATATTTCGCCTCTTCCACGTCAATACACATTGTCATACAGTTCTTATGATTCGTTTTTGGTATTATTTTCTACTTTTCACAATATAATTCACTATTCCTTCCTCTAACCCGCGTTTCACTCACATTCGCACTACTCGTATATATTTGATTTGTTAGATTTCTTTATTCATTCACGTGCCTAACCATTTCAGAGCGCTCTTCTTCATATCTCTCAACATAACAACTTAAAGTTCACAATCATTCACGTGCCTAACCATTTCAGAGCGCTCTTCTTCATATCTCTCAACATAACAACTTAAAGTTCACAATCATTCACGTGCCTAACCATTTCAGAGCGCTCTTCTTAATATCTCTCAACATAACAACTTAAAGTTCACAATCATATCTAAGAACTTCATTACGTATTCTGTAATAAATTACTACACCATATATTTTTCTAAGTGGACACATTTCCATATATCTTTCAGTATTTCCCCATATCCACGTTCACTCACATACATTAAAGTTGATACTAAAATACTGTTATATACTATCATCTTAGCAGATTTTAATACTCTCCGATTAAGGTACACGTATATTTATTTTAATGCCCCATTAACCTTGTTTCCTATCGCTACACACCATTCGACGCCCCTCTTACAGCCTCCGTCATTTGAAAAAACAAATCTACCTAAATATCATAATTCTTGAATTTCCTCCAATCTATCATTCATTACTCACACATATATTACATTTTCTTTTCATTTCATACTTTTCTATCACGATGATTTTGGATTTTGTAACATTCATTCCCAGTTCGTTGTCTTAATATCTCTCACACAATTTACTTATCAGACTGTAATTCATCCTCCTTCTCCGCTAACACTATCATGGCGTAAGCATACAGTAATCCGCAGACATTCCTTTTTGTTATTTATGTACCTTGTATATTGTATTATAAAAATAAATGAATAAACAGGAAAAAACTCGCCTTCATTTAGGAAATTTTCCGCATTTGCATATGTATGAGTACGAGTATATCCCTATTTGGTAAGAAATTTACTTAGATACTTATCTAAAGGAGACAGGCCACGAATAAAGTCTTTGTAGTCATTAAACAGTGATGGTAAAATTCCGAATTTTCGTCGAGCCATTTCGATTTTCTGTGATGAAATTATAAGGTTAAGGAGAAAACGTAGCAAGATTTATTAGAGAGTCATTTGGTCTATATTGTTTTTATTCTGAAGCTAAAAAGAATATGTAATCAGATTTATCAGAGAGTCATTTGGCCTATATTGTTTTTTTGTTCTGAAGCTAAAACGAATATGTAGTCAGATTTATCAGAGAGTCATTTGGTCTATATTGTTTTTATTCTGAAGCTAAAACGAATATGTAGTCAGATTTATCAGAGAGTCATTTGGTCTATATTGTTTTTATTCTGAAGATAAAAAGAATATGTAATCAGATTTATCAGAGAGTCATTTGGTCTATATTGTTTTTATTCTGAAGCTAAAAAGAATATGTAATCAGATTTATCAGAGAGTCATTTGGTCTATATTGTTTTTATTCTGAAACTAAAAAGAATATGTAATCAGATTTATCAGTCGTTTTGGTCCTTTTTGATTTTAAAGGATGAAGAAATCTGTTAAACATATTTCTCGCCATTTTGGACTTTTATACTTTTATTTTAAGGCTGAGGAAATATGTATCCAGTATGAAATATGTAGTTTATATGACGCCTGTTTTCTAGCCCTGGGTTTGTAGGTTTGATTACCATTGGTACATAGATTTTTGTATAAATATATTCACTTAAAATTAGTTTAACACCTTTCTGGAGAGTTGAATGATACTGTCAAGAGGAAATAAGACAACCAGGTTGTATACTTAAGTGTAATATAATACGATACAATAAATAAATACCTAGAAATATTTATATGTTCTATGACATATATGTATGTATTTAAATTTATAGAAAATCTTAATTTTTTTTATATCGCCTTGAGGACGAAGCTTTTTTTTTTTTTTATTAAACAAAGTAAATTATTGTACAAACATTTGTCAAGGCAATGCAAATTTATTACTCAACTAATCTTAATTATATGTTATAATTTATGAACTTATTTAATCTTATTTTCCTACATATCGTTTTATTTTGTTTATTCAATCTTAATATATGAGATCTTAGAAATAATTAACACCTACATACTACTTATAACTAGATAACAATTCTTACACTTATTATTTAGCAAGAACAAGTCCACTCGTTCAGGCTACTTGTATTCCATCACATTCACTCAGACCTTGGTCGTCCCAGCTTATACTGAAGGTGGACTAGTCAGGCAACAGATAATGCTTCGGGAGCTTGTGCTTATAACGGAAGGGTAGGTTGGATTTACTCTTGTAAGCCCCCAGGGCAGCGACTAAGGGATTTCTGTGATTTTGTTGGCTTTTATAGAACTTCACGGTCCAAGCGAGGATGTGGTGTTGTAGGGTTTCTTCTCGCTGTTCAGCGTGAAGTCGGGTAAGATTTGTTCTGGGATGGGTGTTAAAAGATATCTTGAATGCCTTGTTTTACACTCTCTGGAGTTTCAGGTGATCCGTGTTGCTCACACTACCCCAAACGGGTGCAGCATAGGTCAAGATAGGACGAATAAGGGTTTTATAGAGGAGGAGCTTATTTTTGGGGGAAAGGAAGCTGCGTCGATGAAATATCGAACTGATAGCCTCTATGCCCTTGTGACCCTTCTGTCTGATGGTATTCAAATGGGTTTTCCACGTCAGTCGCCGGTCAAGATGCAGGCCGAGGTATTTAACCACGTCCTGCCACTCAACCAGGCAACCACCGATGAATAAGGGCATCGACGGCACTCTTTCCTTGATTTTTCGGGAGAACATGATGGCCTCAGTTTTGGCGTCATTGATTTTGAGCCTCCAGTCCTGGTAGTATTTCTCAAGGGTCTCAAGAGCAATCTGAAGACGGCGACCAGCTCGATCCACCTTGAGTGACGATGCGTAGCATGCCGCATCGTCAGCAAAGAGTGCGAGTTTACAGTTTGGGGGAGTAGGAATGTCGTGTGTGTAAATGTTAAATATACATGGTCCAAGTATACTGCCTTGGGGGACACCCATAGGGATGGGCCTGGCGGATGACGTAGAATGATGAGTGGTGACTATAAAACTTCTATTGGAAAGGTAGGATTGAAGTAGTTTCACGAGATAGAGTGGAGTGCCAGTAAGGAGAAGTTTGTGAAGAAGGCCATCATGCCAGACAGTATCAAAAGCCTTCTCGAGGTCCAGCAGTACCATGCCAGTACTTCTGCTCCTATTGAAGCCCTTCGACACGTCTTCCACGACACTGGTAAGTTGCTGGACCGTGTTGTGTCTTGTTCTAAATCCAAATTGCTCATGAGGGAATGTATTATTGGATTCGTGATGAAACACTAACCTTGAGGCAACCACTCTCTCAAGGATCTTGCCAAGACCTGGAAGAAGGCTGATGGGTCTGTAGCTAGTTGGATTTTCGGTAGGTTTATTTGGCTTGTGGATAGGAACAATATTGGCTACTTTCCAAATACTCGGAAAATAGCCATTAAGGAGTGAGGCATTTATTATTTTAGTAAGAAAAATCCTCGCTTTGAGTGGTAACTGTTTAAGAAGGCTATTGTGTATATTGTCGAGACCGGGTGCTTTTTGTGTTTTAAGTCTGTCAAGGATACGACCAATTTCGGACGGGGTGCAAAGTTGCACATCGTTTTGGTTGGTCGGGGAGTAAGCAAAGCTGGTGAGAGTGTCCTCGACAGCTTTGTTGACATCAACATTTCCAAGGTCGGAAGTGATTGAGTACGTATTCTCATAAGCGTCCGCCAAGGCATTAGCCTTGTCAATGCCAGAAACAGCCAACCCTGAGGCTGTGCGCAGAGGTGGTATGCTTTGAGACGAGCACTTGATACCCTTGACGACTCGCCAGAGAGTACCGATACCCGGTTCTAGAGCTGCCAATTTTCTCTGCCATAGCTGGTTTTTAAGTAGGCGGATTTCTTTTTTGATTTCATCTTGGAGGACGTTTAGAAGTGTTTTGTCACGTTTGTCTAGTGTACGTCTGTAGGTCTGTCTTTGTTTGTTTTTTAGAGATATAAGGAGTTTGATATGAGGAGTAAGAGTTATTTTGTATGGAGTGACAATTTTGAGGGGAACATTTTCATCACGGGCATTATGGATGAAGGTGGAGATGGTATCTATCGCGGCATCGATGTCCTGTGGGCTCACCAGAGTTTCTGGTGATAGGCAGAGCTGGTTGTGGAGGTAGGCTTTGTAACCCTTCCAGTCAGCATTGGCGTAGTCGTACTGCTCCCTGAGGCTAGCAATCGGCCTCACTCCCAATGTGAAGTAGACTGGGAGGTGGTCTGACGAGAGAGCTTCTAGAGCAGTCAAGCCAGAGATGTTAGGGTAGTTTTTGACTACGGCAATGTCCAGTGTAGAAGGGCTACGGGGGTTGGTGAAACAGGTATGTTGATTTGGATAGAGTATTTGACAGTTGTGGTTTTCCATATAATTGTACAGCGTCGTTCCGTTCGGGTTAGCTCTCAAGCAGTTCCAGTAACGGTGCTTGGCATTGAAGTCCCCGGCCATGATGACCTTGGGCCCCAAAGCCAGCACTGCCTCGATGTCCTTTTCCAGAAGTGAACGATAGCCGGTACAATATGCTGCCACAATTGTGACTGTCTCCCTGTCAACCTTGAGGCTGATGGCAGTAACCTCCAAGTTTGTCAGGGCGGGCGTGAGGAGTTGGGTATGATGGATAGTGTCTCGGATGAGGATCGCGGTGCCTCCACCTCTACCGGAAACGCGATCCGATCTATAGACGGTGAAGCCACCGGTGCCTCTCACACGAGATACAGGTTTTAACCAAGTTTCCGTAATAAGCACAATATATATACCTGAATTGTTCACCAACAGCATCAGCTCCTCGATCTTCTGCTGTAACACCTTCAAAAAGTCGGCCGTCGTTGAAATGTACTCAAGAAGGCAACAACTCTGAAAGGCATTTATAAATCTATAACGGATGTGTAAATCTATAACTGAACCAAAAAGCACTATGACGATATGTAAAATTTAACAAAAAAACACTGTTTAAAAAAACTTAAAGGTTTCCCCTCAATAAGCTGGCAATACAATTTTCCATATGCGAGATGTACTCGATATTTATCGTGAAAAATGAGCTGAGGACTTAGCGGTGGCCAGCCCCCCCCCCCCCCCCCCCCCCCCCCCAATCTGACTCGACACCCCTGCTACCCGGCCTGACTCACTCTTGTGCGCCCTTGCACCGGCCTCCCCCTCCCGTGATGGCTCTATTGGCGGGATAACTCAGCGAAAACTACCCTCGCTGAGAAAATAAACAGGACATGAGTGGGATTGCGAACCTTGCCTCAAAGCATTTTCATTAAAATCGGACTGACAAAGAAATTGCAGGATTGATAAATGAATATATATATGTATGAATTTTATTACATTTTCATTGTGTATAGTATAACCTGGCGGGCTTAATGCCGTATTGTAAACTTTTTCAGAAAGGAATATACGAGTACACCCATCTCTCGGTTTACGCGGTTTTAATCTAACGTGGTTTTTTAAAATGTTTTTTTTAAAGGAAGTGTTTTTCTAAAATTTAAATAGATCATTGAAAAAGAGTCCTCATTAATATTATTTATAGTTTAACCATTAGTCCATGGTGCTAAAGTCAAGGCGAATTAACGGAACAATGATTATTCTTATTATTACTGAAGCGACTATCCGTGCGGTCACTGAACCCATCGAGGCGACCCTTGGACTGCCCGTTTATTGAACTCGCATTCCTTATAATGCTAGACAAGCACTGGGCAAGGGTCGCCCGGTCGGTCATTGAACTCACTATTAGTGGAGAAACGAGACAGCGACATATCTTCCGCACTGTCAGTCAAAACAATAAATACCCTACGTGATGACAATAAATATATTGTGAGGCGGAGACGACACAGCAACATATCTCTTGCTCCGTCTCGCGCACATTCCAAATATTATAAATACCGACGTTTATCAATAAAATACCTCTTTGCATATTCCGATTTCAAACGAGTTTTATTAAACCAAACGATCATCCTCATCTCTTCGTTAAGGAACAACCCGTTGCTAAATTACCAAATTTATTTATTGCTATGAACGTGAGCGAATTAATTCAATTAGCCAGAAAATTGGAAAACATGGTAATAAATATTGATTCCAATGTTGAAAAAGCTTTTAAAATTCAACAAGGGATGAAAAATATTAACATGCAATACGAAGAAATTCATAAAAAATGACTAAAAATAAAAAAAAAAACAAATGTTAGTTATAGATTTTCTAACAACAGTAACTAGAGAGGAGTTTTCTCCAAAAGAATCAGACATTTTAGATATTTATATTGATGACAGCGACTTTGAACTAACGTGAAGAAGAAAAAAAAACAGGTGTTTTTGAAGACAATAGCGAAAATTCTAAATAAAATAGTCTCGTTTCTTTTATTATATGTTTATGTAAGTGAACATATTACGTACATTTTTTATTCCTTCGCTACTTTTACTATGTTATGTTGAATGTGGGTGCATTTAAATAAAAAAATGTAAAAGTAAAATTACATTTTATTTCTTCGTACAATCATAAAAAAAATTACGCGGTTTTTTGGAACGTTTCACATTATTCCGTATGAGCTCCATGTATATTTTACGCTGTTTTTTATATCCTGGAACCTATCCTGTGATGTTGTATAATCTCCATGTCTTTTTTCACGCGGTTTTCTTTAACGCAGTTTTTCGCGGAAATTAAGGGACGGGTGTATATTTAAACAAGCTTTAAATAAAAACCAGACTAGAATCATATTTAAAAAATCTGAATACTAACGGAAATCGAATATATTTTCGCAAAAAAATTTTTTTTTTTTTAAATATGGGTGAGATCTTCAAAGGACAATCAGATATCTTTTATTTTTTTACATAAATTATCTGAGAAATTCTTCATCAATAAAATAAAGTTTTGAATCAATTAAAGGGTAGAGCAAGAAAAACCGAAAGAACCATATACAAATATACCTAAATGTAAACGACGCGATGGAAATTGAGTGATAAGAAATTTGGTGCAATGTCCTCTCTTCGACGGCGTAAATTTGTGCTTATATGTTTTACTCATACATAGAGTAAAATATATTCTAATGATGCATTTTCTTTTTGTATATAGATTTGTATTCATCACTCGAAAATATACAATCTCAGAACCACGGAACATTTGAAAAAAGAAAATCTAGTCCTCTCGTCCTGGAATTTATTGCTTAAACATGCTTAAACGAGGTGCTTTGCAATATTTGTTATATTTGAACATAAAATACGCAAAAAGGACCTAACCCAAATTTTACCTGTTCAGAAATAATAGAGGAAATGTAGCGTAGCTTTATATGGGCTTATATGAATAGTACTTTTTAAGACGTGAAGTAACATTTAATTGACTCGATATTTTTGTGCATACGAGTACTAGTAAACCAAAAAATATATCGAATATCAAGCAAACCGTTTTCGATGTATCAATGAAACAAAAAATGTGTTTGTGCGTTGGGCACTTTTTTACAATTACATCAATTTGATCGGTTTTCGATATGACTTTTAAAGGAATTCGAGTCTCATCAGAAAATTCTGTTCCTACATAAAAAGACAAACTAAAGAGATGCATCTAAGGGAAGTTTTCAGTCTTAAGAAAATTATATCTGAGTTTGTTGTATGGTTAATTTTGAAGGTATTATTTTTTTACTATCCACAATACGTCAACAATTTGCCCGTTATTTATTCTGGTTTGCCTAATTCACAAATTGCTCGACTCCAGTCTGTTTTCAATGCAGCTCCTAGACTGATATAATCATATATTTGTCATATAAACTCGTTTCTAAAAATTGTACACGCTTAAGTGTCGCGAACGGATTTCAAATTTTGTCCCTTTGTATTCAAATCCCTTAACAGGATGTCTCCATTATAATTTTCGAATGTGTGACTGAGAGATGTTCCTTAGGAGAAAAGTAGAACTTTAAGATCAATTTCTTCTTCAAACCCCTAAATTAGAACACAGTCGCCTTATTAACTAGGCAGGAGACGGAAGTCTTGACAATAAAGATATATTATTTCAGTGCAAACGGTACGAATTAGAAAAGTTTTTTTGTCATTTTCATGTTTCAATTTGGATAACTGAATATTAATTCAAATTGCAAACCAAAAGTAGGTTTTATAATGATTCAAAATGTTTCAATAATTTTATACAAAAAGTTTCCATTTTTTTTATATAGAGAACAACTTGACAAGGCAAGGTCTATGACAAAATTGTCTCATTCCTTTATCACAAATTTCATGTGTGTACATTTGCCTAAAATACTAAAACACATTTTGTCCTAAAAAACTAAAATAATAGCACTCTGCATTCACATTTCAAACATACTTTAATCTAAAACTATCACAAACATCATTCCAACCGCATTTATTTATTTTCTTTCAAAATTATTTCTATGGCGTTATTTAGCGTCCTTAAGTCACTGGAAGGGCGCATCTGATTCGTTGTAGCATCTCCCATAAAGGGTCTTCTTAAGATGTCTTTTAGAGGTCTCAATGCTCTCTCCCCTTCAATACTAGAAATAAATTTTATTACATGCGATACGGCCAGCAACTCCGAGGTCACCATCAAGATAGTTTGCTTCAACAAGGGGACCAAGACAGTTTGCCTCAACAAGGGGATCAAGACAGTTCGCCTCAATTAAAAAAAATATAAAAGCCAATTGGAGAACGATGAAACAATCATATTGAATAAGATAAAGAAGCACTTTGGGCATTTAAAATGAACGAATGAAGAAAGACTGACAAACAAATATATAATGTAAATGTGAGTGAAAGGCATGCTAGAGAAAAACCAATGAAAGTATGGTTGGATCAAGTAAATGATATTTTTAAAGAAGGGAACGTAAAAAGTCAGAAAAATCGTAGACGTATGAGAAGTTGTATGCATCTCCAATCGGGACAGACGTTTTCACCCAGACAAAATATTGTATTTTAGCATTTTCGGTTCATCGCTCTTCCTTTTTTAACGCCGTTCTTTAATATCTATACCGACAGACTCTAGAACAAAGTATCCGCTACCATAAGACTTTCAACCTCGTTGGTATGGTTCAGACACCGAATTAAAACATATCATGTTTTGCGTTAATGACATAAAATGTTCTTCTTCATTTTAATTCCTTTTCCTTTTGCAATATTTTTCCTTTCTTGACCCATGGTGATATTTAATGACCTCCGTGGTCTAGTTTCTTCGTGGTTAAATTCTTTTTCGGTAAAACGAGGAAATTTTGGGTTAGATTTCCGTATTTTCTTTTTTTAAAAGAAAAGACTCCCATTCTGGCAAAAAAGATCGTCTGGTAACAATACTCACATGCGCTAGACGTGTGCAAGTTTTGTTGTATTTTATCATGTAATAGTATTGCTAAAATGTGCGATCACGAACAACGAGTTCTGTGCCAATTATTTTTTTGTAAATAATAAATATGACCGATAGAATGTAATATACCCTTGAACACTAAGCGGGAAAAGTGCCTGTGTCGTTCGAGGGGAGTAGCTCAGCGCGGGGTTCGAACCGACGACCTTCCGCACGGAAGATCAGTGCGCGGCCATGCACCTCATTCTAGATCTAAATGTTTGATTAACGAGGTCGAAGATAATATTGTCTCTAGGCTACGCTCTTTAATATGTCTGAGTCATCAATTAGGATACGTTGAAGAGTACTGATATTTAATGGTTTCCTTTTTTCCTTTTCATGTTGTTTCAAATTTAAACCAAACACTTGCCATTATTTTTTATTATTACCTTCTTGTCTTTTGTCTTCACCCAACAAGAATGTTCTTTGGCATTACAAAACCATAAATAAATATAACATAAAACATCCACTTATAAATAACCAAATCCCTTGTAAATAAAAATTAATTAAGTATTTTCACGTATCATATGAAATCCATACACTAAACAAATTTAAATTACGAAATAAAATATATTATAAGTATAACTCAACTTAGTGTCGAAACAAATTTAAATAAAATACAACATTCAAATATGTTTTATCAAAAAAATCTTGTTACTGATTTAGATTTTTTTATGCTGAAAAAAATTTTTTTTTATAGATTAGAATATTTAAACATGATAAAAGAATATATAGATATTGACCATGTGAAAATTTACTTACCGGGTGATGCTTTGTACAATAATAGTTACATAAAAAAAGTATTGAAGAAATGATTTATTTTCACATTCGATTTAGAAAAAGAGAAAAAAATATACATTAAAAATTTTAAATAAAATAACCTAATATTTCAAAGAGATTCCATCTTTGTTAAAATATAAAAATACGATTTTCACAAACACCACAATACAATATCCAAAATCACCTAGAAACTGAAAACAATGTGTTGTGTTTAGAGAGATAAATATCGAGTGTTGCGCTGAGAGAATTTGAAAAGATAATTGATGAATTAGCTCCATATTTTCCACCAAAAATATGGAGTAAAGCATTCGATATTTTCAGCAATATTCTTGGAAGCCTTAAATCTAGCAATTAGTTGTGCTGGGGCCGTGGGCCGCATGCTGGACGGAAATGAACTTCCCCCGATGATCAGTCAATGTCACAGAGCAAAGCACATCTTGATTGGGTTCAACTTTAATTTTTATCTTTACTTTTCCAATCAATCCAAATCAGTATTATTTTCTTAGTTCATTTCCTGTCTTAGAGAAACTCCACTTTTTCATAATGACAGTATTCGATAATATCTACATTTTTTTTAAGTTGCAGTGAGCAAACTTGATAAAAGAAAAGGATTTTGTAAAACACTATTGTGGCAACCGGGGATAACTAAGATTTTTATATAAAAAAAAACGCTTAACCCACCATTGCAAACTTTACCAAATTTGATGATTTGTTTTGCACGATGTGGAAATTTTGTTAAAATTTCATAATATTTAATATACTCGTATTTGTAATTGTTTTTTCTTGGTGATTAGTTTTAAAACTCATTTCTTTTACCGTTCAACCCTAGACCGGATTTGGTGTGCTCTGTTGTCCAACGAGACGGTTCAGAATATATTATATAAGGCTCAATAAGTTAAGCTGTATTCCCCTTTCGAGATATATATTAATGGAATTTTAGTTCGTTTTTTAGAACTTATCGGAATCTTTGATTCGATTACCTTTGTTTTTATGAGTTTCGGACCCCAATAATCTTATTTAAAAAAATTAATAAATAAATAAACATAAAATACAAGTATCTCAAAAGATCTATAAAAGATATAAAACAACTACATTGTATTTTAATTTGTAAATATTATATTAAAGTAGATTCAAGTTCTTATAACTATAAGTCAGAGATCCGAGTTAACTATAAATTTCTTTTCAAGTAATTATAAGTATTATACGAGTAGTTTGACCGTATTTGAATTATTACGGTTTATAAAATAAAGACTTTTCTGAACTACTCCCATGAACTTATCATCTATGGCATCATTCTGTAACGAAAAATGATGAATTCTGTCTAAATATTAACAAAGACATTGCCGGTGTTATTGGCCTAATGAATGATAGATTTTTAAATTTACATCAGAAAATGATTTAAATTTACATCATAATATTCTGAAATCATTTTACAAAGCGTATTATTTATGTTCAATTCCAATAGAGTATTTATATCCACGTTTGTTGTTATTTCTGTGCCTCGTAGTCGGGGATCTCCTCGCCATTTCAACGTCAATTGAAAAGCGAAGTTGTGCCGTGGAATCCTTGTTTCTTTCCCCTCTTTGAGTGAGTGTGCCGTTGCGCACCAGCAAACTTACCGGCCAGACAGCTGTACTGGATCCGATGGCACACCGAAGTGAGACGATCGGGGCATAAGGGAATGGTTTTTCCTTTTTTTTTTTTTTTAAAGAATGTACATGACTGAAGTCATAGACAATACTAGGTGGAAAAAATGCCTGTTACTCGAGAGGAGAAGCACAGCGCGGGGTTCGTACCGGCAACTTTCCGCACGGAAGTCTAATGCATTACCACTTGACCATGCATCTCTATCTACGTACCAGTTCCTTGTATGAGACAAACAAACAATTCAATAAAAAAGTGTTACATAATTTAATATCTTCAAATAAAATAAAACTAGTTCCTTGTAAAATATGATATATATTTTTTATTATTCCTCAAGTTAAAAATAAAACATAAATCTTTCCAATCTGTAATAGTTTAAACAAAACAGAACTTCCCAGTCTTTAGATCTCCAAAATCAATATAATTTATTGTTGAGATGTCCAAGATTATAAATCTTGTTGGAGGTAATGTCTTCCCTAGGATCGCTTCTTCCCCCAGGAGGAGAGAAGAAAAGTGTTCGGCGGAAGATAAATGGAGGAGCAGCCGTGAGTAAGTGTTGGAGGGATTAGGAGAAAGAAGTTACGGGAAGTGGGGACAAGAAAACGAACTGAGTCATGTATCAGTTAAGGACTCCCAAATCGATTATATATTCAGGGACAAAAAATCCACGATTGAAGATCCAAAACAGGGATTCTCAACTTTTTCACTTCCATATGCCTCTGTTAAAATTCAAATAATTCTAACAAATATTCATCATACACAAAACTATACTATGGTTTATAGATTTTCTAATGCAGTCAAATAAATATTTTCACTTCATATTAAGTCAATTGTTGATCAATAACTGAACAAAGATTTCGGTTTTATATTATAATTTTTGATGAGTTGAAATAGACAAAAAAATTGAAAAATTTGAATTTTCTTTATGAATTAACCTAAAACAAACCTTAATTACAAAATGTGTACTATTTTTATCGATATTTAAGCGTTTTCGGAACAAATATAAATTTTCAGGCTTTGCATATTGGTAAATGTTGCACGTATCAAAAACGGATGAAAGATTAGGATAAATAAATATGCTGGAGACATAAATATTATATTTTGAGAGGAGAGTGTTGAGGTCCGTCTTTTTGTTTATTTTTTAAGTTGTAGGCATGTTATTCAAGTTAGATAAGGGTCCATTTTTCGACGTTTTTTAAGTTGGTGTTGGCACATTATTCGAGTAAGGCGTTGGTATGTTATTCGAATAAGGTGTTGATATGTTACTCACGTTAGGTGAGGGCACGTTACATACGTTAGGTGTTGGCATGTTCTTCAAAATGAATTAATATCGTATATTTGCTACTAACGTAAATTTGTACCAACATGGAATAAAATATGAGTGTTTTAACACAATATTCAGTCTTTTTGCATCTTCCATTTGTCCAGTTGCTTCTAAGATAATTTCTTTAAAAATCTGTAAAAAACATTTCAGCCACATTAAACGTGAATACCTTATACTTTTGGAATGTTTATAAATCACTCATTATTTTCACATGATCAAATCATATTAATATTTTTTCACCATTTGACTAGTGACATTATCGATCTCCTGGTTTCTCATTCTTTCATAAACTTACTCTCCTGTGTTCTTTTAATAATATTGTAACATAATACTTTTTTAGCATCGTTTAGAGATTGAGTCACGCAAATGACTCGACGTTAATTGCCACATCAGAAGAAATGGATGCGCTCCTTAAAAAGGTGGAACACGAGATCAAGCTCCTGGGTCTGAATATCAATGGGTCAATAACTAAGCTTATGATAAAAGACCGCTGTAACAAATTGCCACCAAATAATGCCAATCATGATCTGGAAGCAGATAATGACATTATTTACTAACGCTCCAGTTTTATCAACAATGGAGGCTGCGAGGCTGAAGTGAAAAGAAGAGCTGGAATGGCAAAAAAAATCGATGCCAAAGCTGGAAAAGATATGGAAGAGCAGAACTATCACCATCACAACGAAAATGCGCCTAGTTAAGTCTTTCGTCATCGCAATATTCATGTACAGAGTGAGAACTTGGACTTTGAGAACAAGCGAGAGACGTAGAATCGATGCATTTGAAATGTCGTTCTGAAGAAAGAAATTACGAATTTCATGGAAAGCAAGGTGAATTAACGCGTTCATTATCGAATAACTGAGAATCACCAACGGATTGTCGACAATATGCCTTCGACGATTTTTCCGATTATTTGGGCACTTTGCTCGTGGCCAAGGAGACAGTTTGGAGAGACTTTCAAGGGAGTCACGATGTTCAGTCATCGGCTACACGACAGTATGATGACGAGAGAGTGAGTCCTTCTCAATGTCATAATTACCAGTTTAAATGTAAAAACTAATATTCTTCATTTCACATGCAGATCCAAGAATTTTAAGTGAAGAAACTTTGTTCAAATTCGCATAGGAAGCATTTTGTACTTGTGAATTGAAGTCATTAAATGAAACTGATAAAGTTACTAACTTAATTAAGAACTTATTCTACTAACGAAATAAATAAGTTTTAATGTTGTTGTACTTGTGTACGGTTCTCCAATTATATATTTAGAATTAAACCAAGTTGTTTGATGTGATATAAGGTGAACATGCAAAGATAAGGTTTTTGGAACGAAAGTAACATTGAATGTGATCGTGGAGTTATACATGACTCAAAACACATGCTAACTTGACCGAACGTTGATACTACATGCTCTCTCTGGTCAAAACCTAATTGATACGAATGATAGGGCGATCTATATAACCTCGTAATATAAACACGTGGCATAGTTAACAATTGATAGTCTGTAAACGGTAATAAAGGAATAAATATGATGAAATTCATCAAATTGGAAAATATACTCGTATTTAGCAAACTTACAATATAAGACTCGCTTTATCCTTGGCATGCTTTAAGGATCAACTGAAAAAACTCTTAATTTCTAGTCGGTAAAATAACGTGTTTCATTCCCGATTTCTCTTTTCCTTTCCTCTCCACTATCCCTTCATTTTCTTTTGATTGATGATATCTCACTTTATATGAAAAATAATGAATTCTTGAAAAATCTTAAAATGTTCGTACAGATAGCTCGCACCATAGTTTAAGATCCTTTGGTTTGAAGTGTACCCGTACTTTAAAATTGGGTTGGTTGATTACGTTATTCCAAACGGCTAAATTCCCACTTGTAAAATTCGTTATTCGGATGTGTGTTACTCCAAGATTCGCGAATCAATTATCCAGAAAATAATTGTTTATTCAGCATTTTATTTATTTCAGTATATTATTTACATCAAGACAAATCGTAATAAATATAACATTTCCGATATTTTTTTAGGTAAATTTTTTAATATGATGTGTTTTTTTTTGTATAAAAGGGTCAGACAGTTGTCGCTTTCTTTTCACTCTGTCTGTAGGAACGAAACTGGTTTGCTTATCGTGCGGTTATATATTCGAATAAAACGTAAATAAAATAATGTATCTCATCACTTTTGTTGACACCACAACATAGGCGAGGCGAATAAGCTAGTTATATCTAATTCCTTTAAAGGATATGTCTAATTCCATAAAAGGATAGAATTAAGTTATACATTTAAATTGGACATTGTTATGTTGATATCATCAAACATTAAAAATTGGTTATAATATATTTACGACCGTTTGTAACATGTGTTAGCATAGTTACGGTTTATTCTTTCATTAAATTCATAAAACATTTTTGTTATTCAAATATTGATACAATTACAAAATAGAAAGTAACTTCTTGATATGATTAATTAGACAAAAAAATCTGTCTCCGTAATAGGAGAAAAATAAGAACCTGGTAATAATGCTCATATTTCCATGACATAAATTATAATAAAAAAAACATAAAATAACATTGGCAAATAATGTAATTATAAAGAAGATGTGACTTAATTGTTTCACATAAAAATATAAACATTAAAATGAGAAAGCAGTTTATATTAAGTGAGAATGCTTGATTGTTCAAACATTTATAATATTAAAATAAATAAATTAAATTCAAAAACACTTATTTTATGCTGTAACGATGTAAAGAAATTAATTTGTTTGTTAATAGTTTATACTATATAACGTTTTCTGTCAGAAAGATGTTCTGAGTTAAGTTTTATTCTCTGTTCTGAGTTAAGTTTTATTCAAAATGTACAATATTAAAGATTACCATTTTCATCCCGTAAGCGGATTTCATTCATCATTTGATTAAAAATAACTTTAAAATGTAAGATTTTAATTGTTTCTTCAAGAGAAAGTTTTAATTTTAATTATTACAGACTTATTTCATACATCAAAATTATGAGATTACTGCAAAAATAGCTGCAGATGTTAAAAGGAAGAGACGATCGCGTCAAAACAAACAAGCGAGACTAGAGAAGTAGTAACACGACGACAACATGAAGCAGCATAAAGACAAGCACAACATAATTTGAAAAAAATGCCGTCTTCATTATTGTAGGTAATTATGTATTAGTAATAAGGCTGTCCCAAAATTTATCATCCCATTTGTTTTTATTATAACTTTAAATATAATGGGAATAAAAGTTTTAATAAAAATAAATGGTTTGATAAAATCTCAGACACCCTACACAAACTTCGACAACGAGTATATGTAGGAATACAACTATGTTTACTAGACATATACATTTTTTTAGTTGAGTTGTTTTAAAGCTCGTTAGAGAACGAAAGCTCTCAATCAGCATATATACCAAAATATGGCATATCTAGTTCATGAATATTGTGAAAGAATTTTTATTTTTATTTAAAGGCCTTACTAAAGGTTATTTAGAAAAAAATCCTAAGTTAACATATACTCGTAAGTATCTGAAATAATATCCGATTCAAATCATGTCAAAGGAATTCTTTTCAGAAAAATCAGGAGGAGAAAAATCAAGATTGACCTAATGCATACGAGTATTTAATACCCATATTAACTGCTAACATACTTAACCGATATAGAAGATCAGCAAAATAAAAAGTATTTTTATTAATATTTCAGCAATTCTCAACAATTACACTATAAATAAATAAAATATTGATTTAGCCTAATGTTTTTTTTTCCGAAAAAATTGCATTATATGTTAGATAAAGAAATTAAAAAAAATACATATTAAACTCTCTCCTCTCAGTATACTCCAACAGGAAAATGGCGTGATGGTATGTACTCGGTTTGGCAACATCAAGTGCGAAATATGGCAACGCTAAAATTTGATTAAATATATCGTTGTGCAAATCATAAACTGGCTAGAAACAACCATATCTGACAGAATAGCCATGTAAAAAAATATCATAAACTGGATCAATTTACTTTGAGGGAATCGGCAGTAAAAAGAGAGTTTTAGAAACTTAATATATATTTTGAGACATTAAATAAAAATGTTAACATATTGAAATAAACATTAATTTTATTTTTGACTCACTAACAACGTTGTGAGCGAAAAATTGTTTCAAAGTATTTATAATATTTTTATCCCCTTTAATTTAAACCCCCTAAAAATTATGCAATAGGTTTTATTTTTTTGTATTAATGGAAAAGTTATGTAATTAGATAAATGTTTATTAATTCAAGGATTTAAGTATTCCGCGGACAAAACTATTCAAAACAAAATCCTCCACAAAATATCTCTTTTCTATATAAGGGATTAAGTTTTTCCGACGGTCCATTGTCGAATAATCTGGTAAAGTAGGAAGAATTTCTCCGACGTATTTCCCTTTGTCTTTTTTGGTTGTAAGTCACAAGTGAAAAAGGTAAGACCCTTGTGATTATACATACATGTCCAAGGAAAGGCTTAGCAGGGTCATCGGTGACAGTTTTATTGCTAAGATTTTCAATATACGTTTCGTCGACATCATATCATTTCCCTTTTTTCGAACTGGAATAAACCAATAATATATTTCGCTTATTATCAGATTATTTTCATTATAATCAATCAACGCTTGCTCCTCTTTAGCGTTTGCTTTATATTCTTATTGATAATAATAACAAGTAGATAATTTGATTGTATCGTAATTACATATTAACTGATTGTATCGTAATGACATTAAGGTTTTTGTAACTTTCGTTTTGTGAAGTTTAAGCCTTCAGAAATAGCCAAACAAACAAATAATTATCAACTCAGCAGGCTCCATTTGTAAGATATAGGCCCATCCTTATCTTTCAAACTCGGCCCTATCTTAGGCACATAGCTTTCAGTTTCTCCCAGTCATTTTTCTTATGTCATTCGAACATCTTGTCAGGGATCTTCCACTCGTATTTCCACTGTCCTCGATTGCCACTCCAGCGCTTTTTGGGTCCTCCTATCATCGATACATCCCGTAATATGTCTTACCCAGTTCCATATCTGGACGGTAACCCTCACAGCGAAATCTGCGATTTTGGCCCGCTGCTCTAACTAGTCTAACCCAACGAGTTTGTTGCTATGTGGCAATGTATTCCAGCCAACCAGAAATATGTTTTTAATGGGCCCTAAGTGAAAACCAGACTGAAATCCCATTTTTTTTAAATTTGGATTCCAGCGGGGATCGAACCCGCAACCTTCGGATTGGCAGACAAGGATCTTACAACCAGGCCACGGAGTTCATTTTCCGATCTCATAACGAGATATTACCATTCATTTCTCCATAGCCCTCGGTTTGTGAGTTGCCGTCTCAAGCCCATATGTCAGAATGCAGGGTAGCTTATCAAATGCAGACCAGACTTGACTTGATCCAAGATATAAATAAAAACGTTTTATTTCGGAATTCATAAAAGGAAGTTCTAAAGCACCACTCTTGTGTATATTATTTTATTAAACTTGTGATATATCAAAAACGGGATATAAATCAACAATAACATGTCAAATTTCCACCAAAATTTTAGTACTGGCACTGTTGCCTTAGATTTTTATGCAGACACTTTATAACTAATCATAATAATGACATGAGATAAATCCAATGTGACAGGTTAATAACACTAAATAAGTGTCAAAAATATTTCATTCTTTTTTTCAAAAGTCATTTCACCCTATTTTTATGCACTGTTGTTTCCTACTGAATAAGTTTTCAGGTAAATATTGTATCATTAACTTTAATTTTTTATGATTAACTAGTTCCCATATGTTCGTTGGGCGTCACTTCCAAGCCTCGCAGAAGTACTAAATCCATGAAGATGACACTCAATCGAGGTTTCAAAACAATTTGAGACTGAAAAAGACTAATACCAAGTTTTCAACCAACAAATAAAATATTCGGGAACTTCCAACACAAACGTTTCATTATTTCTTCAAATCTCAATTATCATTGATAAAAATATACAGGGTTGAATATCTATTTATTTTATCTACGGTACTACAAGTAAATGTACTTCACAAAAATATAAAAAAATATATAAGTATTGAGTGTTTCATTCATTACAAAAGATAAATATTCTAAAATTTAACAGAAAAACAATTTGAAATAATGACATTAAACCATATAAGAAGATTCATTAATACAATAAAACAATTCAAATAACAATTAGGTATGCAAGGATACAAATTAAAACTATTTTTAAAATAATATAATTTAAAGATTTACACCTTTTTCTTTAAAAAGGCGATCCACCCACACTAGGATGATTTGTGCCATCAAATTCAAGTCATGCAATTATATGAGTCAATGTAATATTTAAAAAAAAATGACAATTCTAGATGATTAAAGTTTCAGCTGATTATGGTAAGCTTAAGAAATTTAACAATCGATCTATAAGTGGAAAAGTTCCACGAAGAAAGAAGAAACGCAACATTCACTGGACGCGGCAACGATACGGCTTTTATCAAATAAAAATGTAAATCAGATCTGTCTCAAAAAGGATAAACGAAAAACACATGGTCTATAGTTTCATCATCTAGCCAATACTCGCAGCCGGGATTCTCTACAATACCCATTCTGTAAAGATGACTAGCCACCACACAGTGGTTCGTCCGCAAACGATACATGACAGACACTTCCACCTCGTTCATTCTCATTATATTAAACCATAGTTTCAAAGGGTTAGTTTGTTGGATTGATTTATATCTAGTGCCCTTATATACAACAGTCCTAGCCTAATCCAACGCCCATCGGTGCCAAGTATCAAGTTTAATTCTAATCGACAGATCTGCCCCTGGCTGTGAAAAATCAGACAGGGGACAGCTGGCAGAACATGCATTCCTTACCAAGGAATCGACACACTCATTACCAGTGATACCAATTTGTGAAGGAATCCAAGTCGGAGAATTACACATTTTTTAATACGACACAGAACCGTCTCAAAACTCACCCCATCGAGCGTTTCTCTTGACATTCATACAGAAAGAAAAGTATAGTTGCTTACAAACAAAATCATAGTAAAAAAATAAAAAGAATCGACATATTCATAGTTAAATGTGTTAAAACCCCACGTCAATAATTTAAAACATTTAATTAACAGTAGTTAAACCACACTTTGCATGATATGCAGTCGGTAAGATTTGCTGTTTCTTAACTTACTTTTGGTGCTCTTCGAGTGGCTGTTTCGATCAAGGCCAGGGACAGGTAGATACTTGAAGTGTTCGATATGTAGTGCTGGCGACGAATAGTCAGAATTTCCTGAACTGCGAGACATATGAAAGTGTATATCATTGAAAAATTGGGTATCTGTGAGCAACTATATGAAAACGATGTATCATATGATCCTGTAACCATATAGGGACTGATGAAATTGAAGGTTTCTACTGATGGATAGACTATGTGAAGACTTATCTTATCTGAATGCCTTTCATTAAGCAGATTGTTCCTCATCTCCATGGCATTTAAGGTGGAGAAGATTAAATCATGAAGTTAATCGTGGAACATTCCGATTGGACCACGATTGCCGAAATTTACAAAGAAATTGTTTGGTTGTAAAGTCTCAGAACTTAATCGAAACTCAGCATTAAATTAATCGGATTTTATTAAACTGCGGCAGTGAAAAGTTAGCGGTTAACTGTCCCATTAGAATCCACGGCATCCCTACCTTACTCCCTGCCCCAGGGCTGAATGTGTACATCATATTGAATGACACACTATTTGTGAGCAGTAGTTGCTTTGGCCATGACGTCACATTTGTTGTTTTGTTTGTTTAGGTCTGGTTTGGGTGTTCTGGCTATAAAGCTAAACTAACAATATCCATTATCTTTTTACAAAAGCCACTTTCTGTCACGCTCCAAAGTGGATTTTATTTGAGCGACTCCGCCGCGCGTTGCTTAACGTTCCTGTTCGGTTGCGCTTTGTGACATTTTTCGTTTGAAAACTTTAAACGTTTGCCAAATTGCACGTTTGCAACGAATATAATATGGTTGAATATTGTCAAGCATATAAATTTGAAAAATTGGTTATAAAGCTTTATTATTCTACGAGATAGCGTTTCATTTCATTATAAAATTGATAAAAAAAATATAAAAATGAACGATGTTTTTCATAGAATATTATAAAAATGTACTCAAATTGACGTGATAATTATCATTTCTCTCTTGAAAAGGACACGTCAAAGTTACAATGTAGTATATCTAAAGAAATTGGTATCATCAAACTTTTGTAAAAGAAATGTTTTAAGTAAATAGACACTCAAAACCATTTTCAAATAGTTTGATTGAAAATCTGATTAATTATTTTAACTATAATATTATAGCAATCTTTGTCGCAGCATACGTCTTGTTAAAAATCGCGTTAAAATTCGGTGCGTCCATAGTAGGTCCATAATTTCAGATTTGTAAATTCCCTTGATAAAGACATACGACTTTTGTTGAAACTCGATTTGATATCCTCACACGACTGATCGTCACATACTGGCAAAGCCGTTTGGCGAAGACAATCCAAACTCGATTGACCAACCCTGACGTCCTTCGTAATCTAAAAATAGTAAATGCACATATCAAATATTAATTAAAATCATCTTTAAACATATGTTATGCTTGAAACAAGTAATTTTTTTTTCTAAGTCGTGCCCTCAATTCTGATGAACGTGACCCAAATAAAACTGCTATATGTTGGGCACATTCTTCTCCAGTCTATGGCATGTAGTACTCACCTGATCGCCTCAGTGCATCGATGTACTGTCTCTGCTCCTACGATCCTCCACATTGCAAGTAGTCAGGAGCCTTTCCATACCCTCTTTGCGTGAAAAGTGACCGAAGAACTGAAGAATGCGTCGGGCGCATTATTTTGATAGCCTCTCTAAGATCTTAAGTTCTTCTAGAATAGTGGCATTTGTTTTGACAATCATATATCCAATAATCGTCTCCAATATCACATCTCGAAGGAGTCTATATCCTTGATCTTTCTCTACTCCTTATTTTCCAAATTTTTTATTACACATTTGTTGTATACAGTACAACCTGGTGCGCTTATTGCCATGTAGTAATCTCTTCCAACATACCAGAAATATGTTAAAGAGGCTTTAAATAAAAACAAAACCAGAATATATATTTTTAAAATTTGGTTTCCAACGAGAATCGAACACGCAACCTCCAGATTAGAAGACAGGCTTACTAACTAGTCCACAGAGGTCGTCAAGTTTCTGAGGCATACAGGAAAACTCCGAATATTAACAAGACGTATTTTCATTCATCTAATGATGTGTTTTCTCTCCAGATCAATCGCATTCTCTTCATAACACTCTTTATCATAACTACTCGTATTCTTCTATGAGTTTAAAAAAAAATCGTAATTTCTATTAATTCTGAAATCGAACCACTGTAACCCTGACACAACATCATAATATCGAATTTTTCCAGGCCTGCCTATGAAAACATACTGGTAATAAATTATAATTGGGGCGAGGTGTACTATATGATGTAAATCAAGTATCTAGTATATAAATAATATACAAATATATAGTAGTATGTCATTTCGTCGTTACCAATTTTGCAGTTACACGTTTGGGATTCAAAATGAATTCTTATTTTTTGGTTACCTGTTTACTTGTTACCATTTTTGTAAAATTTGATTGTACTCGTAGATCGACGATCAGAAGGTAGACTTTCAAATTTTACTCGTATCATTGTGTTCTATTTTTGTATTTATCTTAGAAAATGGAGTTCTGATTTGAATTGTGATAAATAAAGTTCGACTTACCAATAGGCACAAAAACAATCGATAAATTACATATTTATACAATATTTACTGTAAATATTTTTGTTATTACTCGGCATGTGGCACGATCATTACAGATTGACGGATCTGATCTGCTCTTGCGCGATCGACTAATAAGCTTTTCCGATACGGACTTGTGTTTCCAGCCCTATGAAGCGATTCCGCCACAATTCGAATGTATTTTGTTGAAAATTAAAATTGTTGTGTATTTTGCCTGGACATAACAATGATGGAAAATAAGCGAAGTTAACCAAGTAAAATATGAATCTTACTTTTTGCTGACAAATGCAGACTAAGTCGCACGACACGTCCTCACTACACACGTCGGCCAGGTTTCCTTTGAGTGAAAAATGCACCAGTTAGTTGATTTGGTTCAGAAAATCGCTCGGCGCCATTTTAGTATCTTCAACTATTGGAATGTCTAAAAATATTATGTTCTTGATAAAAGAAAAATCTTTGTTTATTCATTGTAAATATGTAAAAATTGTTTTCCTAATTATGACACCCTCTGTGCCGTAGTTGATAAAGATAACTCTTTTCCAACCTGGGGTTGCGGGTTGAATTCTCGTTGGTAACCGTTTTTTTAAATAAGGATTTATTTTGGTTTTCCCTTACGGTCGCTGTAACACCTTTCTTGTAGATTTGAAGAGATTATCATATGACAATAAGCGAACGTGCCTAAAATAAAAGTGTACTACAATACATATGTAACGAATTTTAATTAAGTTTGAAATGAACCATTAGGAAATCGTTTAAATTAAAAGGTTTTCAAATGAAAACAGTACAATAAAACTGTTTCGATACAATTTCCGACGACTGCATAGTATTGTCAGTACCTAGTCACTGATACGAGATCGTGTCACACTGCCTGACTGTTCGCTTTACTCCTCCATTCCTGGGAGTCGAGTTTTGGTAGGATCTGAAAATTATTATCATCTTGCTTCTGTTCAGTGGCCGTTATCTATTCTGACTGTCCTCAAAGATTCAAAACCATATTTTTTTGATGGGCTACATAATGCACGGGTTAGATTCAAGTATTATATTTAGGCTATTACAATGGGTGCTTTGTATCAATTTTATATTATTATGTGCGCAAATATGTTCCCGGAAATGTTCCAGAATAATCAAATCTAATTGTTTGACATCACCAACTTTGGCAAGTTTACAAAAGGATCCTGTTGTTCGTAGTCTGATTTAAATTTTACGTCATGAAATAAATTGTATGAAATAAACTTAGACGGGGAGAGGGCGATGAGTGACAGAAGGCTACCAATAAAACTTAAGAGCAATAGGTTCAGGTCCGCTTTACCACATGGAGCCGAGTGTTAGCCTCTAAATAAAAATTAAGAACAATTGCTTTATGTCGCGGATATGAGTATGCTAGTGTGGTCACTGAGGATTGGATAAGATTTTGAAATGTAAGAATTCGCGGAACAATTCAAGTGGCGCCAATAGTGGAAAAAGCTTGGGAAGCACGACTACGCTGGTATGAGCGCGTGGAATAGCGAGATAAAGGGTCTACGCTAAATACAGCCATGAATTATGAGTTCACAAATAGAAGCAAAGGACGACCTAAGGAGAGCCTGTATAGGAAAGTGGAGGAGCATTCAATGAAATTAGGACTATCTCCGAGTGATCGAGAGAGATGGAGGAAAAATATCCATGTAGCCGATCCCAAATGGATGAATAAGGCAAGGGAAAAGACGAAGAAAGGAGAGAGTGATGATTGAGGAGCTTTTGTAGATCTTCACATAGGCAGAAGCGAATATGAAATGTATGATGAAGAGTTTTTGGATATGATTTTAATGTGGTTGTTGAAATAATGGATGCGGTTGGAATTGTAAATTTGCTACCTTGGGATTTAAGTCTGCGTAAGAATTTGAATGCAAAGCGTAAATGTTTCAACTGAGTGTTTAAGTATTATACATATTTAGGACAATTAAATGAAACTTGTGTTTAAGGAATGAGACCACTTCTTATGTCCACAAAATCTTGTATTTACTTATATTTTACGGTTCGTCTTTCTATAAATACGAAGAGAATTTTAAATGATGTATAGTGAACAATAATAGAAAATAGGAATCAAAAATTGAATATAACTTTTTAAATTATTTATTTATTTTTCTTAAAATATGTTTTTTTTTTCTATGATTTTTTTCTACATTGTTAACCTCAAATGTAAGCTTATTTTTGTTCAAGCGTTACGATAAAGTGGAAGGAAATGATCGTAAAGTGGTAATCTTTGTCCATTTAAATAGTATTAAAATGAAATTATAAATAATGTTATTTTCAATTAAAAGGTTTTCAATTTAAGGAAAATTTTAAGTAAACGCTTTAATGGTTCTTTATTTCTTTACATACTGTAATCAGTAACAGTTGTTTCGCCATACAATTGTCTTGTCCATCTGTGGGTGAAACTCAACAATGTGGCTATATATACTAAAAAAAATATTTACTTTTATTTAAGTACATTAATGACTGTGTAATCATTGTAAATAGTTTTTGGGTATAATATAGTCGCATTACTAAGCTTCTCCCATAGTTTTATAAGACCATTGTATGGCGAAACATTTTGATAGCGTCTTTCTTAATTGTATTTTTTGCTATTTATTTTGAGATACGTGTGCTATTTCAGAATGTATTTATATATGTACATACTATATTGCTATCAATAAACCTATATTTATTTATTAAAACACCTGTCACTAATTAAATAAAATCGGGTATAAAATAATCAAAGTATTTCATTTTGATTTCTTTTAATATAGCATGTATTCAATAAATTAATACTTTTATTTCTTGAATCTTAGAAAAAGACAAAAATCAAGTTAATTTTAATAAAAGTCCTCTGATAAATATGTTTCCCATTCAAAAGCCATCCTTTTGACGCCTAACCCCCCCCCTCTTTTATTAGCCACTTCTATCATTTCCCTCTCCTGTACGTATTACAATTTAAAAAAAAGTATTTAATACATCATTTAGTTTAACTTCACCTGACAAGGAAGACGAAGGTTTTTGAAACCGGTAGTGAATTCAAATAAAACAGTGTTTTGTTTATTTTATTAAAAATTTATAAATGCTTTTAACATATACCTAAGTATTTGTATTATTTAAATATTAACTGGAAAAAGTATTGTATTTGTCTTCAGTCGATTCGATTACTAAATTATTCAAAGGTAAATAATTCTTGAAGACTTGTTTCCCGTTAATGATTTCATCTATCCCTTCAGAATCTGGATGATTTATCCGCTCCGTTCCGGCCGAAGTGACGAAAGTTGGAAATATCTCTGTGAGAATTCCCCACATGTTTCCGAAGATAAAAAAAGGACCAAAGGGATTTGGAGCATTTGACACACAAATGTATGGGGGATTACCGCATGGGCCGCGTCCCTATTTGTTCAAAATTTGCCTAATATTTTTTCAGAACCCCTCACCTCACGAGCATCTCCCTCAACCCTCTTCCAGGCTTCCAGACCACATCAGCATAAAACCCGCGCACCTTGAGCAAATACATTGCTGAAATAATGTCTAAAGCCATGTTTATGTTACGCTAAATCACAATATTTGCTCGATTGAAAATATGCATATGTGGAACAAAACATTTAAAAGTTTTTCAAAATTTGGCAATCTGCATATCGATATTTTTTTTCAATCGCTGTTTGATCCGAAAAACTCATATGCAAAACTAATATTCATAAAAAAAATCTATTTCACAAATCAGGTGGTCTTCTGTAAGCTTTATTTGTATTTATCAATATGGTGGGATACCTCCACGCTTTGAAATTTTTGTGTTAAAAACATATAACTGAAGTATGTTGTGACTTTGTCGTGGTTCTTTGTATCAGTCGTTTAAGGTCTTTTGGAGTATTGTATAGCGTGATTTGGCTTATGATGCCGACGTTTCGAAAACGTTGCAGTTTTCATCTTTAGGACTTTTTTGCAATCAACTTCACCAAACTCTGTTTGAAGAGTCGTTAATATTGGGAGGAAAAGTGAGTAAAATAATTACAGTTTGGTTTTTATTCAAGACCTCTTTAAAATCTTTGTGGTTGGTTGTAAGTGATTGCCACATGATAATAAGCTCGCTAGGTTGTACTGTACACAAAAAAAAGTAATAAAATACAACTCTTTTACTAAACTGGGTCATTTTTATCTGGGTACCATTGGGAAACGAATACTCGAGTGGTAGTCCAACGTCTTACTAAATAGAACAAGGAAATGATTAATTTGTTAATTTTATGAATCATATTTGATTGTCGTCTCAGAATACGAGTATTTAGCGGTTTCTTAAATAAAATTATTTAACGACTTAATTTATCGAATTATTAAAATCAGAACGTCAATAACTGTACAATCTATGGAAAGTGTTGTACGCAGTATTTCATATTAATATTCAAATAGCTCGGTAAATATTTAGATATTTTGGTAAAATCCAAAATTAATATTTAAATTTCATTCAATTTATTAACAAATCCTTTGAATCAATTATGTCTTGAAATCCAGCTTTGGAAGTTATTTGAAAATATGGATTTTATAATGAATATTTTATTAAACGGCAACTCTAAATGTTTTCAAGTGGGAGATTAAACCGTGGTTAAGTGGTTATCACAAAATTTAATCAAAATTGTTAAATAAAAACACTGGTTATATTTTTTCTAACGATTAGGCCTGGGTTATTGAAAGCTGGTAATGTTATTAATGAAAAGCTTTTAAAACATGCGCGGATGCGCCCAGTCTAACAGCTGAAGCCATCACCTTCCGCACGTTCACCACGCAATATTTTTAATTATTCGATAATGGTAGGTTCGATCTAGAATAAAAGTGCCCATGACGAGAGTCCCCTCTTAAAATCACGCTATATAAATTTCCCATTTATTATTATTATTGACAAGAGTACTGTATATTGTAGTTATTATATCGTCGTCATCATCATCCAATATGTTCCATCAGGAACAAAGGGATGCCACAAAACGCTTAAACCTAGATATGTCAGAAAACGCCACTCCACGTCCTTCTATATTACGTTGAGACTTTCTTTCTTTCCGCTTATCGGAACACCGGTGTAAAGTGAAATAGGTGCGTCAGATTTGTCAATTCCCTTGTGAGCTATAGAACAGAGTAGCCTCTCAACTAATAATTAGTACAACACAAAGGCCTGGTTGGTCGGGGAGATTACTTTCGAGTAATAAGCTCGCCGATTGTAGCTTGGTGCAACGAAGGGCCAGATGAATAAAAAAAAATGCACCAACTAAACACTGCAGATGGGTTGTATATGTATCAGTTATTAAATTTGAGAACGTGCTATACTAATTTTCTTCTGCACTGTTTTAGATCTTAAATTAATAATTAGCATTTACCATAGTTTAACAATTTGAGTGGACAGTATAGTTGGATCAAGTGTATTATATTTTGAAAGAAGGAAATGTTTAAAGTCAGAGAAATCGTACTAGCTATATGAGAAGGGGTATGGATGTATGTTAGCATATCTGATACTCTCTGTCTACACCGGTAGGGAGACGATGTGATGGTAATATTTGCTCTTCTAAAATACTTGATACTGTAGAGAACTAAAATATCTACATCTTAAAATTATGTATAAATATGTAAAAAATCGTCAAACACATTTTTTTTGTTTCCTTAAAATATTGAATAAATATACCATACAAATGTTGAATGGAAATGTATGTGGATGACAGAATACTGATGATATGGTAGTGTCAGAGGAAAATGAAGATAAATTACAGAGTTTGAGAAGTGAATTATATGAGAGATGAGAAAAGAAAAATTTGCTAATTGTATGTTGCAAAATTCAAAGGCTTAGTGATAGAACATGTGATAGGGAAAGTTGATGTGATATATGGGAGAGCAATGAAAGATTATAACAAGTTAAGGAATTATGCTCCTTAGCTAATATTTTCTCAGATGATGGAAGAGCTACAAGCGATATGTTGATGGGAAACAAAGTTAATGGGCCAATATAACATGTATACTCGAACCGGATAGTATCTTGTGTTTTGATTAAGATTAAGATCAAAATGATCACTCTGAGAAAATATGGCTTGGACACGTAGAACGAATAAATGACGAAAGACTAACAAAACAAATATATAACGTAAATGTGTGTGGAAGGCGTGGTAGAAAACGATCAAGGAAAGTGTGGATAGATGATGTGAATGATATTTTGAAAGAAGGAAATATAAAAAGTCAGAGAGTTATTTGAGAAAGTGTATGGATATGGAAGATATGATGGACGTATGGCGTTAGGAAAATTCGGTGCTCCCTCCTCTCTGCTTGTTCCGACAGGAAAATGGCGTGATTGTGTATATGTATATATGATATGTATGTGATATCGAGCCAGTTAAATGTGTATTTGATGGTAAAATGTCATTTTCTAAGGTTTTCATATAACACAAATCTATATAAAGGCAAATTTCTTTTCATACCACACGAACCCACATAAAGGCACGATTTTCTTTCATACCACATGAACTCACACAAAGGCACGATTTACTTAAATATCTCAAAATAGGTTATAAGTTGATCATGTTGTATTACACGTTCATTGTATACAGTACAAAATGGTAGGTTTTTTTGCAATTTCTTCTAATCAATCAGATATATTATATAATAAAGGTCTTAAGTGAAAACCTGACTGGAATACTCTTTTAAAACAATTTTGATTTCAACTGGAATATAACTCACAACTCCCGGAATGAATAACACGTGTTTTACCTTTTAGGCTATGAATGTTTTCATTGGATTAGATCCTTTTGGAATATTCAGTCATTCATATGGTAAGCCCTCAACTTAACCAATTTAGCAATGTTGACGTGTTGACGAAAGTGGCCGGAAGCAAACACTGCCTTTAGTTCCAATAATGAGCTATCGGGTTATAAACCACTGCAACAACCACGTAACTCACAGTTCGTCGTCGATAGTGTTATGTCATATGTGGAGAGTTAACAGTAATCATACATGTCGAGGATATATAATTACTGTTATAAGACGATTTCTGAAATCAGACAAGGACCTTTTTTTATTTTTGAGTACCATCGGATTCTTATTTTTGAGTACCATCGGAGTCACCTTTTTTAATATAAACATAAGTATCTTTTTAATTTTAATTGATTTGGTATTTATCTTGTTCATATTTATATTGTTCCATTTTATTACAGAATGATTTGACACTTAAATGTGAAAAAATCAACACAAAAACTTATATTAAAGTGACGGGTCTGTTCGTTCGTTTTACAGACTGAAAATAATTTCGTAAAGCAACCTTGATCTGTTGCGAGTACGTAAATTTAAGTTATTGTGAATATTTTTTTTTTACATTTAAGTGTCAAATCATTTTGTTCTCTTTTTAAATAAATGTAAGAGTCCAAATAGATATCAAATAAATCTGTCAAATATGGCAATCCATTTTTTTAATGTATAAATATATTTGCCCTCATTTTTAGGTGCCAGTCCAACGGAAAAAAATCTCCCTTGTGGTCTAGTTAGAAGCTGGACTTTGGTTGATTTCGGGTTCAATTTTTGATAGTATCTTAAAATATAAAAAAAATAATGAGTCTAGTGTGGTCAAAAAGTTACATACACGCTAAACGTGTGCGAGTGTTGTTGCCTTTTAACGTACAGGTTAGTACTGCGATCACGTGCGATGACGAATGATGAGTTCCGTGCCTACTCAAATGGCTCAAACCCCGAAGGTTCGATTAATGGAGCTGTATCGGAATATTCGTTACATAGATTAATAATTATTGTCATTGTTGTTTTAAATCATTGTTTGTAATGTTGTTATATTGCAATAAAACGTCCCTTTACGTGGTCCTCGTATTATCACTACATGTGATTGGACGGCCCATCGAGGTCAAGCCGCACTCTCCAAGGATTGAGTGGGAATCATCCACCTATTCTACTGTCTTTGTATCGGTCCTGTACAGAAGCTGAATACAATATTATCTCCCAGCCACATTATTCAATATACTAGATGCATGAATGAATAAAGAAAGACTAACAAACCAAATATATAGTACAAATGTGAGGGGATAGAATGGTAGAGGCAGACCAAGGAAAATATGGTTGGATCAAGTGTACGATATTTTGAAAGAATACAATGTAAAAAACAAGAGAAATCTTAGGAGTTGTATGAGAAGATGTATGGATGTAGAAGAGGGGAAATATTTGTGTCACGATAGAAAAGTTTGGCGCTCTCTCCTCTCTTTCAAGCCTAGTATTTATGTACCTTACGAATGTCGTATTCACCTGCATTATTTTGTAAATGGATTAGAGGAATAATTTTTTTCATTCATTTTTCATACAATTATCTTGCTTACGATTTCACTGATATTTTTTTTGTTTAAATAAATACAATTTGGCTTCCAGCGAAAAAAAATTAATTTAATTTATAATAATTAATTCAAAGAATTCACAAAAATATTTATTCATAAAAACAAATCTATAACAAGGTCGATTCACATTTTTCAATATTAAAATTGTCATATTTAAAATAAAGACATGGGCCAAAATATGCAAAGCCCCCGGGCGGCAAATTAAGGGAAAAATATAAGCTTTATTGTCACTGCTTCCACGGCTTTCTTACCCTGGAGCTTTGTTCTAAAGCCCATGATTAATTTATGATTTCCGATGTTCGGTTAAAGTGGGGAAAAGGCAAAAAGAATACTAGCAACCCTATGGGATCTTAGACGGGAGGCAATTTGAATCCAAACGTTCCGAATTTGAATTCTAGAGGCGTTCTAAACAGTATAAATTGCAAATCGGCCGGGGATTTCCGTTTTTGTTTTACCATAACGTATTGAAAGCCTTTCTTTGTGGGTTTATATTATTATTGATGGTATTGTCAATATATAAATTAGCATAAGTTGTTGAGCTATAAGCCGAATGCTTTGGTATTTTGCTTCGTATAATTTCACCATTAATCTCCATCTTAACTTGTTAACTTCTATATCGACAGGTAAACGGAACGTTTATATTATAGGCACATCACAACAATACTGAAGGAATATCAAAATGTTACATCTGAACACGAAAGTACGAATAAAAGAAAACTTTTATGTAATTTATAGAAAATAGTTCTATTTTTTTTTAAATAGTAATTTCGGAATAATAAAATCAATTTTTACAAGGGCATACTTTAGCATATATTACATGAAACTAAAAAAACAATCTTTATGGCCTAGTTAGTATTAATCCGTCTTTCAAATCGGACGCAGCGGGTTCAATTAAAAAAAAATTATTCCAGTCTGGTTTTCATTTTAGACCTCTTTCTGGTTGGTCGGAAAAGATTGCCACATAGCAAAACAAGTGCACGATTGTAATGTATACACCGAAAGTTAATACAATACAATATATTGTACATAATCAATGTAAAAAAATAATACAGTGTTTATAATTAAATACATAATATGTAATGTACTTTAGGTTGCACATGTAAGAATTTGGTTTCAGTAGGTAAATACCTCTGTAACACTTTAAGGGAGAGAAGGCTAAAGTAGATCCTAAGGCTTATCTGAATTAGTTGTTTTCATCATGAAAGAGTGATACGAGTATTTAATTTAAATTTTCTTTACTATTTTACTTAATTTTACTTCAGAGTAATCTAATATCACTGGGAGAAAAGTGTCATTGTTGAATTTGCCTAAAGTTGAGGAATACCAATGAGGATCGCTTGAGATTTATGATTGATGAGAAATTCATGTTCCTCAGGTCAATTCCAGATGAACTTGCCAGGGCCTTCTGCGGTTTCTATCCAATCTCACAATATCTTCTTTCTTACGCATTTCTCAGATACGAAAATAATCAAACTCTATCTTTAAGTGTTTTGTCTGCAACGACGCTGACGGTTTTATATAATTAGCTATATGCATTATTTTTGTTGTATCTGCCCTACAATTAGTGATAATTGATTTCACACATGATTTGTAAATTTTGAACTGTATTTCCACACCCCAGGTTTTAGGTATATGGAAACAACCACTGCTTTTTTTACTCCACGTCTTAATTACGTATGGATATTATTGTAGCTGAACAAATTTGTATTGAAATATTAGGTGTTAACATATAGTAAGTTGTGTCCGTTTTTTTTCAAATTTAGCACCAAAAGTAAAACAAAATGGTAAAGGTTATATATACGTCATTCGAAAGAAAATTTTCTGCTCTACAAGATCTTGTGTTTGCTTTTACGTTACATATATTATTTAATTTAATTACAAGCTTTCAAAATGGAATGTCAAGTAGACGAAAGTGAGCATTTTCGACACCTCCTTCTGTTCACGTTCAATCGAGAGAATACAACTGCCAAAGCTGCTCGCGATATTTGCGAAGTGTAACATATGGGGAATACGCTATGAATGAAAGGACAGCTCGTCGATGGTTTTTGCGTTTCAAAGACGGTAATTTCGACCTGAAAAACATGGAGCGTTCCGGACGACCAGTGGACTTCGATGATGACCACTTAAACTATATTATTCATGAAGATCCCCTTCAAACCACCATAGAATTGGCTGAGCAGATGAATTGTAGTCACACGACTGTATACCGCCATCTTAAATCAATGGGAAACGTCCTGAAAAGTTCGGCGCTTGGGTTCCACATGTTTTGAGTGAAAACAACAAAAATCAACGTTAGTAAAATAGTTAGTAAAATAATAATAATAACGTGAAGTTGTAAATAATGAAGGAGAATACACTATTGACTAATTTGTTGTAAAATAATGAAGGAGAATACATTCTTGACTAATTTGTTGTCATTTTTTTGTTGTGTCCTCTTGTTAACACCCAATGTAATATTTGAGTCTTATAACTTGTTCAATAGGTTTGTTTCAATTATGAATTGGCATATCTCTGGAATAGTTTGGAGATATATTGAAAGTCAATGGGCACTAAAACACATATACTTTAACCAGACAGCATCAATATTTGCTAAGATGATAGTCCACAGCATTATTCTAGTACCAATTTGGATGGAAGTGAAATATGGACTTAGAAAAATAATTGAAGGAGTCGAATAAGTGCTGAAGACATGTATGACTTGACTAGAATACATGGGAGACAATGTATGACAGAATACAAAATAAAGTGATCAGGAATGAATTTGAACTTAAGGTATGTGTATTAAGTAAGGTGAAGAATAACACTCTGAAATGCTTTGGGCATGTAAAACGAATGAGGGAAGAAATAATAACTAAACGAATATACCGTGAAAATGTGAGTGGAAGGCGTGGTAGAGGAAAGGATTTTGAAAGAAAGAAATGTAAAATGTCAAACAAATCGTATGAGTTGTTTGAGAAGGTATATAGATGTAGAGGAGATAAAAGTAGTGTGCCGTGATATGAAAATCTGGCGTTCTGTCATCTCTACCAACCCAACAGGGAAACAGTGTGATGGTGTGTATGATATTAAATATTTAGCTTTTTTGTTTTCGGAATCATAACTCATTTTTTTAAAATTTGCTCACTATTATATCACATTACCCAATTCTTGGCTAAATTATAATATTTTCATATTTGCTAAAAAAAATCCCAACGAAAAGAAATACTTTGAAATTGGCTTTTTAAGCCTCAAATGAGATATTTTGCTGAGTTGATAGGTTTAAAAGGAAATTTAAAATACCTTCGAAGGTTTGGGGAAGGTGGTATACCTTCCCGATTAATTATTTAAAGAGTGAGCTCTATTATACAACCTTATACAATCGTTTGATAAATGAAAATATTTTCATATTTGCTGAAAACTTTTCCCAACGAAAATAAATATGTTACCTTGACATTGGCCTTTTAAGCCTCAAATGAGACATTTTTGTTAAGTTGATAGGTTTGAAAGAAAATTTAAAATACCTTCGAGGAATTTGTTGAGATTTTTATGGATATCATTAGAATAGACGAGGCAATTTAAGTGAATTTATGACGGAATCTCATCGTTTCATATTCGAGTAAATGAACTTTTTTGTGAACTTGAAAAAGCCATAAACGATTTGAAGTTCAAATGAAATGAAATTTCTTTGAAATATTATTACTTGTCACATAACAATAATTTATGTATCTAAAAAAACGGTAAAGGAGAAAAGGTATTTTACCATAGAAATTTTAATGAAATTATTTGTCTCGGCTTCATTAGTAAAATGAATGATTTATTTGTCAATGAATCCTTAAAAAAAAAATTTTAATTATGGCACTAGCATTACGCCCCTTAAAAACTGAAGTAATGATAAATTATTAAGTTTTCTGTTTTCTTTCATATGGTATTCTTCCACATATTAGAATTGGTGGTCGTTGTAAGCACAGGCTCCCGAAGCATCATCTGTTGCCTGAGTAGTCTAACATACGTATAGTATTAGCTGGGAGGACCAAGGTCTGAGTTAATGTGATGGAATACAAGTAGCCTGAACGAGTGGACTTGTTCTTGCTAAACAGTTAGTTGTAAGAATTGTTATCTAGTTTTAAGTAGTATGTAGGTGTTAACTAATTCTAAGAAATCATGTATTAAGATTATAAAAATAAAAGACATGTAGGAAATTAAAATTAAGTTAGTTAATAATTATAATATTGTACATAAATAAGATAATTTGAGACATAAATTTGCATGTAGGTATTTAGCCTTTGGTCAATATTTGTACCATATATTACTTTGTTAAATTTAAAAATAAAATGAATTGGTGATTCGAACATATTCAAGGGCGTGGTCAGGAAACAATATTGACTTCGATCCAGAAATCGTACCTTCGAGTTTAGAACCACTGGAGTACGTAAACAAGTTTGTAATTACACATGTTGGTAACTATACCGCACCTCAAGATACTATATAGTAATATTAGCACTCATAATCGGTGCATACGAGTATCGTTAACCGACATAATCTTTTAACATAATGGGACTCCATTTTTGGGTACCATCGGTTATCGAACCCGAAATTCTTGGGTGGGAGTCAAACGTTTTACCAACTAGGTCACGGAGGTCATTATGAGTTGATTAATTGAAGGTTTCTGTTTCAATTTTGTGGAACCTCATATTCGATAATAAATTACTTCGTAATTTGTTTAGTAAAACACTGTTTTTTTCACTTAACGGTATAGCTACCGGATTCAAGGGTTTCACCTATCATTACGGGAGCACAAACGAGACTAAATAACAATAGAAATCGGCACCGAAATACCAAATGCGTCTAATGACAAAAATTCGGGTTGGAGATTGTGGAGGCACGAGATACACATATCTTCGGTAAGTATCAGTGAGACATTGGGGACGTATGTACGAGCTTATAAAATATTCATCTTAATGCACTGACTATGAATTTTCAGGGCCTCGATTCTGTTTAATTTGTTTCCGTTGTTATTGTTATGCAAAAAATTGGCATTATCGATAAAAAGTGTGTGATTTTCTCAGTAAAAATGACTAGCCATTTCGCTGTAAATTAGAAAATTCATTAAGGCGGATTTGTGTTCACGGAGTTTTTTTTCAAAGGTCCAATGGAGAAAGAAAAAAGTTGTAGAGAGTTTCTTTAAAAGAAATTGGTCATTTTGTCGTTACAATTTTTAACCAAATATACTAGGATAGTTTCAAAAGTTTGGTAACTACACAAAAATTTTAAAATGAATAAGCTGTCTCTGTGATTGTTTATTGTCGACCATAAACGCACTAAAAAATACATGACAATGTAATGTTTGACGATGTTTAAACGCAATCCAAAGGACTTTTTGTGTCGATTATTGACTGTGGACGAAATTTGGATCCACTACTACATACCAGAGTTCAAATAGCAGTCAAAATAATGGACAACTGGTGAACGTACGCCGAAGACCATTTTGTCGGGTAGAAATTTGATGTCCACAATTTTCTTGGATTCCCAAGAAATTATCATGCTTGACTATTCAAAAATTGGCAAGACAATAACAAAAGCCAAATATGTGACATTATTGAACCATTTGAAAGATGAAGTGAAGGAAAAAAAGCCTAGATTTACGCTCAAAATAGTGCTAGTCAATCACAATAACGAACCGTACCACAAATCAACTGTCGCAATCTCAAAATTGCATGAATTAGGCTTCGAATTAGTTCCTCATTCATTACATTCCTTGATTTTGGGCCCGTGTGAATTCTTTCTGTTCTCGAAATTAAAATATTGGTTCAGTTGGAAGATATTTTCGTCGAATCTTGATATCATCGCTGCTCTTAACTATTTTCGATGAAAAAATTGGAAAATCGCTGTATCAAGTGTGTAACCCTCAAAAGAGACTATGCTGAAAAATAAAATAGCTTTTATCCGAAAAAAAATCCTGTTTTTTTTTTCAAACTTTTCAAACTACCCTCGTACTGAGAATATTAAACTGAATACGTACGTTTGTACAAGAAAAATAAGAATATTAAAAAAAAACAATTTAAATAAGCATTTTTTTCTTCGAAAAATAATCAGAAAAGATGTTTCCGCTTTCCAAAATTAAAAAGCTTATCTCAGTATTTCAACTGGCAACATTTGAATCAGAAAGCAAATACTTATAATATTTGTTTTGTGTTGTATCAACACATTTTTTTTGTATAAAAAACAGCCTGACAAGTTTAAAACCATTTGTCATTATCTTCTGACCAACTAAAGATGTTCAAGAAGCCTTAGGTTGAAACAAGACGAATAATTTTAAACATGACGAAAATTTCTAACGGGAATCGATTCCGCAATCCTCGGGCTAGAAAACAGGCATCATACCAACTTGGCAACAGAGGTTGGATGATGGATAATATTGCTTCAAGAATACTCTTCTTCTTCTTCTCAGTGTCATGTCAGCCCCCCCTAACGTTGAATATCACTTGAGAGTAGATATCTTTGTCCCCGGCAGCCCGAAAAAGATCTCCAACGCCTCTTATGCCAGTCCAATCAAGTATACGAGTATTGCGGAACCAGGAGATTTGCCTCCTGCCAACATCTCTTCGGCCTTCCATTTTGCCTTGGATGATCAGGTGCAGTATAATAACACTAAAATAATAAATATCTACTCGTATTAGTTCGTTTATAGTTCGGAAATTCTAGGATGAGTCCTGTGACAGCTCACAAATTTGCCCCAATACAACCTTGTAACGATGTTCAGTAATTTTAATTATTTTATCAACTTTAATATAAGCCTCAATTCTAATAAATAGCAAGTTATTTAAGTAAATACATTACATGAGGTTGTATTGGGGCAAATTTGTGAGCTGTCACAGGACTCATCCTAGAATTTCCGAACTATAGTGACCTAAGTCAATTCAAGGATGTTTGTTATTCGTTTACTTAAGAAATACCTTTGAGGTTTATAATATTCTCAGTTCCTCAACATTCCATGCGATAGGTCAAGTGACTCCGAAAGAGGTATTTAAATGACTGGGTATATTGGTTCGGTTTCAATATTTTTAGCTGCCCGAATTTGTTCATTTTATGCGATTGGGCAAGCTACTCCGAAAGAGGAATTCAGATGACCGGGTACATCTTCTGAGCTTCCCAATATTCCAGAGAAAGATCATTCCATACGATGGGTCAAGCCACTTTGGAAGATGGATTCTGGTGACAGGGCATCTTTGCTTAGTTTACGTGGTTTCGAGTTGAGACTTTGAAAATTAAAGCATATTACGCTTCCTAAAGGTCACATCCTTAACACAACTTCTTAAATAGCACGACACCAGACTATTCTTTTTTTAATAACATAAGACACACTTCGATCGATCTCTACTTTTTTTTTCAGAACCAGTGGGAGCTCCTTAAATAGTTACATTTATTTATTGAACACTTAAATTAGAGTATTGCGTCGACTGTGGGAAAATAATGAATGAAAAAATAAATAATAACGACAGAAAAAAATGCGGATTAAATATATATGTAGTGGTTAACGTGTAGAAAAAAACATTGAGATTGTTTGACTACGTAGAAAGAATGAATGATGAAAGATTTACAAAAATAATAATAACATATGCAAGTAGGAAAGAAGGTGTGAGAAATTTAGAAAGACCCAGAAAAACGTAACATGACCAAATGAATCAAATCATAAAAGAGAAAAGAGTGACAAGCCTTTATAAAAAGAGATTATGTTAGACAGAAACGAAAGATATATGCCAGGATATCATGAAATGCAGATCTGTATTGGACATTGCGAAATGGCGATGATCACAGCATTCCCGAAGGTGCAATTATTCAACAACTCTTTCATGAGAAAGAGTAGCTCATTCTAGCATTTGCTGTCTGAGTATGAAAAGATCCCTTAAATAGTGTTAGATTAAAGATCGAGACGAGTATAAAAATAGAGTTTTTCTACTTTTATTCTCAAAGTTAAATTTTTAAAAGGATAAGGTGGGATTTGTGTTTTGATAATTTATGCATTAATATGCTTAAGTTGCAGGCTCTATTTAATGTCAATAATTTTAAAATTTTCATAAAATGGGAGATACAACTCTGGAGGAGAAGTTGAAACAGTATCAACCGTAAAACAATAGTTTTGAATCTTTGCAACTTTTAACTGTTATCGATGATTTTAGTATCAATCCTATTCTAAAATCAACATTCACAAGATTATTTAACGTGTTTTCTTCGTGCATTTTTTACTAACATTTTATTTGAGTATTTGACGAACAGCACTATAGCAACTGTCACAACATCATCATTTTATTCTTCCTACTGCTCGGTAAAATCCTAGTTTCCACTTGCCTAATTTTGCCGTTTCGAGCGTTGGCTAGCCTCCGCGAGAGCTGTGTGCTACGTCAACATTTGAGAGCCATCTAGTGTTTTGGCCTCAGCACTGAGAATCTCGATTGTTGAAGAATTAGGAGAAACTGAAAATAAATATATACCATATTCAAGCAAAATTTGTTCAAGTTTAACTAGCAAGTTTGAGAATTGAAAAAAATAAAATATTCGGATGAATAATTATTGGAGTTATAAAAGAGTATTGCATATACAGTTGTATTATTATTGGAAGTAATTATTATAGGGTGTTATGAAAAAATATTGAATATATGCGTGTTTTATTATTTTATTGGAAGTAAGTATTATAGGATGTTATAAAAAATATTGATCATACGGATGTATGATGTTATATTATTATTATAAAAAGTAAAAAAAAATAATATACGTGTGTTTTATTGTTGGAAGTAAGTATTCTAAGACTTTATTAAAAATATGCATATACAGATGAAATATGTTCCATTATTACTGCAAAGTATTGAAAATATGCGTGTATATTAATATAGTATGTTAATATGAAAGTATTATTTTAAGTATGTAATATGTATGTTATATTATTATTGAAAGGTGTCAAAAATATTTAAAACCTGCATGTATTATTTATTACATAGCAAGAAATCTGCCAGGTAAAACTAAATAAAATGAAAGTGTTATGCAATAAAAAAAAATCCTTTCCAATAGAAACATATTTTACTTATCTTTTTGAACTGTTATAAAATATCAAATCTTTTAGAAACAAATGATGTTTAAAGTAAATAGCCTATTCTGCCGTTATAAATACTCAGTAGAATAAAACAAAACAGGTAACGTTTATTCGATCAGCCTATTTATCTTGTTTATCTTAAACCCTCATTGTTTTTGACCCTCGAGCAATTCAAGAAAAAATATGTTTTTCCCTTGTTTCACGATTTCCAAACAATTCCCTTTTATTTTTTAGACGGCGTTGAAACAAAATAAACAACAAACGGGGATTTTGTTTAAAATACAAATAGAGTTATTTTTCTCTCTTTTCAGGTTCATTTATTTCGAATACACTCACAAGTAACATTGTCAGCTTCAAATTAAAAAATAAAAATATTGATGTATTTTTTAAAATATCAATTTATTAATCCTTTTTTTGAGTCTCTGTGTATAGTTACAATCACGGTTTTAGTATTTTCGGGATAAGTTCATTATTGTGATCTATTAAATTTCCATGGAATGTATTGTCTTCAACACGTGGAATTCATAAGAAACTTTAAAACTATTATCTAATACGGAGTAATCACAATGTCGAGTTAGCTTGAAATATGGCCGATGTTTTGAAAGCGTTACAGTATTCGTGTTCAAGGTAACGTTATAATTAATAATAAAATAATAATTTACAAAGCACTGTTTGGAGAGCTAACTCTCTTCAAGAGCGCTTTAACCGGGGACTTAAATCCACCATTATTGACAGGTTCAACATTTTATAAAATATATATAAATAAAAATGTTAATGTTCATATATTAAAAAATCTCTAATCTCCGAAAGTTCTTCACCGATTCCTTTGAAATTTTTACAAAAGGTTGCATTCAAATACAAGCATGTTTGTATATATTTTTTTATATACAGTTGAATATAAAAAAATATATAAAACAGACGAAATAATGGGAGCGCCCTCTGCAGCAACACACGCAAACTAAACATTTCTCATTGACAGGTTGTCACATAGCATTTTCGACGTTTCGGATTCTTTCATTTCGTTTTTAAACTGTTTTTCTTATTTTTCATTGCTTTGAAATTTTGACAGAAGGTTGCATTCGAATACGCGCCTCTTTATGTATACTTTTTATACAGTTGTATATAAAAAAAAAAAAAAACAGACGATATATATAGACGTTTCGGATTCTTTCATTTCGTTTTTTAACTGTTTTTCTTATTTTTCAATGCAATTGACGGTGAAATTGTGATGTGTCGATTGATTTTCATTTGAATTCAAATTATATTGTGAAATGCATTGGAATTGATCACGCAATACAAAACATTGCTAATTTACAGGTTATGTCGTATAAGCGAAACAGACAAATAATGGCTTAAATACGTGACAAGGAAGCAGCAGAGTTACGTGCAGCCAGAATTGAGGATACACGGTTGCGAGCACGGCTATCGCGTTCTGCAGCTTCAGAACTGTTCTCAACAGAATGAACAGGCTGAGAGTATCTGAAAGACGTCAGTAGGAATATCAAAAGTATCTTTTTTATATAGAATTTAATTTTATCTCTATGTTTATATTTCAAAATCTATCAAATCGTATGTAGAAATGGAGATTTTTTTTAATTAGTTCCAATTATCTATTTGTTTTCCCTTAACATTTAATTAGATACAATCATGTCTCTGTCTTTCCTTAACATTTAATTAATTCCAATAATCTCTCTCTTTTCTTAACATTTAATTTGTTCCAATTATCTCTGTATTTCCTTAACGATACTCCTATTTGACAAATATTTCCTAAACAATAATCTTATTTGACAAGTATTTGACAAATGCGTGTCCAGCTGCAAAACAATCGATCAGCTGACATATTCTCACATCAATTGCTGGAAATTGGGAACGGAAAGGTGCCGGTTGATATGATCTCAGGACGAATTTCATTGCCTCATAACTTCTGCAATTTAGTGACGTCAAAAGAAGAATTGGTTGAAAAAGTATTTCCCAATATTCAAATCAATTATAAGAATCACGATTGGCTGAGTGAATGAGCTACTCTTGCCGCCAAGAACAAAGACGTCTACGAACTTAACTATATTATTCAGTTCCTTTTTTAATGTTTCGCAATTTTATATGTTTTTGTTATAACTTTCTTTCTTCTTTTTTAGTGCAATCGATCTGCGTTAGTTCATCAAAATGCCGAGGAAGCAGCAGAGCGACGTGCAGCCAGACTTGAGGATGCACGGTTGCGAGCACGGCGATCGCGTTCTGCAGCTTCCGATCTGCTTCGTTCTCAACAAAATGAACGCGACAGGCTGAGAGTGGCTGAAAGACGTCAAAAATATTGTTTACCTACAAGCATTGTAAAATTAAACATATTATAAACGTGTGCTTTCTCTTTTCTTTCTTTTCCATTTAACCAGACTGAGCCACAGCAACGCGTGGCCGGGTACAGCTAGTAAATAAATATAAGTTGAGTGTAAGGATCGGAATATAGTGATTGCGGTCAGTAGATTAGGTACTTTCTTGAATCTGAATATGTTCAGAAAAACATATTTGGTAAGAAAAACAAACGTACAAAACTTACCAAGGGAAGAGGAACTAAAATTAGCCTTCTTAGATTTTCCGATATGTGATATAACATTTTAGGTGACGTGTAGGTGTAGTGCAGGCATAGTGCAGGCGTAGTGCAGGCGTAGTGTAGGCGTAGTGTAGGCGTAGTGTAGTGTAGGTGTAGTGTAGGTGTAGTGTAGGTGTAGTGTAGGTGTAGTGTAGGTGTAGGTGTAGTGTAGGTGTAGTGTAGGTGTAGTGTAGTGTATTGTATGACATTTTTGTTGTATACAGTATAACCTGGTGGACCTATTGTCATATGCCAACCTCTTCCAACCAACGAGAAAGACGTTAAAGACGCCTTAAGTGAAAACCAGACTGAATCATTAAAAAAAAAATGGGTTCTAGTGGGGTTTGATTTGGGAGACAGGGATCTCACCAACTAGGCCACAGAGGTTGTGTAGTGTTCATATACTGTCTTACATTTTAATAAGACCTCCCAAAAAGGGCAATCTTCATTTGCTTCCTAAAAAACTGAACTGAACGTGCTACCCATGTGTGTATATCTAATACTAAGAGTCAGACCATTCTATGGTACAAGAGCTGTAACGGCAAATATCTTTCATAATACCACTATTTTTATAACCAACTTCTCTTTTCAAAGGTAAATAAAAGGACATCTATGACGAGATGTGTATATCTGAACAATGCTGAGTATGTGGAAATTAATTATCTTTGCTAGACCCAAAAGAAGGATGACGTGATGGTTCATATGTTACTTTCCCTCTATAAATGATTCCTCCCATGGTATTGAAGTTTGAAATTACACAAGCTATTCTTGTCTATCATATTTTGGACTTTCGGTATTCCATTGGAGCAAGATGCCTCATCCAGTGCAGCTTTGCAATTTTAATCGTTTTCACCATACAAACTTCACGGTACTATCATAAAGTTCCGTTTCATACCTTTGTCTTAAATGCCATTGTTATAAGCTGAAATGTGGACTCGTCTGTGAAATGGAAAATGAAAAAAAAACAAGAATATTATTTAAACCTCTTATATTAATCAAAATGAATTTTTGAGAGAAATAAAGTAATATTAAAGCTTTAATACAAAATTTATTATATTTATACAAAATTTACTATATTTATTTAGGAAATATTTAAAACTGGGGCCGATAAAGCTATGAAAATAAAATTTCTTAATAATAATAGAAAATATTCACGTATTATGTAATTATGAAATTGCCCCTTAATATTACACCAAGTGATTAAACATGGACATCTTCGTCACAGGATCAAAACTGAAATCCTGTTTAAACAGATCGCAAGATCTAGAAGAAGAAGAAGAAGATTAAACGTGTTTGCTATTTCAACAAAATTTTTACTTGAACGCAAAACTAACCGAAAATTTTACCTTTCTAAAATGAAACCTGAATATGTTGTTAAATAAATTGGTTAAGATTTCCACACATTTTTTTCAAAAACCTTTCACCGAAAATTTACTGACTTTAAATTTATGCATATCAAATTTATGAACAGCATGCTTATAACTTTCATAAGAATTAATCTTTGTATATTTTTAATTTTCCACACAAATTAAAGATACATCTTCTTTGATCCAACATTGAAGGCAGATTTTATTCACAAGTGTTCATAATGATTTAAGATGAAATTAATTATAATGATTTAAGTTGTTCATAGACGGCCTAGATGAAAGCGACACCCAGAACCGAAGAATATACAGCCTGATAACGAGAAGAACCGACCCCAACAGCCTACCTAGGCAATGAGTTGGGACAGTGCCAGGAAGGTAGAGAAGAAGATTTAAGTTGTTCATAATGATTTAAGATGAGATCACAGTTGTTCATAATGACTTAAGATGAGGTTACAGGTATTCATAATGGTTTAAGATAAAATCACAGGTGTTTATTATGATTTAAGATGAGATCAAAGGTGTTCATAATGATTTAAGATGAGATCAAAGGTGTTCATAATGATTTAAGATTGATTTCAAAAACAGATTCGATACTCTCTCCATATGATTCGATCTCTCTTACGTTTTGAAGTTCCAGATAGTTTAGTTTTTCAAACCTATTGAATGTAATAATAATAATTTTTTAAATTTAAAATAAACAAAAGCATCTACAAACAGATGATTAATGTTCTTACATCAAATTCCATCCCGTTTTATCATTTTAATCGTTTTGTTTTTCGACTACAAATTTGAACTTATTCAAGTTTTTCCGAAATTACTTAAAGAAACCAAAAGGTCCATGTTTGAAAAATACATTTCAAAAAAGAAGTATTGGAATAACGAGATGATAATTTTTAATATTTTGGGGTCGGTATATTTTAAATATGGATGGTCTTGAAAGTGTTTTCATTTTACAAAATAAAATGCTTAAGAGCGCTTTCTGTCAGTTTGAAACACGTGTTGTGTGACTCCTTTCGGATAAAAAGTATTTCTCCGAAGAGTAAATATATTTTTAAAACGAAACAAAATTCCACTGAATTAATTTGGAATGAGGAACGAAAATCATACGAGTGTAGATTTCTCCGGTTTGAAAATGAACTCAAAACGTTAGTATTAAATAATCCTACTGCTTACCAAACTTTATATTGATATAAGGTGTTGTATTTTTGAAATGTTAGTACTCAAGTTACGCTGGTCAATAAATGAAAAAAATTGCTCTTTAAAAATTCTCGCTCATCAGGCTCATGTACTTCACATATAGGTAGAAAAAGTTGACATTTTGGATTATTAATCGTATTGTGTGACGCTTTCGTTGCATAAAATAAAACCAGGCGAGTTTATTGCCATGTAACAATTTCTTACAACCGACCAAAATGGTTTTTTAAATTTTCAAACGATCAGGTACTAACGAAAATCAAACCCGCAACCGCTGGGTCAGAAAGCGTTTTATTAACTAGATCACGAAGGTATTAAAAATATAACGTTGATTTGCAAAGCGCTGTTTATTAAAGAAATGTTTCTTTTAATTTAATTAAAAGCAGCTCATATATGTCACTGTGCAATTCAACTGTACTAATTTCTGCAAGTAAGTTTCAAGAGTTTGATTTCCTAAGGCAACTACCATAACGGGGTTTTCACATTTTAAAGATGTTGCCAAAAGGGCAATAAACTAGCCAAATTGAGCATAAACGAACTGTTTAATCTTACGTATTTTTTTAAGATAACCATAGCGTGACCTAGTTGGAAATACGCTGGTCTCCTAGGCCGGAGGTTGCGACTTCGCGTCCCGTTGGAAGCCAGATTTTTTTTTTAATGATTCTAGTCTTGTTTTCACTTAAGGCCTCCAACATATTTCTAGTTCGTTGGAAGATATTGCCACATGACAATAAGCCCACCAGGTTGTATTTTATACTACGAAAGTGTAATACAATATAATAAAGCGATATGGTCCATATTTTTCTTTATTTCTGGATTTCAATACTTTTAATCTTCGACATTTACTTATTTCGGTCATAAATACTTTCCCCCTTTCTTTTATCAGTATTACGCCAGTAGTTTCCATTATGATTTTATCACCCTTTTTATTTTTCGGTTGTCATTCATTTCAACCATACCCAAACATTGGTTTCGTTAACATTTATATACATTAATTTCGATAGGGCAATCAAGTAAATATAATCAATGCAATTTAAAGAAAATAAAATCATTATTTGGACACGTTTTCGTTTGTTTTTGTAAAATTTTACTATTTATATAAAGCTTCATTAACAAGGGGTATAAAGCGCAACACAACAGATTTTTCTAAATATAAAGCCGAAGATTTTTGAATAAGTAAAATTTCGTTTAGTTTTCTACCTAACTTCAAGTATTTTCTACCAATTAATTTGAAGATTATGTAATTGAAAACTCCTTAATATTCATGATTTTTTGGATACTTATAAATCAAGTAGTTTTGCCAAAACCAAATTTCGTTAGTGGAAATTGAATAAGTTTGAAAAAATTAATTAAGCTTAAGAAAATAATCATTTCTGAAAATGTTTTGTTGGAAACCATTAGCAAGATTAATCTTTACAAATGAATACGAAGAATTCACAATCGATACTTTATGGGCTGTATTTAACTCTACTCGAGATTATAAAGGGAGGAAAAGGTGAAGACGAGGAGAAGAAATACACAACACGGTTTTTAGTATTGAGATTCTTGCGATAAAAAGTGTATATTTTTTTATTTCTGTCAAAGTGGTTTCGATCGAATTGTTTTCAGCTGTTCTCTTTTCCATTATATGCAAAATTGAATTCGTCACCAAAAGGTTTATCCTTCTTGGTCTGTCAGGTTTAAAATTATTAATATAACATATACCCTAATTAATAGATTTTTCACATTATTTCACTTCTCCTAGACATCATTATCAACCATTTTTGGTATTTGTTGAAGTTTTTCATGAAGTTGGTGACATACATACTGTATGCTCAATTAAGTTATATTTGAATTTAGATAAATCTACATATTTGAATTAAGATAAATCTTCCCTATTTTTTATTTTAATATTTTTAAGTGCTTTTAAATTTGGTTTTATATAAGCTATTAAAGGATTGTGATCAGTGTCTATATCTGCTCTAAGATAGTTTCTAACTTTTTGGACACACGTTTTGTATCTATTTTGGTTGGGTTGGTAGAAGATATTCAGACATGCTCAATCTGTTGCAACGTAATTAGAGTTGATTTTAAGTCGAATGAGAATGTACAATGTGTCGATATGCTGCAATGTTTTATGAAATAGAGTGAAGCTGCATGGGTTGCATACGTCCTTCATCTTTTTCCGGGCAAAACCTTGGCCGAGCAAGATTGGGAAGGTAGTTATGATAAGTGTATTTTCCCGTAGAAAATCTAAGTTTTATTTATTTTCTCCGTATAAAGGAGCCCCTTAACTCCTTACGCTGTCCCCAAGATATTAGAAATTTTAATTTAATTCTGACCATGAAAGCTTAAATGGTCAACTATTTAGGTTTTGTTTTATTCCTTTGTCTTTTTGCGGTTTTTGTGGTAATTCTGATCAATTCGCTGACCACACTCTGTGGTTCTGCGTTGAAAGTAGAATTTACAACTTTATATAGGGGCTCTGTGGTGTTATCATTGGATTATGTTCAACATGAATGGCTTTCTATCTTTTGAATATTTAAGAATTGCTACGCATTATTCGCATTTTTTTATGAAAGTCTGGGCATGTAAACGTACTTTTAAAATTCTTTCTTCACTTTGTATGCGATCCTTCTCCCTCTTGTGACAATTATATTTATGTATGTATCGAGGTCAACTTATTCACGTTTAACATCATCAGATCAGCAGAAAAATCTCATTGAACTATTTTAATATAATTGAAAACACGTTTAAAAAAAATACATTAGAGTCGTCGTCGTCGAAGATCCTCTCTCCATTCGAATGTCAATTTAGTTGGAAAGCAAAGTTTTGCTGTATAGTTTAGTTTCTTTCTTTCTTTCCTTTTCTCTCCTTTAAGTGAGCGCGCCGTTGTACACTAGGAAATTCACCGACCACACCGCTGTACTGGATCCGATAGGGAAGTGAGACGATCGGAGCACACGTGCACGTTTTTTTTAAGAAATAATGTGAACGAATACATAGGTATCCTTATACCCTCGAATACTAGGGAAACAATTATCTGTGTCATTTGAGACAAATAACACAGTGCGGAGTTCGAACCGATGACTTGCTGCACGAAAGTCCATTGCGTTACCACGCGACCATGCACCTTATAGTTGGTGTATGGTTGTAAATTAGGTAAGAACTCAATTAATTCTAACTTTCAGTGTGGGTAAACTGATGAGAACTTAAAATATATACTACGTATATTGTGATGTACTGAGTTGATATGATAGATCGAGTTTGTGTATTATTGGTCAGTATCCATGTAGAGGACGTACTCGTAGTTGTGTTGTAGAGGGGCCGGTTCAACAAGGGTTCCTGCATCGCTTTTTCGGAACTACGAGTAGTTCAGCGCAATACCTTAATATTTAATGATTTTGACAATTTACTATGTACCATTCTAACCACCTGCCAACACATAGTATCCAGGATTTTGGATACATTCCTCCAACCTGACGATGTTGTTTTTTTTGTTTTTGAATGTTAAGATTTGATATACGGTCCTTCATTGCTTTTGTGACCCAAATATAAAATTTATTTAAAAAATAGACAATTTATGTATGCTCTAATAACCATTTGCAGTTTAACGTGGTATCATTATTTTCGTGACACAAAAGCTTGTTATTTCAATAAATAAGTGAGTCAACCCATAAAAGCATGTTATATTTGACAGACAGTTGATGAGACACCTGTTTTCTAGCTCGGAGGTTACGGGTTTGATTCCCGTAGATAACCGGGTTTAAAAAAAAAAGTATTCCGGTGTGGTTTTAATTTAAAGTGACATCTTTCTAGTTGGTTAGCAAATATTGATATATGGCAATAAATTCGTCAGGTTGTACTGTGTACAGCAAAAAAACAATGACTTGTTATTGTTATTGAATTAATTAAACGTAAGGATAGCGAAATGTTTGCAAAGTGTGACCGAACTAAGGAAGGACCGTATTCAGCAATAAATGTATTCGGCTCGGCTCGGATTGTTTAGCGCAGACAGGGGCAAAGATTACCCGACCGCCGTGAGTTATGGTCCGACGAGACATTATTCCCTTAATTATTTGACCTTTATGACGTCTCTGCAGCTATATAAGGAAGTTTAAGCAATTCAAGCAGATTTAAAATCAATAAATTTTGACATTGAAACTGTTGAAATTTCCTGTAATTATTCTTTATCTATTTATTAGTTTTGCTCTCCGAATTGAATTCGGCCAATGAAATCAAAAGGATTTAATAAAACTTTTTTAACAGAGAGTAATAAATATTAAAACTATTAAAATGTTTGATCAAACAAGCTGTGTTAAATATCATTTTAATTTATCGATTAACTACGAAATTCCCACATAAATGCACACAAAAAACTGCAGCTGGCTGTACGATGTGACAACTCTCAGAAAAAAATTCTAGTTATTTATTTTCCAGTCAAAATTTGTCTGTTATTTTATGTCACCTCTTTATACTGGCAGTGAATCTGGAGTTTCGTGTATACCCTATAGTGTGTTTGCAGTAATATTTTTAACAATTTATCTGCAAATTTATTCAGTTTACAATTGTACTATTTACATATTTATTATTATTTATACTATAATTTACGTGTAACATACAAGGGTGTGGGGAGAAAAACGCCCTCGCCCTCTATTGGTGAGGGTGTATCTCGATTGGAAAGATGTTATGAGATAAGCCCTGACCGTTTGATAGCTTCTCTCTCAAATGCATATTATGTTACATAACATTTATCATATATGTGTAATTTCAGGATATATATGAGTAGTATCTCGTTATCAATAAATGTACAATACTGTATTGTTATCAACAAATGTACAATACTGTATTGTTATCAATAAATGTATCATACAATACTTGTTATCAATAAATGTACATACTATATTTTTATGATTAGGTTTTTATTTTTTTATATTATATGTTTAATAAGTCCAAGAAGATTAAAGTCCTTTATAAAGATTTGTGCATTTTCCAAAGTCTCTTGTTACCCTCAAGGATACGATTTTATATCTCGTATTATATCATTGCAGTACTTTTTAATTTTAAAGAGTATAACCTAGCAGATTTATAACCATGAAGTAATATCTTCCAAGAGATATATTAAAGAAGCCTTAAGTGAAAAATCAGACAGGAATTACTTTTAATTTTGGTACCAATGGGAATTGAACCTACACACCCTAGATTGGAAGACAGACGTCTTATTAACTAGATCACGGAGATCATGTTCATTTAAGAAAAAGTCGTAAAATATACGATTCCCTCTTTCACATTTGAATCTGGTCGATCTTGACTCGATAAGAAATTCCTTGTTCGAGTTTTCAGTCTTTGCTCCTCTAAAAAAATGGGTCGTTACAACATTACACTTTTCGTAGGAAAATATCCGATGTCTGACATGGAAAACAAACAAAAGCGAAAAAGTTTAAATTCCCTATAGCACATCAGATAAAAATTGAACGCGGTTTGAGGAAATCTTAACAGTCTCGGGAGATTTTGGCGTAATTTTATTATGAAAACAAAAATTGTGGACGTATATTTTTGGTGTATATCGTACAATCTGGTGGATTAATTGCGATGTGGCAATCTCTTCCTATCAACCATGTGCCATGTGGCAATCTCTTCCTATTCAATTTCCTGTCAATATGTTTAAGAAGCGTTAAATAAAAACCAGACCGTTTTATAATATATATTTTTATTTGGGTTCCAATGGAAATCGAATTCGCAATTATTAGAGCTGGAAAAAATACCATAAATCACTTAAAATCAATATGTTAATATATTGATTTTAAGTGATTTGTGTTAATTTTTCCTAATATAACAGAAATACAGTGTTTAAAAAAAGGTTATTAAAATATATTTAAATAAAATATTTTCAGTCTATACGCCATTTTTGCGAAAACCTTTTTATTTTGACAAATATGTAATCTAAAGTTTGTTCGATCGTTAGAAATATTGAATTGTTAAGAGGTCGCTGTAAGCGAATATAACTTAGGAAGTAGTTGTGACGGTCTTTGGTCTTAGGGAAATTATCTTTAGTTGTTTCAATAGCAATGCAAACTTGATCAATTATCAATATGGTTGAAAAAGAAGTTTCCAGATCACTTGACCCTACTAATTGTTCTTACAAGCAATATCTCCTATTTATCATATCAATCGTGTGAAAGAATAATAACTCATATAGTAAAAAAAACAGTTTGAAGAACAATGACTGTGGGAAATATCGGCCAATCTGTTATTGTCTTTCTTTGCCAAAAGTCTTAGAGCGAGTTGTAGCTTCTTAGTCTTATATCGAGAGGACCACTCTACTGAAGCTGTGATTACTAAGTTATTGTTTTATGTAACGATACATCTAATGTTCAACACGCCAACCATGGTTTAGTGGCAATTATGGGTATCATAATGGACGAAAATATTATTTTGAAATATTGTACTTCGATACAGAATATTTGAGTAGGTCTACGAAGTGATGCCTTAAAGTGGATGTTCCCACTTTTATTGTTGAAAAAGGCGTTTCTTTCTTCATACGGATAAGCTAATGTAGTGTCACAATAAAATTGTATAAGCAAAATAATAAACATTTCTTCATACGGATAAGCTAATGACCGTGTCACAATAAAACTTTTTAAGCAAAATAATAAACCTTTCTTCATACGGATAAGCTAATGACCGTGTCACAATAAAATTTTCTAAGCATAATAATAAACCCTTCTTCATACGGATAAGCTAATGGTCGTGTCATAATAAAATTTTATAAACAAAATAATAAACCTGACTTGATAAACGAAATCATCAGGTGTTTTGGAGATGTATTGAATACAATAGCGGTGTGATATCTAAAGATGAATTCAACATTCGAAACAAAAACACTTTATATCATCCCATTAATTTGTCCAGAGTGAATATAATTCCCTCAATGAGTCATGGGCAACTATTGGTAGTGCACTTACGACGATGGTTACAAATCCTCATATCGAGAGTCCATAGGTGACTAAGACATTTAGTGCAGGTTTTTTTATCTGCGTCAACTGAGATCTGTCTTAGGAATTCCATACAGCGAACATATTTCAGTTCAATTAAGTTATTTGTATCCCTGATAAAGTTAAAAAAAACTGTAAGGTCACTGGTTACTAAATTATGTCGATCAAATCGAAGGTCAACGGTGGGTGCTGTTGGGTATTGCCAAGGCTTATATCACATGCTCGGCGGAAACACTGTCGGTCTTAACAAGGTTCGCTCCGTTGAATCTGGAGGTTTAGATAAATATTTGTAAAACAACATTGATTATTTTTTCTGTGTTCTTTTAAATTTTTGACGTGATATGAAGAAAATGATGTACTTTACCTCCAAGGCACAATATATTATATTCTCTTGCTTATTTATATTTTCTATGTTAAATTATAAAAAAAACATGCAGGTTTTTTTATTTATTTCTGTTCTGAATAAGGCATTCTGTTAATCTTAAAATAAACATAAAAAAACCGTGGGTGTTGTTTGCACAGTGTCTGTTACCTCAGTATAGGCAATTTGTCAAGTGAGACAGTTACGAAAAGGTTAAAAAAAAAGAAAAGGTGGAAGAAACATGTAGCAGGCAGTAGTCAAACTCAATCAAAGGTGTGAATAGGAAAGGCAGTATGGGATGTTTCATGTTTGTTTTGAGGAATTGTGAAATAAAGTAAATGCGTTGGATGTCAATTAGCTTTATTTGTTTTCTATGCTTTATTAGCTAGTATATTTACAGATTTTACATTTTCATAAAAAAGCGACTTATTTGCTAAATGTTGATGCATTTAAATTCATATATACTATATGCGACAGTCTTATACGAATAAAAAAATTAAATAAATTTAATAACAATATAATCGAAGAATAATTACATACTTTTGTAAAAAAAATAATTGAAGTCTAGCCAGTTTTATTGATTAATCACGATAATCATGAATTCGTTAAACATCAGACGAATGTTTTGTTTTGTGGTAATTTCTTCAAACCAAGCAACTATTTTCATCGATGGAGTGTAAAGTCAAAGATAATAACCATTACATAATTACAACTTTCCATTTAATTTTTTTCTAAAAAAAACATGTTTTGGATGATTGAAATATGTGTTAATGTTCTTTTTGCTTTTGTGGTCTCGTGTTCGTATTTAAAGGTTGTGGGTTTAATTCTCGAAAGTACTAAAACAAAATAAATTCATTTTATTCTTATAGCATTTTAATGTATTTCCAGTTGTTTGGAAAATATTATCAAGCTTGTAATCAACCTGACATATTGATTTCATATAATACAAAGTGGAAAACAATATTGGATTTTGTTTTGTTTGGATTTCAATAAACCCAGACGAAACAAATTATTGTAATTGCTACAATAAATCAAATTTTTTGCAAATTATAAAAATAGCTCATGGAATGGCTGATTTACTTGAAAAACAAGATATAAAACACATGTTCGAGATAATAAACAATGCGAAGAGTAATATTTTATAAGGTGTGTTTATTTCCCATTAGTATATTCAGGAACTTAACAGCCAATTAAAAATAATAAGTTCAACACAATAGTAAAAAAAAACAGTACACCAATTATAAGTTCAGAAATAAAAATAAACAAATAATAAAAATGAAGCCCAATGTGAAATTTTAAATAGTAAATAATACCACAATTCTAGTCATGGTGAATTCCAAGTATATTTCATAATTAAATAAACATTTTCTATAAATAATCTTACTTATTATCACAATTTATTCACAAACTTATATACATTAATAAAGTATGATATTTTAAAAAAATTTAAATTAATTAATTATAATTATTTCACAAGAAAGAGACACTGAAGATAAAGAACGTATGTTACATTATTTCTTCTTCTAAAGAAGTTATATATTATGTATAAAATAAATATTTCTAAAATTAATTTTTCTTTGATATATACAGTTCATTTATTTTCATCTTTCTTTTAACCTTTTTAATCCCAGCATATTTTGCATAAAATGTGCGAAAAATCCCAAACATTTTTTTAGCAAAAAAAAACAGTAGTTTATGTTTTATTTTTATCTCAGTTAATATTTAGTTTTAAAACCTATTTTTTGCAGAGACCCCCCTGTAGAGTAAAATAATAACAAATTTTCTTTTTTTTATTCAACATTAAAATTTATATGCAAACTTTGAGGCCGATGATCGGCCCCGTGGGGTTAAAAGGATTAATATCACTCTTGTCCATCGAGTCGGATGCACACTGGTTTGATTTTTTTAATGTAACTATATTTGTAACGATTTGCGCTGAACCGGTACTCGACCATATTTTAAGAATGGAAAATTGACTTTATAATTTGATAAGGTTTTGAGTGAGATTCGAACCTTGATTTCAATAGTTAACGAAATCCCGCTATAAAAAAAGAGGATCGGAACCCAACTAATAAATAACACTTCAATTATGTATAGTACAACCTGGCATGTTTACTGTAGAAGTTATCAATAATGGATACTGAATATTAATGAATTATATCGTCAAGGTCGTACTGTATACAGTACGGCATTGCAGATGTATAGCTATATGGTAATCTACTCCTACCCATAAGGAAGATGGTATAGACTGGAAACTAGACTTGAAACCGTTAAAAAATGTTTAAACCAAATCCGGCGAAGACTGAGTGTCTTTGCGTTGTCTCCCCTCGCTGGCAAAGTCTAATTGACTCGGGTCCGATAACTACTATATGTTATGTTATCTGTGAGATGACATTATGCCTTGGAGGGTAGTTCACTTTGTCAGCTGTTTGTCTTGATATGCAGGTATACCCTAACTATCAGTTCCTGATTCTTTGTACTCAGATAACTTAAATCGATATAGAAGTGTAATCTAATGTAGACAACTTAACAGAATACTTAACAACGCTAAAATACGATTGATTTTTGATGCTTGCAGATTTGATTTAAAAATGTAGAGCTCAATCGGTGTCTTAAAGTTCGTATTGTTAAGTGTAGCATAACATGATAGGGGGTTGCGTTAGGGATGTATCCTTTAATATATGTGAATACTGAGATTGTCTTGGATCTTAGTGTTAACTGCCTAGTAGAGGTAGATCGGGAGAACATGCCCAGCTATCTCGATAGATCTTTGGACTTATTTATTTAAACGGTCTAATGACTCTTTTGATACAAAAAATAACAATGAAAAGTTATAATAACATGTAAGTAGTATTTATTATATATTTAAAAAAAATAAGACGAGTCCAACACAATAAAAAACTTTACCGATATAATTTATTAAATTGATCCTGGGAAGAACAACTTTTTACCTTTATTATTATAAGAAGTCAAAGTCACATGGTAGTCCACACATTGCCCATACTGATTGCCTAATGTGAAGTCTTCTTATGCAGGTGTTATATAAATTATTGGTTGTATCTATAATACAATATATAAATGCTGAATAAAATATTTTGCCTGGTGAATATAAAAGAAACTCGTGGTCTGACAAGCTGCAAGCATAAATTGCGCACTAAACTTTTTCTGGAGTGTAACCAGTCTAAATGCATTCAATATTTAAAAAAAAAAGGTTATATTTAAAAACAAGGCTCTTGAAGTGATCTCAGTTATCAAATGACGTTAGAAAAAAATTAAAACATTAAAATATAAAAGGTGTCGAGAAGTTAAAATATTATATAAGACTGTTGTTAATATTACCTGGATGTTCACTTGAGAGTTTCAATGGTCCTTCAATTAATTTTTATATTTTTGAGACTATATCCTCGAATCAATTACTACTGTTTTAAATGAGCCTGTATGATAAAAAAATGCGACACTCTTTAAAATCATAAATTATCACCTATATATCCCTTTGAAAACCAATTATTATTTTAAAATACTTATAAAATAATATTTTTGCACCTTTAATGTAAAAATGTTTCATGTTCTTTAATATTATATAATTCTAATATTTATGTTATATTTAATGATAATTGTTTTCATTAAATAAAATTATTTCGAGTTTATTAGCATCAAGTATTTGCAGCAAGTCTAGCCATATTACACCTTTTTTTACAATATTTATATCACATTCATTATCCACAATAATTTACATTTTTCTTCGCAATAATTTTAGCATTTATGCCTTGACTAAAGTTTACTATTACAAAAATATATACTTAACATTAACTTGCAAAGTGGTTTGAATGTTAGAATCGGCGAATAATAAGCAATCGGAAAAAAATATCATTTTTGCAAAAACCTTCTTGATAAGGGTATAAGAAAACTCATATGGTAATGATCGATCTTAGTTTTTATTTATTACGCTCAATTTTTAGGTTAATGTTATATGAAATATAATAAAATTAAAAAAAAAAAACTTAGTTAAGAATAATATTTCTTTAACGAAATTCAATTTTAAATTTATTTCCAGATGAATATATTTAAGAAAATTTAAATATTTATGAAATGTATAAAAGAGTAAGTTTTGTTTAATATTTTGCTAACTCAAAAAACACTTTTATAACTATTGGTTAATTTATATAAAGGGTAAAAAAAACATCGAAATCGTCTACAAAAGGATCAACTTTCAAAAATATTTTAGTTAGAAAGCTTTAATTTAGAAAGTAAGAACTGGAAAGGAAAAAATAATGTCGCTGCTTTTTAAAATAAATTTGTCAATATTCAATAAAACGCATTTAAAAATGACGTAAAATATGATGTTATTAATAAGTCAGTTTTTTAAAGATATTTACGTAGCAGGGTTCAAAAGTTTCCGGTCTAAGGATGTAAAAAAGGCGATAGAATAAAAAATAAATAAATTATAAAGTCACCATCAAATGCAACACATTTTTTAGAAGGATGTATTCATTTTTCAATATCACTGAAACAATATTTTCAAATTTATTTCGCAAAATGGTGTAACACTGTGAAGATCACTTCCTCACCCCTTTTATTTTTTTAACGCAAATCGGATTTCAGTTTTGAAAATAAAAAATAATCCCTTGAAGCCAAGTTTGAACTATAGGGTGGGTGATTCGATTATTGGAAACCAAAGTGCTGAATGACAATGCTGAATATCATAGTGTTGAATGACTTATTAAATGTATCAAATTGGAACTGTAACATTACCCGATGTGAGCGTGACCGGTGTGGTATCTGGCCAAATAAGTTCTATCTTTTTCAGGCCGTAAACTTTTGGATGTAAGTGGTATCTTTGGGTCTAAATGGTTCATTGAACTATTTATCCAAGTATCAAAAAATTTAATAAATGTTATTATTGGTGATTAAAGGAAGGGATTAATTAGATCAATAATAATGGACACAATTTTTTAATCACTGTTAAAAAGAGTGCCAAAGTGATAGCAAATTTAACGACAATTGTTGAATGGTTACGATTTTCCAAGGTACGAGTACACACTTAAAAATATTCATGTCTGTGAACTGGAAAAGTCTGAGATGCTAATCATTTTCGACGAGATATAAAAGAGCGGTGGGACAGATTATCATATTTATCAAAATTGAAAATTAAAAAAAGATTTAATGGAGCAAAATAAACGTTCATTTCACTATACAAAATAATAGAAGAATAAGCCTTTAATACAATACTTAGAAAACAAGTTATGTATGTTGTTTTAACTTATATAAAGCTGCTTAAAATGTTCAAAAAGCCAATTTATCACAAATTAGTGTTTCTTTGACCTTTTCAATCAATTAAGTAAAACATACATAAATATTGACTTGTGATACTACTAGTATCAAACGCTTTATAAATCAATATCTTTGCATTGTGTATTAATACACTTTCATTAATAAAACTATTTATTATTTAATAAATAAAATATATAATCAGCGTTAGCGGGTATTATTTTTAAGACATTGAATATTTTTTCAATAAATAATAAATACGTATGCCTGCTTGAAAATTATTAAGAATCAACTAAAATACTTACACAAAAATTAAATTTCGTTTATATGGAAAATAAATATTTATATAAATTCTGAATGGCAAAAAAAATCACTTGAAATCATATTGAATCACTTTTCCTAATATTAAAATAATTTAAGGTTAGAGGAAAGAAGGGATACCCCACAATTAATTGAATATATTTGGACATATGCAATAAACATTCACCCAAAAATTTATATGTATTGAATAAATTCAAGAAAACATTTAAATATGAAATACATATGTTTCTAGTTTGGTGTCATTTGATATTGATGCTCATTCAATATATTTTTAAACCAAATTAATAATTAATATCCTTATTAAATTAAAAAAAAAGATAAAAGCAACCGGAAAAGGGTTTTAGGAAGCCTTAAGTGAAAACCAGACACAAAACTTTTTTAAAAATCTGACTTCCAACGGAAATTGAATCCGCAACACACGGTTTGGAAGACTCGAAAACCCACGGAGGTCATCTTTTGTCTTACTGACTTATAAAGTATAATTGAATTTTATTAAACTTTCGTTGTATGCAATACCACCTGGTTAGCTTATAACTATGTGATAATACCTTCCAACCATCAAGAAACATATTAAAGAGGCAACAAGTAAAAACCAGAATGGAACGTTTTTTTAAATACTCGGCCCTGGGGTTGCGAGTATAAAATGTTTATTTGTAATAATTTGCAAAAAATAATTTTTTCAGAATAAAAACTTGTGATGTTAAATTATATTCATTTGGTAAGAGAAAAAATAAATATCAATTTCCTTTGTAACACCTTACCACTGAAAATTCCGCTTCTTTCCAATAACCTATATACATTTAGTTACAAACATTAAGACACAAACTCATAGTCCAACCGACCTTACAATAAATACTAAATTTTAACTATGTCTTCAATGAATAAATTAGTATTTAAAGAAGAATTTTGTACTTCACTTGAAAGTTTAGAACGAATGAAGTCTGACTCTAAATAAAAAAAATTGCGGTTAGAAATTAGTATGTAGTATTTAGATAGGACTGTGAATGCAGGTCTTAATGATATGTCTAAGATTGCGCAGTAATTAAATTAAGTATATTTTTACACTCATAAAACTAAGGAATATGCATTATTTCACGACACTAGTTTATTGTTTACAAAATTAACTTCGGTTCACAGTTATGGTTGGGAGTAAATCTCAACTAACTAGCGCATCCCTCAGGTAGAAAGTTCTCGCAAGCAGCGCCAGCGATAAAGCAGCGGCCAGCCAAGTTCCCGGGACGGAAGCGTTCCGGAACGCGTTTCCGGAACTCAGAGCCCATGGATCAGGGGTGGCCGCTCCCAGCGTGTAGTCGTACTCTGTGAACAAAATATTCTGATGTTACAAAATCGTTCGCAAATTTAGAGTCTGATAAGTAAATTGTATGAGAATTGTCAAGAAAGAAATCTGAGTAGATCATGTATTCAAGTAAACGGTGCCTTGAGTGAGTGGTTTGATATTTCAAAAGGGGTTAAGCAAGGATGTGTCATGTCACCCTGGTTGTTTAATATTTACATAGATTCGTGTGTAAAGGAACTACACATGTCAATGGATAGCATTCAAATGTCGAATGGGAATATCTGCGGATTGTTGTACGAGTATGTTGATGACATGGTAGTGTCAGTGGAGAAGGAGAATGAATTACAGAGTCTAATAAGCGAATTGTATGAGATATGTAAAGTTAAAGATCAGGGAAGGAGTGTTGCAAACTCTATATCCATGGTGATAGAAAAGTGTGAAAGGAAATGCAAATGCGATATATGGGTGAGTAATGAAAAATTATAGTAACCTGAATAATTCTGTTATTTAGAAAGTATATTCTTAGACGATGAAAGAGCTTTGAGGAATATCGAATGGCATGTAGCGATAGGAAACAAAGTCAGTGGGGCAATAAAAATATATACTCGAACCGAATATAATCTAAATCTGCCAAGATGATAGTCCACTACAGTACTTTTGTACCTCATCGGTCGAAATTGACCTAAAAATAATAAAATAAAATGCTATCATGGAATCAAAATGACAATTAATAATAGTGTGTTGGTGCCTAGGTGTATAGAAGTGAAACTTGTACTTGGCAGAAGAAAGATAAAAGTAAGATTAATTATGTAAAGATGCGTGCACTAAGGAAAATTTGTGGAGTGTGAATGTTTGAAAGAAAACGGAATGAAGACATCAGAAATGAATGCATGGATAAAATAAACGATTTAAGTAAGCTTAAGAATGGAGCTTCAAGATGGTTTGGACATGAGAAGATAATGAATTATGCAAGAATGACTAAGCGAGTATACAAATCAGAAGTGCAAGGTGTGCGTGGAAGAGGTAAAGCAAGAAGAACGTGGCTGGAGCAAATTTTGAAAGAAGGTAAAGTAGAAATAATAATAAGTGAAAAGTATCAATAATAGAAGATTGTGTATGCCGGAATGTATGAATTTGGAGAAGGTGAAATTTGTGTGTTTGGATAGAAAATTTGTGTGATTGGATAGAAAATTTGTGTGCTTAGATAGATTTTTTGTGCTTGGATGGAATATTTGTGTGCTTGGATAGTAAAATGTAAAATTTTACATAGTTGAAATTTATAATAATTTTAGTGCCAAGTATTTTACATGAGCGGGTGTTAGTGTTTCTTCACGTACGGTAGTTTGTTATACAGTGACGAACCGAAAGATTCGTGAGTACTCTAGCGATTCTTAACCCGAAGGTTCGATTATCGGGAACGAAAACAATGTTGTTTTCAGGCCATCGTCTTCAATGTCACCAATTCGGATATGCTGAAGGATACCATATGAAGGAAAAAAACGTAGACCGTCGATATGTCATTCAAAATTTAGGCATTTAGATTTTCAGTTTCAATTTTCCATTGATGAGGGATTGAAAACAGAAAATACCGAAGACGAAAAATGAGGCCTTTGTTCAATTACTGACGAAGAACGTGAATTAAAAGCGAATATGATAAATTGTAAGATGTTCCATACAATTCAAACGAAATTGAAAATTTTAAGGAAAAAAACTGTTTACAAAGCAACTTTCCTTTCAATGGTTTAAATTTATTTTGCTAACGAAGCTTTTCCATTATGCACACAAAAAAAGCGAAAGGTATCTTCTTATTTACTTATATTTTACATAATTATTATTTCTTTAAAATAAAGGTATTATCATTAATATTAACTTATTAGTTTGCATAATTTTATATGCAATGGCCAAACTAATAAAGACGTGGAAAACCCGTCTGTATTTCTTAATATCTAAATTCATCTGGTAGGAACTCCAGCTTTTCCAAAACACTCCATTAAGTGAAAATATGGACTTTGAGAAAAAAAGAAAGATGCTGGAGTTTTCAATATCTAGTGTTGGCGTCGAACGCTTCGCAACTTGCAAGACCTACTAATGTGTCCAGGATCCTCCAGAATATATACTCGTAGGTCAAGGAAAATCTACCAACAGTATGCAACAATAAAAAACGATCATACTTCATTCGTGTCGCTAGAAGAGATACAGACTAGAAGATGATGAGTTGGTAGTGCCTGCAAGTGGTAAGGGGGGCGAATAATAAGAAGGTATTCAGTATGATGAGGCCTAATTAACGTGATAACTAGTTCCTCATTTTGTGATGTATTAATCATGGCTCAGGTCCGGGAGAAGTGAAGACGAATAATTTTCGGAATTCCAAATTCCTTAGGGAATAACGACGCTCAGTCATGATTGGCTATGAAGAAGACAAGAGTTAAAAGAACATTTCTTCTGTTTAAACTTATCGAATGAGAGATAAGGAAAAGAGAAACTGAAGTACCTGTATGAGACGTACGAGGGAAGTATTTCGTAATAGGAAAGTTTGACGTTATGTCCTCTCTGAATTTCCCAAAAAGGACATGGCGTAACGCTATGCATGTAAGCTTAAGGATAAATTTATTTATTTCATATGTTATCTTTTTACATGAGTAATGAAAAAGAATATTCAAACTAAGCTAAAAATGTGTTGTTAATTTGCAAAAATTAAAAATTTGTTGATGTAATTTCATTGAAATGGTAATTGAAAAACCCATTGAAAAAATATTTTCGAAGGTAAAATATGATTTTTTATGTATACATTTATTTTATTTCAGTCATTAAACAAATAATTATGGAATAATGCCATCTATACAGTGTTGATGAAAGTAACAATCTAGAAGTTATAATAATCTTTGGTAGTTGTATAAAAATTCATTTCGTTATTAACTTTCCAACTGTAATGACCTAAATAAACTACCGTACTAAAAGTCTAAAGATATTTATTTAAAAGAAATATAATATACATACTTTACTTTTATTTTGAGCTTTATATAAAAAGATTTTAACCAAAATAACTTTCGTACGAAGAATTATAAATATCATACATTTTAAACAGGGTTACTAAAGTTTGAATAAGATAAGCATTCCTAAAAGTAAACAAAAACATTAAAATTTCAGTGAAATCACAAATTTTGAATAATTCATTTAACTCAAATAAAATAACTACCCATGGGAAATTTTCATATTATACACGTGTTCCATAAAAACACCTCGTGACTATTATACTCCGGAATACCCCGAATACTAGGTATTTTTATATCTCTGGATACTAGACGGAAATAGTGCTTATGTCATTCGAGGACAGTAGCAGCTACAGTGCGGGGTTCGAACTGACGGCCTTAGGCACGGAAGTTCAGTGCATTACCGCGCGGCCATACGTTGTTTTGTTGAAAAGACTACCCATACATACATACAATCAGGCTATGTCGGTTTTGAGGTAGGCAGAGATGACATATCTCCTCGTCTTTATATCCATGCACACATCTATCGCATCATCCATATTTAAAGATCTCGTTAAACATGCTCTACTATTGTTGTAATTAATGCATTATTGTCATTTTTGCTACTGTTGATATTCTCATTTGATATTCTTTCAAAATCTGGTCCACTTGATTTAGCCACGTTTTCCTCGGTTTACTTTTTCACATATACCTTACATTTCTGTCTTGTACAACCGCTTAGTCATCCATTCTCTCCACATGCCCAACACATTTCTGTCTTGTACAACCGCTTAGTCATCCATTCTCTCCACATGCCCAACACATTTCTGTCTTGTACAACCACTTAGTCATCCATTCTCTCCACATGCCCAACACATTTCTGTCTTGTACAACCGCTTAGTCATCCATTCTCTCCACATGCCCAACACATTTCTGTCTTGTACAACCGCTTAGTCATCCATTCTCTCCACATGCCCAACACATTTCTGTCTTGTACAACCGCTTAGTGATCCATTCTCTCCACATGCCCAACACATTTCTGTCTTGTACAACCGCTTAGTCATCCATTCTCTCCACATGCCCAACACATTTCTGTCTTGTACAACCGCTTAGTCATCCATTCTCTCCACATGCCCAACACATTTTAAGGTTTTTTTCTTCATCTTACTAAAAACATTTATACATTATTTTTTTGTCTTTATACCACCTTCTTCCATAAATCAACACTGCACAAATATTTCTTAGTGCATGCATCTCCATATAATTAATATTACTTTTATCCTTTATTTGCCTTGTCCAAGTTTTTTTTAAACGTCAACGTGGCTAACAACACACTATTATGTATTGTCATTTTTGCTGCTTTTGATGTATCATATATTACGCTCCCTACCCCTTCCTTTCTTTCAATGTCACTTTCAACTGGCCCATTACACATAAACCTACAAGATACCAGAACCCACCAACCTCTTTCAGAAGGGGGGTTATTAAATTCTTGAGATAAATATCAAACGATCATACTATGCTGGAATTTTTTGTGTAAATAAAAAAAAAAATTATATACCCCCATTTCGAGAGCAAACTTTCCTCAAAGGAGTTCTAAATCAGAACTCGAAGGGCGCTCTAACAACTCTAATAAATCTCGCCTGACAGTTATGCAGTGCTTGAGCGAATCAAGTATTACATTTTCGTTGCACATAGTAATAACCTAACCTAACCTAACGGGATTATTGCTCCCAACCAGAAAGGTGTTTAAGAGGTCCCAAGGGAAACCAGACTGAAACGGGACTCGGGAATTGAATCCGCAACCTCCGTGTTAGAAGACAGGCGTTTTACCCAACGTTCCGCAAACTATGGTATGCGTTTTACTAGTAGTACTCGAGCGAGCAAGCGTCCAAATACTGAAGTTCCGTGAAGCTTCAATATAATTGACAACAATGTGTTAAAGCCGACTTACACCAACGATATGTATCAAGGTAACCTGGGGTTACCCAATTAAAATAATAAAATGCATTGCATCACAAGAATTTGCTTCGCTAGTCTGGGTTTACGCTTATATTTTTGACTTTCAACTTGGTCAGATTAGTGCAGTGCTTAACGGGTCGAACAACACCTAACATATCTATCATATTGTAATTGTGACACTGCGTGCTTTTTGAAAACATTATTTTAAATATTTAATATGAGATATTTCCAATTTTCTAAGAATAATGAAGATTGTAGAATTTGATTCGTTCAACTTTTATAAGCGATGAAATAAAAATAAAAATTTGGTTTTTGAAACCAAAACTAAGTTTAAATTCAAAACTAAGATCAAAAACAAAATACATATTACTATTTCGGTAAGTGCTAATATATTTTTTCTTTTAATTCCATACTTAAATTATGTTTATAATGTTTATTGAACCTGTAGAAAGTATTGATTTCTATATGGATTCGTTATTTTTTGTTGTATATGTGTGTACTTAAATTTTCTAAGCCCTAATTCTTATGTGTATTAATTACAGAATAAGTAAAGAGGGTAGGTAAAGGTACTTATAAATAGTAAAGAGGGTAGGTATAGGTACTTTTAAATGAGTAAAAAGGGTACGTGTGTGTGAGTATGGGCAGAGGTAATGATGATACGCTATTATTTGTAGCTCCCATTAGGTGGTACAATTTAAAAAAGTTTGACATCCCCTGGTTTGGTCTTCCTCAAACAACATGTATAATAATGCAGATTTTTACGTTTTACAAATATCTTTTGTTTCTAAATAATTCTCATATGTATTTACAAAAAAAGGATTCACAATATCGGTGTCAACTCAAGAATAAATCTTCTTCCTGTCATGCACCACAACAGATTAGCAATTCTTCGAGTATTCTTTCAACAGTTCTGTTTCTGCATCTATGTGGTAAATGAATTTGTTTATTCATTTTACATTCAACACAGGTTACATAAAATATTACATCAAATAACAAGAAACAAATGATTAAAGTGTAAATACAATATATTGACAACAGCGATAATTATACTTTGCTACCCTACGAAGCGGCTCAGTTAGATCTATAAAATTTATTAAGAGGTTCAATTCTCAATTTATCCTCCGAGATATGAAAAATATCGATATCTGAAAATTTATTCAACAAGGTAATCCCGTATGCAAGTGGTAATGTTGTTAACAGCTCAGTTCGTAAATACGGTACCGAAAATAATTTTAATTTGCGATGGTGAAAATAATTATCCGATACATTAAACAAAAATTAATAACACAAAAGGCATACATCACCCAGAACAAAATGTAGGCATAAAAGCAAAATATTAAATTCTCAGATTCTTAATATTAATTACAATATTTAAACACATACATTTCAATAATCGATATAAAATATTTCATGCTAAAAGCCCTTTGACAATGGAGATATAATGTTCAAAACTGCTATATTTCGAAGGCTTGTGGGCTTTCTCGGAAGAAATTTCATCAAAACTTATTTTATATTAAATTTGAGCACTTCCACTTTTAACAATAAATTTTGTGTTCCAATCGGAAGTTGTAGATAAATACACAAATTATCGAACTTATTCGTGATAAAAATAATGAAAATGGTTTGTTTTATATTATGAAGCTATATATCATTTTCTGCTCAATCTTCGTTCACACACATTGATTAGAATTAGTATAGTATCACGCGTGGAATGCATCAATCAAGTATCGGAAATAGATGGAGATACTTTCTTTAAAGGTATATGGGATTTTCTCTTATCTCGTTAGCGTACGTATAATGAATTAATTTTAAGTATATACGATATTCATGCCCTTGTTGGTCTGACTTGTGATTGTGATTATGTTTGATTTTTGTTTAAATTAATGAAACAGAAAAAAACCTGAACCAAATGAAACATGAACCTAAGTTCTGATTTTTTTAAATACAAAGTGCTTTTTAGTTTAAATGGAGGCGGAATACATTTTACATTTCAGTGAAGTAATTTCTGTTTATATTGTTTTTAAGGAAAACTGCTATTTAGGTAGGATTTTCTCAGATATCGAATGATGTGTAGCGAACATATGTGGTATTGTCAAAATCTGTTAACATAATAGCCCATGACATTATTTTAGTACCAACTTTGATGTGTGGAAACGTGGATATGGAAAAGACTGAGAGGTGCTGATTTAATGTATTATGAGAGAGTTTTTTTGCCATTGCTGGTCCAGTGGCGTGGAATGGTCTGCGTCTAAGCGTTAGAGATAGGTGGCGTGTGCAGCTTTAGGAAACACTTACATACAACCCTTTATGAGTGTCCTCATCAAATTTATGATATTACTCGTATATGAACACTACATACATAAACTATACTACATCTAAAGCCAAATTTGTTACAATCATAATATATCGGAAGATCAACAAAATTTTCTTTGTTTTATTATTATTATTACGGAATAAAGTGATAAGGGATGAATGTGAACTAAAGGCTGTGTGTTGAATACGATGAAGAAAAGCACTCTGAGATGGTTTGGACATGTAGAACGAATGATAGAAAGAAAAATTAACAAAACAAATATATAGTTTAAATCTGATCTTGCTCTTATCACTAAATCATAGTTTATTATTATTAATTATTTAAATTTTTATGAAATAAAGATAAGTATACTATACTATACTATATTATACCAATGGATTCAGAAAAAAAAAATCAAAATAAAACAGATTATGACATTTAAAATGTATTCGTTAATGATAAAGGTTCTCTATGTTACCAGTGACGTTGCGAGTGGGTGGAAGTGTATTTTCAACAGAATTTTCGTTATTGAATGTGGCAACCCGCGACAAAATCTTGTTAACGTCACGCCAGTAAGGATAATGCGAAGGAAGATCCTTGCCGCCAGTTCCACAGATCCCTGAAGTGACTTCCGTATTCATAAAAGCTCAACTTCTGAAATGCACGTGAAGTGATATCTAAAAATCTCTTGAGTTTGAATAAATTTTGTTCCATTTGTGGTGAATTCTTTGTTTCAGTTAGTTTATTCAAATGTTTTTATTTAAAAATGCTTAAGCAGATATCGTCATGTTTGTCTAACTCATTTTTAACGTATCTTCTAGCCCCTTTTAGTCGTAAAATAACCGTAAAAATTTGCGAAGCCTCGTAGCTCATGTGAAATATTGCCACGCACTACACAGAGTTCTACGTTATTTTAAACCTGGCGAGCTTATTGCCATGTGGCAATCTCTTCCAACCAAAAATATGTTTTAATGGGCTCTAAGTGAAAACCAGACTGGAATCCCATTTTAAAAAAGTCTGGGTTCCAGCGGGGATCGGACGCCCAACCTTCGGATCGGCAGACAAGCATCTTACCACCAGGCCACGGAGGTCATCTGTCGTCGTCATCGTCACATTTTGACCAAAAAACCAATTTAAAAATCTCCACATATATTCGAACAATTTGTGAAGTGTATAAAGTAAAGGTCTTTCAAATTGAGCGGTTTTTTAATTCTAGAATAAAACACACAATTTGCTTTGATTTAAAAAAACTCTTTGTTTGAAAAGTTTTGGATTAAAATATCTATCACTACATGTTAGTTATCAGTTTATGCCAGAAACCCGACACTTGAAATTAATGTTTCATAAAAATTAAAAAGTATGAAAGATGTCACCTCCCTTTCAAATCAATTATGCAGCGTTTCCCCAAATTAAGAACAAGACAAAAACATAACGATAAAATATATGTGTAGACAGTTTACGTCTTGTGTATTTTATTAATATGTGAGAGAAGTGGTTGACTTAACGAGAGTTGATATTGTTCTTTTTCATTACAGCTCTATGCTTTCTGAATTGAAGGAACCACTCAATGATGAATTTCAAAGAAAGGTAGAGTTTTTATATCTCTATGATAAAATTAAATTATGCTGATGGTCACATATTATACTACTCGGTGTTCAAAGAGTCAACACAAGCAATAGATTTATTGATTTGTTCGTATTAGTAATTTAGGCGTACTGAAAATGGCGTGGTCAAGAGACAACATTGTATTCGGTCCTATTAATCTAACCTTCGAGTTTAGAATCAGTAGAGCAGGCATGGAACTCATTGATCTTAGTCGCATTTAAGAATTATATATAGGTAACAACACAATTTCTTCTGCGTGAGATTGTTACCACTATCGTTACCAGGTATATTTTTTTACTACACTGAGTTTCTTTTTTTTTTCGTGTACCATTGAGAATCAAGCCCACAACTCTCAGTCGGAACTCAAACGTTCTACCAACTAGGCCAAGTAGGTCGTCAATAATACATTAATTTTACCGTGTCCTGTTTGTAGAATATTCTCTTGAGCAACTTTATCGAGTAATTTACGTTACATCTAATGTATTTGAATTTCATTAGTTTTATTTGATAGTTTTTCGTGTAATTTTCTTTAATAAAGGATACCAAATATATCCACGAGCTGTATGATCAAGCTTGTAATATACACACGTTTGATATTATTACCTGGTAGGTTTATAGTCGTGTGGCAAACTCTTCCATTCAACAATAAACATATAAGAGATACCTTAAGTGAAACCCAGATGGGAATCCTAAAATAATAATAATAATAATAAACTATGATTTAGTGAGTTATTTCACACCAAGGATATTTAAACTAATAACCATGATATATATTCTTCAAGTTCATCAATAATGGGAACCGATCAACGAACTGTATTGTAAATATAATCTCAATGTATACAGTGCAATCTGGTGGGTATAGCTGTATGGCAAACTCGTTCAATCAACATACAGATAGAAAAGGAAAATCTATATTGGAACCCTTTATAAAAAAAAAATTGCCCACTGGAATGGAAGCCGTAACCTCCGTGTCGAAAGACACAAGTCTTACCAACAAGATGAAAAATATATCCTCATCAAATATAATATTTAACAAAGCATTTGTAAATAATAATTGAAATATTTCGTAACATTTTTTGACACTACACTCAATATGAGAGCTACGAGTATAACATCTTCGAAATATCAGCGATCAATTTAGTCCCCTTAATACGGCATCAAATAAAAAAGATTTTTCTTCCGCAAACCAATTTTTATAAATAGGGTTCTAGTCTGGTTAACTCTAAACATCTTTTTAGTTGGTTTAAAGAGATCGCCACAAGGCAATACTCCCATAAAATGGAATACAATACAACGTAGTACTACGCTTTCGTTGTATACAGTAACATCTGGTGGATTTATGGCCGTGTGGCAGTCTCTTCAAACTAACCAAAAATATATAAAAGTGTTTTTAAGTGATAACCAGACTAGAATATCCAAGAACTGAGACATGTAGGGGTAAAATAAGCTGTAATAAAGAATAATTAAAAAAATTCTGGTAAATTTAAATTGAAGTAATTAAAAGGGGAAATCTATTACAGCTTTCATTGGAAATCTCTTACTCTATTTATTGGAAAGTTCCTTTTGTATTTGAATAATGTTTATTTTGGAAAGTTTCCACGTCGAGTAATCCAAATGGAATGAGAAAGAGTTTTGATCCCAATGTTTTAAATAGGGTTCTAGCCTGGTTAACTCTAAATATCTTTTTAGTTGGTTTAAAGAGATCGCCACAAGGCAATATTCTCACAAAATGGAATACAATACAACGTAGTACTACTACGCTTTCGTTGTATACAGTACCATCTGGTGGATTTATGGCCGTGTGGCAGTCTCTACCAACTAACCAAAAATATATAAAAGTGGCTTTAAGTGATAACCAGACTAGAATCCTTTTTTAAATTGATTCTAACAGGAATCGAACCCGCAATCCTCGAGTTGGAATACAAGAGTCTTACCAAATGAAGGTCGACCGTTAAAATAATTACAAATAAATAACTGCATTCTCAAATATTGTATGGATCATTTTAATCGATTTAAATATTTTAGTTAGGTAACACAATATTATTTTCAGCATTATATTCCTGGAAATATATATTCGTAATATTGTCAAGATACAACGTTTGTGTTTACTCCGATCCCCGCAAAACCTTTTGCGAAGCGGCAAGAATTCAAATGAATTTCGCAGGTTTAGATATGATATTTGCGCTGAAGAAATCCGAATCCTTTGTTTTAGTCTTGTTTCAAGCTCCGAGTTCGGTATTTGTGGAGAGCAGGGCTCGGCAACTCGGTAAAAGTTGATTTATGAGCGAGCTGACGACTCTGGCCGCCGTCATTTCACTTCCTTTGCTTTGTGGTTTTACTTACACCCAAAACAGTTATGATTTTATTTTTGTAAAACTAAACATTTATTAATCTCATTTAATATTAAAGCGCTCCTTGAATTTAATAATGAATAAGAATGAATTATTACAACGCTCTAATGATTGATGTGAAACGTGTTTTATCGTTATAATTAAAATTTATTATATTTTGAATAATAATAAATGTTTCTCATTATAATTGACGACCTCTGTGACGTATTTGGTAAGACCCCTGTCTTCCGATCTGGGAGTTAAGGCTCGATTCCCGTTGGAAACTAATTTATTTAAAAAAGAGTTTCAGATATATATCAACATGTCATCTCCCTATCGGTATAGGTAGAGATAAGAGAGTGCCGGACTCTCCTATCGTGACACATATCTTTCGCCTCTTCTACATCCTCATAATATCTCAAACTGTTCATATTATTTCTCTAACTTTACATTTCCTTCTTTCACAATACCATTCACTTGATACAACTATTATTTTCCTTGGCCTTGGAGAATGTTTAAACTCTTTTAGTATAATTGAATCTCAAACACTGATGTTCTACGCCAAGAATGTTTCAAACGAGAGCTCTAAAATGTCATTAAAATGTCGAAAGATCTCCTATTTTATATATTGGAGAGGAGAAAAATATCACGTCCTAAAATTAATATTTTTGGGCAAAATCGACGGTCGACGTGGAATCAGTAGAAGGCGCCTGTACCAGTAGAAGTTGCCTCTACGAGGGTTGCTACTTAAGTTTTGAGACAGACAAGTAAAAAAAAATATTTATCATCGAAAAAATGGCTTTATTGTTTTTCAAAATACTCTCCATGAAGATCAATACACTTTTGCATGCGTTTGAACCAATTTTCCAAACACTTTTTCCACTCCGAATGAGGTAACTTCAAAACATGCGTTTTGAATGCATCAACCGCTTCTTCAGGCGTAAAAAAACGTTGACCTCGCAATTTATTTTTGATGTTCGGGAATAAAAAGAAGTGCTTCAAAATACGTCTATGAAGCCTGTCACGATTTTATAGACGTCTTTTGAAGCACCGCGATCGAATTTTTTCAACATTTCTTTGGACTAATCGACCCGAGCCTTTTTTTGAGCGATTGTCAAATTATGCGGTATCCAACGCGAACAAATATTTTTGGCGGCCAAATGTTCATGCAATATTGAATGTATGCAAGTGGAACTAATGCCCAAACATGCCTCAATCTCACGATAAGTCACATGTCGATCTTGCAATATCAGTTCACGCACAGCATCGATGTTTTCTGGCCCAACAACCGATTTTGGACGACCTTCATGAAATTCGTCCTGGAGCGAGCTACAACCACGATTGAACTCGGAAAACCAGCGAAACACAGTGGCCCGGAATTATGCTTTATCATCAAAAGTCGAAGCGAGTTGATCGGCGCACTGTTGTTGAGTGTGTCCATGTTGAAAATCATAAAAAAATCATCGCACAAAAATGTTCACGATTTAATTCCATTTTTGGCCGAGATGAATTTTTCAAGTCACCGAAACAACACAAATAGCACTCGTATGACAAAACTTTTTGAGCACGTAAACCATTAAAAACATCAAACTTTACGATGTTGATGTCAGATTTGACGTATCTACACTGGTGTTACCATATCTCAATACTTAAGTAGCAACCCTCGTATTAAGCAAAAGTCACGAATAGACAGGTATACATGGAGTTGAGGAACTGTCCGGTGCCGCTTAGAACAAAGATCGCTAACCTCAGGAGTACTGGACACGGCACATGGAGAATATATAATACTTGAAAAATGATACAAACGACTTTTGTTTAACGCATATCTTTCCGTATCAAATTCATGAAATTTTTTATCACTTAGTGGTCGAGTTTTGTTAGTAAATGATTGTAAACATTCGATTATAGGAATGCTTTATAAAATGATATCATGGGAAAATATCCAAGAACTGAGACATATAGGGGTAAAATAAGCTGTAATAAAGAATAATTAAAAATTTTCTGGTTAATTTAAATTGAAGTAATTAAAAGGGGAAATCTATTACGGCTTTCATTGGAAATCTCTTACTCTATTTATTGGAAAGTTCCTTTTGCATTTGGATAATGTTTATTTTGGAAAGTTTCCACGTCGAGTAATCCAAATGGAATGAGAAAGAGTTTTGATCCCAATGTTAGTGAAGGCGATGGAGGATACATTCGAAAGGATTGTTGATTCGATTTTTTTCTGCAACCATCCATAAACATATATGTTTAAATAACATATATTGCATGTCTAAGTTTGGTCATTTTGCAAAAAAAAATTATTAATTATTTCCTTGTTTACTCAGTAAATGAAAGTTATGGAAAATATGAGTGTACCGAGATACGTAAAAGTTCTGATTCACAGCTTAAATGTACAAAATACGGCGTCTGAGAGAGTAGTCAAGTTTCTCTCAGAACCATTTCAGATGCAGAAAGAAGTATGTCAAGGATGATTTATTTGACATACATAGAGAGTATTTAACATATTATGAGAAAAATATTTAACGGATCGGAAGGTTGTTTTGTCAAAGGAGGTCGTTAAATGTTCAATATACGATTACATCTCGAGTATTCTCCTTAGCACTGTATGGAAATGAAAAATGGACGATGAGAAGGAAGGAAAGAAACATGATAGATGTTTTCGAGATGCAGTGGTGTAGGCAGATGTTTCATAGTCCATGGACCGCAAGGTGCACCGATTTCCCTATCATTCACGAATCGGAGATTACTGAAAGACAAGACTTTCAACAACTAACGCATTTTGGTAATGTTACTAGAAAAAAATATAAAAGTTGGGGGAAGCTAGTGATCACGACGACAGTTGAGGGACGCCGAGCAAGAGGAAGGTTTCCTATGAGATGGATGGATCAAATAAGGCGTTGACAGAAGGGATGGAGACAGGTAATGTGCCGTGTTCGACACATAGCAGAGAACCACGACGAAGAAGAAAACTCGGTAAACAAATATTTAATATAAGAAATACAATTTAAGTAACATATACTATGGTAGATTATAAACCTACGAGAAGTGTACATTACAGTATTTTCGAGATATTTGTTAAGTTGAAGATCACATTGACAATGCTAAAAACCCACTAAAAAATAATTCATTAAAATGAATAAATGTGTTTCACACTGATAAAATGTTACGTACGAGTAATTAAAAATTCACTTCCTGAAAAATTTCAGGACGATGATTTTGTTTTTCTAACCTAAAAAATCTTTACATTTTATGCCTACGCATTTTTAAATGTAAAAAATCCTTGAAGTTAACGCATATTTTGTAATATAAAAAAACACAAGTCATTAATAAATGAATATTTCGTCAAAACATTTACAAACTTAATGTATAAACTTACGTTTTTATGTGTTATTGAAACAAACTATTGATTTCCATTTTCATACGAGTGTTTTTAATAGTTACACATTTAAAATATTTTTTTTGCTTTTACTACCAACAATGCATCATTTGAAATTTATATCGTTTTAATAGAAAGGCGAATTATCGAGTACAAATACGTAACAATGCAAAACTCCCTACATTTTATGGATGTAGAGAACTACTTCACTAGCCAAGAACTGCGACGAATTGATCTCATTTCTTATTAAAACATTTAATATATTGTATAATATTTGTCCTGAATATTAACTGAGACTTCTCTGAAACATTAACACTCTGCATTCACATCCTTACACAATTTTTAATCCCAAACTATCATAAATACAATCCCAATCTTAACAACTACATTAAAATCATATCAAGTTAGGTTTTCATTTACATATATGTATTTTGACAAACATATAGTTACAAACCATAACGCCATTTTCCTATCAGGATAGACGGAGAGGACAGAGCGACAGATTTTCCTATTCGACATAAATCCTTCGTATCCTCTACATTCATACACCTTCTCATTCAACTTTTACGATTTCTAAGCCTTTCTACGTTTCCTTCTTTCAAAATATCCCTCCCTTGATCCAAGCATCCTTTGCTTGGTCTTCCTCTACCAAACCTTCTACTAACATTTGCACTATATATTTGTTTTGTCAATTTTGTCTTCATTCATTCATTCTAAATGTCCAAACCATCTCATATGTATTGAATTTTTATAAAATTCACTCTTACAGATTTTCCATTCATTATTTAAAAAAAATATATTACTATATTTTTATATAAAAGATGGTTTTTGAAAAGTTATAATAAGAACAAAAGTTGATCCATTTGCTTAAAACAGCTTTTTGAAATGTTTCAAAACATTCGGAAACGATATAATTCAAACAAATTTATGTTTTAAACCTTCTAAAGTTCTTATTCTGTTTAGTCAAAAAACAGAGCTCTATTTCTTAAATCATAAAGGGCGTTACATATTTTTTATTTCAATACACGACAATTCAGTTAGTTTTTATCAAGAAAAGTAATTTGTAGCCTTAGAAATTACATCCACTTTGAGAGTTCCACGTTCCTTTCAGTCCGTGTGTCCAACACTTTTCTTTATGTTGTGCAGGCGGACCTACTCTGAGTTGGTCTACAACTGGACGATAAATGCAAAAAGCATCCAACTTACACATTTTAATTGGTCTGAGATATTAGAGGAAACAAAGTGTCCTGCAAACGGATTTTTCAAATTTTCTTTTATCAACATCCCATATATTTAGGGTTAGTGCTCGAGCCTTCCTTTTCTATATCTATCCAGATAATCCAAGTCAGCTCAGACTTTTCTCTTGAGTTTTCTTGGATATAATTATATGCCTGTTAAGAAGTTCCCAATTCGTGATGGTCTCGAAAGTAATGTTTGCATCTCGCTGTTGCATGAGCTCATATCAGCGTAGTAACGCTTCTTGGACTTTATACGACTATATTATTGGCACCACCATAATTGTGCCGCAATTGTACTACTTTTAAATTGTTCAGAATGTAACAGTTTGTTTTTTTTTGTTCTAGTTCTGTATAATATATAGGTACATGACCTGAAGATTTTTTTTTCATATTTTGCAGTTCATTGTTATTTGAAGTTTTCTGTCTCACATAATCCCTATTAGTTTTATTTATTTATTTCAGCCTTCTTGGATATCACATCAGACAGACTACTGGTATGGTAGGGCCAAGATATTTGAATTTATCGAAACTTGGTATTAAACAAAGTAATGATTATTATCTGAGGAAATTCGCTCCCAACAACCAATACATTCCAGGATCTGGAGTTGATTAAATCATTTATATACATATTGAATCTTGGGTGATATATGACGACAATTGTGAACTTGAAATTTGTAAAAAAATTGCAATTGCAAATAACTCAGTGGAAAACTGCAGCTAATATGGAAAAATCGAAACATTTCAATAGGAATCAAAAAGAGGCTAAGACCATTCCCTGATTATCTCCATTTTCTAATATGGAGCGGAGACCTTGACATTGAGGAAAATATAAGAAAAAAAGTGAATATATTCTAGATATGTTGCTTGGAGATACATGTTGACAATACACGAACCAACAATTTCAAATTCAGAACAATTTGTCCACACTTTTATTATCCACGACGAATACTCCAATTGTTTGGTCATAAAGTATGCAAAGGTGAGACAATTTCGGAAATATTTATGCTAACGGGCAATATATAGAGATGATGAGGCAATGGTTGACCACCAACTCCATGGACTGCCATGTCAGAAACGCAAAAGGGTCCTCTGTGATGATAGCACTTTGAGAGGTCCAAAGTAGAGAGATGTGGCGAATCGTCCTGGGCAGGACGTACCTAAGATATCATAACCACCAGAATTGAGGAATCGACCAAGGTTTTTATCGTGTAATATTTTACGGATTAAAACATGTTAATGATAGAATTAAATTATGAAATACACAATTATCTTCATAGATATTTGTTTTTTAATATGATATAATTTTATATAACGGTATAACCGTACCGGTTTCAAGGGTTTCACCTCATCATCAGGGGAACACAAACAATACTCTTTGAAGGAAAAACTCAAGATTCTCTGGTCTCAAGTCTTGTTTGCGCTTCCCTGATGATGAAAGGAAACCTTGAATCTGGTAGGGTTAACCGTCATAACATATAATGTGGAATAAACAGTGTTTGATTAAACAAATTACAATAAGTATGTTATGTTTATATTTTTTTATTTTAACCAATATATTGTCTCGGGGCAATTTTTTTGCGCATATACGAGTATATACATCTACCATAAATGGCTTACAGTTAACCGAGCTACGAGCATGTCTACGCCTTACACTAGTAGGACAGAGCCGGCTCCTTTATGGCGCTGGGCGCAATATGAATGTGTTAACTGAGTTCCAAAGTGAAATAACAGAGATAATATGAAATAGATTTTAACTTAGCATTTTCCGTTCTCCATTTTGCTAACACTACACATAATATATACTTAACTAATAGTCTTGTTGTGTTCACGTTGATAGTGTTTTCAATCTAAATTACAAATTTTGAACTATGTACATATTATTAAAAGCGATAGGAAAATAAGTCATTCCAATATTATTCTGAAATTTGAGATGTTAAATTATTTTTGCCTTTATGATTATGATAATGATTTCTAAATCTACATACGATGTCTTGGCAAGACAAGTTTACCAATGACGAAGTCCTTAATCACACCGGTATGTCAACTACTATAGCACTCCTTAAAGAAAATATATTAAGCTAACATGAACATGTACGTTTGTACATCAAACAGATGACGGTCGGTTACCAAAAGACATAGTGAAAATATGCAACGCTAAAATTCTACGGTAGAAAGTATCTACGTTATAGGGATGTCTGTAAAAGAGTCATCAAGACTTGTAACGTGAATTTTGAATTGTGGGAAGATTATGCAAAATATAGAAATTTGTGACGCCAAGTGCTTCGTCTTGGCAAATAGGTGTGCGATGAGACCTGAGGACCTTAAATTAATGCGAAGCATGGAGTTCCTCCATATTATGACTCGGTTGCTGATATGGCCGTATCTGTGGATCTAGAATTGGTTCCATCAGACAAGACGCCACCAGTCTGTAGCCTCCCTTCAATAATATTATTTTGCTGATATGGCCGTATCTGTGGATCTAGAATTGGTTCCATCAGACAAGACGCCACCAGTCTGTAGCCTCCTTTCAATAATATTATTTTGATTATGTATATGTTTATTTTATTAACCAATGCATATTTATTGTATTTTAAAATGGACAAGACCCGACAACAATGACATAGTTTGTTATCCCCCTTTAGTGCAACTGAACAATCTCAAAATTAGTTGTTTAATTTGGAACTGTTTTTTTTATATCCTCTTCTCATAATCTCTTACTTCTAATGTTCTGTTTGAAAACTATTATACGTCTTACATTGTCGAGATGGCGGATCTTAATGCATTACCTCAAATCTTATTTGATAAAGTCAATAAAGATAATGTTTACAGCTTTATAAAGTAACCTTAATTTGGAATTTGACCAAAGTCTTCTTGCATTTTTTCTGTCAACCATAAAAACATCAATATAATATGAGAAATTTACAAACTTTATATCAAAAACGCTTTATGAATGATTTCTACGAATTTCAATAAGGTTCAAAGGAAAGTTTAAGCCTGAGAAGTAAAATTATATTTATATATTCATTCTTCTTTCTTTTTTTACGTGATAAGGAAATATATTTGAATAACAAAAGTAACATATTAAAGAGATACACTTCAATAATAATATAAAATTATATTTTCCTTCGACATGATTATGCTGAGATACCAAAGACTTGCCGGCCGTCTAACTAGGAATTTATGTTTTAAGCTGTCACTGAAAAAACATTTAAAAACAAATTGTAGACATAAATTAAATAAACACTTTATTAAAAAAAGGAAAAAAAATAATAATTGCAGTAACGTGTCACAAATAAAAAAAATCCACAATCAAATATGTATATGATGCATAAACATTAACAATTCTACATTTCAAAGTAATAATCTGTGGATAATACATGCCCAAGATCAGTTCTCATTGCATATCAACATTTTATCAGATTCAGCAATGACATATGAAATAAGCCATTGCTTCAGTGTGTATTTGATCTTTTAAATATTAAATGACTTCCGATCAGTTGGCAATGCGTTATATACCTTAGAGACTAAACAAATATTATGTGACCTTTAGACAAAAACAAGTTGCACCATAAAAACAAGTTGCACCATATTTGGATAGTTTGAGTATTGATTTGGTAGAAAGTATAACTAGTTTCATCAAACAACATAAATTCAGCTATACGAACGTCCGTGTGTAACAAAAGGTGTTGTCATAGTCACAGTTTTATTAATATAGTTACGGTTTAGTTAAAGAAAAAAAAAATAATATATAAAAATTCATATTGCTGTTTTGAAAGTAACGGTTTCATTTGAGAAAAAAAGAATGAATCCAAAGGAAAGAAGATCAAATCGCGCTGTGTATATATGGGCAACTATCGAAGACATCAGCGTGAAATACAAGTAGCAGAAGAAATCAATGAGCGTTGCGTTGCACATACTCAGCAATATCAATCCTGTCATTCTATTGTTTTAGGTCTATTAGATGCATATAAGCCGTTCTATGATAAACTTGTCCATTAATTTTGTAGCAATAATGCCCATATCCAGCAACGTGATGAACTTGCGCTCCCATTTAGGGCGATATACTACAGCGAAGAGTTTTAAGAAATAATGTTTGCTTTATAGTTTTGGTAGTCCAGAAAATGTGGATTACTTAACAACTTAATCAAAAGTTGATAGAATTGACATCGTGGTTCACTATAATTTTCAAGAAGAACATGAGACCTATAAGCTGCAAAATTTAGACAATGTCAGAATCGGCATTCAGTAATACTACCATTCAGAATTGGCATTATTGGTTATTCTGTAATTTTTAGCTATTAACAATATATTTGGTTGAATAATCTAAATGTGACATTTACTGAAAATCAATTTTACGTCACAAAAATACGAGTAGCATATCAATAATTTGATCATCGATGTTGACTTATGTGATTTTCATTTAGTGTAATAGATCGGCTTAAAAAATGCATTATCATTTCGTCATCGTCACTTCAATGCTGAGGATTGTGGCTCACTTGAGATATTCCACCGCCAACTTCTTGAATCAATCTTAAACGGCATTCCGCTGAAACAAGGGTATTTGGTAATATTAGGCTTGTGACAATCTTATCCTAGCCCGTCTTCCATTTTTGTCATTTTTGCGTTATACATCAGTCAAAATATTTTTTATATATTATGTCAATGCACGGAATATATTTTTTCTTCTCGTTTCTTATCAACCTTCGACATTGATTAGCCGTTTTGGAATAATTTTCTTTCTTCTGAGTTAATCGGGAGATATCTTTACCTATCTATTCCAGTCCAATGCCAAATATAAGCAATCAAGATTTTTTTTAAATAGAACAAAATGCTTTTTTTTCTTTCAATATTCATAATGAATGAGAATTGAAAATAATTATTGAAGGGTAAATTTATAGCGGTTTAATAAATTATATACTATTTTAAAATACGCAAATAACGCAAGAGCTGACATTGAATTCCTTATCAAGAAAAAATGTCCTGAAATCTAAACTTCTAACAGAAGGTTAAAAATGCAAATGTACATCACAATAATCAAACCAGCAGTAGTCAAATATAAAGTACAATCATGGACCATGAATCTTAAGGGAAAAAATGAAATATTATGGTTTATAAACAAGATTTAGCGGATGGTATTACATGTTTGAACACTAATAAGTAATGGGAAGAACTATTTCTTGTCTCTACAACGTTGGATCACCAGTTGTATAAGAGCTGATTGGCTCTCGACTAATATGTGTCGGATCGTGTATGTTGACAACTGGTGGAGAATATTCTGATGGACCTTAAATGAATACTAACATTTTGGTATACAAAAAAACGTGCAGAATCGTCGAATATAAAATGGCATCATCGTGGATCTACAGATGTATCCTCAAGATTCCCTGAACAGATCATATTACAAATGTGGAAGTGCTTGCTCATATGCATAAGGACCGAAAACTGCTTAAAACAGTGAAGGGCATAATATACATTATTACACCTATGATTATCCAGAGTTAAATTAATGCCATACGAGGCAGAAAAAGACGCTTCGGGAGTAATTTAGATTACTTAGTTGTTTTACTTAGTTGTTCCAGACTAACATATAGTGAATAGAATATGGATTGCCATGATGGTGGTCAACCTCCGATAGGATACGGCACCTCAAGAAGAATAATCATCTTCAAAGTTCAAGTTCTGTAAAAACTGTATGGTTATCGGATGTTCAGTAATTTTTTTGTTTACAGCAACATTTATTGGCATAACCTCAAGGCCACTCAAGAATATGAAAAGCGTGAGTGTGAAAAATAGCGAATCATTTACTTTTTTAAAGTTTTGTATAAACCACTAAGTTACAAAATTTTAGACAAGTTAGAGCGTGAATGGATATATACTACAACTGCTACGCCTACGACATGGTTAGGTGATATTAAAGTTCAAAATTTATTCCTCTACCCTTAGTAGTGTATCAACTAGAGCCTATTGAAGACGTATTGATTCGTAATCTTTAAAAATGTAAAAAAAATAATATCGCGTGATTATCAAGATTCTTTAAAAACAATGGAAAATTCCGGCAGAAAGGTAATATTTAGATACTGTCTACGGAGAATCTTCAACATCAAGACCAGTAGAAGCACTCACTCCAGAAACAATTATATTGTAAGATCAAGCGTTACAAGATTGAAGACTAAAATAAAAACAAAAAAGCTGAAAGGTGTTACATTTTCAAATCCTTAGTGTTTTGAATTCTGTATGATGAAATTGGCATGAAAAAAGTAAGCGCAAGATATCGAATATATAACCAAACTCGATACGATTATGTAACAGAACTCTTGAGTGCTGTACAAAGGCAGCGAGTGCGAGGCTGTGTTGAGTGTGGCATTTATTTTTTAATGCTTTGTGATGGGAAAGAAAAATATATAATTGGGTCAATTATCATTAGGGATGAACTATGATTTTGTATCATAATTATTCGCCAAAGCCTTAAAACACTGGTTTACTAGAATTGAATCACGCACCTCGTAGCACATTTTTTCATTGGTATTTCAAATTTCATTCATCGTTCTAAAACATGTATTTAACTACAGGGTAACTATATTGTTATATAGTATATATTTTTCTTTCATTCTATTATCTCTTTCATATCATTGGACCGGTAACTTTTGGACTTTACTACGTTTTTTAAAAAGAATTACACAGTAAATTCAATTCAGTATTCAAAGGACAACTTTACTTATCGCCGTTTAGAGAGCAAACTCTCCTTAAAGACGCTCCAATTCCGGACTCGAACCCACTGTTATTAAATTAATCACTTCTGGCAGCTATAACAGCGCCCGAGTGAATAAAATATAACATGTTTGTATGAAATATGTGCATGAGGCCTTAAGTAAAAACCATACTGAAAATCTTAAAAAAAAACTGGGTTCCAACGGGAACCGAACCCGCAACCTCCAGTCAGAAACAGCCAAACTGGGTTTCAAAGGGAATTGAACCCGCAACCTCAATTCAGAAACAGCCATCTCACCAACTAGGCCACGGATGTTGTCTGATGATTTTTAATATCAATTACGTTTTTAGTGATATACTCTCGAGTAATTTGACTAAACCTAGACGTGACCCTGATATCATGTAGGTATATGTTTTCTTCGAATGCTTTGTATCCTTTCACTAAATTCCTCGTTAAACAAGAAATGTAGTCGTGAATTACATTGAAAACGCTAAGTTTTCTTTTAAATATTCAACGAGGTCACTTTGTATGTGACCTCAACTAACAGCGTCTCATTAAATAATATTCGGGTGAGAGAAAACAAATTTACAAGAACAAAGGATTCTTATAATGAATTAAATTCAGCTAAAATTTGTACTTTATACTAGAATATAAAAATTAAATAGTTGTATTAATAATAATCCTTATAATAATTAGTATTCCTCGATTACAATTCTATCCTGTGAAGAGGATAATGAAAGTCAATGAAAAATTAAATAAAAAATGACTACTTTAATATCAAATATTATATCAAAGAATTTTCGGACAATAAAGTGTAAATCAGTGGATAATTAAATAAGAGTAGGTGAGGCATGTTGAACGAGCGGAAGACATTCATAATTGAGTAATGATCATATCCAGCGTCCAGAATATATTCAAAGAAAACGTGACCAAGGGTTCCCTCTTTAATGAACGATCGTCTCAAACACATACAATGACGACCTCCGTTGCCTAGTTTGTTGCAGTTCGATCTCTGTTGGAATCCTGTTTTTTTTTTAACGATTTCAATTTTGTTTTCACTTAAAGCCTTTTGAAAATCTTTCTGGTTATTAGGAAGACATTGTCACATGGCAATAAGCCCGTCAGGTTGTACTGTATACAACTAAAGTGTAATGCAATGCAATACAATGCACATTGATTGCCCCAAAAGACGCATTATATTTATAAGAAAAAATTGTTGACGAATTTACTTCAAACTTATTTATTGATGTGGATTTAGTTATAAATGTAGACGTAGTTGTAAATGTAAATAAAGGTGTAGATGTAGATATAGTTGCTTAAGTAAATATATTTAGTATTGTTGTTATAGTTATATATATATATATATATATATATATATATATATATATATATATATATATATATATATATATATATATATATATATATATATATATATATATATATATATATATATATATATATATATATATATATATATATATATATATATATATATATATATATATATATATATATATATATATATATATATATATATATATATATATATATATATATATATATATATATATATATATATATATATATATATATATATATATATATATATATATATATATATATTGTAGATGTAGATGTTATTGTAAATGTACTGGTATTTGTAGATGTAGATGTTATTGTATATGTATATATGGATTTTATTGTAAATGTATGCTATTTATAAAAAAAATTGTTGACGAATTTACTGCAAACTTATTTATTGATGTAGATTTAGTTATAAATGTAGACATAGTTGTAAATGTAAAAATATAGTTATAGATGTTGATATAGTTGTTAAAGTAAATGTAGTTAGTATTTTTGTTATAGTTATACTCGTATATATTTTAGATGTTATTGTAAATGTACTGGTAATGGTAGATGTAAATTTAGACGTTGTCGTAAATGTAGGTGCAGATGTTTATGAAGATATCTATATAAATTTAAATGTGTGGAAATAGGATCCCTGAACCATTTCACACCCATGTGTGGAAACCAGAGCCGGGACATGGCTGAGAAATTGGGGCATTGGTCCCCCGTGACATCTGAAGGGTGCTAAAATTGGCCAGTAAAAATGTAAACTAGCATAAAACAATTAAAAAATAAAAAGTAATGTCCAAGTACGCTCCTGTTGAAGTTTAAATTTGAATATCTTTAAGGCTTTAACTCAAATATATGAGTGCAAGATCTAAAGAAAGCAGCAGTCAATCTGACATCTTACTTTAAACCCGATTTGAATGTGGAAGAGTTTTCATTCTTAATGCAGAACTTGAAATTCCAGGTGCTATCGCTTCTCTCAACTATCAAGTCTGCTATGTGTTTGGATCGCCTAAAAATTATCCGTCAATACGAATATTCTCTGGCCGGATCAAATCCAATATTGATATTGCCGTATATTATTGCCAATATCCGTGACTAAATAAAAAATAAAAAAACTCATTTGAGCTCTAGAAAATATAACAATAAAAAAATCTACTCTTTCTCTTGTGTTTAGAAAAAAAAGTAATCATACCATGAGGAATAAGTGCCACATACACCAAAGTATAGTACCTTGTCCCGGTTCTGTAGGAAACTAAATAAGGAAAGGTAGGAAACCATTTTGGGATATATAAGTGATGTATACTGATAACCTCTTTAGGACGTTCTGAGACGTTAGGACTTCATACCTTAGTTATCTTCTGATTTAAATAACTGATCCAAGACTTCAGTTTACGCATATTAAACTAAAATATTTCGTGTTATTTCGCTAAAATATTTCTACGTTTATTAGTATTGTTCCTAATTTAAGAACATCTGATCGTACTTGATCAATTAATCTGTTTGCAAACTCTTTAAACCCACGCGACAAAAAAATGTTTTATTGTAGTCATCAAGCAACGGAATTAAGTATGTGGAACTCAATATAAGAATATTTAAATAAGAATAACTTTGTTATTCTACTTATACCATTAATCCACGCGACACGTTTTTCTACCACCTACATTGAGGCTCTCTTCAGGCGGAATGATCCCGGGTTGTTACGTGAGCAATGTTTGGCAATTGAATAGCGAAGACAATTATAGAATAATTTTATATGTTGATGAAATAACCCCAACTATTTCATGCTTACTTCCAGAAAAAGTAAAAGTTGCATATTACATAATAGTACATGTAAAAATACTTGTAGTGGCAAATACAAGGGCTGATAAACTACATAACAGCGAAGCTGGTGAAATATAATGTGTTTGTGAAAGTACGTATATTGAAATGTCCTAAAGGAACATAGACAATAGAATACAAGAAAATAAGCGTTTTTTTAAACTATTAACAATTTTTCAGAATTTGCGAACCGTAATTTCAGTAAAAATTGTATATACGCCATAAAAGCTACATAAAATAGGATTTTAGAAACATTAAAGATACATAAAGCTATAAGCTAAAAATAAAGTAGTATAATTAATAAGCAAATAATGCAAAAGGTTTTATATACATACATGCCTCTCTAAAAAATAGTTTGAAACATGACCCCAGTGTAACCTTAGCATTGCTCTCGTAACAAACCTGGATCCTTTTTCCTGAAGAAAGGTTCCAGATATTAGGTAGAAATAAGTGCTGCGGGGATCAATGTAATTAAAGAAATAACAAAGCAATTTATTATTAAATATTCTATAAAAATAAAGCAGTATCACTTCCAAAGTTTAAATGAACAAAAAACTACTGACAGAGTATATATTTTCTTTTTTAATATTATTCTCATATTTGAAATATATCACGCTCGTATTTCAGTTCAATGTGTATCAAGATGTGTTAAAAATGAAATTTAATAAAAAAATTCAAAATGAAACATACGAATATGCAAGGTAGGTGGATGGTTTGATATCGCGCGATACTCGCACACTGACAGTCTTCACAGTGGAGGAAAATTGGCATTTATATGAAGTGATCGTAGTGGCGCGGCACCATTTGCCAACTTGCCAATATGAATTCAATTCTTTTCAATGAGTGAAACGAGAAGAAATTGAGAGGAATATGCAGATATTCCTGCGTATTTGACTTTTCATTTGATGCAATAACGTTTGCAGTTCAGTGTTGAGTTTGATTCATATATGATTGTGATGGTTAGTCTTTTTGTTTGCCGTGAAGCAGAAAATATTTCAGACTTCCAGAAAATATTATTATAATTTTATTGCATTTTTGTAGTCTTTAATTGAAGAGCTTGGCGGATTAACACCATAAGTTACTAATCTTGTTATAAAATTACAAAAAAAAAGAGGAATAGTTTTGAAACTTAATACACAAATCACACTATAATATTAAAAACATACAACTTTATGGAATAATTTATAGGATGCCTTTTAAGAGAACTTTCAGCACCTTTCAGATTAATTCCGAAACATTGAGCGGGTACGTTAAAAATAAGATTAACTTTTATTCTCCTAAGACCTACATGTGTATGATTTCAAATAAAAAATAACAAAATTAATGAATATATTTTATCAATGAAGACACATTACGAGTATTACTCAACTGCATTTATTTGTCAAAAAGAACAGCTGGTCTTTGACATAAAAAAATAACTACTAAAGTTGAAATCAAGCAGGGCTAAACAATAGAAAAAAACAAACTCATATAATTTATTTTATTCACCAAAAACAGCTTAACATATTTACTTAACATTTGTAAGTTGAAGTCATATGAAAGTTAACACCATATCCATAATGGTTACCCCATAAACATGGCATTATTCTAAATGTTGATACCGTGAGCTTCGGTGTTTGCGGTTCTAGAACATATTTTGTATTCTTAATTAATATTATCAACTTATGCTCGTTGATTGGGAACACCCAATTTGGGTGAATAGCTACTCGTATTAAAAAAAAACATGTTTTTAGTGATTTTTATACTCGAATACTCTGATACAAAATAATTGAAAATATTTGTTTGAAAAGCAATGATGCCGAGTAAATAAGCGTTCAACTAAATGCATTATATATATTCTGCGGCGAGCGCCATCTGCTCGGGGAATGATCCAACTAACTTTCAGTGAAGTTTGTTGATAAAAACGTGTGCTGAAATTCTAAATTACAGTTTAAGATATTTTGGATCGGCCGGTTTTGAAAGAGATTATCCCAAAAATTGTAAAATCTACAGTGTTTTGTATGTCCATTATATAACGGTTATTCATTGTAATTATACTCGATTCGGGAGGAAAATATTACATTTTAAACACTTATTTTATGGAAATTATTTATATGTCTGGCATATTTTAATTGATTAATTAACAAATATATTTACGTAAGTTTTCGATGCTAAGAATTTTGTATGGCTTTTTAAATAATGTGTAATAATTTCTATAATCGTGCAACATATTGTGAAGCAGTCTCCAAAGTACCTTTTGGCGGGTGCAATAATGATATATAAACTCGTTATTTGACAATTGCGCTGCCAAGTGGCTTAGAAATATCTGTTCAAAATTGAAGATATTATGCTTAACTAATACAATTAATTAGATAATTCCTTATAATATGTATTAGATTGATGCATTAATTCATAAAATGTTTATTTAAAAAAAATAAACAATATAGATCAAGTTATCAATGATACATTCTCCTACATTATTTACGATTAACTCCCACCGTTCTCCCAGTTTTTGATTCTATGCCCAAATAATTATGTTGGTTTAGAGGTGAAGAATTTGTCAAGCCAATTTTGAAGAGGAAAGTCGTTATAAAAGGAGATTCCTTGAAGATTATTGAATGGAGAGCGGAAAAGATAAAAATCTGATGCGACAAGATGAGGACAATAGGGCGAATGTGAAATAACCTCCCAACCGAGCTCTTAGCACGTTGATAGCCGCATTTGTAATGTAGGTGCTTCGTGGATGGGCATTACCATACTAAAAAATCTCTAAATACCGTCTTCCCGGTCGTTTTTCTTGAATTGCGGCCTCAAGGCGACAAAGCTATTGTCAATAAATCTCAGAAGCGATGGTTACATTCCTCGAAAGCAATTTTATAGTAGATGACGCCTTCTGTCTCCCACCAGATGCACAACATTTTCTTACGTGGATGAACATCAGTTTTTTCACGGGGAGTTGTTTGTTCATCAGGGCTCAGTTATACTTTTCTGTTCTTGATGTTGATGGAAAGGTATCAATGTGATAATAACATATTCGGCTTTATATGTAGTGTAATCGTACGTGTATAGTGTTCATATACAATCATACTTTTTGATAAGCCCTCCCAAACAGGGTTGTTTTCAAGTGCTTCCTAAAGGTGCACTCGTGAAAATACAACCGCACGTGAAAATACTACCGAACGTAAAAATACTAACGCACGTGAAACTACTTCTGTGAAAATACTACCGAACGTGAAAAAACTGCCGCACGTGAAAATTCTACCGCACGGGAATATACTACCGTATATGAAAATATTTACAACCGCACGTAAAAATACTAACGCACGTGAAAATACTTCTGTACGTGAAAATACTACCGCACGTGAAAATACTACCGTACGTGAAACGAAAATATTACCGCACGTGAAAATACTACCGCATGGGAAAATAATACCACACGTGAAATACTACGCCACGCCAATACTACCGCACTTGAAGAGATATTAGTTTTCTTACGTACATATAATGATTGTATCAAGTTAACTGGGTTTAACCTGGATCAACATTTAAAATAAAATTGCTGTGGTTCCAGTCAGAATGACCTCTAATTTGTGTATTTTTATTAAGGTCCATAAACGCCACATTTACTGGTCATATTTTCATATTTTTTTATTAAAGTTTGTATTCTAGTACATTAGTAAGCTTTATTGTCATGACGGAATTATGGTAATTTTTTGCAATTCACTTATGTGGATATTGTTTCGTTGAATATAAAATTGTCGAGCAAAATAATCATTATGCTGAAAAAAAAGTACAATAAGCATATTTGTTCTTAACTTTACTTGACGATCACTGTTCTCCAGTTGGTATGACGCATGACTTCAATCCGGGGAGTTTTGTGTTCGATTTCTGTTACCACTTGAATGAAAAAAAACAACCGTCTCAGCCTGGTAAAATATAATAGTGCGTCAGTAAACAACACTTAAACGGATTACATATGTGTGAATATTATTTTCTCTTTATGCACGAGGTAGTATTACAAACACATGCGACGTTGGACCGTGATTGTTGTGCCTACCGAAGTGGTTCTAAATCCGAATACTTGATTGATTGGGGCTAAGATGTTGGCATCTCGCGGCGACGTTTTTAATATTTCCAAATCACTAATTCGAATATGTATTGAAAGGCACCATACAAAAGACGAAGATTAATTATTGATATTTCACCGAAATTTATTAAGAGTTACTCGTATACATGAGCTTCATTTTATAAATAAAAATACACACGCGTAATCATACAAGTTTGATTATTATTTTAAATAACCAAATAGTAGTTTGATTAAAAAGGACTTCAAATGAAAAAAATGCGGTAACGTTAAAATTTTCAATCGAGTATACGATTTGCAGATATCTTAGTATCTGCGTCGCTTACTCGTGGATCCTCGTGAAGTGTTTCAGATTTCTAAGTAATTTCAACGACAGTAGTCCCAAAGGAATCTAATCCTATTCTATCTACACGTTCCAGAAAATCCTATATAAATGCTTGATTCCGTGAATAAAGATGGACTCTGTACGCGAGTGAATGGGGACACCTTTAGAATACAAATTTGGGTGCACCCAAGAGCTAACTCCAGGGTTCTTGCACTTAAATGCAACGAGTGTCACTCAATCGGATGCTCAGTCCAAGTGGTCGATAAAAGCTTTATATCTTTTTAAATAGATTTTGAGGGGATAATTTTATTTTATTTGAATATGTCGCTGTTTTGAAAACCTGTTTTTCAAGGGTTCAAATCCCAAGTTAGAGCGCCCTTGAATCTTAGAGTCTGCTCTATAAATTGAGTTATATAAATTGCTCTTTGATTACTACTTAAACCTGGGATTTTAACAAATATTGACGCACTAACTAAACATTTTAACTAATATTGAAACACTTCCATGGAATTCGAAAAAAATATTGACGATCGAAGTTTATTTAAACATTGGTTCCCATGAATAAAGTGTAAAAGTTTCCAGTTTGAGCAATCTAGAGCATACATGGAGAGATACCACGTACACTACATGGTCAGGCTATGTTATAGTTAATCTTTACAGGCTATGTTATAGTTAAAGTTTAATATAACTAGTGTAGATATAAGACGTGTTGTTTCGTTATATTCTGAATTATTGCAAAAAATGAATATCGCGCAGTTATAAAGTTTGTTTCAAAATAAGGGAAAGTGCGACTGAAATTAAATGACATTTAGTTGCTGTCTACGGAGAAACTTTCACATCATATTCTACAGTGAAGTATTGGGCTTAACAGTTTCCCTTGTGCAGAGGGTCAATTGAAGATGACCCTCGTTAAAGGAGACCAGTAGAATCACGCACTCCAGAAACAGGTGCATTTGTGTGAGAGCAAATGTTACAAGATAAAAATATTAAAATCATAACAAATAGAAGCAGTGTGTAGATTTGACAAATCCACTGTGCATTGAATTTCGCACGATAATTTTGGCATGAATAAGTTGAGTGCTTTTTAAAGGTGACGATGTGTTGAAAGTTGCTATGAATTTTAACGCTCTGCGAAGGAAAAAATCAATAATTTAGTCAATTGTGACGGAAAATTAAACTATGATGTACCATGACCCTCGGTTAAAAGACGACTTGAAGAATTGGCGCCGTCCAGAATCACCACGGCTCAAAAAGCAAAGATGATATAAGCCGTAAAAAACATTATGGTAATATTGATTTTTGGGAATATCAAAAAAATCTACTAATATACTCCAAAGAGAAAAACTATTGTAATACAATACGCCAAAAAAATTATTGTAATACAATACGCCAGTTCACACTTCTGTTCCTGCAAAGGCTACCTACCATTCAACACTGGTTTTCAAAAAATGAATCACCCACTTTGTAGTTCCGACTTGCTCCTTAGCGCATATTCATTATTTAAAAAAAAAATGTCACTCAACACATTGACGTCGCACCGTGTGAATTAATCCATTGAAATTTGTTGAATAAGGGTACATTGTCGCAGGACAGGCGTCACACGAGTGGCCAGGCTATATGAACTAAGCTTAAAAATAACAAATAAACGTTTGTCAATAATGTTTGATAAATTTTTCACATTGAAAAATGTCTTTTCTATCTTTCTGTACGGGCCTCCATCTTTTGAGTTTGTTTTTGTTATAAAATATTTAATTATTTAAAGCAATTGATTAATTTATTTTCATTATTGTCGTATCTAAAAAAATATATTTCAACAGAAATATGTAAAAATAAATTGGTTTTTCTTCGAGATCGAGTGTAATTTCAGCGATATTGTGTATGAAAGACGTCCTTGGGTGTTATTTTATAAATATGAGTTTGATATATCAAAACTGTTAGTAAGGCAAGTAAACAGTTTTGATATATCAAACCCATAATAGAGTTCTATCTTCCAAGGCACCAGCAGGTTGGATCTGCTGCAGTTTTAAGTTAGGCAGAGTTTTTGTATAGCGCTTTTCGTATATAAATCTATAGTTATAAGTATGAGCTATAAAAAAAACATAAATTCCGATGTAATATGGTCTAACAGTAAAACCAGTACGGGAGTCAGACCGTGAGGAATCGAACCGACGGCGACAGCATGTTTGGCGTAAATGCTTCCAGTTTGACCAAGGTCAACAAATTACTTTTAAAAATCCTACTATTATGTGGAAAAAACGTGGAACCATTTTTACTATCGGATATTGAACCCAAAACCCCGGGATGGTAGAGAATCGACTATCAACTAGACCACGGAATACGTGAGTCATGTATTGATAATCAATTATTTTTACGTTCATTGTTGCTGGGATTAAATTTTAGGAGAATCAATCATATTTGAAGATTTTGTGATACTCGTAAGGGATTGCACATTCCGATATCCGTGATATAGTTGGTAAAACACCTTTCTTCCATACTGAGTGTTGTGTGTTTAAATTCCGTTATACCCATTTAAAAAAATAGGTGTTAAGTTTTATTAATAAGGCTTCTTTAACATTTGAAAAGTTGGTAGAAAAGGATTGCCACATAGCCATAAACCTTCCCCGTTGCACTGTATATAACGAAAATGTGACATAACAATACAATTCTGTTCTTGAAAACAAATGCGCTACTCTCACTAACGTCGGCCCTAGCGCTCTCGGTCAAGTCACTATCTCCAACCGGACTGAGCGCCTTCCAGCTTTGTTTTCTGTCTATGCAGAAAGAATAGTCAGATCTGCACCATATTCAACTCGTTCCATTTATCTCTTTCATTGTCTTCCAGACATATTTACTTTCCTTCCATTTGCTGTTACTATTATTAGGACAATGTTTCTTGATATTTATACTTGCACTGTATAAATTTGCGTATGGCAATAAATTATTTAATTTTATTTTTACAGGCAACTTGCTTGCCAGGCTTCAATCCGCTTTATAAGTATATTTACCGAGCTCCAGGTCATTTTCAGACGTCGGTTATTAAGTTTGTCGTAATTATTCATTTCAGGATTTTTTTTCAAATACTAGTAACTTGTTTACTAGGCCTTAGCCGCTTTGCAAGTATATTTACTGCGATGCAAGTCATTTTCCTTTTCCCATGACATCGGTCATTAAGTATGTCATTGGTATTATTATTTGCATGAAGTTTTTTTTCGAAAGTACTAGCAACTTGCTTGTCAGGCCTTAACCGCTTTGTAAGTATATTTACTGCGCTCCAAGTCAATTTCCTTCTTCCGTGACGTTGGTCATCAAGTTTGTCATTGCGATTATTCTTTTCACGAAGTTTTTTTCGAAATTACTAGCAACTATTACACCAGCCCTTAGCCTTTCTGTAAGTATATTTACTGCGCTACACGTAATTTCTGAAGAAGGACATTAAGTTTGTTGTATCTATTATTATTTTTACGAAGTTTTTTGAAAGCATTGGTAACTTGCCTGCTAGAACTTAAGCCGTTTTATATGTATATTTACTACATTGTGAGTTATTTTCCTTCTTCCATGACGTTGTTCATAATGTTTGTCGTTGCTATTATTCTTTTTACACTCAGGCGTGTCGCTATGGTCTTTTAGTGTAGATCTTGCTAGATGGGGACTTATTTAGTACCCCATAAAAACGCTGGCGATAGTGGGATCGAACTGAAATTTATACAGTACAACCTGGTTGGCTTATTGCAATGTGGCAATATTTTCCAAAAAAAACAAAAACAAAAATATGATGAAGGGACTTTAAGCGCAATAAACTGAAATGCTCTAAAAGATCTTGGTTCAAACGGGAATCGAACTCGCATTACGCGGTTCAGATGGTCTTACCAACTAGGCCACGGAGTTCTTAGACCAGACAAAAGAAGTATGTTATAATAATTCATCATCAAATTATTCCCAAGAATCAGTAACAAATATACTATTTCCAACAATCAGTAACAAACAAAAGTTTATATTGAGACATTTTTCAACTATCATTATTTTCTTTACTCGTTAAGCCGAATATGGAAACAAATTCAATGAAGGAACGAGCTCGCGAGTCAAATAAACTCTCCATTAAAGCAAACGTCCGTCCGTGTGTAGACGTACTTTAAAATCAATTTAACTTTTCGTGATCAAAGCCAGGATTATTATTATGTCAAGGTTAACTAGGAATGTTATGAATTCAATATAACGTTTACTTAGTTTTCATGGATAAAAATAAATTCGTTCAAATAAATATCTTTACAATTTCACGGAAAATTTTATATGGAATTTGAACATTAAATATTTAATAAATGAAATTTAAACGAACTCCTTGGCCTAGTTGCGAAGACGCTTGTCTTCCTACACAGGGGTTAAATAAATAAATATAAGTTTATTGATAGCAAAATAGTACGTACATATATACATACATACATATCATCGTGCCGTGTCTCTTGCTAGGTAGGCAGAGAAAACATATCTCCAAACTCTTCTATCTAAGCACACAACTTTCGCTTCCTTCACATTGATACATCTCGTCTTACACAATCTTCTTCTTCCAACACTTACTCGTGGCCATGGTTTGCGATTAATTTCGATTATGTAAAAAATTACATTTTACTATCCAAGCACACAAATTTTCTATCCAAGCACACAAATATCGCCTTCTCCAAATTCATATATTCTGTCATTCACAATCTTTTATTATTCACACTTCTCACATTATCTTTTTTTAATCGGGTCCAGCCACGTTTTAATCTGTCTACATCTTCCATGCACATCTTGCACTTCTGACTCGTATGTAAGCTTAGTCATTCTTTCTTCATTCATTCTCTTCACATGTCCAAACCATATTAAAGTTTCTTTCTTCATCATACTTAAAACAACCATTTTATCCATGCATTTATTTGGATGTCTTCAATCCGCCTTCTTCCTAACATTAACACAAATTATCCTAAGTGCACGCATCTCCACAGTTTAATATATCTCTTATCCTTCTTCTGCCAAGTTCAAGTCTCACTTCCAAACATCAAGGTACCAATACATTTTTAAGCACTTTACACGGATTTCTCCTGTTACACAAAGATGGTCTTCTTCTAGAGTTAGTTTCAAATATTAACACTCCACAAGTTTTCTTTAGTGCATGTATTTCCACATACTCTTATCTTTCTTTTGCCAAGTTTCACTTCCATGCATCAAGGTAGGCACCAACACACTATTATGTATTGTAATTTTTGCTACTGTTGATATTGCGCAATTGTTGTACATAACATGTGCTCCGCTTACCTTTATATATTTCAAGATGATAGAAAAGAAAAATTAAAGAGATAAGCAATCAAAAGGACTGGGCTCATCTCGTAACATCCCCCCAGTCGAGATATACCCCCACCAATAGAGGTCGAAGCCGGTCGGGTTTTTAGCCCAACCCATGTAAATTAAATTTAAAATGATGTAAATTAAAAATGATGTAAATTATGTATATTAAAAAAATATGTAAATAAAATAGCATATAAATTAAAAACAAAAAAAAATAATAAACAGTCAATACAATCAATTCTGTAAATATAATAATAAGCCACCGATAAACAAAATATGCAAGTTCATATTCCGTAATCACACACACGCGTGTTAAGGCATAGAAAAAGATAACACATTTAAGAGAGATGCCGCCAAAAGGTCCGGGCTCATCCCATAACACCCTATCAACCAAGACACACCCCCATCATCAAGAGGGAATGTGTCCAGCTGGTTACTGGTTCGATTGCCGTTGGGATCTTGATTTTTAAAAGTGTTTTAGTCTAGTTTTCACTTAAAGCTTATTAACCTTTCTGCTAAGTTTGATGAAATTACCACGCGATAAGCCCACCAGATTATTATACACTATATCCAAGGACAGTGGAATACAATACGTTACACATATTATTTTTAAGTAAGAGAAAAAAAACTTATTGCCATGTAGCAATATCTTCCAACTAACCTGAAATATTTTAAAGAGTTCTTAAGTGGAAACCAAACAGGCGTCCTTTTAAAAATATTTGGGTATCAACGCGAATCGAACCCGTAACCTCCGGGTTGGGAGACAAGCATCTTACCATGGAGGTCGTCGTATAGTTATGATAGTTAAAAACATATTCATTCAAATATCATTAAAATTTCTTGGGAAATTTTGACAACCTATGTGGCCTACTTGACAAGATGCTTGCCTTCAAATACAGGGTTAACGGGTGCGATTCTTGTCGAGGCATATTTTTTTAAAAGTTTTCTAATCTGGGTTTCCCTTAGGGTTACTAATAACATCTTTCTGACCGGAAGAAATGATATGTAATTAATTCGTCAGGTCGTACAACGAAATTGTATTACAATACAACACAAAAAATAAATTATACCATACGAAACAATTTTGCTTCAGTATTATTTTTGTTTTAATATAATAAAATTGGATGTCATAAATTATGCTATACACAAATTGAATTCAATTTTTTTTCATTCTTGCGGCCTTTAGTAAGCTCAAGTTTTATTTTTTAATCATTCTTTTTCTTTATGTTTTATTGTTCCTGGAAGGATTTTAGGGAATATACTAACAACGCTAATTTGATTAACTTCCCTATCTTGTTGGCCCCATCCACCTTACAGCTGTAATCCTTTGCCCGAAGTTTTTTCCTGATTTTATCATTTCTTGTTTTTTTTTCACAATTTAATGAAAGATATTTATTTTCCTTAATCACCATTTCTTTGAATTTGCTTTAACAAAAAAAAACAAACTTTGCAGACTTTGTTTACCTTCTTCAAAAATTTTTTTCAAGAAGCAAAAAAATTAACTGGTTTTGAGTTTGTAGTCCTTAAAAAATATAAAATTTAATACGTTCGGGAAATTCAATATTGTTTTATTGTTATAAATTTGCTGAAATTTTATATTGTAGTAAGTATAACAAGAATTGGTATTTTAATTATGAGATATTAATTGATATTAGTAATTTATATGCTATTATATACGAGAAAACATTTTTTCTACATTAATTGTTCATGTTTGAAAGTCGGTATGTTACTCCTATATAAGTTTCGCATTAAATAAATTCTGGTATTGCCATTTGATACAGCTCGTGGAGTTTTGGTATTGAACATTGTACCTGTATCGAGGATCCGGGTCAATATGGTAAATTTCAAGATATCTCCGTATCGCTTCAGTGTATCGTTTCAAATACGTTCGACTTGGCATAAAACTCCCTTAAAACTTTGATTGAATGTTGATTTAAACCCATGATTGTTGATCGAAAAAAAAAGCAAAAAATCAATTCAAGTGTAAATACCGAAAATCGTTCTGAACATTTAAAAAGCACGTAAAATTATAATTTAATGAACGCATAATAAGTATCGCGAAAAAATAAATTTAAGTACAGTTATACTAAGTATAACTGAGGTGCATGGCCGCGAGGTTTTTTTTATTTGTTTCATAAGGTTTTTGTTGTTTGTTTTGTTTTGTTTGTTTGTTTCGTTTCACAAGACAAGGTTTCACTTGACTTCCGTGAGAAAGGTCGTCGGTTCAAACTCTGCGCTGTGCTACTCCCCTCTGATGACTCTGACATTTTTTCACCTAGTATTCGGGGGTATAAAGATATCTATGACTTGGATTATATCTATTCTTAAAAAAAAATACATACTGGCGTACTTCGATCGTTACTTTCTAACTAACAAGAAATATGTTATGTGGTCTTAAATAAAAATCATACTAGAACCATTGTAAGAAAAAGGTTTCAACTTAAAAAAAATATTACTGCAAAGACATCCTTGGTCGTTGCCACTTAATTCTGAGGATCGTGACCTCAATGATCATTAATCATCCTTCTTCAGTGATCTCTTGTCCTGTGCCCTCCACTGAAATGTTTTCACTAGATCATTTTATTGAGTGGATGTTCGCCGTATTTCGTTCGGTTCTCCCAGTTCAAATCGGCCAATTAAGGGGTTCGTTTTCTCCCCGCAAATATTGTTATATTTTTTTTGCACTCAAAACATTTAAATAATCAATGAATTGGTTTACGTTTGTTGATGTAACGCGCTAGAACCGCCACCAACACTACATCTCAAAGACATAATTTTATTTAATATAGCGTGTTTTCATGTCCAGGTTCCGCATCATATAATAAAATGGAGAAACCTATAGTTTCTTACCAATTGAGTCTTGGTTTTATTTGGATTCCTAGATCCCTTCAAATCACTTTCAGATGACTTATCGCTCCCTTAGCTATCAGATTTCTATGCATTATCTCGATATCGTAGTAACCCCTGTCAGTGATTAAGGATCCAGGTAAACTAACTCGTTTACATGTTCCAATTCGTACAGCTCACTATTTCCTGTTGCCAAGTTTGAACAAGAATTCCATGCTAGAATATTTTATAATAAATAACATTTATTATTCTACTAATTACAATAATTCCCGCATTCATTCCGCCTGAACAGAACATTGATATGGCTGAAACACATGTCGCGAAAATTAAGCAATTTGTTATAAAATTTTCTAACAGAATAGTTTTTTTTAATAATTGTTTTTCTTTTGTATAGCTTTATTGAAAGTTTTGTATAACTTTACATAATGTCCCTTTAATATATATTATATATATATATATATATAGTATATATATATATATATATATATATATATATATATATATATATATATATATATATATATATATATATATATATATATATATATATATATATATATATATATATATATATATATATATATATATATATATATATATATATATATATATATATATATATATATATATATATATATATATATATAATATATATATATATATATATATATATATATATATATATATATATATATATATATATATATATATATATATATAT